>OX382300.1:25250900-25893400 GCA_947507805.1 Aporophyla nigra | reverse complement strand
CCTAACCTAACCTAACCTAACCTAACCTAACCTAACCTAACCTAACCTAACCTAACCTAACCTAACCTAACCTAACCTAACCTAACCTAACCTAACCTAACCTAACCTAACCTAACCTAACCTAACCTAACCTAACCTAACCTAACCTAACCTAACCTAACCTAACCTAACCTAACCTAACCTAACCTAACCTAACCTAACCTAACCTAACCTAACCTAACCTAACCTAACCTAACCTAACCTAACCTAACCTAACCTATCCTTCACCATCTCCGCTCCCTGGCAGGTACCATCCTGCAAGATCAGGGTATTCTAAGACAATTATGGCTACGTCGGCTTCCAAGTCACATTCAAGCTATTATAACTGCACAGGCGGATCTGCCACTGGAGAAACTTGCTGACTTAGCAGACAAAATATTGGAGGTGACCCCAGTAGCAGTTACCCCAGCTATATCAGGCCGGCAGTCTTGCCTGTGCCGCGTTCCAATGCGGACGTGTGTGCATCTTTTGTGTATTGACTAGCGCGGCGCAAGCTGTCGCACGTAATTTTCTCGCCATGAGTAGTGTACTAGTGGCGAATGAGCAGCTGGCGTTCCTGCAGCAGAAGCTGGATGTGATGGACGAGGTGTCCGCTGTCCAAATCTGCGCAACGAACTTTAGCGAGGAGGACATAGCTGCTGCCAAGCTGTTATTGTTTAATGTGCTGAACAAGCGCGACCAGATGGTGTCCCGCCGGTGTGACGGGACCAAGAGAAGCCTGCAAGACATCATCACGCTGTTCAAGGAGACCGACCCCGATGACGTGCCGACGTTTGTGGCGAAGGAGCTGCACAAGCTTCCTCCGGTCACTTTCGACCACGTCGATGTAACGAGCCTTCTGAAGGACATTGTTTTTCTGCAGGCCCGCGTCGCAGATGTTCTAGCGAAGTTAGATGCATCCCAGAACACCGTGGCCGATTTGCGCAAATAATTTAGCGAGTTGCGTAATAGTGTGGCGGTAACTAGGTCATCAGTCGATGCATCTAACGTAAACATGTGTCGCGGAGCCGGCCTCGATGTATCGTCGTCAAATTCCGCGTCAGCAGTTTCGTCGCCAGCGCGTCCGTCGTTTGCTGAGCTTGCAGAACGCCCTGCACGCGTGCCTCGCGGCCCCGCACCCGTCAGCGCGGCTCCTTCTCTCAGCGCCGCCCGAACCCCTCGCCCCGTCCCGCTGCCAGTGACTGCAGCTCTGACGAAACCGGCCAAAAATGATTTCGCTAGCGTCACTGCGAGTGCCCCAAGGGATGATGAAAACATTGCAACTGACTCAACTCAAGTTAGTAACTGTGAACCATCCACGGGACATCAACAGGTCGTAACGAAGACGGAATCGGGAACCAACAGCAAGTTGGATGATATGTTGCGCAAACAATCAGCAAACTTCAAGGCCTTTATGAGAGCCTACGCTAATATTCAGGTGAACTTTCTATATGAAAAATGGGAGTTCCAGGATGCCCTGCAAACAATACAAGCTCGTTGGTCAGCTATTGACAGCCTACACTGGGAGATAGAGTGTGAACTGAACGGAGATAAAATCGGGGTATATGAGGAACGCTATAACAGATTTGAAGATCAGTATCATGAGATCAAGAAAGCTTTGAACACCAAAATGTGGTCAGGTGCACATAGGGAGAAAACAACGCCAACATTGGATATACCAGTGTTCCACGGGAATTACAACCAGTGGATCCCATTTAAGGATCTTTTCACCGAGGCTATCCACAACAATCCATCTTTGTCGCACGCTCAGAAAATGCAGTTTTTGAAGAGTAAAGTGCAAGGGGAAGCAGAAAGGCTGATACAACACCTACAGATTAGTTCAGACAACTACCTCGTGTGTTGGGAAATTCTAAACCACCGATACCACAACAAAAAGTTGATATTCACATCGCAACTCAACATGCTCTTTAACTTGCCAAACATGCAACAACAAGCATTAACACAAATAAAAAAGATTCATGACGTCACTATGGAGTGTTTGAATGCAATCAAGAACCTTGGAGTAGATATCAACACCTGGGATCCAATTCTCGTACACATTTTGTCACAGAAGTTGGACCCAGAAACATATTCGGATTATCGCGAGAGTTGCCGATTTTGAAAGAATTCCTGGAATATCTGGAAGCAAAATTTACTGCATTGGAATCATCGCGACGTAAGCAAGACAACAATCAGAAAGCGACTTCGTCATCGAGTCAACGATCTGAATCACCACTCAACAAAAAGCAATTTAGCAAACATTATAATAACAATCAGACGAATAACAACAAGAATGTTTCGAAATCATTTCATGCGTCAACAGCGTTTACTTGTCCACTTTGCGACGAAAAACATGGATTGTACAAGTGTGCAAAATTTCTAGAAATGACAAACAACAAGAAAATTGGCACAGTGAAGAAATTACAACTCTGCGTTAATTGTCTATTCAGTCACAATGGCAAAAAATGCACATCCGACTATCGATGTCGTAAGTGCACAGCTCAACATAACACCTTGTTACATGAAGCATGCACTAAAACGGAAACAGATAATCCAACCAACTCATCTAATGTTTCTCAAAATGAAGATACATCGGAAGTACTTTTGGCAACAGCTATAGTCAAAATAGAGGCATCGGATGGGACTCAACATAACATGAGAGCCCTTATCGACCAAGGGTCTCAGATATCTATAATTACAGAACATGCAGCTCAACTTTTGGGTATGAAACGTCAGAGATGCAAAGGAGTCATTTTTGGAGTTGGTCAGAAAGAGAACAACTGTAAAGGGATGATAACAATCACATGCACCTCCCTTTACAACGATTACAAGTTTGAAACATCGGCCTTGATTATGAACAATTTAATCAAGAACCTTCCGAACAAGACATTTGCGAAACCAGACTGGTCCCACTTACAACATATCAAGTTAGCAGATCCTGAATTTTACGTGAGTCGGCCCGTAGAT
Organism: Aporophyla nigra; assembly: GCA_947507805.1. Taxonomy (NCBI): domain Eukaryota; kingdom Metazoa; phylum Arthropoda; class Insecta; order Lepidoptera; family Noctuidae; genus Aporophyla; species Aporophyla nigra. Next base: position 25,890,415 of record OX382300.1, on the reverse strand, counting down.
CTGTTGCTTGGAGCAGATATTTATTCGTGGATCATGCTGGACGGCATGATAAAGGGTGTTGCCGCCACCCAGCCTATCGCACAACAAACTCAACTAGGTTGGTTGTTGTGTGGTCAAGCAAAAACGTTTCAGTGCAATGTTGTATTGAACAATCAAGAAGACATGAAACAGTTTTGGCAAGCTGAAGATATCAGCGAAGAACCCCATTTATCGGTGGAAGACCAGACATGTATCGATTACTACGCCAACACAACAAAACGCTTAATAAACGGAAATTATGAAGTCCGATTGCCATTGAAATCTGCTACGGAAAACAAACTGGGTTCTTCAAAACCAATGGCGCTGGCCCAATTTAAAAATGTAGAACGTAAGTTTCAAAAACATAAACAGCTGGGGGAAGCATATAAGGAGTTTATGGCAGAATATATTAACCTAGGTCATATGAAACGATCAACTTGTAACTCGATCCACGATTGTTACCTACCGCACCACGGCGTACAGCGCGCTGAATCGACAACTACGAAGTACAGAGTGGTGTTTAACGCGTCTGCTAAAACATCTACAGGACTTAGCCTAAATGACTTAATGTACACAGGCCCTAATCTCCAACAAGATCTACAAACATTATTGATTAAGTGGAGACAATACCAATATGCGTACACAGCGGACATTGAAAAAATGTATCGGCAGATTTATGTAGCCAGCTGTGATCAACATCTGCAAAAAATCATATGGAGAGAATCGCCCACACAACCAATCCGGGATTATCAATTAAAAACAGTCACCTATGGTACCAAGGCTGCACCATTCCTGGCTATGATGACTTTGAAAAGATTAGCTATGGATGAACAAACTCATTTCCCGGAAGCCACCAAAATATTGGAAGGGTCGTTTTACATGGATGACGTAGTACACGGCTTTCATAACATAGATCATGGAAAGAGGATAATATCCGATTTAGAACAGCTCCTCATACGCGGAGGACTTAACCTAAGAAAATGGTCAACAAACAATCAGACTTTATTAGAAAAAGTATCCGAACAAAACAAACAAGCAGTTTTCAACTTTAAAACAGACCAAACCTCCAAAACACTTGGCTTATGTTGGAACGCAAAAAAAGACGAATTCACTTTTCGATGCACAATTTCCAGCGTAAGCAAGAAACAAACAAAACGCAGCCTATTAGCAGAAATATCCAAATTATTCGATCCACTTGGCTGGCTTGCACCATTGTCAACTAAATTGAAACTGCTATTTCAAAAACTATGGGAGGACAACTTAAATTGGGACGACGAAGTGACCGATAACATTTACAAGGAATGGCACAAAATACAAGCAGATATCAGCGCAATCAATAACTGTGTGATACCAAGATGGCTCAAAGGTGTAGAGCAACAAACATTAGAACTCCACGGGTTCTGTGACGCCTCACTAGATGCCTGCGCTTGCGCTATTTACGCACGGGTTCCATTCTCAACCGAGGTCATTCTAGTCACCGGAAAGTCGAAAATTGTCCCGCACCGTCGAGTAACAACATTGCCTAGACTAGAATTAAATGGAGCTCTCCTACTATCTAAGATGATGCGCAAAGTAAAGGAGGCCTTAAATCAGTACGAAATTCAAGTCTTCGGCTGGACTGACTCTATGGTAGTACTCGGGTGGCTACAAGGCGATCCGTCACGATGGAAAGCGTATGTAGAAAACAGAGTTCAAAAAATCAATGACGTCATACCACACTCGAGTTGGAACTATGTGAAGTCCAAGGAGAATCCTGCTGATGCTGCCAGTAGAGGCCAGTACGCTGGTCAACTGAAGGAGAATCTGCTATGGTGGCAAGGACCGACATGGCTTTCATCATTTGACACAAACAAAACAGAAAAACAGAACTACTCGACTAATCTGGAAGAAAAAATAAGGAAACAGGTCAACGCAGCCCAACATAATAACAAAGAAACAAACAACATTATTGAAACATTATTACAAAAACACAGCTCAATTATTCGTATAACTAGAATTGTGGCATGGGTACTCAGAGCATTGAACCCGAAACAAGGCCAAAGAACGAAATATCTTACGCTGCAAGAATTGAAAAATGCTAATAAACTAATAGTGAAATGCACTCAACAAATGGAATTTAATATTGACATTACTCATTTAAGAAAACACGGCAGAGTGCAACCGAACAGTAAACTATTAGCTCTCAACCCCTTCATTGATCAGCACGATATATTACGAGTAGGAGGGAGATTAAAAAACGCCATCTTACAAGAAGATATGAAACATCCCATGATTCTTCCGTACGACAGCCGTTTGACAAACCTGCTAATCGACCAAGCTCATCAAGTGACTTTCCACGGCGGACCACGACTCACTTTGTCACACCTTCGCCAAAAATATTGGATTGTCGGCGGGAACAGAGCGACGAAAATGCAGATCAGAAAATGCGTGACGTGTCGGAAGAATAATCCTATGAAACAACATCAACTGATGGGTGAACTACCCAGCGCAAGAACCAACCCTGCCCCACCCTTCTTTCACACGGGAGTGGACTATACGGGTTTTGTGGACGTCAAGATGAATAAGGGAAGAGGATCAAAAACAACCAAAGGATATATAGCTTTGTTTGTATGTATGGTGACAAAGGCGGTACATATTGAATTAGTCAGCGATCTTACAAGCGCTGCGTTTTTAGCCGCCCTCAACAGAATGTCAGCAAGAAGAGGTACCCCACGTCACATATACAGTGACAATGGTACAAACTTTGTTGGCGCAAACCGACTACTCCTGGAACAGTTCAGCGAAATTGAAAACACATATAAAACCGGCCAAGTGCGAGTCGGACTCGCGCACCGAGGGTTCCGTACAAACCTGCAGGTCATCATCATCATCATTCGTCATCATCGTTTATGAAATGAAATGTTTTTTTTTTTAATTTTTATATTTGTGTTGACTGAATGAAAGGTAAATTGTGGTTTACGATTTATGACGTATTAAAAAAAAACTACTAACTAGATCTCGTTCAAACTAATTTTCGTTGGTAGTTTTCATGGTAATGTACATCATATATTTTTTTTAGTTTTATCATTCCCTTATTTTAGAAGTTACGGGGGGGGGGGACACACATTTTACAACTTTGGAAGTGTCTCTCGCGCAAACTATTCAGTTTAGAAAAAAATGATATTAGAAACCTCAATTTTATTTTTAAAGACCTATCCATAGATACCCCACACGTAAGGGTTTGATGAAATTTTTTTTTTGTGTTTCAGTTCTATGTATGGGGAACCCCAAATATTATTGTTTAAAAAAAAAATGATATTAGAAACCTCAATATCATTTTTGAAGACCTATCCATAGATACCCCACACGTAAGGGTTTGATGAAAAAAAAATTTTTGAGTTTCAGTTCTATTTTATTTATTTATTTTATTTTATTTTATTAGGTTCACCAACAATTGATTACACCGATACAATTAATAATACATTGAGAAAATAAAAAATTAACAGTGCATCAGTTACTTAAAGGTAAACACCACATGCATGAAACAATAATTCCGAGAAATAGGCTAACTTATTTAGTAATAAGCGCTAACATTAAGAAAATGGTAACATTTGTAGAAAAAAAAAAAAAAAAAAACAGTAACATTATACAATACAGAGACATGCAAAATTAAAATTGATAAAATTGTGATTCGTTGACACTGATAACATTGGTAAAAATTGTTAAGAATTTTATAAATAAAAGTTTCATGTTTCTTTTTTTTTATATAAATCACTGATAAAATAATATTAATACTAATTAATACTGATATAAATTGTTACAAAATTTTAACATCAGCAACATAGCGTTGATGTTAAGAAAAAATAATAATTAAAATATGATTAAAACATTAATAACAAAAAAAAATAGAATTGATTGAATTGAATTAAATAGATAAAATTGGTAACAATAAAGAAAAAAAAATATGATTAAAACATTTAACAAAAACAAAAAATTATAGAATTGATTGAATTGAATTGATAGATAAAATTGGTAACAATAAAGGAAAATATGTAAGATCATGATTATATCTGTGGTAAAAATTGATATTATGACGGTAAACGATTAAGGATGGCTTTTTGTTTAGTAAAAGAGTCAAAGTGGAGATCAATAATATCACTGTAGCCATTCACCGCTTTACACATTCTTACAAAAGGCGAATTGGCTCCCAAAACAGTTCTTCTAAAAGGAGGACAAAGGGGTGTGATGGCACTACGTGGGATTCTAGAGGGTGCACGAAAACTGAAAAGGGCAAGTAAGCTAGGGCTGTCTATTTTATGTTTTATGATTTTAAAGGCAAACATGACATCAATTAGATGTCTACGCTTATCCAGAGAAATCATATTAAAATGCTTAAGCCGTTTAGTGTAAGAACGTATTTTTTTGGCCACACCATTGGAAAATGCAAGGTGCCAAGCGAAACGTTTCTGGACACGTTCAATTCGCAATGAATGCGTTGCGTAGTGAGGACGCCAAACTACACTATTGTATTCCAGGATGCTGCGAATGAGACTGTTATAAAGTAAAATTTTTGTCCTATTATGACGAAGGGTTTTGCAATTTCGTAGGACAAACCCTAACATTTTTGAAGCTCTCTTTATTATACTATCGAGTTGCGGCGTAAAAGTTAACTTCTTGTCAAACAGTACACCAAGGTCCTTAATTGTTTCAACTTCCTTAATTGTGTCGCTATATATATGATAACTGCTGCCTATTGGGATATGCCTTCTTGTAAATTTAACATGGCAACATTTTTTTGAATTTAGTTCCATTCCGTTCTTGTTACACCAAAGAACGAGACGATCGAGGTCACTCTGTAGTAGTACTGAGTCATCTTCAGCCTTGATAATTCTCAAGAACTTTAAATCGTCCGCGTACATAAAAAAATCAGAGTGCAGAAAACACTCTGGAATATCATTTATAAAATAAATAAACAAAATGTATGGGGAACCCCAAATATTATTGTTTTTTTTCTATTTTTGTGTGAAAATCTTAATGCGGTTCACTGAATACATCTACTTACCAAGTTTCAATAGCACAGCTCTTATAGTTTCGGAGAAAAGTGGCTGCGACATACTCGGACAGACAGACAGACAGACAGACAGACAGACAGACAGACAGACAGACATGGCGAATCTATAAGGGTTCCGTTTTTTGCCATTTGGCAACGGAACCCTAATAAAAATGACCTACTACAGAAGGAGATCGCAGAGATGAACATAGAGTGGCATTTTAATGCCCCCGCTTGGCCATCAGCGGGAGGGCTGTGGGAACGAGCTATAAGAAGTTTAAAACATCATTTGAAACGAGTGGTCGGTGAACAAAAACTCACATTTGAGGAGTATACAACGGTCTTGACAAAACTGGAAGCTTGTCTGAACTCCAGACCATTATGCCCGCTGAGTGAAAATGTAGACGACCTAGACTGTCTGACGCCTGCACACTTTCTAGTGGGGAGGTCTGGACTGACCGTCATGGAAACGACAGAAGACGCTAGGACAAGATGGGAATTATCAAGAAAGATTTTTGTTGGAATTTGGAAAAGGTGGAAATCTGACTACTTAAGCCAGCTATCGGCTAGATCTAAGTGGTTGGTGCCTCAAAAAAACGTACAGAAAGGAGACTTGGTAGTCATCCATGATGATCATCTACCAGCCGGAAAATGGCTAATGGGCAGGGTGACAGATGTTCACCCGGGGGATGACGGATATGTCCGTGTTATTAGCCTGAAAACAAAAAACGGGTTTATGAAGAGACCTGTAACAAAAATATCTCTATTACCAATCAATAGTGACGATAATTGTGAACAAGAAAAGGGCGAAGAAACGCACCAAGAAACGAACAAAGACAAGAAACATCAGCAAAAATCAACAACAAACAGAAAAATAAACTTGGCTGCACTAGCTATGGCCTTGTTATATTTTCTAAGTCCAGTGCAAGCCGCCAACACTACAAACGGTGTGGAAATACAACAGGGAATTTATTTCGATAAATTGACTAATATGCAATTAATTCGTGACGAATGGAAGATCATTGTGTATTATGATGTGGCCCCATACTGGCAAGGGGTAAAAGTATTTAGCCAATTCTCAGAACACTTAACGAAAATATGTGAAAAAATAAAACAAAAAACACAATGCGTCATAACCTTATTACAACTACAACATGCATTTACAGAATTAAAGCATTATAATAATATGTTGCTGAATCCGCTAAGCAGTCGGAGAAATATGAGAATCAAACGAGGTCTTATCAACGGTGTCGGTTCCATCGCACGTTCCCTGTTCGGAGTATTGGATAACGAATTCGCAGAAAAATACGAACGTGACATTGACCTAGTGAAACAAAATGAACAACATCTGGCCTCACTATACAAGAATCAAACATCTGTTATAGAAGCCGAATATAATCTACTTAAGCGATCCGAAGCTACCGTGGAAAAACAGTACAAACTTTTTAATCAACATCTGATAAACCTGGAAAAAATTGCAGGCAACATTCAAAGCGAAATCAACTCTCAGGAACTGTCCATCGAGTTTGTGATGTCAGCTGTATCTGCTAACAACCTCTTAGAACACCTTCGAAACACCCAAGAAATTCTAATGGACACAGTAACAAACGTGTACAGTGGTAAGATGAATTTACACCTCGTCGCACCAGAACAATTACAGGATGAGTTAAACATTATTTCCGGACAGCTGTCAAAGGACTTAGCACTTCCTGTCAACAACATTCAAACAGAGCTATTCCGGTTATACCATCTTCTTCAGGTAAAATCTACTATGACAGAACGACATCTCCTAATTGAGATAAAAGTACCATTGGTTAACAGAGATAACTACGAGATCTACAAACTAATACCTGTACCGAGAAGGAGTAATTCGGATATGATCACCCTACAACCGATAGCTGATCTACTGGCAATCAACATTAACAAGGATTCATACCTACCAATAACAACATATGAACTACATCAATGTGTCCTACATGACCCGATAAGATTGTGCAGACTGCAAACCCCCATCTATCACATAAAGTCCGAAGATAGCTTCTGTCTGAAGAAAAAGGACTCCCCCGATTGCGAAATAAAACAAGAAACCTGTCGAGACACATGGTTCGAACTAAGCACCATAAACAGCTATTTATACTTTTGCTGTCAACAATGCAAAATACGCATCATATGCGGGCATCGAGTTACAACACAATTAATTAATAAAGCTGGCGTTATATCACTCGAAGAAGGTTGCATTATGAACAGCGACACTTTCACAATTTCCACCCAAAAACAATGGAAGAACGAAATTGAAGCTCAGGTCGATGTTGGACCACCTATGGAAATTCCTCCAATCAATAACGTTCTCAACATATCAATACCTCTATTGAAGTTGGAAAACGAGACATTGATTGAGCACAAGACCTGGCGAGATCTTGGAAAACAAATTGAACAGATGAAAGCCGCAGCCACTGAAGGCATCTTATCGGATCGAATAACCTACCATGATGTGCACCAGTATATCGTACTATACATACTGGCGGCAGCAGCCACATTGGCAATTTTATTATATGGGGGTCGACGCCTACGCCGTTTTAGATCGAAACAGCTGGAGCAACAGAACACCGCTACAACTAATGGTACACCATCCAGCACCCCGAAGGAGGTCCCGAGCCAGTATCGCTGAACAAACAACTACGGACGTCACGGATGGTTACGCTAGTGTACACTTACCAAGTGCACGCGTACTCAACAAAACAACGTCGCCTATTGCGCGTAATCGTATATTGCCCGATGTTTAAAGTTTACATTTTAAGGCTTTTTGTATTGTTTTATACTCCATATTTTATTTTACACTCTGTCTTCTATTAATTTTTTACAATTACATTTAATTATTTTACTTATTTTTGTGAGGCGGCAATATGTACGAGCTACGCTGTACATTGACCTTAATTTACAATACGTCATTTACGTCAGTATCGCAATTAGGCTAAACATTATAATAACATATTCACTTTAGTAGCAATAAAACCTTCATACAGTTTGGACGTCTACTCATTTCTAACAAACAGCTAACATTTCGGACAGTGTTCGAACCAACAAACATAATAACATTTATCACTGTTGGGTTAACACCCAACAGCTCGGATTTAACAGTTTTGTATTTTTCTGTTTTCGGCGGTTGGGTTATAATATCCTCGATCTCTGCTGCATGGCTAGTATCTAATTGTGATATAACGTAATTGTACTGTGTCGAATCTGCTGTGATACCTGCTATTTCGAATTGAGCTTCTATTTGAGCAAACCACACGGCTGGCCGGTCAGCCCAGAAGGGTGGTAATTTGACTGATACTTTGGTAACACTTTGGTTTGAGGGGGCAGTTGAATCTGAGTTTATCTTATCTAAAAGTTTCCCTATTTGTTCTTGCAAAAATTTCTCTATTTGTTCTTACATTTTGGGGTTCCCCATACTTAAAACTGAAACTCAATTTTTTTTTTCATCAAACCCATACGGGTGTGGTATCTATGGATAGGTCTTCAAAAATGATATTGAGGTTTCTAATATCATTCTTTTCTAAACTGAATAGTTTGCGCGAGAGACGCTTCCAAAGTGGCGGGTTCCCTCTATCTGGCAGAAACTTGATGCTCCGAATTTTATTTGGCATAACACACTTGGCATAATTTTCTTTAAACGAATATTTTTAAGGCATAAAAAATGTTTAGCATAATCATTGTTTGGCCGAATGTTTATATATCCGACTTTACGCTGGCATACTGTTAAGATGGCAGAATTTTACTAAGCATAATTACCTTTGGCAGACTTAAAATTCCGCAGAATTTCGTTTAGCATAACATTTATTTGGAGTGACGATTATTTGGTACAATTTCACTTGGCATACTATGAAGATGGCAGAATGTCATTTAGAATAATTACACGCTTTATATTAGCTTCACTTGTATGTTTGTATGTTTGTATATTTGTATGTTTGTTTGTAACCGACTCCTTATAGCGCGATTTTGACCCACTTTAAACGACCAGATTTTATTCAAACTTTGCACACCTGTCAAGGACCGATGACAATGCAATAATTTCATAAATTTGTGCCATTATCCTTGCCAGGGTTACCAGGACAGCAAAAAAACTGTCACAAACTACACTGACATACGTCTCAAAATTCGAAATACCCTAAAAAATAGAAAATAAATAATAGTTAAAAAAACTAAAAAACACGCTTCCATTGAAAACCAAACTAAAAAGTACAAAATAATGGAAAAAAAGCGTGGGGTGCTGATATCAATAAAAAAATACCTTAAAAAGCACCACACGCTTTTTTTCCATTATTTTGTACTTTTTAGTTTGGTTTTCAATGGAAGCGTGTTTTTTAGTTTTTTTTAACTATTATTTATTTTGTTAGGCATATTGTCATTTCTATAAAATTGTATTTTAACCTTAAATTAAAATTAAAACAGTGTCTCAAAAAGTCAATATATGTTGTGCTACAAAAGTAATTGACAGAAACGAATCGCTGCAGAACCGACTCCACGTAGTCTTGTCTGCCCTACCCCTAGAGTGTAATTTAAGCCCGCGTAGGCGCGGAGGGGCGAGGCGGCCCGCGAGCTGAGGAGCAGGTGATTTTGACGCGCGCCGCCGCGGCTGAGGCTGGCCGGCGCAGCCGGCCAACAAGCCGAAGCTTCAGTGGTGGGCATAAAACCATCTGCGACGATGAGCTCGCGTGGGACTGCCGGAGCCACGCAGCGCCGGAGCCGTGACAGAAAGCATGCATGCTGCATGTTGCATGCTCGCCTGTATACTGTGAGCTTGCTTGCATGATGCATGCTTGCTGGCATGCTGCATGCTTGTTTGCTGCATGCTCGCCTGCATGCTGTGAGCTTGTTTGCATGCTGCATGCTTGCTTGCATGCTGCATGCTTACTTGCATACTTTCTTGCATGGTGTATGCTTGTTTGAATGTCTGCATGCAGTGTGCTAACTATGATTTTTCTGTCATGTAATAGATGAGTGTTTCAATTATTATGGATATGAAATGTATGCCAAAAGATGATTCTAACTGTAAAGTTTCTGAGATATGATAGTTCTGCCTTTTAATGACTATCGATATGAAATAATGCCAAGAGACGATTCTGACTGCGAACTTTCTGCGATATGATGGTTCTCCTTTTTCATTATTATGGATATAAAATGTATGCCTAAAGATGATTCTGACTTCTAAAATTATGCGTAGTGAATGTATGATAAATGAGTGTATGCCAAAGAAACTGCGAAATGAAGTTTATGCTATCCGCTGTTATGCAAAATAATATTATGACGAAAAAAATTCTGCCAAAAGGGGTGGACCCCCAAAGTGGCCCCGTAACTTCTAAAATAAGAGAATGATAAATCTAAAAAAAATGTATGATATACATGTAAACTTCCACCGAAAATTGGTTTTGCGATGTGGAGGGAAGGAGGGGTTAAGTAAATACCATGTCGTGTACTTGTCCATGTGTCAACTGGAGACTGAAGACCCCAGACTCCCTTTATTAGTGTAATATATACCTAGTCCGTGCGTGACATATATCATAATATAACTATGGACATAGCTTATCTACCTTAACTTAAACTAAGATCTAAACGTGACGTACGTGACACACCACATCACCCTTCCTAAAGTAAAAAAAAAACTTAGTTACATTGTTTTTTTTTTTCTCATCTCTTTACATTTTTAAACTTACATTCTAAGTCTTACAGTATAACTTTGTCCTATTTTTTTATGTATTACATCTATCTTATTTTTATATTTAACTATTACACCTTGAAGACTACTTGGTAACCTACAAATTTTACCATAAACTAATTCATAAGGCGTATACTTAGTCACAGTATTAACTGTTGTGTTATAAGAAAAACACCAATATGGAATCCAAGAACTCCACGATGATGGATTATTATCTGTTTGTATCCTTAAATAAGCACCTAAAGTTTTATGAACGTTTTCCAAAGACCCTATACTTTCATGATGATATGACGTTGATAAGATTTTATTGATGCCCAAGACATTACATAGCTCTACCATTACTTTCGAAATGAACTCAGAACCCCTATCCGTAGCAATTGTTCCCGGTATCCCATATCTCAACACAAAATTTTCTGCCAACGCTTTTGCTACCTCATTTGCGGATTTATTTTTTAGTGGATAAGCCTCCACAAACTTCGTAAGTTCACATTGAAGAGTTAATATGTAAACATTACCATTTTCGTCCCTATCAAGTGGCCCCACTATATCTAAATAAATCTTTTCAAAAGATGAAGATGCAGTGGTAGTAACTGTCATTGGTTCTTTAGTATGTTTGGAAAACTTTTGTTTTTTACACTTATCACATTTACCAACGTACTCCGCTACATCTTTCTCAATTGACGGCCAATAATAATATTTCTTTATATTATTCACCATCCTGCGTATTCCTGAATGACCACTCGTAGGTAAAATATGAAAATCATTTAAAACAATTCTCTTCTCATCTGCCCCTTCTATTTTCCGTACACCCTTCACTACACATATTCTAAAATCTCCACATATCGAACTACTATTTTCCTTCAAATATCTGGCCATTTTTGTAATAAAATTAACGTTATAACGATTTTTCAAAATAATAACTTCTTTTATGCCCTTTTCAATACAAAAAGTGACTATGTCTCTCGACAACTCGTCTCGCGATGATGCCGATAAAGATTCATAGTTTACGTAAATACTCGAGTTTTCTGGCACATACATTAAATTGCGCGACTTTGAAAATATTTTTTCACCATTAGTGTTACGTAACATCTTCTCCCACTCATTCAAACATATCTCAATGTCATTTCCTTGTTTTTTAAGAACTTCCACGATCCTAGGGTGATCAGTCCTAGATACCACAGGGTCCGTATCACAAACATTTGGTTCTTCCAACTGTTTGTACTGCGCTCTCGTCATTACGGATATAGTTTTTTCACGCATGGTTTTCAAATCTTCACTTGAAATTACTATCCTAGAAAGTGCATCAGCTAATACATTTTCTTTCCCCTTAATATACTCGACCTCAAAGTCATACTCTTCTAAACATAAACGAAACTTAGTTAACCTACTTGATGGATCTGTCATGTTAAACAAGTATAATAGTGGCCGGTGATCCGTTTTTACAACGAACCTCCGTCCATACAAATACGGTCTAAAATATTTAACTGACCATACTATAGCCAATAACTCCTTCTCTATAATAGGATAATTTAACTCACTTTTCCCCAAAGACCTACTAGCGTATGCAACGGGTTTACCGTTCCCATTACACAAAACACTTCCTACCGCATAACCCGAACTATCGGTTTGCAATATAAACGTGTTGTCTTCAGAAAAATTTGGATAATCCAACACTGGTGGATTCATTAACGCTTCCTTAAGCAACAAAAACGACCTCTCACATTCATCGGTCCAACTAAACACTACATCCCTCTTACATAGCTTATTCATAGGTATCACTATACTAGCAAAATTTGGTATGAATTTCCTATAATAATTTGCAAACGCCACAAACCGCTTTACTTCATCAACTGCCGATGGACGCGGATATTTCTTTATGGCTCCTACCTTTTCAGGATCTGGTGAAATACCTTCCGCTGAAATTACGTGTCCTAAATAAAGTATTTGTTTTTTCATAAATTCACATTTGGATGGATTCAGTTTAAGATTGACCTTTCTCAGGCGAGAAAACACTGACATAAGGTTTCGGTTGTGCTCATCCAAATTCCGCCCGAAAATAATTAAATCATCCAAATATATCAAACATTTGTCATAATTTAATCCTGACATGGCTACAGTCATTAACCTGCTAAAAGAACTTGGACTTATCTTTAACCCCATTGGTAATCTACACATCTGATATTGCCCTTTATCTGTCGTGAAAGCTGTGTATTTCCTACTACTTTCATCTAAAGCACACTGATAATATGATTGTGATAGATCACAGTGGCTAAAGTAAACTGTACCCGACAATGAATCCAAGATTTCATTAATATTTGGCAAAGGGAATTTATCATCCTGTATCTTTTCATTTAACTGCCTGTAGTCTATTACTACACGCCATTTTTTCTCCCCATCACGATCTGCCTTCTTGGGTACAACCAAAACAGGACTAGACCACTCACTAACCGCCTCCTCAATAATATTACTATCCAGCATCTCCTGCACTTGCCTATCAACCTCCTTTTTCTGTACATAAGGTATTCTATACTGTTTCCTGTAAACTGGAGTAACATTATCTTTCAAACGTATTGACTGCGCATATACATTCGTGACATCCAATTTATCTCCCGGAATATAAAAAAATATCTGGATATTTTGCACATATTTGCTCAACTGACAACCGTTCCTCGGCATTCAAATAATCAAGATTAAGCAAAGAAAATATTTTCTTAACACGTTCAACACTTACTTCTGTTTCCGCAAAACTACAACAATTAAAATCACTTAACGGATAGACTTCTACATCGGACATACTACACACAACTTCCTCCGTGGTTGTGTTTAAAATCCTAATGGGCATCATCCCATTCTTAGGTCTAGCTACTACATTTGCTAAGAAAACCCCTTCGCGCAACTCTTTCCTAAACACTACACAATCTTCTGCTCTATTAACGGGCAAATACTTAACCATTTCACAACGCGGAGAAATAGTTAAAGAATAATTATAGGATTTAAGTGGCATCGAAACCGTCTGCTGCTCACGGTTCTTTAGAGATAACCTGTTCCCCGAAAAGTCTATAATACCACTATACGCCTGCAAGAAATCCTGGCCTAATATGCCAACTGACCTACATGGCAAATCATTGAATATATAAAACTTATGCACGAACGAACATTGTTCGTATTCCAACGTCAAATATACATAACCTATAGCCCGTAAACTACCCCCTACACCATTAATCACTAATTCTTCCTTAACTACTTTACAGCACAAAGCATTATTCCTCAAGAAATTACCTTTTATTGCCGATATCGACGCACCCGTATCGACTAACCATTCCGAATCCACATTATTTGCTAGAAAATTCACCCAGTTAACACTATTGCAAGCTAAAATATGCTTAGCCTCGAAAAAACTGCGTTTCATTCAATTGTCTGCCTTCGCTACTTCGTGACATTGACACTGCACTTGAGTCAGCATCGCCCCGCACGTGCTCTAGACACGCTACGCGCTGTCGACCTTGCTGAGTCTGCCGTCCACGATGAGTACTATTGCTACGACCGCGCATTCCACTACTATACCTTACGTTTCCATTTTGGTACGTACGCCCAACAGCTGTTTTTTGCTGCGCGTATCCATTACCTACAGCGTGCCGCCTATAGTTATTTCCACGACCCCTATTTCCCGTAGAAAAACTACCACCCGCGGACCACCGCTGGAACGTCATGACTTGACCCGACGAAGCACAATTTTCGTCTTCCGCTACCCTGATAGCATCTTTCAAACAAGTCAAGTTCCGTGCCGTAATAATTGTACCAAGACGCTGATTACGAAGTCCGTCAGCAAACTTTTTAACCGCATACTTCTCATTTAAAGGCCGCAAAATTTTATAAGCTTCCGAATTTTCCCCGGCTTGAGAAATAGTCAAATCTACCATTAACTTCTCTATCTCTGCCCCGAAATCCGTGACCGACCTATCATTTTGCCTAGCGCGAGCAAATTTGGCTTGCACTGCAACGTCTGACTTAACCGTCAACAAATGCTTCTTCATGTCCGTTAAAAGACTGTCTACAGTCGTATAAGTAGAGGACAATCGCATCTTAGCCCCCTGGGTAAGTCGTGTAGTTAGCACGAATCTAATTAAATGAGTACTATCAGCCGCTTCTAACATAGAGCTGTATAAATCTATGGCATCAATCAAATCTTGGGTTACCTGCTCATCCCCATTCATTTTCGGGAGCAAGCTAACCGCCGTTTTCAATGAAAACCTTTCCAACGCCATCTCTGTATCGGTTCCGGTACCGTTTTCAAACTTAATAGTGTCTACATACAAATTTTCTATTTTACTCACTAGCTGTGCTAATTCCTCCGAAAATTTGCTACATTTAGAAACTACACACTTAAATTTACAATACAGGGCTTTTACCTCGCTTATCTTTCCATCAAAATTTTTGCCTTTCCGCCTACTGGGACCTAACTTGACAATTGATTCCCTCAATAACTTAAGCTGTACAAACAGTGACGTTAACTCCACTTCCATTTAAAATTAATGTCTCTAACTGATAGATGACCGAAAATACTCGTCACTACACTTAAGTTCAAATCACATCACTTACTCCTCTTGTCGCTCCGCCAGCTCCCGGTCAGGCCATCTGCACAGCTCGCTGCACCTCACGCTGATTGATCTTCTCTTCGATCCAATTCTGATGACACCTCCTGTACAGCCGGACTGCCACGCCAATGATGACAATCGCCAAACACACGGCGATAAACAACAGCATCGCGTTGATGGTGGATATCTGCTCTTGTGTTACTGTCGCGGTATTTGAACCACCCGCTGCTGTCTGGGCTATAATAACCTCTTCCTTGGATGACGTGGTCCCCATGGCCTGTGACTAACCAACTGTCGAGAAACTGACTGAAGCCGACTGAAGTGACTCCGATGAGATCCCGGTCGGGCAACTATAACGCCGTCCAGTCGACTGGCAGGGTCGCCATGCGATGTGGAGGGAAGGAGGGGTTAAGTAAATACCATGTCGTGTACTTGTCCATGAGTCAACTGGAGACTGAAGACCCCAGACTCCCTTTATTAGTGTAATATATACCTAGTCCGTGCGTGACATATATCATAATATAACTATGGACATAGCTTATCTACCTTAACTTAAACTAAGATCTAAACGTGACGTACGTGACACACCACAGTTTGAACGAGATCTAGTAAGTAGTTTTTTTTTAATACGTCATAAATCGTAAACCGCAATTTACCTTTCAATCAACTCAAATATAAAAATAAAACATTTAATTTCATAAACATAAACCTTATGCACAAACCGTGAATACCTACAGGTTTGTTCAGAACCCTCGGTGTGCGAGTCCGACTCGCACTTGGCCGGTTTTTTTTCTATTTTGGAGTGGAATTGGGTGCGAGTGTTAAGGCCGGGACTGGTGTAGTAAGTCGGACTTAGCTTGTCTACTCAGTTTTCCCGGTTATTTTACAACGCAACAAAAAAAAAAAAGTTTATAAAATATTCTTTATTAAATGTTTATAAAAATAATATCATACGTCAGTCTACTTTTCATGACACAATGTTGCTTAAAATACCTTAATGACATAATTATTTACATTTACTATCTGAACATATTAATTCAACAGACATACCTGCATGACATCAGTTCAACAATGCATCTATTTAACATTATTATTTACAACGAATAGCAGTAGTGTTATAATAGTTTCGTATCACAAGTGCGACTAGGTACGTACTGGCTACGTCACACGTCGTCACTACCGCAGTACTCAAGCTGTTCACTAGGTACACAAATATTCAAGTGGTGACATCATTGGGTTACTGGCAGTGACGACTCGCCGTTGCCTCGCAACGATCTTTACGTCTTGACGAAACATAATTTTATTCATTTTAACTAAGTTTATTATTAAAATGTACCTAGCTATTACATACAACAACGCAACCTTCTGGAATAAATTCTATAATTAATGATGTTGAAATCGCATCAGTTCGTCACGTGTTTAGAAGAACAACGCGGCCACACAGATACAAAAACGAAAAGCGATTGAGTTGTACTGTTGGGTGAGAACTGTGCAACAGGAGTTGATCGATGTTTCTTTTGAAGCCTTTCGCATTGAAATACACTGAAAGATTTACTTATTAAGATTCGAATCCTGGCTTCACTGGTTTGTTCATTGGTCAGTCCACGGCCATGGACCATCAGAATGAAGCGAAGAGCAATAGTGCATAGCATATAAAAAGTTTAGAACAGCATAATCAGCCTGTAATGTTCCCACTGCTGGGACACAGGTCTCCTCTCAGTGAGAGCATGTGTGCCTCTAACTACCAGGCGGGTGATCCAGTGCCGGTTGGTAGATGTCACATGTCTTCTAATTTTTGGTTGCCATGTTGGTTTCCTCACGATGTTTTCCTTCACCATTTTGAGACCAGTGGTGATAAAATAATTTACACAAAATGAAGCGCCTGACTGGGTTTGAACCTACGACCTATAACTCGGCCGTTACCACTGGGCCACCACTGTTCTTACGTTTAAAATGTAACATTACAATCATTATTTGTTAGATAAATCATAGTTTTGCAAGTCACAAGTCATGTCAAACATGTAAACAAATAAAAAAGTTATGAGGTAACAAACATTAAAAAAAAATACAGTAATTGACAGACCTTTTTTTAAAGTCGGTTAAAAATACATGGGGTTCTTTTTATAACAATGAGAAATACCCATCGAGATTCGAAATCAGGTGGCGAGCGGCACGAGAGCCGCGGTGAGGTGCTACCGTGGGAGCAGTGGGAGCAGTGGAAGCAGTGGGAGCAGTGGGAGCAGTGGAATCAGTGGGAGCAGAGGGAGCAAAGGGATTAGTGGGATCAGTGGGAGCAATGGGATCAGTGGGAGTAGTGGGAGCAAAGGGATTAGTGGGAGCAGTGGGAGTAGTGGGAACAGTGGAAGCAGTGGGAGCAGTGGAAGCAGTGTCAGCAGTGGAAGCAGTGTTAGCAGTGGAAGCAGTGTGAGCAGTGGGAGCAGTGGGATCAGTGGGAGCAAAGGGATTAGTGGGATCAGTGGGAGCAATGGGATCAGTGGGAGCAGTGGGAGCAAAGGGATTAGTGGGAGCAGTGGGAGAAATGGGATCAGTGGGAGCAAAGGGATTAGTGGGAGCAGTGGGAGAAATGGGATCAGTGGGAGCAGTGGGAGCAAAGGGCATAGTGTGAGAAATGGGATCAGTGGGAGCAGTGGGAGCAAAGGGATTAGTGGGAGCAGTGGGAGCAGTGGGAGAAATGGGATCAGTGGGAGCAGTGGGAGCAAAGGGCTTAGTGGGAGAAATGGGATCAGTGGGAGCAGTGTGAGCAGTGGGAGCTGTTGGAGCAATCGCACCACAAGGTCAGCCGCGGCTCTCGCTCTCGGGCACGCTCGTCAGGCCTTCCTTTAATGTCATGTGATAATCCTCAAATATTATAAGCCTATTCTATTATTAATTAAATAACGTAAAATTATTATATTAGTTAAAAAAAAAACTTAAAAAAACAACATTATTGTATAAATGTAAAAAAAAATACTCAGAAATTGAGTAGATACCTATTTTCGAACAAGATTCTTCCTATTTATTGGATCTATTGATTAAATAAATTAAATTAGCCAGTACTTTAAACTGAAACATATAAAACAACTATGAGGCAGTTTTTTCTTTTACAAACTAAATATAATTTTACTTCAGATCCAATTTTAAGACTAGTCATAACCACTACATAAATGACATGTTTCAAAAATCTTATGAAACTTATAAGATTATAGCACCGCGTTCACTTCATAATAAAGAATGGTCATCGTTCGCATAGTACTTGGTCACTGTTCCCGTTCGGGTAAAACAGGTAAGTATTGGAAATGATCACTCCTGAATATAAGAATGCATTTAAACAAACAAACACACACACACACACACACGCGCGCGCGCACTACACGGGCACGGCGAGCGCGCGCGGCGCCACGTGCGCGTACAGCGCGCCGCACGCGGCCGGCGCCGCGCCCAGCTGTGCCAGCTCCGCGGCGCTGCCCGCCGACGATCGCGAGCACGACGAACTGCCTGACGAGCTCGAGCACGACGAGCTTTCCGCACCCTTCAGCGACGAAGGCTCCGAGCACACGTCAGGCGGCGCGGCGGGGGTGGCACCCGCCATCTCTACCGCGACGTGTGGCGCCGCCGGTGCGGGCCCGGGCGCTGCGGGTCCCAGCACTGCGGGCCGCGGCACCTCGGGTGGCGGCGCGGCGGGCCCCGGTGACTCCACGGGCGCGAGCCCGCGGCCGCGCGGCAGCGCCAGGCGCAGCTTCTGCCAGAACCAGGGGTCGCCCCAGCGCACGTAGGTGTTGGTGGCGAGGTAGCGGCGCAGCTTGTCGTCCAGCGGCAGCGCGGCCGGGTCGTCCAGCAGCACGACGACGAGGCGCGGGCGCGCGTCGCGCAGCGCCAGCGCGTAGGCCTCCTGGAACTCGGCGCGCGCCCAGGCGGAGCGCAGGAAGTGCGCCGACACCACGGCCACGGTGCGGCGCGACGCGCGCACGGACGCCGCGATCTGCGCCGGGATCCAGCCGCCCGGCGCCCAGTCGCGGTAGTGCACGCACAGGCGGTAGGGCGCCGGGCCCGCCTCCAGGCGCGCCACCAGCTCGTCGCGCACGAAGCGCTCGTCGCCGTGCGAGAAGGACAGGAACACGTCGAAGCGGCGCTCGTCGTCAGGCTCGGCGGCGCGGCGCAGCCAGCCGCGCGCGTGCAGCGCCGCCTTGAGGCGCAGGCGCAGCGCGGGGTGCCACAGCAGCGCCGCCAGCAGCGCCGCCAGCAGCAGCGTGGCCAGCGCCGCGCCCGCCGCCAGCGCGCCGGCGCTCAGGCCGCGCGCCGCGCACGGCGCCAGCGGCGCGGCGCTCAGCAGCGAGCCGTCCGAGCACGTGTAGGAGGAGTAGTTCGGCAGTCTGTCCCGGCGCGTCCGCAGTGTGTCGCGCACCTCGGCCGACTCGCAGCCGCAGTGCAGCGGGTTGCGCGCTAGCGTGACCTGGCGCCGCTCGTCCGCCAGCAGGGCGCGTGCGTCGGCCGCGCTCAGGGTGGCCAGCGAGTTATTCGTCAGGTCTAGAATCTGCACCGACACGAAATAAAAAACTTGAGAGGTGTCAAGGGACACCCGGATGGAACGAAGTTCCTTTCCAGGATTCATGGTTGTTATTATTATTTATTATGTACAAAGAACCTGTATAAACTCAACAAAAATATTCTCTCCCTGCCTCTACCTCTCTCTCTCCCTCCCTCTACCTCTCTCTCTCGTTCTCTCTCTCACTCCCTTTTCCTCTCTCTCTCTCTACTCACAACAAAAAAAACAACAACACAAACAAATACAAACAACAAAATATACAGGGTGTCCGGTAATGAATGGATAACGTTGAAATGTCTTATAGTATAACTTATGGCCGTTCAGAAAAAAAAATGAAACAAAATATATGTATTCATACATTTTTTTATACCCAAGATGTTTAAACATTGTTTAAAAAATAAATTTTGCAAAGTTTTTCTAAAATTAATTAATTTGCTAACTTTTTAATAAAAAAGTGCAATAGCTAGTCATACTATTCACTGTTTATCTATTAGCATAGTTCGTGTATAATAATAAAATAACAACAAACCGATGGAATCCATTCATTTCTGATCGTAGTGTTCATAAAGTAAAAAAGGTAAAAAATATTAGACCTTTCTTTTTAAAAAATCATATCTTAGGTACGCTTATGATATATTTTGTTTCATTTTTTTTTTCTGAACGGCCGTAAGTTTTACTATAAGACATTTCAAGGTTATCTATTCATTATCGGACACCCTGTATACGGTCGAATTGAGAAACCTCCTACTTTTTTTGAAGTCGGTTAAAAAGTGTCGTTACAACTTTTTCTCTTAATTTCCGTCTAGCCCCCTTTCGCAACGCGCCATAAGGAACTTCGTTCCAATAAATATGGCTATCATAACAATTTGTAATACGCGAGTCCTAAAGGTGCGTCCAGACCTGGCGAATGCGCCACGAATTCGCCGCTTGCGAGCCGCTTACGAACTGCGCGTGATATAATACATGTAATTATTGAATTTACTTAATGATTTTTATAACAAACTTATTTTTCTATAAGGCAAACACTGATTTGACTCAACTGTCACTTTTGAATCATAGTTGTTTGTTACCGGGTATAAAAGGCCGGAGCCACAGTGGAACAGGCAGTTGCTTGGTAGATGTTCAGTTGGTTAGTTCTAGTGCTGTTGTTGTGTGGAAAGGATCGACACGAGGTTACGTAAGTAATTAATATTATATCCTAATTATGACAATGTTGTTGTTCTATTCATAGTGTTGCCAATATTGCTAATGTTTTAAATCATATAAATGGAATATTCATATTCTTTTCCTAGATATTGTTGTTATTGTGATTATGTTGATATTATTCTGAGTTCTCTTGGACAATGGTCCAAGAGATAGAACTAATGTATTTAAGATAATGATAATTTATGTCAATGTAAGTAATGTGTTGATATAATTCTTCAATACTGTTTCCATGGAGTTTCTTGTCCTTCTTCTCCATGAAGTTTTGGAACGGACGACTAGCTTTCTGATTAATTGCTGACAAGCCTAATTGAAATAAATATCTAGTCTTGTCTTTCTGTGCTTTACTTAATGAAACCCTTTCCCAACAAACCATATTCATAAGAACCTACATACACAGTAAATAAGCCGTAACCATTCTGATATTCAAAGCTTGGTATTTGATGTGTATTTATTTTATTAATTTTAAGAAAACTTACAGCTAATACATTCGAGTAATCAAAAGTAACATGTAGAATAAAGCCAATTACAAGTTTCCACTTATATACCTTATGTATGAAATTTTCAAGACGGCACAAACGGGTTATTCCCCGAGTACCCCGATCTCCGAGGATCCCGTCCCGGAGAACCCCGAATACGATAAATATGATTACATTTCTTTTTTCTATTGCTTTTAACTTGTACGGTCGACATAAAAGTGCTTAAATGTATGTGTTGAAACACATAAGACGAAAGTAGATTATCTGAATTTTTTTACAATGTCGAATCATAGTTTTAATAGAGGTAAGTAATCACAGTTTGAATAAAATGTATCAAAAAATATAAAATAAATTTTACAATATTATCAGATCATACTTAACAAATATATTTTAAAACTAGCTTTTGCCCGCGGCTTCGCCCACGTGGATGTCGGAAATTAATGCAAGAGGACGTACTAACGCTATAAGAATGTGTTATTCCAAGTTATATAGGTAATATACACTCTGTGTGCTATTTTCGATCCAGATCCATTCAGCCATTTTTGCGTGATTGAGAAACAAACACCCAATCATACATTTTTTCACATTTATAATATTAGTAGTAGTAGGATTATAATTCATATTACTTAGTATTCATAGTTTATGAGAACATCATGTGTGTTGGTGTTTTTAAAATAAGAGAGAGAGAGAGAGAGTATTCAGAGTAAGAAGACTGCGACATAGGGCTTGGTTTAGTTGAATATAAGTCTTCCTGGTTTTTCTTAACGCTCCTATTTTACCTATACAGACACTCAATCATACACCCCTACTTACACCCCCTAATTATGTATTCCAGCAGTTCAAGAGGAGCAGAGACGAAATGGATGACTCCCTCGATAAACAGCTTGGTGAGTTTAAGGAAGAGATGAGGAAAATGTTGACTCTTTTCTCCGACAAACAAGGGAAAAAGATTCAACAAATTACTACCACTTTAAAGGAAATCCAGAAATCCAACGATAATATAGAGAGTTCTATTGCATTTCTAACTGCTCAAAACGAAGATCTAAAAAAGAAAATTGACCAGCTGGAGAACCAGGCCAAGGAAGATAAAGATTATATAAAAAAATCTTGAAGACAAGCTTGAAATAATGCAAAACAGTAATCAGAAGCCCAATTTTGTTATAAAGAATGTGCCTAGAAGAACCAATGAAACTAAAGAAGATCTGATAGAAATGGCCATGTGTCTCTCCCAAAACTTGGACTGTACGATTGGTAAATACGACATAAAAGACATATATAGAGTACGTGGGAGAAACAGTGAAAAACTTAACTCACCGATAATAGTTGAAACCGGTTCGACTCTCCTCAAGACTGAGATTTTAAGGATGGGTAAGGCATTTATTACTAAGCACAAATCTAAATTATGCTTTAAGCACCTTGGCTTTAAATCACAAGAGGATATACCCATTTTTCTCTCAGAGCATCTAACTTCTAAGGGTGCCCGCCTACACTTCCTTGCTCGAGACTTAACTAAATCTGGAGCCTATAAATTTTGCTGGACAGCGTATGGCAAAGTACTTCTAAAGAAGGACGAACAATCGCCGACTATAACAATTAGAAATGAACAACAGATACAACAACGCAAAATGAGTAAATGACTAATAACAACTGTTTTCATAATATGTCTTAGTAACTTCATACAATATTTTGTCAAATCATT
Source organism: Aporophyla nigra (assembly GCA_947507805.1). NCBI lineage: Eukaryota > Metazoa > Arthropoda > Insecta > Lepidoptera > Noctuidae > Aporophyla > Aporophyla nigra. Next base: position 25,867,133 of record OX382300.1, on the reverse strand, counting down.
GTTTTTCGATTTTTCGGTCTATATGCCTAATGTACTTATGTTAAAATTAATATTTTTATTTTGTTGTAGAATAGTCACTTATTACATTATTGTAACACACAAAGTCTCCGTATCACATACAATCCACAATTACTGTCATACATATTCACACATGCATACATATAATTTACATGCTCACTCGATTTGTTCCTCTGTTAAAACATACGCTTTCTCAGAGCCTCATACATGCATCAATTATTCACATACCCATTCGCTAACACCTATTCATAGCTATAACATTAACATAAACTCCATATACAGCTGTGTCATAATAATATTCTATTTTCCTTATGAAAATTTGAATAAATATACCACATATATTCAATTAATAGCACTATCCGATGATACGTCATTTCAATCTAAATCTATCGATAATGGCTGATTCATTACAAACCCTTAAACAAATTGATAGTATCGAAATTGCTCGTACTATCGAATGTGATTGTTCGGAGCTACCTAAACACATACATATCAAAAGAAACGACTTTACTGTTATATCTCAGAATATAAGAAGCATTTCATGTAATTTTGACGACTTCACACTCGCTCTGTCCACTTTTAAATTTGATACTGATGTCATCATTCTAACAGAATGTAGATTAAGTCCTGGAAAAGCCATCCCACATCTCAATAATTATTCCTCGTATGCTACGACACACCACTTGAACCAAAATGATGGGGTAGTTGTTTATATAAAACATAACATAAAATGTAATGTTAAGGAAATAAAATTATCCCAGGCATCTTGCCTACAGCTGGACATCTTAAACAACATTGTTTTATGTATTTATCGATCCCCATCAAATTCGAATACTGACAGTTTTATAAATTCCCTTAGTTCCCATTTGGATACTCTTAATTCACAGAAAAATACTATTATAGCGGGTGACATAAACATTAATATTAAATCCAAAGATACAGAGCCGTCTCATGAGCACAAAAATAGAGTTAATTACCTCAACATGCTATCATTACATGGAATATTACCCGGACATACTTTGCCCACTAGAGATAAAAAATGTTTAGATCACTTTATGCTAAAAATAAACCAACAAAAGGTATCAGCATTCATTGCCATCTTGCACACTAGTATTACTGATCACTACACCACACTTTTATCTCTATCAAAATTAAAGAATACCTATATAGCTAATAAAATGAGATCCACACTAGATTATGAACAAGCACTTAAGCATTTACAAGAAAATAATATAGCAGACTTGCTTTTCTGTAGCGACCCAGAATCCCTAACTAACCTTTTAGTACACAAACTAACGGAATCAATTAATTGCAACACTACCCTTATAAATATCCCAAACAGTAAACGGATCATAAAACCATGGATTACCCCAGGCATATTACGCTGCATTTAGAACCGCAACAAATTACAAAAAGGTAGTAAAAATGATACACACAATGATATATTAAAAATAACATATATTAGATATAGAAGACATTGCAACAATCTCATAAAAAAATTAAAACGAAAGTATGAAAGAGAATTAATTACTAAATCAATTGGAAACAATAAATTACTTTGGAAAAACATAAAAACGATAACCTACACAAATAAATCCAGCCATAACACCACAGAGTTACTAAATATCAAATCATCCCCTATAGAATCAGTTAACTACATAAATGACTATTTTGCGAATATCGGGAAAAGCCTTGCACAAAAAATCCAGCCTAGTCTAAATAATGGCCACAACTTCTGTCATGATCCGTTATCAGCACAATCAAATTCCTTCGTATTGTTAGACACTGACGTGGACGAAGTTAAACTTATACTTATGAACCTAAAGTCTGACAGTGCCTCTGGTTGGGATAATATTTCAACTAGATTTCTGAAATATATAAGTAAGGAAGCTGTTCCCATAATTACTCACCTCGCTAATCTCTGTTTTAGTAAAGGCATCTTCCCGGCTCCACTAAAACAAGCTATCATTACGCCAGTTTACAAGGGTGGGGCAGAGACGATGTCAGCAACTACAGGCCCATATCTGTCTTACCTTCTATATCCAAAATTATTGAAAAACTAGTCAATATAAGGCTTCTAAAATTCTTAAACGAATTTAGGTATCTCTACCGGGGATGCAGTGACTGCACTAAGCACGTTGATAACCGATCATCTTGACAGCGGCAAAAAATGTATAACTGCATTCCTGGATTTGAAAAAAGCTTTCGACACCGTTTCTGTCCCAATCCTTGTAAACAAGCTGGAACGTGTCGGAATACGTGGAACGCCTCTCAATCTGTTTAAAGATTATCTCTCGAACAGGAAACAGAGAGTTAGGGTTGGTCAGTGTACCAGTGGGGATGCAGAGATATCATACGGCGTCCCCCAGGGAAGCGTATTGAGGCCTACATTGTTCCTTATTTACGTAAATGAACTGTGTGATTTACAAATAAATAACGCACAAGTCTTCTCGTACGCCGATGATACCGCTGTAGTCTTCACTGGTGACAGGTTGGCATGACGTGAAGATTAGTGCTGAATTAGGTCTGGCTAAAATAGCCAGGTGGCTTGATAAGAATCTGCTTACACTGAACATCACAAAAACAAATTATATTTGCTTCAGTGTCTGCAATCGAACACAGCCTCCAGAGGATTTTAATATAAAAGTGCATATATGTGACAACGACAAACTCACAAATTGTAGCTGCTTAACAATAAATAAAGTGCCCTATCTGAAGTACCTAGGTGTTGTCATTGACCAGAGACTCTCCTGGTACCCTCACCTTGAGCATGTAGCAAACAGAGTCAGAAAGTTTAGCTGGATGTTTAGGACTCATCGATACGTGGTTCCCAAAAATGTAAGTACTGATATAGGGCATCATAAAAATATCTTAAATGAAATATATGTTGCTCTAGTACAGTCAGTCCTGATATATTGTATCCCTATTTGGGGCGGTACAGCTAAAACCAAGTTTTTAGAGTTGGAGCGAGCACAACGCGCAATCATAAAGTGCATGTACTTTAAGAGAAAACGACATTCAACTGAAAATTTGTATGAAATTAGCAACTTGTTCTCAGTGAGAAAACTTTACATCCTACAAATTGTTTAAAAAAAACATAAGTCAGTTGTTTTTGATGCCAGCATTCTATCTAAAAGAAGAAAAGACTCTATAGTAAAAGTCCCTCAAACTAGGACCGTGTCTGCCAGTACACAATTCAGGAAACGATCTGCTCAATTGTATAACAGAATCCATAAACACGTGTATATTTACTCAAGAACCTATTATGATTCTAAAAAAATTATAAGCAATTGGTTAAAAACCCTCACTTATAGTGATACTGAGGCACTTCTGCAACACGTACATTGACGCACACACACACCCTCTCACACACACATATACACCCTCACACACACCGAAACACACCCTAACACACCACACAACACACACTCTAAATGTTGTAATTATTGTTCTTTGTTTACTTAGCACCTAATTTTGTTTACTATTTTAATTGTTGTTACTATTTTTATTGCATGTCCTAGATTAAGTTTATTTACACTAGTTACCGGATTATTAAGTCAACTTATTGTGGAAGAGCGGAGTCTCCTAACACAGGCATATCTTGCCTAAAAGGAGGCTTCAATCACATATTGTAACTACCAAAACCTGTAAGCAAATAAACGTTTTTTTTTTTTTTTTTAATAATTTACCAGACACCAAACATAATTATAGGAATAGTACTTTTGCCAGTGGCTTGGCCCGTATAGCTGTCGGAAAATATCACCCGGGAACCTACTACCGGGATAAGGTAGGTATCCTATCTGTTATGTATCCATGATATAATATATCTTTGTGCCAAATTCGATCTAAATCCGTTTGGCCATCTTTGCATCATTGAGAAACAAACATCCAAAAATCTAAACATCTAAGCCATTTCGCGGTCTCTTACTTGGAATAATAATACTATTAGGTTTATTATGAGTATGACGAACACACATGATATTCGCAATTACTATGAAGCCAAAGTAATATGAATTACAATCCTACTTATCCTGTACTACCCGGCCGCTGCCAACGGATGGACGGGACGGACGTACGACCCGCCAGCTGCTCTGCGCCTGCTTTTTAAATCTCTAATATCTTCTAAGATATTCAATTAAATTACATGCTGTAAAGGGCCATATTGATCTATATTAAATGCACAATGTATTTAAGGTACTTAATTGGATAAGGATTAATACTGTATTGCTTAAAATCGCTTCGTTAATAAGCCCTTATTTCTCGTAAAAAGTAAAAGATAAAAAATGGGTATTGTGGGTTATCCCTAAGAGATAGACGTATACCAATGCAGACATTTTTGTAGGCCTTTTTAAGGTGTACAATACTGTAGTACATTATTTTGATCTATTTCGTAGGATTCAGCCAGGGTTTTTCGAATTTTGAGACGAATGTCAGCGTAGTTTTCGAAGACAGTTATTTTTTTCTAAAATAAAAGAATCTATCTAAAACAAAAGTAGCCTAAGTTACTCTTTGGTACATCAGCTATCTGCCAGTGAAAGTCCCGTCAAAATCGGTCCAGCCATTTCAGAGATTAGCCGGAACAAACAGACAGACAGACAGACAAAAATTGAAAAAAATGTTGTTTTGGTATATGTATCGTGTATATATATCCATATACAGTTAGTAAAAAGTGGGTTATCTTAATATTAAAAACAGACACTCCAATTTTATTAATTTGTATAGATAGTATTTTTTATTTACTGTATTGTAAAAAAATAATGTAAGTGAAAGTGATTTTACATGTTAGAAGATTATTTTAGACTTAACTATTTCTTATGCTAGATTAAGCATGAGGCATTCAAATATAAACAGTTGACATCATAACATCCAGCACAGCCGCTCAATTACTGTTGGTGTAGGCAAAGGGATGCGTCACTTGAATACGACTGTTAAGGTGATAAGGTTGAGGTTTGCCTGTTGGTGTTCTGAATGAAACGACGCGACGTGTGGTTTCAACAAAGATCTATTGGACACTGCCTATGAACTAATGACTGAGTAACTTGAAGGTGTAAGTGTATGGATAGCTACATACATATAAGCGACAGTTTTTAACCGAACAACGACCATTAAATAAAATGCAAAAAAATGTTATTAAATTATATAATTAAACATATACATTAATTAATAATCGATGCTTTTTCCATTTTATTGAATCAAATAAAAAATCCGAGATGGCATTGAATTATAAAGACGTCTTATGTATTCAATAGGCAGTTTGCTCCAACACTTCTGTATACCCTCCTGAGTTCTTGCTTGCTGTTATATTGTGTACTGTTCTTATAAACTTCGCGTGACATCCATCCCCACACATTTTCAATAATGTTTAAGTCAGCGAGAGTGATGGCCAATCAAAAACATTGATTTTATTTTTTTGAAACCACCCGAGAACGATAGGTGCACTATGAATGCTCGCATTATCATGATGAAAAATAAAACTCTTACTGTCTAAAATATTGGTAAACTTGTGATTTTCATTTTCTAGAAGCGTGATATAATCGTTAAAGTTTTGTTTACCTTTTATTACCACTAAATCAACAGGTCCATTGTATGATATCGCACCCCAGACCATGACTGCACAAACATTATTTCGCGGTCGTGATAAAATCAATTCAATCAATTCTAGAAGTATTTATGTATGTTTGCATGTATGTATATTTTTATTTTGTATGTTTATATTTAAATTATAGTATTATTTTTAACCGACTTCAAAAAGGAGGAGGTTTTCAATTCGGATGTTTATATTTTTTTTATTTTTTTTTTTTATGTATGTTCGGCCATAACTCCGTCATATATAGACAGATTTACAAAATTCTTTTTTTGTTTGAAAGGTGTTTATTCCGAAATGGTCCCATATAAATTTCATATAGATCTGATGATGATTTCCAGAGATAGACACCGGAACTCTTTAAAAAATGACAGCAAATCAACCGCGATTTCTGCTATCGCATAAATATGCATTGTTTGTTTGGAATTAGTGCGGGGTGGATACCACAACTAAAAATTTAAAAATAAAAACTTTTTTACAAAAAAAAAACAACCGACTTCTTTAAAAACACTACAAAGTGAAAAATAACTTTAATTTCGGAAGTCGGTGGCAAAAAAACCATAAATACAATACAATCCTAAGACACCGACTTCCGAAATTAAAGTTATTTTTCACTTTGTAGTGTTTTTAAAGAAGTCGGTTGTTTTTTTTTTGTAAAAAAGTTTTTCTTCTACTATTACACACGTTGTCTACATCTCTTTGTATATTCTCTCCTATTGCAGGTATGCTGGAAGAGATTTCTATAGAAATAAGCATTACCTTTGTACATATTTTTCTGTTCCTTTCTTCTTGTCTATTTATATGTGTGCATAAATGGTTAAAAAAAAATTGAAATAGTAAGAATAACCATCGGAGCAATCAAATTAATTTTTTTTCGTCACTGAATACAATTTGATGTCATTCTGTCGTCTAATGCATTTTATTCCGAGCAAACTGAAGACGATCTCTACAGTGATGTTCTTTCAAACATGACTTTCGCATAATTTTTAAACGTTTTAAATGCGAACAATTCTTTAAAATCCTTTGAACTGTTCGTATAAATGCTTCAGTACCAACATTGTGGGCTATTTGTCTTGCTGATAAGGTAGAATTCGACGCTTCGCGTAATATTGCACGACGTTCTCTATTAGTTGTAGTTAGTTTTGTACATCTTTTAAATTGCTTACCATTATTTTCAGGATCTTTTAGAAAATTACTTACTACCTGGTGCGAACGTCCTATTCTATCTGCGATTTTTCTTAAAGAATAGACTTCTTCATTAAGAACTTTTATTTTCCCTATTTCTTCTGGACTTAACTCTTTTGACGACCCATGTTTTGAGAATCTAGCCAGTGCGTGACGTAGTCCTCACTGAATAGATGCAAAACGTGTTCATCGTTCCGCAGTTGAAAAACAAATGAGGTCGTGCGGGGGGATATAATTCGTTGGTCGTATTCAAGTGACGCATCCCTTTGCCTACACCAACAGTACTTGAGCGGCTGTGCTGGATGTTGTGATGTCAACTGTTTATATTTGAATGCCTCATGCTTAAAGATATATATACCTACTATTCTTATATAATTAAATTGTTTCATATCTTAAATAGTTTAGAAAAATAATGTGGTCCTATTCAAGTGACGCGGATTGTATGTATTTTGCGTATAATATGTATTTTGACAATAGGAACATGAAGGAGTCGAGGTCTCCGAAGATACACTGACGGTGCACGTAGTCCAATCTTGGCCACCAGCATAGGGACGTCAGTAGACCCCTTCACTATACAGGATGTAAGGGTAAACACCGTTATCACTTAACCCATGGGTAGTTTGACTTAAATATAAAATAACAGAGCGAGTTAAAAAAATAAAAAAAAAACCTAAAAAGGTTTAGAATGAATTTACGCACGAGAAATGAGCAAGCAACGTTACGACGCGGCGTTACGTGCGCTCGCTAGCGAGACTGACAGCTGACTGACTGGGGTCGCGACCCGTGCGTCGGCGTCGGGCAACGCGGCGTATTGAGACGCAAGTTTGTTGATCTCGCGCATAGGGTGAAATGTTCTTAAGGAAAAAGGCAGATTTTCTTTAAAAAAAAGGTTGTTTTTTTTAATTGATTTTACGTTCTATTAACGAAACCAAATCACTGGTTTCAAGGATAACGGTGTTTACCCTTACATCCTGTATTAAATAGAAAAGCAAGATCTGCAATCTTTTTCCGCTCGTGTAAAGGAAGAATATGAAATTTCTTACACCGACTAGTATAGTTAGGAAGATAAGTATTAGAACGATATTGAGTGTACCTTAAAAATCGCCTTTGTATTACCTTCAAGGCGATCGATATAAACATTGTAATTTGGATTGCAAATTTGGGAAGCATATTCGAGATGGCTACGGACAAAAGCACAGTATAAAATTTTCATGGTTTTGTCATTTTTAAAGTCAGAGGAGACCCTAAAAATAAAACCCAACGCTTTAGAAGCCTTGTTGACTAAATTGTCAATGTGTGCATCGAACAAAAGCTTTGGAGTCAAAAATTACCCCAAGATCCTTGATGACGTTGACTCTGGCAATTGAGGTATTCGATAATTTGTAATCAAATCTAATAGGGTTTGGCTTTCGAGTAGATGTACACACATAACAGTTAGAGATATTTAAATTCAACCTATTTCGGTCGCAATAATTATGGAACCGGTCCAGGTCCTCCTGTAATAAATGACCATCCTCAATGTATGTAAAGTATGAAAATTTTGAGTCAAGGGGCAACCCCCTTGACTCAAAATTTTCATATCATCCGCGTATACTAAAATTTTTGAATTTAGGAAACAAGTGGCGTTGTCGTTTACAAAAATATTAAATAAAAGAGGTCCTAATAAGGATCCTTGGGGAACCCCCGAAGGAATGTACATCGGTCTCGAGGTGTACCCGTTGAGGACTACAGTCAAGCACCTATTTTCAACATATGAAACAAACCATCTGTACAAGCTATCCCTCACACCAATCTCTAGCAATTTGCGCATTAGAAACGCATGATCTATTCGGGTTCAAGTTGAACCCTCGTCGCAAGCGGTCGTTTGTGCCCGCGCGCAACACATGTTGGCTCGCCCGACTTCGAAATCAAAACGCGTTTTTTTTGTGTGTCTCTCTGTGTCGTAATTTGTAAAATCGGGTGACTACACAACGCCTTCAAATAAGGTCGAATTCTCTTTGGCCCATTCGGGGAACTTGCGTCTATTCTGTTACACCTTGTATAAAACAAAACAAAGAAGCAAAAGTGCCATAAGTGCGCAACAGGCTGTGGTGCAGACTGACTGCCGGAGGACGAGTAACCCATGGCGTTTGACCAGGTGAGACCGTTCTTAATATTACAGGAATACGTTTGCTAAACTGCATGATAATGGTAAGCAGATCGATAAGGTTTACCCTGATAAAAAAAACTAAGCTACATAGGTATCCGTGGGGACTTCTTGAGGTGGTTTTGTTCTTACATTGATAACAGGTCACAAGCTGTAGTATTCAACAATTATATGTCTAGTTGGGTAAACGTGCCCAGCGGAGTGCCTCAGGGTTCGTTGTTCGGTCCTTTTTTATTTGTAGTCTATGTAAACGACATCGATCAGTGCCTCCATTCATTCAAACTATTATGCTTTACCAATGACATGAAAATCTTTGCAGCTATCTCAACGCTTGAAGATAGACTAGCACTACAGGCTGATTTGTATCGGCTAGAAGAGTATTGTCGGGTTAATAAACTTAATCTCAACCCATCCAAGTGTTCAGTGATCAGTTATACTAGAAAACGTGCAGTTCTAGCCACTACTTACTCCTTAGCGGGTCAGATCTTGCCAAGGCTTGCCAATACTATGATTACGACTATGATACGTGATTTTGGCGTCCATCAAGACAGTAAATTAGTTTTTGACACACACATTGATGCAATTGTCAATAAAGCATCTAAACTGCTTGAGTTTATATTTTGTCTCTCTAAGAGCTTTACTGATACTAAAACACTAAAAATATTGCATTGCTCTTTTGTAAGAAGTCAGCTAGAGTATGCGTCTCAGGTATGGAATCATATATTATAGCTAGCATATATTTCTTATACTTAAAGTAAACTTACCGATAGATTCTTCGGGAGGTGGGCGACGTCGAGTTCGGCGATGCGGTTGTGCGCGAAGTGCAGCTGCCATTCGTAGTCGTCCGGCGCCCCGGAGTTGGTCACGAGCGGCGCCAGCGCGTCCCGCACGCGCGCCAGCCCCGCGCGCTCGCAGCGCACGCGCAGCACGCTCGGCGGCGCCGCGTCGCGCGGCCGCACGGCGCACGCGCACGCCGTGCCGGCGCACAGCTCGGGCGCGCCGCACTCCAGCGCGGCCGGCGCCACGTCGCGCAGCGCCGGCCCGCCCGCGCACGCCACGCGCAGGCGCGGCGGCGCGGGCGCCTCGCGCAGCGCGCGCGCCGCCCAGTACACGTGGCAGTCGCAGCGCAGCGCGTCGCCCAGCGCCACCTCGGCGCGCGACGGCGACGTGTCCTTGATGGCCAGCGAGTGATCGTGGCGCGTGTACTTCAGCCTGGTCACGTTGTTGCGCGCCAGGTCCACCTTCACGTCATTACGGCCGCGGAACTGCAAGTCTGCGTACTGAAAAGACGTTGCTCGTTACTGCACAGTGGCTGCGAGGAGGGCGCGGCCGGTGAGAGCGATGCGTTACCGTGACGGTGGTGAAGTTGTTGTCGGCGAGGTCGAGCGTCTTCAGCAGAGGCATGTTCTCGCGCCAGTCGCGACAGATCAGACTGGCGTTGGTTTTTCTCAGGTAAAGATGAGTCAAGTTGGTCAAACCCACCAACGGAGACACTCCTGTAATGACAAAAACTCATTTCTACATAATTATATCACAAATATACTATACAAAATATTCTGATGAGAGAGAGAGGATAAGGATTCTGTAATACCGTTTAACAATTGATATATAAAAATCGTTTCTTTATAAAATGAAGACTGACTGAAAATTATGAACAACTTATACTAATAATTGCTGTTCACTGTTCAATACATTTTGTGGATTTGATTGAAAACAAATGTGAGAAACAGCAGATTTTTCCCTTTCCATGAAAAAATTACAAAAATAAAACAATATTTGCTGCATATTTATTTTTACACCTAAGCAGGCGCCCATACCATGGTCTTTTAGCTAAGCTTACTTGTGAAGCAGCAACCCTATTATATACCTTTTTATTAGATAATAAATTAGATTAGGTAAGTTTTGTGTGTCTTAGGTTAGTTTATTTAAATTAAGAATAAGTTATTATTTGTAAAAGCACGATATTATTGCAGCATATGTGTGTTATAAGTACTTAAGAACTAAATCAGTAAACCACAATACAAGATAAGTATTAAAAAAATAAACGAAAAAAAAACTATACACGTTGAGTGCAATACAGTGCCTGATAAAAGGACCATAGACCGATTTGCTATTACTTTCAGAATGCTGTTGGAGCTTGCTCGAATACGATGCATTATGGAGGCCGCTCGCTTTCTCATAATGGCATGAAAGCCATCAATACGAACCTTCATAAGCATGCCAGACGCAGTACAGCATCTCGGCAGCCCCAACAACATCCTAAAAGTATCGTTATATTGGACACGAAGGACAATGCGTGCTCGCTGAGTACGGTTAATCCATTGTGGATTTCACCTCGTTTGGGGCCCGTTTAAACCTGCGAGTCAGCATGTTCCCACGGACAGCCATCGCTTTTCGTTCCCTCTCAACGTCATCAGGGAGGTCCTCCGTGACCCAGTGACTGAAGTTCTTAAGCTGCGTCATTCTTTTAAGCGGTACTCTTCCAGTAACAGATGTGACGGTAACGACTTTAGAATTCCGCGGTAAAAATACCAACAACTCGCTTTTGTTCGCATTGTACCTGAGCCTATCGCATAATAATAATAACATTAATATATCAGTTTATACTCACAAAGGAACCTCACCCAATTTCACAACTTACACTAACACAAGCACACATACACCCACACACACTTATCCTCACCCCCACATACACCCACACCAACGCGCACATGGACGCCATAAAAAAATAAATAAATAAACTACTCTTCCTTACTTTACTTTAATTATAAACTAAGCAAATTTTTATAATCACTTGGTAGATCGACACAACCCACGAGTTGTATAAATCTTACTGTTTCAACCCTATAGCCGAACACTGTCTCTTAAGATACAGGTAACCCGAGTTTAAGAGGCAGGGCTCACCAATTGTCTACAGATTTCTACAGCATAGGAAATTCAATTTGTATTTACTTCCTACCACTAGTTGTAAACCATTTTGTGAAACTAATAATTTAAGTCTGTAATCGCTTTTTTGGAAATAAATAATTATAAAATTATTATTATTATTACTATATACCACGGCTAAGTCCTTATCACTTATCTCCTAACCAGTTTCCATAAACCCCTCATTGAAGGACTCAGCAATACCAAATCGTCTGCATAACTTATGTGATTAATAGTGGTGCCGTCAATAGTGCAGCCGACGCAAGTCCTCGCTGCAGAGACCCACAATCAACTCATTGATGTACAGGTTGAAGAGTTGAGGGGATGTTAAGCTACCTTGTCGTACACCACACTCCAAACTGTACTCATCGGATGTAACGTGCGGCCATCTTATAACGTTGTCTTGATTGTTATACCAGTAATCGAGAACGTTAATGATGTGATCAGGAAGTGAGGCGGACTTAACTGCTCCCAAAGATGATTATAAGACAACAAATCGAAAGCTTTCGATAAATCAAGAAAGCTTCCATAAACTGGAGTCTTTCTGTTGGTGTAGTACCGTACAATATTCTTAACACATATAATTGCAGTTTCTGTGGACAGTCCCGCTTGGAAGTCAAACTGTGCATCATTTATAATAGGTCTTTACCTATGAAAATGCCGTTTTGTATGAAAAAAATTAAACGAATTATTTTCATGTATTTTTTATTTGTATTAATCGAAATAATCACCCATGCAATCAATGCATCTTTGCCAACGCAGTGGCAGTTTATTGATGCCCTTCTTAAAAAAATCAGCTGGACGGGAGGCAACAAATTCTTCAAAGGCATTTTGTACTGCCTCTCGGGTAATGAATTTTTTTCCCGCCAAGAAGTTATCCAAATTCTGGAAAAAGTAGTAGTCTGTAGGCGCAAGGTCTGGTGAGTAGGGCGGATGACGGAGAGCTTCCAACCCCAGTTCTTGCAACTTGGAGACCGTTTGCTGTGCAGTATGAGGTCGCGCGTTGTCGTGCAGGAGCAGCGGAGACGAGCAATTGACCAATGCTGGTTGGAGATGTACCAGCTTCTCCATCATTGAGTTCAGTTCTTCACAGTACACATCTGCAGTAATGCTCACCCCGTTTGGTAAGAAGCTGTGATGAATCACACCGGCGCTAGACCACCAAACAGTGACCATCACTTTTCTAGGGGTAAGTTTTCGTTTAGGGCATTGTTTAGGTGCTGAACCAGGATCCAACCAATTTGCTGAGCGCTTGCGGTTATCAAACAGAATCCATTTTTCATCGCAAGTAACAATGCGGTTCAAAATTCCTTCATTTGTGTGTCTGTTGAGCAGTGCAAGGCACGTCTCCACGCGTACTTCGCGCTGGCGATCATTGAGTTCGTGGGGCACCCATTTGTCAAGCTTTTTTACCTTGCGAATTTGACGCAAATGGACCAATATTGTTTTGACGCTAACGTCGAAAGCTGCTGCTAATTCAGCCGTCACACTTCCACAATCGCCTTTAATTCGTCATTGTCGACCAAAGTCTTCGGACGACCGCGAGGTTCATTTTTCAGGTCGAAATTTCCAGAACGGAAGCGAGCAAACCAATAACAGGTGGTGCGTTGGTTTGTAGTGTAAGCTCCGTAAACGTCGTTGATGTTGCGTGCCGCTTGTGCCGCGTTGCTGCCACGACGGTACTCATATTCCATAATTACTCGAATTTTTAACGTATCCATGATGACGAAAAAGATTGAAATGCGATGAAAATGTAACACTAATCAATAAACAAATGACTACTTTTGGAAAAAGAATTCCATGTTTTTAAAATAAAATTAATTTGAAATTAAAATTCTTAGACAAACAAAAATTATTTTGATTTGATATGGCCAGTACTGCAGAACGGCAATTTCATAGGTAAATACCTAATAATTAGATGTTTACATAATTCTAATTCATCACATATGTGTCCAAAAAACCTTATATTCAAGGGATCCCTTTCGACCCAAGGAAGGGGCCAATGGGATCCCTAAAAATCCTTAAAGTAAAACAAAATTCATCATTACATATTATAAAACTTATTAACAAAAAATTAAACCGCCGAAAAAACAGAAAAGCAAAAAATAATAAACCTTCAAATTATGAGTCGGCGCTTTGAGTGATCTTTGTTCATTGATTTTTCAGCGCCGACTCAAAATTTTAAGGCTTATTATTTTTTGCCTTTCTGTTTTTTCGGCGGTTTAATATTTTGTATTTTTGTGGCTTTAATGTACTAATAATACTTGGCAAGGTATACCCTATCCAATGAAAAAAGAATTATCAAAATCGGACTACTCTGTACAAAGTTATGCGTGGTTATACATTACAATCAATGAGTGAACAATCAATCATCCCCTGTTTTCCGACCCTTAGGGTTCGATTTTGTTTTCCAAATTTATATGGGACCACCCTCGGAGTATACCCTTTCCAATAAAAAAAGAATTATCACAAACGGACTACTATGTAAAAAGCTATGCGTGGCCATACATAAAAAAAAAAACAAAAAAAAAAAATATACGCGTCGAATTGATAACCTCCTCCGTTTTTTTTTCGTCGGTTAAAAATAAAGTCACTTCCCGCTGTCTGTCTGTCCCTATGTATGCTTAGATCTTTAAAACTACGTAACAGATTTTGATGCGGGTTTTTGTAATAGAAAGAGTGATTCAAGAGGAAGGTTTATATGTATAACATGCATAATATAGTAAAGAAACGCTGATAATTTTAGAGGTTTCTAATGTGATGTCATAAATAAACACATTTTTTTTAATCGACTTCAAAAAAGGAGGAGGTTTCTCAATTCGACCGTATTCATAATTATATTTTTTTATGTGTGTTCGCGGATAACTTCGTCGATTATGAACCGATTTTGATGATTCTTTTTTTGTTGGAAAGGAGATATCCCAAGGGTGGTACCATGATAAGGAAACCAGGATCTGATGATGGCATCTCAGAGAAATCGATGGGAGCCTTCGAAAATGAGTTTTAAAAAAATCATTGTAAGGGTAACCACTGTCTGTTGTTGCTCCACAATAAAAATTGAAAAAGTGTGCGAAAAGTGTTTGGAATTGCAGTCATAACTGTGGATCACATAGACATACTTTGATCCATATGCCTGCCACAATATCGTAGTGTTATAGTGCCTACATTAAACAATTTGGACTAAATTAAATTTAAAATAAATAATAGTTATATATTAGTTATAGTAGAAAATAAATAAATAAGTTATAGTAGAAAAAAATAATATTATTTATTCAAACTTTTAGGTTACTTTATACATATTGAAGAGTAAAAATTCATATTTACGAGAATAATACTTAAAAAGTAGTAAAGATATCAGCTGATACTTTTCGTAGGTTGTCGTACGACTTCGCAGCTGTTGTACATCATGGAGGCCATAAATTTTATCTGAAATCAATGAAACAAAATTATTACTTTTTTTATATATGTATCTTCCATATGAACCTCAATCAGAAGAGATATTTTCATTTTAACTATTTTTTTAAACGGAGGAGGTTATCAATTCGACGCATATATATATATATTTTTTCTTTTTTATACCGGGTGACATTTTTTAACGTCTTGAAAAAAAATGGGGGTTATAGGTGAATGGAGTAGAAGTCTTTTGGCATAGAAATTTCTGAAATTTTTATTTTTGAATAACAGGTCATGAAACTGATGTAGCAATAAATACTACACATTTAAAGTAACATTTTCATACTAGAACAACAAAAACAGAAATTTGTAAAAAAAAAAACAATTAAAAACCTATAGAAACTCAAATCACACGCACCCTACTCAATGCGCGGTATGTATAAATGATTTCGTAGTGCGGTCCTACCGTTTGAAGCCGGCCGATAGGCGGCGTCATTGATCTTTCGCGGGCGCACGAGCCGCACACGCATCCCCGTCCGCTCGCGTTCCTTTAGTCACCTACGATGAATCTGAAGTCCTTCCTGCTTTCTATTCTAGTTACACAACACACCATATGAAGGTCGAGACGGTAAAAAATGTCATCCGGTATAATAAACAGTATACAAAAAAAAATTAAAAAAAACATGACTTACTTTCACAGCCCTCTAAACAATGCATTGTTTTTTCTTTAAAATGAGGTTCGTTATAGAAGATACATATATAAAAAGTAATAATTTTGTTTCATTGATTTCAGATAAAAATTATGGCCTCCATGATGTACACCAGCTGCGAAGTCGGACGACAACCTACGAGATGTATCAGCTGATATCTTTACTACTTTTTAAGTTTTGTTCTTGAAAATATGAATTTTTACTCTTCAATATATGAATAAAATAACCTAAAAGTTTGAATAAATAATATTAATTTTTATACTTTAAAATAATTGATGAAAATCTGCTCGAAAACGGCCGTCTACACCTATTTCCCCCCTTAATGCCACTATAGATGACTTACAGACAAAAAGACAAAACTGTAAAATTTACCACCTCCTTTATATGGACGACATTAAATTATACGCTTCTACAGCAGATGACTTACATGAACTGGCAGAAACCACAGACCAATTTTCAAGCGACATTAGAATGGAATTTGGTATATACAGGGTTATTTCTAAAACACCGGCAACCTCTCACGAATATGTTACTAACATCATAATCAACAACTTTTGTTTTATGACTTTTAAAAATTCATCAAATTTTAGTTCCTCAGATTTTCATACAAAAATCGGCCGCCCGTAAATAGGTCAAGTACAAGCGCCCCCGCCACCCTAACCCGCTCCCTTCGCTAATGTACTATCGCTTTCTTTTGCTTCGCATAGACTTCGTAACATTTAGAGCGTTCAATTTATTTATTTTTATTTTTTTAATGAAAATCTGGTGAACTAAAATATGATGATTTTTTAAAAGTCATAGAACAAAAATTGTTGATAATGATGTGAGTAACATAGTCCTGAGAGGTTGCCGGTGTTTTACAAATAACCCTGTATAAATGCAAAATCAACTCAGTCAAGGCAGGCCAAACTTACGAACATTCATACACTATACAGACAGGTGAAACCAAAGAGTCTTTAAATGAAAACGAAACATATCAATATTTAGGATACATTCAAGCTCAGCAAATTAAACATAAAAAATTTAAAATAAACTTACTCAAAAATTTAAACATAGCCTTAAATCCATTTTTAACACTCAATTACATACCAGACATACAGTTAAAGCTATTAATGCCTTTGCGATTCCCATCCTTACGTACTCCATTGGTATAATAAGCTGGACCAAAACAGAACTAAAAAACCTACAACGTGTTATTAACACCACTTTGACCAAACACAGGAAACACCACCCTCGATCTTGTGTACAGCGACTAACACTACCCAGGCAAGAAGGAGGACGAGGCATAATAAATAGAATATTACGAACCTACACAATAAACAAATAAGTACACTAAGAGCATATTTTAACACAAAAAGTACCACCTCCACTCTACACAAAGCAATCGTTCAAAATGATCGAAAACTGACACCGTTAAATATGTTAGACAAAGCTACACAAAGTAACGAGAAACAGACCGACCGACAGACTAAAATATTGGAATGGATTCGAAAGACACTCCATGGAAGACATCGCCAAGACCTGTGCCAACCCAATGTCGATAAATAAGCGTCGAACGAATGGCTCAGGCGTGTAGATCTTTTTCCTGAGACCGAAGGGTTCATGACAGCAATCCAAGACCAAGTAATAGAGACTCGTAATTACCAAAAGCATTATGCGAATCCCCCTTTCAAGAGATATTTGCAGGCGATGTCATAGTTCTTCCGAAACTATACAACATATTACTGGAGCATGTAGGGCAATTGTTCAGACTGATTGTAAACACAGGCACGATCAAATAGCTAACGTAATTCATCAAAAACTTGCTATTAAATATAAATTAATAACTACACCCCCAGTACCTTACTATAAATACAGGAAGATTTTTTAGTCACCGTCCAAATTATGTTATATTAATATTTTGCGAACATCATTTAATACGTGTTTTTTCTTTTAGTATCACTCAATACATAAATATTGAGATATCACATCACAAAGTTATCTATAAAAAGTTTATGATTCTGGACACCGCCGCGCGCTAGGTAATAGTGCGGGCTATTACCTAGTGCGTATGCACCGCGCTAGGTATTAATTTCAGCGGCCCACCCCGCGCGCCGAAATTAATTGAAAACAATAATAAACAAAGTTGCAAATTTTCCCTTCATAGTCTCACGGGCGGCAAGTGTAGTATTATTAACGTTTAACTTAGTGACCACGCAGAGCGGATAATTCTTTCGAGAAAATGATTTAAAATGAAAATTTTATGTATTGTTTTTTTTTTCAAAAATGGATTTATTGAATGATACCTAATACCTAGAAAAAATTTGGACGGTGACTAAAAAATCTTCTTGTATAACCCTGAAATCGTTCTTGAAAACACAACACGCAAGTTTTGATCGAGCCATCCTCACAGACAGAACAACACATTACAATAGACCAGACATAACTTTATTAGATAAAATTAATAAAACCGCGCAAATTATTGACATAGCAGTACCAAACACACACAACCTACAAAACACTATAGCAGAAAAATTGTCGAAATATACAGACTTAAAAATAGAAATAAGCCGAATGTGGCGATCAGGGAACGTTGCTATAATCCCAGTAGTGCTCTCAACTACGGGTGTCATTCCCAAACAACTGCACCAGTCATTAAAAACGCTAGACTTGTCTCCTTCCATCTACCAAACTCTGCAGAAAGCTGCTATTCTGAATACTTGTAGAATAGTCCGAAAATTCCTACAGAACGACAATGATGCACAAACATCACATCCACAAACATCATCAATATCACAAAGGCTAAACATGTCACACCGTAATATGTTATCACCTACTACTTAGGTTAGCACTTGGCTTCGGCCCGTGTTATCCTATAAAACCGGCACATCGGTGTCAAGATACAAAAATGTATACCAAATAATAATAACGCAGGGCAGCATGTGGCGTGCTGTTGGGCAGTAGCGACCCCACGGACCCTATCTCCCGGGAGAATTCTCGTTCCTCATCTCGGCTTGCGTTTATTGGCCGGCTGGAGTGAACACTGAAGAAGTTCAGAGCTCCCACCTCATTCTTGCCTTTATTGGCCGGCCTGAGTGGAGATTCGCAAGAGCAAGCTCGGGGAATGGAAGTATTCCAGTAAGTGCTCATAGGGATCTTGACCATCTTCCGGGCTCTGGGATTGTTCTGAAAGCCGTGGAATATCTCTCCACTTCTCAAGCACCTCAGGAAGTGTTGTCCCCTTGTCGCTGCGTCACTATGTGCCAGCGACGGTTTCCGGGGGCCCATTATTGAGTGTGCAAGTCACCCCCTGATAGGCCTTCCATAGTTCTTGGTAACCAGTCCATTTTACCCATCAAATTCATAGTCCAACATCTTGGTTTCCATATCCTGCAATAGTCCAACACCAACCGGAGGTTGTCTTTGGGTGCACTTGCACAATGCATACGGGGATAATCGTCGGTTAGTGCCCCACTTCATCTAAACTTTTTAAGGGGCCTCTGCGAGTTGGCTTCGGCCCCTCGTACGCCTTCCAAAAGACCGGGACCCTAGGGTCCCAAGATATGTTAACATATGAAAATGATAATAATAAAACATTTATTTTTAGGTAACAATGACCCATAGACATATACCTTACAAACTAACATACCTACATAAGTATTATACAAAACGTGTGTTAATAATAGTACCATAAACTATGTTAGTAGCACTTCTAAAACTCTTCTTGTTTCTAGTGTGCATTCTTAATACATTAACCGAGGTAGTACGTCCTCTTGCGATAATTTCCGACATCCACGCGGGCGAAGCCGCGGGCAAAAGCTAGTAAATTATATTATTTTCTTGTTCAGAAAAGGTATGTACTACCTATCTCGTTGCGCAAGAGGTCAACACGTACTTAAGCCGGTTTTTACACGCTTTATATTAGCTTCACTTGTATGTTTGTATATTTGTATGTTTGTAAATTTGTATGTTTGTTTGTAACCGACTCCTTATAGCGCGATTTTGGCCCACTTTAAACGACCAGATTTCATTCAAACTTTGCACACCTGTCAAGGACCGATGACAATGCAATAATTTCATAAATTTGTGCCATTATCCTTGCCAGGGTTACCAGGACAGTAACAAAACTGTCTTCGAAAACTACGCTGACATACGTCACAAACTAATTTGTGCTATTATCCTTGCCAGGGTTACCAGGATAGCAAAAAAAAAACTGTTTTCGAAAACTACGCTGACATACGTCACAAACTACGCTGACATACTTCTCAAAATTCGAAACACCCTAAAAAATTGAAAATAAATAATAGTTTAAAAAAACTAAAAAACACGCTTCCATTGAAAACCAAACTAAAAAGTACAAAATAATGGAAAAAAAGCGTGGGGTGCCTGATATCAATAAAAAAATACCTTAAATAGCACCCACGCTTTTTTTCCATTATTTTGTACTTTTTAGTTTGGTTTTCAATGGAAGCGTGTTTTTTAGTTTTTTTAAACTATTATTTATTTATTAAAAGAATCTTAGAAGTTCGAGAGTCATCGTTCTACCTCACGTATTGCGTTTTACAAGTCCAGTGCTTGATTTGGCCGGGGCGTGGACTTGAGGTACATACCTCGCACAGTGTCCGACGGACCTCCACAGGAATCCTTCAGATCGTTGTTGCTGAGAATGAGCGTGGTGAGCGATGTGACCGTAATCAGCGACATATACACGTTGGTCGTCAGGCGGTTCTTGGCCAGGCTCAGCCACTGTAGAGACGTCGTCTTGACGAACAGGCCACTGCGAACGAAATTAAACCAAATTCAAAACTAACTAGAAATACGCGCGCGGTGCGTGCTCTACAACTTTGACGAAAGCTCACCGTGGCAGATACCGTAGTAAGTTCCCGGACAAGTCGAGCCTTCTGAGCTCCTCCGCGTCATCGAGCAGCCCCACGGGCAGCGAGGTTAGCGCACACGAGGAGACTTGCAGCTCCTGTAGGCGCCGCGCTCCGCGCAGCGACGTCTCGTTCAGGTCGCTCAACTGCGGGCCGTCCTGCACGCGCAGCACACGCAACTCTGCACAGGCACTCACCCAGCCAGCCGGGAGCTGTGCGGCCGTCACGTCGCGCACGGTCAGCGCGCGGAGCGCGCACGGCGACCAGCGCTGGGGCGTCGGCTCGTCCCAGCCACTCACGGTGAGGCTGTGCAGCGCGAGCGACAGCGCGCTCGGCACGCGCGCCGCCGGCATCTCCAGCGCCAGCACGCGCACCGAGCCGGCCAGCGCCACGGACACGTTCCGCGAGTCGCGCACCGACACGCTGTCGAGCTGCGGCAGCCGCGTCAGCACGTCGGCCGGCAGGTCGGTGGCCATGCGCGTGAGGTCCAGCAGCTGCAGCGAGCGCGGCAGGTGGAGCAGCTCGCCGGGCGGCAGGCGCACGTGGTCGAGCAGCAGGCGGTGCAGGCCCTGCGGCGCGGCCAGCGTGCGCGGCGCCAGCTCGGCGTTGATGAGCTCGAGCGAGTGCACGTCGGTGAGGCCGGTCAGGTGTGCGCCCGTGAGGGAGCCGGCGTTGATTAGCTTGAGCCTGTCCAGCACGAGCACGTTGAGGGCGTCCAGTGTAGTGGCGTACGACGAGCCGCGCGGCGCCGGGCAATCCTTCAGTTGCACTTTTCTGACGCGCAGCTGCGACTCGAAGCGCGGCAGAGCTGAATTTTCGAGCGTCAAGTTTTCTGGGCACGTTAATGTAAAATAGCCGCTGTCGGTGAACTCAATCAGCAGCTTCTGACCTATACCAATTGAAATTACAGTTATACAGGAAAAGTGCGCATAACAAATTAAACTTAAACGAGTTATATTATGCATGCATAATTTATTTTGATATGTTTTAGTACAACAAAATTAAGTTATCGTTAACGAAAGATGTTTACTTTTAAACGGGTGTTGTGGTAACTGCGTAGCGAAACGAACGTACTTAAGTACCTTTCAGCTGAGCGCTCCCTCGATTCGCCGGCGTAGGTAAGTAGTTATTCGCGCGGTTGCTGATCGCTACTTTTATTAGGTTCGAACTAGGTTTATTTTTACTGTGACCTGATGTTATTTGAAGAGTAACCCAATTTTTCCTTCATACTTATGAAGGAACAATTGGATGAGGGCCCATGAGGGCCATGAGAGCGTAGGACCATAAAATGCAGAAAATAAATACTTATGATCAATTAAGTTAAGGCACGTATTAAAAATATAATACAATTTAAATTGATAATACATAATGCATAGGCTTCTTCTGCATTCAGGCGTATAATCGTAGGCACAATACATAGCGTTCGTTAGCCGCTTGGTCCTGTCCAGTAATTCATTATTTTAATGAAAATGAAAAAAATTTGGTCGTAACTTCTGAGACACTAATTTCACAACTAAATACAATTTTGTTTGTTCCTTTATTTAATACATCATTACCAGTGTAATATACAAGAAAAAAACTTTAGAGGTGTCAAGGGACACCCGGATGGAACGAAGTTCCTTTCCAGGATTCATAATAGTTACAATTTTTTAATTATTTATTATGTACAAAAAACCTGGATACACTCAACAAAAATATTCTCTCTCTCTCCCTATCTCCTTCTCTCTCCCTCTCTCCCTCTCTACTCACAACAAAAAAAACAACAACATACAAAATATATACGGTCGAATTGAGAAACCTCGTCCTTTTTTTGAAGTCGGTTAAAGCATGTCGTGACAACTTTTCGTAAGAATTTTTTCCGTCTAGCCCCCTTTCACAACGCGCGATAAGGAACTTCGTTCCAATACAGTAGAGTCCGTTTAGTTCGACTTCGCATGTAACGACCAACCGTTTTTAGCGACGCAAGTATAGGCGCGTGTTTGGTTTTAATATGAGCCACTATGAAAGTACATCCGTTTATTACGACTCCGCTTACAGCGACCGACCGCTTTTAACGACGGAATTTCACACAAAATTGTCCGGTTACAACGACGACGAGCGTTGACGCGTTTACAAATAAATCGTAGGTGATGCGTGATTTTGCGTACAAGAATGGCTTCTACAAAACGAAAGATTCTCTGTTGAAGAAAAAAGTGTCATTATTATTATAGATTATATATACGTTATGTTAAATAAATAAATATTTTGATTCAAATGTTTTTTTTCTGTTGGTCACGTAAATATGATTAAATACATAATGTATGTATGTGTATACAGGATGTAAGGGTAAACACCGTTGTCACTTAACCCATGGGTAGTTTGACTTAAATATAAAATAATAGAACAAGTTACAAAAAAATAAAAAATCCTAAAAAGGTTTAGAACGGACTTTATCCCACACCGCCCGCAAATTCATGGATATGCGCATGAGTGACGTAATCACTACAACGATCGCCGGCCGTCCTGACCCACACAACACATAAATACACATTACCTGTGATGTAACTTTCCCTTCATACTTTTCCTGGCTTAGGACAGGCACAAATACCTACCTAAGGTTTTTCGTGACGAGTCTAAATGTAAATTTGATTCGAAATGGCTTTGGATTTTAAATGATTTGAATACATTTTTTTATTATCTTCGTCCGTAGACAAAATGGAAATAATGGAAATGTTATCGATGTTTAAGTCACTGCGAAAATACCATCCGTGGTATCATGGTATGCGATCGTTATCATTTAGTTCTTGTGTGGGCCAGCACAGTGAACTGGCCGTAGGTACGTAGCCTTTGTGTCGCCGCCAACTTCGTTTCACGGTTTGGCACAGGTTGTCCAGGGAACAATTCTGCGTACATCCTACGCGCCCCGTTCAGATTATTACCCGCAATGGCGTAAAGCCGAACCATTTCGGTCCACTGTTCATTTGTGTAAGACATTGTAAAACAATTTACGAGAAATGAGCGACGCTACGAGACGCGGCGCGGGCGTTACGTGCGCTCGCTCCCGAGACTGACAGCTGACTGGGGTCGCGAAACTCGCGAACCGCGACCCGTGCGTCGCCGCGTCGGCGTCGGGCAACGCAGGCGGCGAAGTTTGTTGCCCTCGCGCCTAGGGTGAAATATTCTTGTGGAAAAATAGATTTTCTTTCAAAAAAAAAAAAGGTTGTTTTTTTTCATTGGTTTTACGTTCTATTAACGAAACCAAATCACTGGTTTCAAGGATAACGGTGTTTACCCTAACATCCTGTATATGAATGTGATTTGAATAAAAGTCAAAAATTGTCTTTTCCTTTAGTACGACGTAATATCACTGGTCCCTTCACCGTCGTTATAACCGGATTCTACTGTAATTAACATAACATAACATCACGCCTTGTTTCCCCGGAGGGTTGGGCAGAGGTGTACCTATAGTACACCCACATTTCGCCTGTTATGTTAGTCCCATGTAATAGGAAAGAATTAACCAGTGCGAAAAATTTTTTTGGTGGTTCAGTATCAGTAATAGAACACATTTCCATTATTTTTGTTAATACTTTTGAAGTGAAAACTTCTTTAGCGCCGTTGGTTGTGATTTGAAACTCAATGAAACGAAAAAGCGACAGTAAAAAGAGACAGACATAACTTCATAAGATTTAACGTGGGAGAAAATGAGATAGGAAATACATGACGTCATGACCATGGACGAAAGAAATATGGATACGGCAAATATTGTCACATCTGAACTTCAAAAAATTAAAACACATTAAAAACGTTTTAAGTACCTGTAAATATTAGAATTTAATCAAAAATGTTTTATGTACTTGTACATATTATTATTATTTCAGGTCTATTACCGCACCTATATATTATTTATGTAAATACGGAAACAAAAAGAAATCTAAAAAAGAAAAGAAAATTATAATTGCGATAGCACGACGAACAGTGATGCTGGTGACGGAGGCACCGGTAATGCCGGCCCAGGCAATGGCCAGTCATTGTCCATAAACCTGGAACAAAAGCAGTGTTGTAGTACCTGAATATTTAGAGATAAATGAAAATTAGAAAACTCCGTAAGTTACTAACATTGCCGGTGGCTGCAAAATCATGTCAAGTGGTGGTGGTGCCCTTCCACCACCCCGTGTCCTCTGGCATGCGACCTGGAAAAATACAAAATTTCAGTTGCATTAACAGTAACATTACATACCTACATACGAGTCCAATATCCTCTTTTTTTAAGTCGGTTAAAAACTAATCACCCAAAAATTTTACCATTAAAATGTACGGAAGTCATATCCACACATTTCATCATCCGTACAAAACACAATGTCGATTTTAGTGTCACGTGACCTAAAATTCCCGGTTCAACAATTGAGTTCCTTTATTTTTTTATGTTGCGTATTTTTCATTATAATGTTAAGCAAAAATCTTATAAATGCATAATAATAATAATACGATACATGGTAACCTAAGTAACGTCAATAGTTTGTTATCAATAATAGAATAATTACTTGTAATACTGCGAAATCCGACGCCGCGCGCCGGCCGCGGAAAAATGGCGGCAAAATGGATGACGATGTTTGTTGAACTAACTATTTACGTGCAAATCTTTGTCAAAAACACAATCCTGGCAATAAAAACTGTATTTTACTTACCTGTCCATCTTACGTTTCAACAAAAACACTTCACACACACAACTTTGCATTTAAAACTTAATTATAATCGTACGGATCACCACACTCATCCAAATGTTTATGTCAAACTGTCAACCTTCATTGGCGCGTTCCAGGGCTGAGGTAAGCGATTATATTGCATTGTCCGTCTATTGTGTACTCCCTCGTCCATGCATAACCTTCATAAATGCAGATTATTAATGCTAAATTCTGTAAAAATGAAAGTTCGCCGCTAATCGATGAACCATCGCGACCAATCGCGACTGACAGATCGAGTTATTTTTGCTATCAAGATACTTCATCATTTTTGACAGTTGAGAGGCGTTTGTGCGCGTACGAATTCGTAGTACAAAGCTTGAGTAAAGGCATCACAACAACCGTGGTGTTTTGTATACGTGTACTTACGTAATATAATTTTGTAGTTTTGGAACGAAGTTCCTTATCGCGCGTTGTGAAAGGGGGTTAGACGGAAAAAATTCTTACGAAAAGTTGTCACGACACTTTTTAACCGACTTCAAAAAAGGACGAGGTTTCTCAATTCGACTGTATTATTTTGTTTGTATTTGTTTGTATATTGTTGTTTTTTTTGTTGTGAGTAGAGAGGGAGAAAGACAGGGAGATAGGGAGAGAGAGAGGGAGACAGGGAGAGAGAGGGAGAGAGGGAGAGAGAGGGCGAGAGAGAGAGTGAGAGAATATTTTTGTTGAGTGTATACAGGTTTTTTGTACATAATAAATAAAAAAAAAAATATAAAAATTATGAATCCTGGAAAGGAACTTCGTTCCATCCGGGTGTCCCTTGACACCTCTAATTTTTTTATCATTTTTATAATAAAATTCTTCAAATATGCCGAAAACAGAATATTGTCGCGATAAATCGATGTAATATATACGAATAATAAAATGTAAAATAATTATCAAACTTTGTATCACTATAATCATTACTAAAACCTACAATTATCCTCTTCCCGTAATTTTACATTCGTATCATTATTTTGAAGCCAAAAATTTTGAAGGTTTCACTTCTACCACGTGTGAATAGAACACATGCCATTTTTTTTTATTTTTTATCCAAGCGATATCAGCAAAACATGGAAACCATCTTTTCGTAATAATATCGACGACAGCGCGCGGTGGGCGACTAGGGATGAAAATTGCCGAATGTTTCCGAAAGTTACCAGGAAAGTTTCCAATATTGCCGGCAATATTGGGCAATATTGCCGGAATGTTGCCAAAGTTGCCAGATTACATAGGGTTTTTTCAAATGCCATTTTCAAAGTTTGTGCGCTCCTGTAGTTTTATGTAATGGTGTAATTATACGTATTATTAGTAAGCCTGTATTATTAATTCATAATTATAATTATTTCTTAATTATCCATGCTCATATGTGAAGATAAAGTTAAATTATGCCATTGGTAACTTCATGATAGCTAAACCCATAGTTTTTTAAGAATATCACTTATATATTTTATACAAAAAGAAAGAGGGTATTGATACCAAATGAAGTAAATATAAATCAAACAACTG
Source organism: Aporophyla nigra (assembly GCA_947507805.1). Taxonomy (NCBI): domain Eukaryota; kingdom Metazoa; phylum Arthropoda; class Insecta; order Lepidoptera; family Noctuidae; genus Aporophyla; species Aporophyla nigra. Next base: position 25,840,110 of record OX382300.1, on the reverse strand, counting down.
TGTAGTGTTATTTTGTAAATATTTTCAACTTGTCATCAAGAACTTCATCTGTTTGAAATAAAATCGATTTTAATCTATTTCCTGAAGTCTGATAGCGCTAAAATTATATATATAGATATATATGTATGTCTAGTTAGAACGCAATGTTATGATGACCTTGTGCCAGCCTGATGATTGAGTTGGAAGGTGGTCATAGGATCTACGCTCTGTTAAACCAAACGAGATTGGGCTTTTTAGATTGGTCTCTTGTGGTGGGTACATGAGTTGTAGGTCTATTGTGTCTTCCGTCTGCCAGAGAATTTAATGTGTAAAAAAAAAAACAAATAAAACAATAAAATTTATTCATATTGGTGCCGATTCTGTTGTACAGCGAACTAAACTAACTAAACTATCTCTAAAATTCCTTACTTTTGGCTATGAGAATTTTAACGCTATTCTGCAAGAAAAAATCTTTAAATTTAAAAATTATTTTGACACGACTAAAAACGAATTTGACAATCAACGTGGTTTTTTTTTTTCTTTTGGTTTCGCAACGTGGTACTTGTGTGCGCTACGCAATGAATTTTTTAGAGACGAAGGCGCGCGCAAGGGGGCAGCCTGGACGTGTTTTATATGGAATTTTTCACTTTTTGTTTAAAAATATACAAAAAATATTACCCACGTGTTGAGATTTATATGTTCCGGGGTTAGCAAAGGGGGTCGAAAATTTCATTATTTTTGCGATAGGACACGCCATTTTCGAGATATAAGCAAAAGAAAAAATATAAAATACAGCACTGTTTTTGCACGTGAAGGCGAGGCGTTGGTGTGAATTTTTGTTCATGACCACTAGTTTTATTCCACACCTTTTTAATCACGATTAAAAATAGTCAGATTTAGTCAAAATAAATGATTATTGTCAAAATTTTTGGTGAAAACCGGCAAACTCAGAATAGCAAAATTGTCATTTTCACTAAACTAATAACTCAGTGCAATCTAAGTGCTGTCAAACTAAAATATAGTTAAGTTCTGTCACTATAGTCTATTTCAGAATAGGAAATTATCGTTTGACAGGAATAAACCAAATTTTAGTGATTTTTAGTTTAGTTTAGAGAATTGACTATCGTGATCGCCACTGTTTTGCTGCCGCGTACTCTCCATGACAAAATGTAGTATTTTATGCATAACTTTATGGCCTCTTTTTTCACTCAACTTGCATAGAGCCTTCGTTATGCCGAACGAAAAGTTATAGCACTCGTGCATATCCTACACTAGCTTCTGCCCGCGACTTCGTCCGCGTCAAATTTCGTGCTCCCGCGACCCACCCCGTCGTCGAATCAAATCGCCGCGCGTCGGCCCATACGTAGTGTTGAGCAATCAGGTTGTTATATCTCGTAAGATATTCATTAATCTCAAATAATGTAAAGGCAACTTTGTTCCAAATTAAACGCTTCTCAATGGATAAGGATTATATCCATGTCTTATGAAAACACCTTCGCAAATAATGCATTTTTTATAACGAATTTGAAAAAACATAGTTCGCCAACCTTAAAAGGTGGACATATGCTGTCGCGGACTTTTTTTAGAACTTTTTAAGAGGAACAATTACGGCTTACATAATTATTGCGTTACTTTAACCGTTTAAGGAGCGCACGCAATGAAAGCTCTTGAACGTAATAATTTACCCCGTTTTTGCAACATTTTGCGTTGGTGCTCGGCTCCTATTGGTCACAGCGTGATGTTATATAACCTATAGCCTTCCTTGATGAATGGGCTATTCAACACAAACATAATTTTTCAACTCGAATCAGTAGTTCCTGAGATTAGCGCGTTCAATCAAACAAACAAACAAACTCTTCAGCTTTATAATATTAGTATAGATTACAGAATATTTTTTACGTTATCAAAATCCCCTTTAATTACTGATAATAATAAATAAGCATGACCTACTGATTTTTTTTTTGTTCACATTACTTCTTGTACCCTTATGTTGTTTTACAATAGCTTAAATGTTGAATAATGCGTACTCCACAGTAGTCGCTTACCCACTGCACAAATCATGCCATCAAAAGAATTTTCAAAATAGGATCAGTACCTTTTGAGAAAATCGCAAACAAACAAAAATACATATTAGGTTGGGGAAAAAGTCTTTTCGCATTATAGTATGTATGAACTTGTAATAAAATCTCTTTGGCTATACTATTTGTATCTGGCTGGTTTTGGTATCATTGAAAGTTTAAATTTTAAAGAACATAATTCCAAATTCAAATTAGGAAAATGTGTGATTTTCATTTGTTTTTCGTACCGTCAAGATGAGTGAATCTAATGAAGAAATTCGATACATTTTAAAATTTTACTACAAAAAAGGTAAAAATGCAACGCAAGCCGCGAAATTTTTTTGCGATGTTTATGGACCTAGTGTAGTGTCTGTGAGAGTAGCACAAATTTGGTTTAAGCGTTTTCAATCCGGAAATTTTGATGTCAAAGATGCACGTCGCTCTGGTCGCCCTATTACGGATAAAATGGATGCCATTTTTGAAAAAGTGGAGCAAGATCGGCATACCAGTAGTTACGACGTAGCTGAAGAACTGGAAATTGACCACAAAACAGTTTTGGCGCATTTGAAAAAAACTGGGTACACAAAAAAGCTCGACATTTGGGTACCTCACGAGCTCACTGAAAGAAACCTAATGAACCGTGTACTCATTTGTGATTCTTTATTACGACGTAATGAAACCGAACCATTTTTGAAGAAGCTGATAACTGGTGATGAAAAGTGGATCACGTATGACAAGAACGTGCGAAAAAGGTCGTGGTCAAAGGCCGGTCAGGCTTCACAGACTGTGGCGAAACCCGGGTTAACTCGCAACAAGGTGATGCTGTGTGTGTGGTGGGATTGGAAGGGCATTATTCATTATGAGCTGTTACCACCAGGCAGGACCATCGATTCTGAACTCTACTGCGAACAACTGATGAGATTAAAGCAAGAAGTTGAGAGCAAGCGGCCGGAATTAATCAACAGAAGGGGTGTGGTTTTTCATCATGATAACGCTAGACCTCACACATCTTTAGCCACCCAACAAAAATTAAGAGAGTTTGGCTGGGAGGTGTTAATGCATCCGCCGTATAGTCCTGACCTTGCACCTTCAGATTTCCACCTGTTTCGGTCTCTTCAGAATTCTTTAGGCAGTGTCAGGTTAACATCACGAGAGGACTGCCAAAACCACTTGTCGCGGTATTTTGACTAGAAGTCCCAAAATTTCTATAGCAATGGGATCATGTCCCTACCTACAAGATGGCAAAAAGTTATCGAACAAAATGGTACCTACATACTTTAGTTAAATGTAAATAAACTTTATTAAAAAATGTTTTGAATTTTCTTAAAAAATGCGAAGAAACTTTTTCCCCAACCTATTATATACATACATTCATATCAAATAAAGAACTTCCTTTTTAAAATCGGTTAAAAACATCAACTTGTTGTTGCTGATCGTCTTGCAAGGTTTGACCATTCTATACATACAGATTTGTATACATATAGATGTAATACTTTCTTACATTCAAGTGAAGTTAAATTATAAGAACGTAAAAGAAAAAAAAATATGATATCTCTAAAATAGTTGTGGTTTCATCACCAATGAACAATCATGGATAGCTTGTTTCTTTTCTTTAGTTTATCAGTAAGTAAATAAATGTAAAAACGAAAATTTTAGGTTGGATATTATAGATAAGCATAGCAACTACCATCCTGCATACGGCAATTTTATTCTACTAAGCAATTATAATAGTAAAAGTTGTTTTCAATTTATACGTTTCTTGCCGAATGTTGCCGGCAAGTTTGGAAACATTCCCGGCAGTTTTGGCAACTTTGGCAATATTGCCGGCAATTTTCATGGTTATGGGCGACTGACGCGGCCGCGGTGGTATTGCAGCGGGGGTTAAATCCTGGGGGCGGCAGGGCAGCGCTCCTGTGCCCACCGCGAGTCGTATTAATCGTTTTCCCGCGCAAGCGCCGCGCCGCCGAATGTGTCGGGCGCAATATATAGTCTTTGGTCGGGCGTAACGATGTCACAGTACATCAATCGCGGGTTTAATGATATGGTGCGAGTGTACTTATTAAGTGATAAAATGTACGAGCAGATTGCAGGATGTATGCGAGGGAGAGCATACCTCGTATGCGTTCCGTTGCCAAATGGCAAAAAACGGAACCCTTATAGATTCGTCATGTCTGTCTGTCTGTCTGTCTGTCCGAGTATGTCACAGCCATTTTTTTCCGAAACTATAAGAGCTATGCTGTTGAAACTTGGTAAGTAGATGTATTTTGTGAACCGCATTAGGATTTTCACACCAAAATAGAAAAAAAAACAATTAATTTTGGGGTTCCCCATACATAGAACTGAAACTCAAAAATTTTTTTTTTCATCAAACCCATACGTGTGGGGTATCTATGGATAGGTCTTCAAAAATGATATTAAGGTTTCTAATATCATTTTTAGGGTTCCGTTGCCAAATGGCAAAAAACGGAACCCTAATAGATTCGTCATGTCTGTCTGTCTGTCCGAGTATGTCAGAGCCATTTTTTTCCGAAACTATAAGAGCTATGCTGTTGAAACTTGGTAAGTAGATGTATTCTGTGAACCGCATTAAGATTTTCACACAAAAATAGAAAAAAAACAATAATATTTGGGGTTCCCCATACATAGAACTGAAACTCATAAAAAAAAAATTCATCTAACCCATACGTGTGGGGTATCTATGGATAGGTCTTCAAAAATGATATTAAGGTTTCTAATATCATTTTTAGGGTTCCGTTGCCAAATGGCAAAAAACGGAACCCTTATAGATTCGTCATGTCTGTCTGTCTGTCCGAGTATGTCACAGCCATTTTTTTCCGAAACTATAAGAGCTATGCTGTTGAAACTTGGTAAGTAGATGTATTCTGTGAACCGCATTAAGATTTTCACACAAAAATAGAAAAAAAAACAATAATATTTGGGGTTCCCCATACATAGAACTGAAACTCAAAAATTTTTTTTTTCATCTAACCCATACGTGTGGGGTATCTATGGATAGGTCTTCAAAAATGATATTGAGGTTTCTAAAATCATTTTTTTTTTTAAACAATAATATTTGGGGTTCCCCATACATAGAACTGAAAAGCAAAATTTTTTTTTTCATCAACCCATACGTGTGGGGTATCTATAGATAGGTCTTCAAAAATGATATTGAGGTTCCTAATATCATTTTTTTCTAAACTGAATAGTTTGCGCGAGAGACACTTCCAAAGTGGTAAAATGTGTCCCCCCCCCCCCGTAACTTCTAAAATAAGGGAATGGTAAAACTAAAAAAAATATATGATGTACATTACCATGTAAACTTCCACCGAAAATTGATTTGAACGAGATCTAGTAAGTAGTTTTTTTTTTAATGCGTCATAAATCGTAAACCACAATTTACCTTTCATTCAATCAACTCAAATATAAAAATTAAAAAAAAAAAAAATATAATTTCATAAACATAAACCTTATGCATAAACCGTGAATTCCTGCAGGTTTGTACGGAACCCTCGGTGCGCGAGTCCGACTCGCACTTGGCCAGTTTTTTAGGGTTCCGTTGCCAAATGGCAAAAAACGGAACCCTTATAGATTCGTCATGTCTGTCTGTCCGAGTATGTCACAGCCACTTTTTTCCGAAACTATAAGAGCTATGCTATTGAAACTTGGTAAGTAGATGTATTCTGTAAACCGCATTAAGATTTTCACACAAAAATAGAAAAAAAACAATAATATTTGGGGTTCCCCATATGTTTAGTATTGCCATACTAATTTACAGTCACATTCATCCATCCCTCTCTCATGATATCTCTCTCTCACTCTCTCTCTGGGACGGCCATTTGTGATACATGAACATAAGTTGTGCTCCGTACAAATAATATTAAAAACTATATATTAAGATAATAGATAACGAAAATAAGTGTTTAAAAGTGAAGTATAAATATATAACAGTGTTTGTGGATAAGTGTTTTTATTCATATCAGCTCCTAACACAACAAAACTAAACACAATTTGGTCCTTCGAGTTGCTCCGAACGCCATTTTTTGTGGTTTGGGCGTGGCTTGTGACGTCAAGCCGGCCGGCAGGAAGTCATCGACAAGATCGACGAAAGTCGGCTATCTTCGGATCGCGTCGTGCCACCTCGGGCCTCTTCGGCATACATCGCCAACGCCGCTTACGAAAACACAAATGCTATTTTACCGACAGGGCCGGAGAGAAGCAGCCAATAGGCATTCGATATTTCAAGTTGTCGATAAAGCAGACGAAATACGGCGGATTCAACCAATCCCACTGTATAATAAATCTATTGAGTGTCTGTGTTTTTCGCTCACACTTCCGGAAAAAAGATAATTTTGTCCCGACGCCGACCGACACCGTGAACAGTGAAACGTAACGTATATACTAAAATCGTATTTGTAATTTTTACGCAAGTTCGTTCCATAATAGTATAACAGTACAGAAAACATCATTTATTACAGCTCACAAGCATCTTTAAACAATACATATAAGTAGTGTGATTCCATCCACAGATGGAAGAAATAGAAAACTTGCGCACGACACGTGCCGCAATTAAAGGTAAAATAACGAGAATATCCAACTATGTGCAGAACTACGATTCTGCAAAGTTTACTAAACGCGACCTACAGGTCAGATCAGAAGAATTAACCAAACTGATGGATCGATATGATGAGATCCAAATCAATATTGAGTTGTTGGACTCGCCCGACCGGCAAGAAGTTAATGAACAGGATCGGGAGACAATCGAATCGAAATATTATTCTACAAAAGCACAAATTGCGTCATTAACAGGAGGTTCGCAACAAGTAATGGATCAATCCCATTTACATTCTACCACATTACATGATTGTACTGCAAAGAAACCTCGTGTCAAGCTGCCATTGCTGGAGCTTCCGAAATTCGACAGGGATATCCGTGAGTGGCCAGTATTTAAGAACATATTCTACGCCTCCGTTGACAGTATTGACCTTCCAACAGTGAACAAACTTCAATAACTGAAGTCCGCCCTGTCAGGAGAAGCGGCTGGGCTCATTACCTCTCTTCTCATAACTGAGGAAAACTATAGTAAGGCACTAGATATACTAGCAAAAAGGTATGAGAATCAAACTATGATTGTTAATTTTCATTTAAGGGCTATTACTAATTACAATGTTGTTAATAAACATAACCTAAAAGAATTTCTAGTAACTTTACAACAAAGTCTAGATTCTCTTAAGGCTATTAAGCTCCCTGTGGACAGTTGGGATGTCCTATTAGTGTTCCTAATTTCTCATAAACTGGACAACTCGTTGAGAGCAGCATGGGAATTGAGCAAGAAAGAAAATACTCTGGCTACACTGTCTGAGTTACTGGATTTTCTAAACTTAAGGCGATCAGCATTTGAATTACTCAATGACAAGTCTTGTGATAGGCCTATCGTTAAAACTACACAAGTGTCATCAAGCTCAATGAGACCTCAATTAAATTGTTTATAATGTCAACAAAAGCATGACTTACGTAAGTGTCCTAATTATATAGAAATGAGTGTACCTGATCGCATTAACCTTATTAAGTCTAAAACTTTGTGTTTTAACTGTTTACAGCCTTACCATGCGAAACATAAGTGTTCAAAATTGAAGTGTCTGACATTTCAGAGATAAGCGGGAACAAACAGACAGACAGACAGACAAAAATTGTAAAAAATGTTGTTTTGGTATATGTATCGTGTATACATCCATATACACTTAGTAAAAAGTGGTTATCTTAATGTTAAAAACAGACACTCCAATTTTATTTATTTGTGTAGATGTATAGATAAACAGGCACTAAGTATATAAGTGTTCCTAATAGAATCAATTAAGTGAAAAATTATAACAAAATGATAAATAATTACCAGTTTCTGGTTTATTCCTTTGTATTCACCTAATTACCTATCTGCAAGCCTAATTTGAACTTTCTAGGTCATCTGAAACTGGGTTAGCCATCATCATAGGTTTTTTTTTTTCTGGATGGGTAATCATCAAAATCAAAAGTCATTTATTCAAATTAGGCTGAGGATCAGCACTTTTCAAACGTCAAAATTACAAAAGACAGTCCCCCCAAAACGCCCACCCGTCGCGCACTTCCTAGTGCTTTAGCTGGGAAGAAGAAGTGGCCAACAAACTCCCCAGCAGCACAGCTGTCTGTCCAGTTAGAAGAACTTGATTCTATACAATGGTAAATAGTAAAACATTAAGAGACACAAATTAAATTAAATGATTTGCTATATGCCAGCTAGCCAACCCAATATACCAACAAATAAAATGAAAACTATACTCAAGCATAAGCAAAAAAAATATGTATATACAGGGTTATTTATAATACACCGGCAACCTTTCAGGGCTATGTTACTAATATCATAATCAACAACTTTTGTTCTATGACTTTTAAAAATTCATCATATAATTTCTCATCAGATCTTCATACAAAAATAAAAATATTTAAATTTAACGCTCTAAATGTTACGAAGTCTATGCGAAATAATAGAAAGCGATAGTACATTAGCGAGGGGAGCGGGGTTAGGGCGGCGGGGGCGCTTGAACTTGACCTATTTACGGGCGGCCGATTTTTGTATGAAAATCTGATGCACTAAAATATGGCGAATTTTTAAAAGTCATAGAACAAAAGTTGTTGATTATGATGTTAGTAACACAGTCCCGAGAGGTTTCCGGTGTTTTACAAATAACCCTGTAGAAACATGGCTGCAAAAATAAAAGCCTGGCATAAAGGGCGTGACAGCTTACATATGCAATGCTGAATGTTCACATAGCTGTTACGACCTGAGTTACAAGTCGAGGCCACAAATGATAAACTAGGACCATCGACGTAAAATAAATTAAACAGGTAAGTAATATTAATAATAATATCAACATCAAAGTCAGCAAGACGACCAGTCACCACAAGCAGCACCCGTTCACGAGCATAACGCAAAGATCAGCCATTGCCCCCCTCGCCATATTTGAGGGAAGGGGGTAACCCGACCCCCGACGCTACCGCAAGCATTGACATCTAAGGGAGCATGACGAACTTGCTGCCGGTTGCTCAAGCAAGAATTGAATGATTACTTGTCGAGGTCGCTAGCTAACCACATTATGCAATACTAATAAAATAATAACACGACGAAAGACGTAAAGAATAACACCACCCCATTTCTTCCTGTGGGTGTCGTAAAAGGCGACTAAGGGACTTACTAGAGAATGGGCAGCAGCGTTCTCTATGCATTTTACCACCATACTGCGATCGCCAACCCGCCTGCCAAGCGTGGCGATTATGGCAAAGCCCCCCAAATTGGGGGAGGCCTACGTCCAGCAGTGGACGTATTACGGCTGAAATGATGATGATGATGAATAAAATAAAATTGGCATAAACAGGAAAAAAAATATGGAAACAATTATATTGAACCTATCACTAGGTACGCTAATACTGGAGAAAGAATATAAACATTGTCTTGAGTTAATCACAGCGACCAACTATTATAATCGTTGATGGAATAGTACGCCTTTTGACAAAGGTTGGATTTTACTTGAGCTTTAAACGCATTAAAAGGTAATTCTAGTAAAGAAGGTGGTAGCTTGTTGTAAAATGTTATACTAAGCCCAACAAATGAGTTATGCACCTTATGAAGCCGGTGAAAGGGAACACGTAGTTTGTCCATACTTCTAGTGTTAACAGTGTGAATATCACTGTTTTTAGCGTATAAGTGTATATTTTGCCTAATATATAAGATGCTGGCGAAAATGAATTGTGATGACACCGTAAGAACACCAATATCTTTAAAAAAGTCCCTTAGGGAAACTCTGGCACCTAGCTGGTAAATTGCTCGAACAACTCGTTTCTGAAGGACAAAAATATTTTGAATATCAGCTGCTGTACCCCACAGTAGAATACCGTAAGACATAACGCTGTGGAAATAACTAAAATAGACTAACCGAGCTGTATCAACGTCAGTATATTGTCTTACTTTTCTGACGGCGTAGGCAGCTGAACTGAGCCTTCCCGCTAGGCTTGAAATATGAGGGCCCCACTCACATCAAATGACTTCCCCTTCAGTGTTGCTGACATGTCTTTGAGGCGCGCGTGGAACACTACGCGCCGTCGACCCGAGCCTGGTCCTTACCGGGCGGCGAGCTACCCATTGCTCGCCACCCGCAAGCTCGCGCCTACGGTGGCCGGGAGTCCGCAATCGACTCCCGACGCCCGGGGCGTCTCCTACTGCGGCGGCTAGGGACGTGAGGGCTCAGAGACTGCCACTCCCTCACGCGCCCCGCCTCCTCCTTCGCGAGCATTACTGCTTCGCAGAAGGAGGTGACGGCTTCCCATGCCCTCTCGCTCCGTACCGTGGCTCGCACCAGGGCCGGACGCGAGAGGTCGCCGCCGCCGATCGCCTCCACGAGGACACGGCGGTGCTCCGCCCAGGCAGGGCACACCTCCACCGTATGCTCCACCGTGTCCTCCAGACGATCCTCGCAATGGAATCATCATAGATGACTCGAACCTACGCATGAGACAACTTAATCACACCAGAGACGTGGGCCTGGGAATCGTACTCCGTGACGCAATCCAACGCGGTTCCGTAAGACTCGTTAACACAGGTCAACCATCTCGGCCCACGAGCCAAGGAAACAGCATACTAGACACAGCAATTGTGAGCCACGATCACTCACCATTAGAATTTAAGTGCCAGCAGAGGAAGTGAATTTCCTCAGATCACCTCCCGTGGACATTGGATCTAATAATCGATAGCGACTACGAACAACCATTGAGTCGCGATTTGATACAGATAAAAGGTACCCGGAGCAGGTTGTTCCGTCCCGTGACCACAGACAGCCGACAGTACGACAGTTTTTTGTGTAACAGGGTGAAAGCTGTCACTTGTCAGTTTGATTTTGACACTTGTTTTGATCTTGATAATGGTTGGTTGGAGGGATTTGGTTTTGAGAATATTAATTGTTAATCTTGTTGAATCTATAGTTTTTCGGACAATTTTTTGTGGTCCGATTGGTTTGTGTGCAAACAACCCCTGTTGACAATATTGAACGGGTTTTATTTTGGAATTTGATTGAAATAGTTTGAGGTTATAGTGTGACCTATTGAAACCGCGTGTGAAAATCTTTAGCGTCTTGAAGCGGCCTGAATCTCAGGAGTTATCTTACAGGTCGTTAGCAAATAATAAAACTTCAGAACTTCCTCAGCAACCCGGAGACGATTACTTTTGGTGTCCCCCAGGGCAGTGTCCTGGGACCCCCACTTTTCCTTATATACGTGAATGAGCTGTGTCAGTTATCCTTACCCAACTGCAAAATTATCGCATATGCCGAGGACACAGCTCTAATTGTTCATGGCCGGGACTGGACTGAAACTCGCCTTAACGCGGAGCTTGCCTTGACCACTGTCATGAGGTGGCTGACCACAAATCTTCTCACTCTAAATGTTAATAAGACCAAATTTGTCACATTCTCTACTATGAAGTCAAGTCAGCCCCCTACACCGATTGAAATTCGTGCTCACACCTGCCCAAACTTACATGCAGACTGCGGTTGTCAACAATTGGAAAATACCTCAGTTATTAAGTATCTTGGAGTCACTCTTGATAGCAATTTGAAATGGAAGCAACATATTGCTGCAACTGTTGCTCGAGTGAGAAAACTTATTTATATTTTCAAGAAACTCAGAGGCGCGGCCGATTTCAGTTGTTTGATAACAGTCTACTTTGCGCTCGCTAAGTCTGTTCTGGGGTATTGCCTCACGGTCTGGGGTGGTGCCGGTAAAACAGCGATGCTACGGGTCGAGCGAGCGCAGAGAGCTGTCCTCAAGGTGCTGGCAAGGAAACCAATCCGATATTCGACATCCTCTCTGTACACCCTCTGCCAGGTCCTCACCGTCAGACAGTTATTTATCCTGCAGACTATCCTTCGCAAACACAGCCAACTTCCGTTTAATCCTAAAAATTGTTCTACACGTCGCTCGAATAGGGTTTGTAACACTGAGTTTCGTAGAACCGTAGCTGCAAGTCGTCACTTCAAACACATAAGCTCAAAAATCTACAATAAATTAAACAAAAGCTTGCACATCTACCCACTAACAAAGAGCAAATGCAAAATGAAACTTAACTCCTGGTTAAAATCACAAAATTATGATGAAACAGAGAAACTCGTGGAAGTGTAAAATACTCATCACTCCCTCACACGCAGAACCACAACACTCCTCGCACACCTCACTGTCACTCACCCACACACCCATTCACCATACACTCACCACATAAACTCAACGTCAAAATACATCCCAAATCACACCTTTTATTTTGTATATTTTAGACTATTTTTTTTTTTTTGTTTCTATATTAATTATATAAATCTAATTTTTTAAGAATTTTTCGCATGGAACATCATTCCATTCTGTATCTGGAGAAGGGCGTTGTTAGCTGCGCTACAGTTTATACTTTTACAGCTACCATCGTTTTACTTGTCAAACTTGTCCTGTGTTATTGTTCCGAAATAAAAAAAAATAATTAAAAAAAAAATATATATATTCATAATGCCAAGTTCTACAACATTATTATATTTTATTTCAAGTCCCACGGCATTCGAAATTATATTAAATTCTAGGTATTGTTTCCAGTTATTAGATTAGAGAAGTCATATTGTTGGAACAGTTCAGTGAATAAAAACCAGTATTCAAAAAAAAAAAAAATCTTGAAATACTTACAGATTCACTACACAATACAATATACACTCATTTACATACATAAATCCAAGTAGGGTCGGAACCGAGACCAGAGTTTCCTCAGTCAGGTGAGTGTTTGAATATTTGTTAATCAGCTCCGCGCACGGCGGACAGTTCGACCCACGCTTACCCAAGACCCGCCCAAAGGGGCCTATTTGCTGTCTGTCCTGAAACGGTAGGTCTGGCGCCGAACACAGGTAGACAAGCCTTCGAAGAGCTGCTTGCTCACAACATGAACTCAGAACTGCATATCGCCTCACATGACGACTGTGAAATGTATATCGCAGAAATAGAAAAGGCCGTCGTCAAAACACTCGACGAGTTGGCCCCGCTGAGAATCGTTGACTCCAAAGACAGACTTCCAACATACATAAGAGAAAGAATATCCGAGCGCAATGACAAGAAGCAGCGTGCCTGGCGACTTAGACACACTTATCTCAGGACAGTGACAAGAAGGCAATACAATGCCTGTAATCATCAATTGGCTAAAGAAATTACCCAACATAAAGATACCGAGTGGACCAAGCTACTTGAAGACACTAAAGATAATAGGAAACGCATGTGGGCTGTGCAAAAAGCAATGAAAAAGCCCATCATGAAATTGCCGCACTTCAGCGATTGCACCAATGAATTAAAAATCATCGATAGAATGGTCGATACAGCCATAGTTAGGGAAGCTACTATCGACGTAAGTGACGAATGTACAGAAATCACTACACCATTCGCACCACTCAATCGAACATCAAAATACGAGCTCAAATTAGCTCTAAGACGCTTCAAGAACAGCAAAGCCCCCGGACTTGACAGCATCAAAGCCGACATACTTAAACTAGGCGGCGACACCATGATCGCAATATTCAAGCGTGTTATGGACTACATACTCGAGACGGGTTACTTCCCTAAACGATGGAAAACCAGTACATGTATTTTTCTGCATAGGGCGGGTTAGGAGCACAGTGATCCCAAATCGTATAGACCTTACCGTATAGAGCTTACTCAACATCACGGGCAAATGGGCCAAGAGAATAATATTCAACCGCAACGAGACAGAGTTAAGCGACTTAATACCCAGCCACCAGCATGGGTTCACGAGAAACAGAGGCACCGCCACCCAAATCCTTCGAACAGGCAAATACATCGCCGATGCGCTGGATAAGGGCCATAGCGTCGCTATGATATCGACTGATCTCAGTAAAGCCTTCAATTCAATCAATCATAAAGGACTCTGTCGAAAACTTATCGACGCTAGAGCACGCAACAACATCGTAAAGATGACCGAGAACTATCTGAGTAACAGAACAATAAGAGGTAGCTTCAGAACCACTTTGGGAACGGAGCAGCGTGTGCCACATGGGGTGCCCCAGGGATCGATACTCGGTTCGGCGATCTTCAATCTCCTGACCTCCTCCTGCGACACAGGGTAACCTAGTCCGGGATCCAGTGTCACATCTAATTACTGTAAAACGTTTGTGAACCAATAAATATATTATTATGTATGGCTATTCTTTCGATTGGTAGGTATCTACCAAACGAAAGAATAGCAGGTCAGATACTGTCACAGTACGCCGACGACCTGTGTATACTCAACGCAGCTGAAAGACCGGACCATGCTACGCGCCGAGCAGAGTGGGCTGCCATCGACATAATCGACTACTACAAAAAAAAACTGGCCAAGTGCGAGTCGGACTCGCGCACCGAGGGTTCCGTACAAACCTGCAGGAATTCACGGTTTATGCATAAGGTTTATGTTTATGAAATTAAATGTTTTTTTTTTTAATTTTTATATTTGAGTTGACTGAATGAAAGGTAAATTGTGGTTTACGATTTATGACGTATTAAAAAAAAAACTACTTACTAGATCTCGTTCAAACCAATTTTCGGTGGAAGTTTACATGGTAATGTACATCATATATTTTTTTTAGTTTTATCATTCCCTTATTTTAGAAGTTACGGGGGGGGGGGGGGACACATTTTACCACTTTGGAAGTGTCTCTCCGCAAACTATTCAGTTTAGAAAAAAATGATATTAGAAACCTCGATATAATTTTTGAAGACCTATCCATAGATACCCCACACGTATGGGTTTGATGATTATTTTTTTTGAGTTTCAGTTCTATGTATGGGGAACCCCAAATATTATTGTTTAAAAAAAATGATATTAGAAACCTCAATATCATTTTTGAAGACCTATCCATAGATACCCCACACATATGGGTTTGATGAAAAAAAATTTTTGAGTTTCAGTTTTATGTATGGGGAACCCCAAACATTATTGTTTTTTTTTTTCTATTTTTGTGTGAAGATCTTAATGCGGTTCACAGAATACATCTCCTTACCAAGTTTCAACAGCATAGCTCTTATAGTTTCGGAAAAAAATGGCTGTGACATACTCGGACAGACAGACAGACATGACGAATCTATAAGGGTTCCGTTTTTTGCCATTTGGCAACGGAACCCTAAAAATAGGGCCTCAAATGCAATGTCGATAAGACAGAATGCATAATGTTTTCCCAAAAGAGACCAAGACTCAACAATTTGAACACAGGGTATCGCAATTACGTTCAATTACGTGGCGAACGCATTGCATTCAAAACGGAAATAAAATACCTCGGAGTCTGGCTGGACAAAAGACTTTCGATGAATAAGCATGCCAAGGAAAATATTGAAAAGGCCAAAAGAGTCAGAGGAGCGCTGCATCCAATCATCGGCTACCGCTCCAAGCTAAGTGTCGACGTCAAGCTACTTGTCATTCAAGCATGCTTACTGCCAGTGATATACTACGGAAAAATACAACTGTTGCCAAGGTACAGCAAAACAAATCTGCTCAAGCTTGAGAGGCAGTATAAAATGGCATTGAAGAGCGCCGCACGATTACCCAGACGCACTGACACCGATCTACT
Source organism: Aporophyla nigra (assembly GCA_947507805.1). NCBI lineage: Eukaryota > Metazoa > Arthropoda > Insecta > Lepidoptera > Noctuidae > Aporophyla > Aporophyla nigra. The sequence continues at coordinate 25,824,419 of OX382300.1, read as the reverse complement.
CTGGGAGATCTTACAACAAGACCCGTGGCACATTCGTGCGCATGAACTCCACGGCGAAATGATAGAACGTCTCAAATCTCTGTCGATCAAGGGGCTACAAGAACAAAGCCCAGCATACACGCGCTATGGACAACACAATCCCTTTCTCTTCGCAACTAGAGTAGGAGAAATTTAGTACATTAATAAAAAAGATAGGGAAAAGCCACTCTTCAAACGACTGGCCCTTTTCCGACTGCGTAGGCTCTGACTGTAGAGTCACTCTATAAAGTAATAAGCGGCTTACCGCTGGGGCTAATCTCAACTGCTTAATCGTTATCCTCACGTTAAATTATATAATCACTAGTAATAGAGGAAACGACCAGGAAAGGTTTCAAAAGCTCCTACCGTACGGACAAAATGAAATACGCAATTCAAAATGAGATTTATTAGTGATATGTAAATAAAACTAGAGAAATAAATAAATTCTGATCTGATTCTGGAACTGGGATAGAGTTTTGATCTATAGGTCAGTCAGTGATAAAAATGACGATTTTTAGCCGTTAACATCTAAATAACCGTTTGAGATGTGTTTTTGAAATTTGGAGCACATATGTATCTTACAAGTCTCAATATATGAGCCTAATTTGACACGTTTATGTGCAATTATTTTTGAGTTGAGGCGGTCAAAAGTGGCTCCAAATGGTTCGTGCAATATTACACACGGTGCAGCTCGCCAGTTCTGTTACTTGAACTTGGCTTGACACACTACCGCGTGTCTAGATTCATAAATATCTAAATAAATTCGTTAAACGATGAGTTGCCCTAAGTAGCACTATGTTTATTATAAGTTCTGTTGTCCCGAATCCCGGCGCGCGTCAAGCTGGGCGTGTACAAGATGTACATGCGCCCGGTATTGACGTACGCCGCCCCTGCTTGGTTCGCCCTCACGAGGGAGTCGAGCCGGAAGCTGCTCCGCACGCAACAAAATCAGGCGTTGCGGACCATAGTTGACGCTCCTCGCTACGTGAGAAACGATATCATCCAGAGGGACCTCGGGATCGAGAGCCTGGATGATCATGTGCGGCGCCGCGCGAAGGGGATGTTCGCGCGTGCCGGCGCGTTTTAAATATAGATAGAACATTGAAGGAACGCGAATTAAAAAATTTAGGGTATTTTTTTTTTATTTATCTGAAAATCTAGGGTAAACTGGGATCAGACTTGGCGTAAAACAAAAAAGGACCTGGCAACACTGGTATCTGTGATACACGACAAGAATCAACCAGTCGAAATGCTTGGACGAGTCGGACGTATCACGTAACGTACGAAGTTTTACCGATGTAATTCTAATAGGGAAGATGCAAATATAATATTTATGAAAATTTTATGATTTAAATGTTAAAAAAGTATAAAAGAAGGGCCACTGCAATGTTTTTATTTTACATAATGTTGATTTTTAACAATAATTACGTATTAAAAATTACTTGAAACGAAACGTATTTCAAAACACCAATCAGCGTTTAGTGACGTCACTCTTGTTACGACGACTTGTTGAGGTTATGGTTGTAAAAGTGAATATTATTTTATGGGCATATTAATTGCGTTTTTTAAATAAAAATGGCAGTTGGGATTATCAAAGCAGACTCCAGGAATTTACCAAGAGTTAGTGTTGACATGAGATCTTTTTGCAGAAAAAGGTTTCCTCCACACATTTTAAACTTTTACCAATTATCGACGTCGATTTCAAACTGTAAAACTAAAAATCTACTATGGACAAGTTTTGTAAGTATTAGGTAGGTAACTAACGTGTTTCTACGTAGCAGATTAACTAAGCATACTCGTATAACAAGTATATTCGCCTTATGACTTACGTCAAAGTGTTCTTCACAACATCGAATAGTGGTCTTTGGAGAATAATTGTCATTTCTTTTTGCAGCTTGATATCACTTTTTTCTCAATTTCGGGTCAGAACGTCTAGTCAAAAACAATTAATTAGGAAACTTTGTTGAAGTAGACACGGACACATTGGCACAAAAGATGAGTCAACACGACTTTTTCGGAATATTAGTGATACACAATTTCCCATTTACTACCTATTATTACCTATATTCATTCATTATTGCTCATTGCATAAGCGCCACCATGACGTAATTTTTATATTTTTTCTATTACGTAATTCACAGATTACATAAATAGTAGCTATGTTATTGTCAAATTGGTTGTCTGTCAGTTTTTCCACAGATTACTAAAGCTGGCGGCGCCTGCGTCAGATTGCAGTCGAGACGGGATGTTGCCACTTTTGTTCTTTTTTTTATTTTTATATATACATTACATCTAACAATAGTGTTTTTAGTACTTATGTTATTGATTGTTGGCTGCACCGGTCGACGTTATTACGTCGACGCCGGCTGTCACTGAAAACCAGCGCTTGGGCTCTGTCTCGCATAGGGTCACAGCATAATGCTGAGTGATGGCCGTTTTGCGTGGATGTGACGCTTATTTTCCCACCCCTTATTTTTTATTTCTGTATGTTTCTGGTCTTTCTGTGCGTCATGTTTGCCGCAAATATACTTTTTTTTCTTTCTTTCTTTTCTTTCTTTCTTTCTTTTTCTATATTGTTATGATCACCTGATGTTGATGGATAGTCCATTTTAATTTTTTACAAAAAATATTTCGAAAGTCGAAAACATATGCAAAAGTATGAAAGCCAGCGACGAACAAGGTACGACCAGTGACAGGAATGACGTCATTGGAACTATAGGCCCGTTTTCGCGCGAAAATTTAAACTGTCAATTTAAAACCGCATTTTTTCCGATAAATTACAATGTTTTAATTTTTGAAGTGAAAACTTCTTTAGCGGCGTTGAGCACTTTTTCTGTAATGGGTATAAAATCTTAAACTCGCGTCAGGACACGTGACCTGATCGAAAAAGCGTAGGACGGATGGAGAGTAGACAGCTATCCCCTCTCTACGGCGCGGCGAAAATGTATGCCTGGGCCTACTGTTTCGTTTAGGCGGCGCAGGGCGCTTGCGCGAATGTTCGTCTATGTTACAGCGTGCCACGCGCATCCATGGATGGTGACAGCTGATGGCTCGACCGTCTGTGTAGTGATCACATTGTTGTGTATTCGTAAAATTCGTGAATATAAAGTGCTTAAAATATGGAAATTGAACAACAAATTATTCCCTAACCATTCCAAAATATCAAACATGCTCAACGTTAATAATCAAGTTTTCACTTCTGCCGGCACTCCCGGAGTGCAATTTTTTTTATATATTTGTGGTCTATTCTACATGGAATTCTTTAAAGTGAAAACAAAAATAAAAATATTGCATGTTCCCTATTGAACCTTGATTGGTTTACGTGATTTATGTGCGTCATGTTTGTCGCAAGTAAATGTATTTTCTTTCTTTCTTCTTTCTTTCAAAATCATTGTTATGTTTATTTACGTCACACGATGAAGCCGAAAACAAGTGAGATTTGGAGGTTTTTGTAGAAATAGATAATAATTTTGCAAAATGTAAAACCTGTGGGAAAAATTATTCAAGGAAAGGTCGGACTAAGAAGTCAATGCATAAGGAAAAATACGAAACACTGTGTGTTGTAGAAAAAGAAAGAAACGTGATTTTAATGAACCACAAATTAAATGTTTTTCTTCATCCACTTTCACCTCCGTTAACCTCCGCGTCCGCGGAGGTGAAACTCGTCAACTCCGCATTCGCCTCCGCCTCCGCTAAGAAGGCCTCCGTTACAACCCTATAACAAACGTCTGAGTAAAACCCCGAAATCAAAAAAACTTATAGTTCATCAGAAAAAAATGTCTAAGTTTGCTTATAACCGGGTCCGGAAACACACAAAATAATATATTTAATTAAAAGTAACTGAACTCATTATTTTGATTGCATCAAATAATCTATACAAATAAATAATCTATACAAACTAATAAAATTGGAGTGTCTGTTTTTAATATTAAGATAACCACTTTTTACTAATTGTAAGTGTATATGGATGTATATACGGTACATATACCAAAACAACATTTTTTACAATTTTTGTCTGTCTGTCTGTTTGTTCCGGCTAATCTATGGCTGGACCGATTTTGACAGAACTTTCACTGGCACATAGCTGATGTAACAAGGAGTAACTTAGGCTACTTTTATTTTAGAAAAAATAAATAATAGTTTAAAAAAACTAAAAACACGCTGAATTTTGAGACGTATGTCAGCGTAGTTTGCGACGTATTCCGACATCCACGCGGGCGAAGCCGCGGGCAAAAGCTAGTTAAACAATAAGTTTATACGTGAGGACTTTTGGCTAGTCTGAAATTACTCCCACTATTTCTTCACACTAAACAGAAGTCCTGGGACAAATTTCAGCAAGTTCGTATGTGTAGAAGAAAAGATATTTATTTATTTATATATGCTTTATTGTACACCAGAAAATACATAACAGTAAGAACATTTACCACAAAAAAAAAACATACAATGGGCGGCCTTATCGCGTTCTGCGATCTCTTCCAGGCAACCTTGGAATGGACAGTGATTGCGTGGACATTAAAATGGGGTTGTCCTTGGTGCAAAATACAATTTACTTTAATAAATACATAGAATAATCATATATATCCTGTAAAGTAGATACTTATATACATACATACTAAATATATGAGCTAAGAAAATAAAAGACGACTACAGATTATCACAGCTACGGAAACAGGATCACGACAACAAGTAATGCAAGGAGCATTACTTGTTGTCACGAGTCTTTTAAATATGGGTAAAGATTGCGCGCGTTTTATATGAATTGGCAATGCATTCCACCAAAGGAGCAGCCTGAACAGTAAAGGATTTATCGAAGAAAGTTGTAGAATGCATTGGCATTTTAAGCTTTAAGTTATCTGATGACATTAAAAACTTTGTGTGGGAGTCACAAAGATACTGGAAACGATTCTTAAGATAGAAAGGGGTGTAAGGAGAAAACAGCACATTATATAAAAGGGAAAGAATATGAGCGTTCCGGCGAAGGCAAATTGGTAACCACTTGAGCTTCACACGAAATTCGGATACATGGTCATATTTGCGCAAACCGAATATGAACCTTATACAGACATTTTGAAGCCGCTCAAGTTTATCGAGTTGGTCCTGGGTAAGGTCAAGATAGCTGGCATCAGCATAATCAAGGATGGGTAAAAGAAGTGATTGTGCAAGCGCAATCTTGGTGGCTGTCGGCAGAAAATTACGCAGTCTCTTCAAAGATGCAGCGGATGCAAATAGCTTGCGGCTAACTTCTTGTATCTGGGCAGTCCAAGTGAAGTTCTTGTTTATGAAAATCCCCAAGTTTTTAATTTTTTCGCTGAAAGGGATAATAGAGTTGTCAAAGGAAACTTGGGGAAGAGCCGTCCAGTCAATTCTTGAGACAGTCCTAGAACTGCCTACCACAATAACCTGCGTCTTAATCGGGTTGACCATGAGTCCATACCTCTTGCTCCAACCGCATATCCGGGCTAGATCGCGATTAATCACCAAAATAGCCTCGGACAGATTTCCAAGAGGAGCTCGAGAGTATATTTGTAAATCATCTGCATAAAGATGGTAGGAAGAAATTAGTTCATCGGAGATAGAGTTAATAAAAACTTCGAAAAGTAATGGAGATAGAACGCCACCCTGTGGTACACCGGCAGAAGTATTACTCCAGGAAGACAAAATCTCACCGATGCAAATACGTTGCCGACGTCCGAACAGGTAACTACGAAACCAGTCAATTACTGATGGAGATACATTAAGAGAGCATAGAATTCCAAGCAAAACATCAAAATCAACGGTATTAAAAGCATTGCTGAAATCAAGCAAAGCTAAGACCATTAGATTACCGTTTTCCATGGCTGACCTTATATCATCCGTAATATTCAGAAGCGCTGTGGTGGTACTGTGACCAGGACGGAAGCCAGACTGGAAAGGGTTGAGGAGATTATTTTTGGAAAGGAAAGTGCTTAATTGATCGTGGATTAACCGTTCAAGGACTTTGGATAGAAATGGTAAGACGGATATTGGACGATATTCAGAAAAGGATGAGGGATTTGACTTTTTAGGTAAAGGAATTATTTGAGCATCCTTCCATGAACATGGAAAGACACCACTAGATGCTGAAAAATTTAGGATATGACAGATGACGGGAAGGATTACATCCAGCACAGGGACTTACATATTACGACTGATACAGTCACTTCCTACTGCATTGGAAGTTTGGAAGTAATTGATAGTATGCTCTTCTTAACATCACATGCGGAGAATTGACCAAAAACAAATGGAGTAAAACTGAGAGTCGGAAGAGAAGAAAGATAATTCAGTGTATTACATTTAATTGTCCTATCAAAATCGGACGAAGCAGTGAAATGTTTATTCATTGCATCAATGTCTAAATCTTTTGAGATTGTCTCTTGTCGGGTTTTACCGACCCCCAATGACCTAAGAAATTTCCAAACTTTGGATGTGTCCCCATTTTGGACAGACGTATGAATGTGATGGCGATTAGCATTCCTACACACCTTATTGCAGTGAGTACGGATTGAGACATAGCTTTCCCTGTTAGCATCATTAGGTCTACGCTTAAACTTAGACTTTGCCGTCACCTTTTTATGCATTATTGTTTTTATTTCATCTGTGAGCCACGGTGCTGGCAAATGTTTAACTTTTACTGCCCGAACAGGTGCGTGATGATCATAAAGCTCAATAAGCTTAGACGCAAAAATGTTGACTTTCTCATCGACAGAAGTGGAAGCAAATAAAGTAGACCAATCTATATTATTGGCATCCTTGTAGAGATCATCAACATTCATACCACCGAAATTACGTTGCATGAGAATCCTAGCTTTCGCCTTTGGTGGGCGAATTTTGTATGAAAGAAAGATCAGGTCATGATACGAAAAGGCATCAGCTGAGCATTGGCCATGCTTAGCGACGCGATCAGAGGATGAAACGAAGATCAAGTCGAGAAGTGAAGGAGTAGAGTTAGGGAAATAGTGAGTGGCACTCAGCGGAAGAATGGAAAGGTTACTGGAAGCCGAAATATTAGTCAGAGAAGAAGAGCGATGGTCTTTTTTCAGAAGACAAGTATTAAAGTCACCCATGACTGTAAGAAGGGAGAAGCATTTCTAAAAGATTTTCAAAAGATGAGAAGAAATTAACACGTAATGAGGGACAGTAGTAGACTCCAAGAAGTAATTTCGAATGGTGTAGTTCAACTTCAAGAAAGAGATGTTCACCTGATGGAGGCGGCTGTGCTGACACATTGATAACTGAGAAGGGAATATGTGTGCGGAGATAAATAGCAACACCACCACCAGCACCAACTGACCGGTCGTTTCTTATAAGCTGGAAGCCAGGAAGAGAGTAACTCAAACTGTAATGGTTTACCAACAGTCGATTGGTCCATGAACCGTTGGTCAACATTATTTTTAACCCACTAACTTTTCATCCAAAGGACTTTTCACCCACGAACGTTTCGCCAACATAACTCAACGTCAGTGAATGCTTTACCAACAGAATGTTTTGACCAAAAACTCGAGCTCACATAGTACACTAGGTTAGGTTAGGTTAAAACTGTGACCTCCTACGCACGAGCCGAGCGAGCGAAGCGAGCGGTGCCGCGGCAGCGGCCGGCGAGTGCTAGAAACGACTTGATTCAGTGTGCCGCACAAGCGTGCATTCGAACTATGTCAGTCGCAATACAGTTTTGTCGCTCAAGTGTTATTCGCACATCCATATTCTGTTGGTAAAGCATTCACTGACGTTGAGTTATGTTGGCGAAACGTTCGTGGGTGAAAAGTCCTTTGGATGAAAAGTTAGTGGGTTAAAAATAATGTTGACCAACGGTTCATGGACCAATCGACTGTTGGTAAACCGTTACAGTTTCAGAGTAACTAGTTGAAGGGAGACAAGGTTTAAGCCATGACTCGGAAATAAAAATAGCATGAATGTTTTTACAGTCAAAGCTTGCCAGCATATCATGGAAATGAGCCGGAATGCTCTGAGCATTAATATGTATAACGTTAAAATTCGTGGGAACATCAGAAAACTGCGCTGTTAGAATCTCTGCTAGAGAAGCAACACTCACAAAACTGTCGTCGCTACTTGGTAAAGAGAAAAAACTATTAATATCACTGCTTTCATCAATAGACATAAATATTAGCTAATATGATAAAATAATATAAATACAAAATACCAAAACAAAAAAAAAACAAAAAAAACCTTGTTAAAGGTTACTTAAATAAATAATAAATATAAATAAATAATAAATATATGTTAGGACAACCAACACACCGTTATCTGATCCCAAACTAGGCAGAGCCTGTACTATGGTAACCAGACAACTGATAAACGTACTTATATATTTCTAAATACATACATATTATAGATAAATTACACCCAGACACAGAACAAATGATTGTGCTCAACACACAACATTTGTCCTGGGTGGGAATCGAACCCACGACCTCAGTCTTTGCAGTCAGGGTCACTAACCACTAGACTAACAGGTAAATATCAAGTCCACCTGCCGGTGGCGTTAATAATAGATTAATTAAAAATTTGTATGCAGTCCGGGTAGCAAAACAAAAAAAAATACTTAACAATAAAACATAACAACACAAAAAGATAAAAGTAATAAAAAACAAAACATTTTACAACAAATCCAAAACCTGCCAGTCTTATTCTGCCTTTACACCGTTACGTAAAACGAAACGCACCATTACGAACTGACATGTGTGTTGATTGACAGATGACTGACACTGACAGTGTCAACATTGTGAAATTAGTGTGACAGTTTTAGAAAATGTCAAGTCAGGACTTAGAACTAATAAAATTGACGAAGCTTGATAAATAATAAACGGAAGGTATAAACAAAAAACACGATATTACCCGGACTTTGAAGAAAACATTCACAAAACATCAGTTTTTTAAAGCAGCAGAACGCTTTAACCTTGCGGTTTTCGCAGCAGCTACGACCGGGACAGACACTGGCACAGCCGGTACCAATGCAGCCGATTCTGGTTCACTCTGCTCGGGCCCACTGGGATTCGGCGCAATCTTGTCCAATTCAGCGAGGGACTCGACCCGATGCCGCGTATCATTGGGACCAATGACATACACGCAGCCAGCCTTAGTCCAGCTCTTGGTGACACCACATCGTACCCTCGCAGCCAGGAACACATCATGCCGCCCCTTTGTCAGGAACTCGGACATAGTGACCCCTGTTGCCTTTAATTTGGCTTTGGAAAACCAAATTTTATCTCGGACCGCAAGACTGCCCACCTTGAACAGTATAGGCCTGGTTTTATTAACAACGGCTCGTCCCATCCTTTGACATCGGCTGATGTCCGCAACTGTGAAGTCACTCAACTGTAATTTATTACATATCACCTCTGCAATCACCTTGGCGGTGTCCTCCTCCTGCACCTCATCAACACCATGCAACAGCAAGATCTTCCTCCGTCCCCGCATCTCAATTTGGTCGACACTACGAGCTAGTAGCTCCACCTGTTGCTGTATGCTATTGAGAGCCTGGGTGATGAATGTCCGGAACATAATGAAGTCCGCAGCCAGGCTTGAAGTTGTGACAGGTGATGGAGGGGCCTTCTGTAGTTCGTCCTCAAATGCGGACATCTTGGTGTGAAACAACTCCTTTAATTCACTCAGAGTGTTTGCTAGTGACTCCATTGAGATGTCAGTGAAGTGATGTGGATTTTATAGGTAAAATTATGATGTGATAATGCTACACCAGCAGGTACAAACTATGAACTTTAATATAATTGCATAAATAATAATTAATAATGTGTTTATTAAAACATATTCAATTTCAAATGGGAGCAAATTTTTCTTAGTGTGACTATTACAACTACCCACAAGCCAAAAAAAAGATGAAGATACAGCTTTTTAAACAATAAAATATCATTCTCTTGAGATAAAATATTTTTTTACAACCAAACTATTAGGTTATCTTGGCTGCAATTACTCCCACTATTTTTCCACACTAAACAAAAGCCCTGGGACAAATTTCAGCAAGTTCGTATGTGTAGAAGGAAAGATATAGCTTTTTAAACAATAAAAAATCATTCTCCTGAGGTAAAATAATTTTTTACAACCAAACCATCAGGGTATCTTGGCTGAAATTACACCTTATATTTTTCCTACTTGAAAGAAGTGCAAACACACTAACGCTTATTATTGGAGTGAAACATAATTTCACATCGAAAATATAGTTTGGGGTCTTAGAATGAAGAAAAAGAAAGAAAACATGTTTATTCTGCACAAACAAAACGCACATCTTACGAATAAATACTTACAAGATAAAAAAAAAAAAAAAAGAATCATATAATGCAACGTAGCCAAAAGCCCCGTATTCAAGTAATTTTTTTTTAACAATTTAGCAATATTGATATTAGGACTATTGACCATAGACAAAACAGAATATGTTACGACATTGACAATTACATCACACAATCAAAACAAAAACAAAATGCTGACAGAAAGCCGATTGTAGATTGCATTAATTATCTACTCTTGTAACGAACAAACCACAATATTAAATAACAAATAAGCTGTGCGTCGCATCTGTGCAAGAACAGGTCGTTGCTCAGCAATATGCTGTGACTTCAGAAGAACCTAGTTTCAACAGCGCTGATTTTCAGCAAATACCTTTCGAAAATGACGTAATGACGTCTGTGTGTGAGCTAATAAACTGGTAAGTATACTTATACTTTTTCACGAAAATAAAAGTGATACTAGATGAAAATAGAATATGTTAATATAATTGTGTTTATGCATGATAATATTATAATTAAAAATAAATATGTACATAAATTAAGACCGAAGAAGTAAGTACAATGATATTAAAAATGTTAATTAATAACAAGCATGGGAATGCAATGGTATGGCGGCCATTTGCATTATGGCATGGCGTTTGCCTACCAAGCTTTCGATCTTAGCCCCACTAATTTCTTCATCCCTGGTGATGCTCGTCTTGTGGCTGCTAGTTTCAGTTTCATGAGCACCATTTACTTTATTTGTTGCATTTATTTTCCGTTTCACATCTTTATCAATCTTTCCACCCCATGTTAACATAATAAACTACCATAATCTCCCCAAATAAACAAACTCATTTACTAAGAAGAGAATGTATTGGTGTGTGATGTGAAAATAAATGATAAGAGTGGGGACCAAGTAAATGAGTTCGTTTAAATAGAATTGCTACCGATTATTCATAACAACTTTCAAACAAAAAGAATAAGTGCTACAACTTTATGTATTTAACTGATGGAAAGTTTTACATGTTACCAATTTTCATTTGAGTACAAATCATTCAGACACAGATATGTTGTTCATTACATGAACTACCCGTTATTCCTGGCAAATATTCTCAATTAATTTAGTAAATAGTTGAGAAATATATGTAATGTATAGAGCGACATTGCTCCATATCCCTTAGTGGTCTTAGGGGTGGAGCCTCACTCATATGTTGGTTTTACATTCGTATATTAGCAAGGCTTACTATAGCCTACTAACAGTCGGGAGGTAGGAGAAAATAAGTACAAGTGCTAGGCTCACCGTCCACAGTATAACTGTACTCATTCTGGCCGGAGCCATCCAAGACGCAGCGCTGCGGCGCATGGCTGGGGCAGCGCGGCGCCTGCGCCAGCTGCGCGTGTGCCGCCCGCGGCCACGCCGCAAGCACCGACACCAGCGCCAGGAGCCAGTTCGACATGTCTGGCGTGGGAGCCAGCTAGGCGCTGCACGCGAAACACAAAATCATTGTAGCCACTCACACTGATAGTCAGTTCTTCGACAAGTACCTAGATCTTATAACACTTTCTTTTCAGTCGCTCTGCGAATTATTGTCTTCGATCTGTCTAAAAATCTACAGTAAATTGCATAGCAAAGTTACAGTAGATTGTTTTTTAATCATATAATTAATATTAACTTCACTTTTCGTCGACTCACTTCACCATAATCTGCGTTATATGCAATCTATCGGAATGGGTTAGAGGAAACAAATGAGGAAAACCCCACATTAAACTCAGAGCCATACCTACCACAGTACACAGAACACATATTATTAGCACTCTGTAGCACTGTATTGTTTTGATTAATAAGAATTAATAATACGACGAATGTCTTAGCTGACATGACATTAGACTGTGTCAGTGTGTATGGCACTGTCTGTATGCATAAACGCGCATGTAAAAATAAAAGTGTTGCCCTTAGACCTTTTAGTGTTGCCAATAAACTTTGAAACTGCAGGAAAATTGACATTTATTTTCTATCGGTTTATAATTTGCAATTGGGTCCCAACCGCTAATAAGCATAAAGGCTTCTTCAGACAGGTGCAACGCAATAGCTCCCCGCGAATTTTGCAGAACAATTTCCATGAAGCTTACATAGAAATTGTTCTACGAGAGTCACGTTGCGCTGTCGCATCGCGGGTTTCAATAGGCTTTCAGCTCTTATATAGTCTGTTAAATCGAAGTATAGTTTCTTTGTAGTAAGGTCAATGTGGGCAAATCCGTCATACTTTTTTGAAAGTCGAATTTGGTTAACTAAAACTGGTACACTTACTACTTTAATATAAATTTGATTGTAAGCGATAGAAAATTTTGTTGTCTTGTATACACATCCATTTTAAACAACAAAACAACCCTCCACATGTAACTAACAAGGTTTTTTTAAAAGTCGGTCGTTAGACGGATTTTCCCGAGGATTGGGGGCAAATCCGTCTAGTAGCAAATTTGCCTCGAGTTATGCCGTTTTATCAAGGTATGTAATTTGTAAACAAGTAATTGCAGATGATGAAGAAAAATGTTTTTTAACATCATAAAAATAAGGTTTATTTTACGTTTTACTCCCTAAAATCTTTTTTGGGGGCTAATCTGGCCTATTTTTATAACCAAGGACTTTAAACCTTTCTAAAAAGTTTAAAAACTAAATATTTTTACAGTATCAGTTTAATTTTTCAGATGGTTTCAATGTTGAAACAATCTTATCTTATTATGACAATGGTATTTATGGTTGTTCCGTCCCGTGACCACAGACAGCCGACAGTTGACAGTTTTTTGTTTAGTCTGTGTGCCTGCGCATCTTGACGTGTAGCGGAGTGACGTCTGTCACTTGTCAGTTTGATTTTCACTTGCATTTGATCTTGAATAATGGGAGGAGGTTGGTTTTGGTTTTGTTTGGAGATATTAATTGATTAATCTTGTTGAATCTATAGTTTTGCGGACAATTTGTTGAGATCCGATTGTTTTGTGTATAAGCAACCCCATTTGACGATTGAACGGGTTTTATTTTGGAATTTGATTGAAATAGTTTGAGGTTATGGTGTGACCTATTGGAACCGCGTGCTGGTGAAAATCTTTAGCGTCTTGATGCGGCCTGAATCCTGGAATATTTACAGATTCACTACACAATACAATATACACTCATTTACATACATAAATCCGGGTAGGCTCGGAATCGAGACCCCAGAATTCCTCATCCAGGTGAGTGTTTGAATATTTGTAAATCAGCTCCGCGCACGGCGGACGGTTCGCACCACTTTTGCCCAAGGCCCTCCATCGCGCTTCCACTTAATATAAATCCTATGGTGAGGCCTTCGTCTGGCGTCGAACAATGGTATTAACTTAAATAAACAGGGTTATTTTTAATGAATTCGGTTAGGTATAAGAGCATTATAATTGTAATAACGTTGCACTTCCGTGTTGTACTAAAAATTGAATTAAGGTGATTGCACCTTAAAGGTGGCGGTTCGTGCCGCGACAGAGACAGGAGACCACGACCGGAGACCGCGACAGGAAATTGCAACTGTTAAGGTGCCAGTTCGCGCCGGAGACTGCGACAGGAGATAGCGACCGGAGATCGCGATAGGAGACCGCGACAGTACTTAACATTAGGCAATGTATGAGCGGCAGTTCGCAAGCGAGACACAGACAAGAGACAGATACGGTAGCAATCTACGGTCGCCGTCTCCTGTCGCGGTCTCCAGCGCGAACCGCCACCTTTACTGTATGAGCGGCAGTTCGCGAGCGAGATACAGACAGGAGACAGATATGCGAGAGACGAGACAGCGACACAGTCGCTGCCCCGGAGGAGTAGTGTCTCGTTCAAAAAGCAAATGACTTTAGTGTTTAAAAATACTTTTTCTAACGAAAACTGCGAAACGCCTTGATTTATAAGTATAATTAATTGGTAAATTCATAAAGGTAAGTTCTGTTTTTGTAAAAATAATATAAAAGCAAATTATCGTCTTCTTCTTCCTCCAATAGAAGTTTTTCAACTTGGTTTACCATCATGCATGCCAAAAAAAACACTACTGATTTCATCGGCAGACTCTCGATACTGATGCGATCGCGATCGATGTACTTAACGCGATCTCCGGTCTCGGTCTAGACTTACAGTTAATGCAGAAGAGACCGAGACTCTTGTCGCGGTCCCTGGTCTCGGTCTCCTGTATCGGTCTGCAGTCTCTGTCGCGGCGCGAACCTCCGCCTTAGTGCTTAAATAAAAATCAGTTTCCGAAAATAAAATGGTTTTATTCATGATGACATAATATTATATTAATGACAAATTATTCTTAGTGTTAAAAATGCAACATACTCAACAAAGCAGACTCAAAGGATTCTTTATTTTTATCCTTAGGTACTACGTCACACACTTAAGACTTTAAATTAATTACAAGATACAACATTAGAAATGAAATAGAATTATCTGATCTGTCAGCAGTGATAGCATAAACAAAACAGTTAAAAATTAACAAAATATCCTTACTTAAAAACCTTACTGTTAAAAAAATAATAGTTCAAAGACCCAATTGTTAGTTACCAGTGGACTTTTACAAGTATAAAACTAAAAATAGGAAGGATGAAAAAGGTTGACGACATCTGCAATGGGGTAATTCCGGTATATGACGATTTAGCCCCTTCGAAATTAGACGGATTTTCCCACTTGAACATTTTGAGGTTACGTATTTTTTTTAACAATTCTTTCTGTATCTACCGGTTTATATTCAAAACAAATAGAAAAATCCGTTGAAACACTTATTAAACTACATGTTATGCATACTCACAAAGTCGTAACTTGTGAAATTGAATATTTACCTTATAAGAAACGGCGGCACGCAACACTTGAGTTTCGAGTTCGTAGCACAACTAAACTTCAAATGCATTTTTTGACAATTGTAGACAACCTTGCTCCATTTATGAATCATAGTTAGAACTAAAAACTGATCCTGTTTTATCGACCGAACCAGTAACACCGTAACTATTCTGGAATAAATAGTAAACGCATGTGTATGGAATAGCCCCGTAGACGGATTTGCCCACATTGACCTTATATTTAAATTTTGTTTATAACATGCTTTTATTAGCTTCATACGTGCGTAAGTATGAGCCTATGTAACGGAAATTATGGACATGATTTTGACCCCCTTCAAACCCTCGGATTAATTCGAAATTTGGCATACTTATCAGGGTACCGATGACAATACAATAATTTTATAAAGAACAATGACCATTTTTCACCTGACTATGTATAGTAATGAAATAAATGTTAAAATTTATCTAATTGGATTATGTATCAAATACACTTATAACAATTTTAAAAGAAACGCAGGGAAAAAATATTTTCAAGTTTTTCCATAAGCTTATTTTACGTCTAAGGTACACATATTACTATGTTTTGAACGCATCTCAATTACCTTTTTCTACGACGTTCCATTTTACGTACTACTACCTAACTTTATACATCTCTGTGTCTGAGTTTTACACATTATTCTAGGTTTTATTCAATCAATATGTATTTCTTTATTAGTCTTTGTATAATACAGATTCATTGAAAATAAAATATTGATTAAATAAATTAATCATTCAGTATGTAATTAAGTTTGGATGACTGAAACGGATTTTTTTGACATTTGACAGTTCTACGAGAGACATTGGCGCAGTCCTTCTTAGTTGGTGCGTTTGCATCTCGTTGTACACTGTGTCGTTTTGTATGTGTTACTTCTTTTTACGACTCTATTTGCTGTCCCCTGGACCTCGATACCTTCCTCATCTGACGACCTTTGCTTTCCATATTGTTGTAAATCCGCCCTCTTGATAATGCCGCCGTCAACAAAGAGTCGACATATACTTTGCATAAACTGCAACGTCTGTTTAAAAACGTTTCGACGTTATCTAGTTTATGAACTCAACACAAGAGTTATTTCGCTTCTTAGCGAATGGAAGTGGATATCACCAGTAATCGTAAGTATTTATTTTTATAATGTTTAATCTAAAACTATCTATCATGTCCTAATCAAACTAACAGCGTGGCGCTTCTTTATAATGTATGACAACACACTAGCAAATGACCGAAAGATGGGTTAAAACTAATACAGATTTGTGTTGTTATTTCATGTTTCGTTTTGAACTGTTAATCTTGGCATTAAACTATTACCTATATCAATTGTAAATCAAAAAAGTTAATATGGTCTTTCCTATTTCAGATGACTGAAGAAGATGACATTGACATTAGTGAACCTTATAATGAACTCCTCAATTAACGACAAGCAGTGATGATGCTCAAGCTTCAGGGTTATCTCGACCAGGATCGATCTCATGAATCATATAGAATAGAAATATGTAGGAACACACAAGATTTTTTTCAATACAATCAGAGAGGAAGTAGTGCCTTAACATTAATAAGAGGAAAAATTAAGTCCAGACATATTTCAAGAAAACAATATTATGTCTACATTTTAATGAAAAATTATGTGTCTGGCAGAGCTGGTATAGTCGAATATTGTTGTAATTGTTTGGTCGGTCGACGAACCATTGGATGTTGCGCTCACGCTATGACATAGTGTGGTATTTTGGGTGGGCTAGGTATCAGGAAAATATCTCTGCTCCAGCAGAATTTCTGGACGATGTAGTTATAAAAGATTTAGATGATAATGATGATAATTAATAAACCATTTCACTTAAACATAGCGTATAATTTGTTTTTCCCTTTTTTTACTATATGTAGCTACTGTGTACATACCATAAGCCAATAAAATGTGTTGGGTACATAAGTGATCACTTTTAACAATACATACAACAGGTAAAAGATACTATTTATCGTTTTTCTTTACTAAAAATGTATTAACTAGTTAGTAAGTACAAATTATTTGTGCTGGAGAAACAGAAATTATTATGCTCAACACTCGATTTATTTATTAGTGCCAATCATCGAGAGCCTAAGCAGCGACGTAAGTTGAAAGTATACACAAAATAAAAAAGACAGTTCGACCACACCTAAGTATTCCTATTTTAGATTACAATTCGAGAGTTAATAATTATTTACTTCTAACATCTTAACGGCAAATCCTAACCTAAAAAGTAACATTAATATTTTTTGGACTTCGTAGCGTTTCAATCGTAAAAATGACCATGAGGCATTATTTTCTAAACTTACAGGTAGTCTGTCTACTATACCTTATAACTATACATAAACTTTTATTGTCAGGTTTTGAAATGTATGGAAAGTGGTCATTGTTCTTTGTGCCATTATCCTTGCCAGGGTTACCAGAATAGCTAAAAAAAAAACTGTCTTCGAAAACTACGATGATACGTCAAAAAATAGGAAAACTACGCTGATATACGTCACTAAATTCGAAACACCCTAAAAATAGAAAATAAATAATAGTTTAAAAACTACAAAAAAAAAAAAAAAAAATTATTTTTACACGCTTTATATTAGCTTCACTTGTATGTTTGTATGTATGATTGTATGTTTGTTTGTAACCGACTCCTTATAGCGCGATTTTGACCCACTTTTAACGACCAGATTTCATTCAAACTTTGCACACCTGTCACGGACCGATGACAATGCAATAATTTCATAAATTTGTGCCATTATCCTTGCCAGGGTTACCAGGACAGCAAAAAAACTGTCTTTGAAAACTACGCTGACGTATGTCACAAACTAATTTGTGCCATTATCCTTGCCAGGGTTACCAGGACAGCAAAAAAAACTGTCTTCGAAAACTACGCTGACATACGTCACAAACTACGCTGACATACATCTCAAAATTCGAAACACCCCAAAAAATAGAAAATAAATAGTTTAAAAAAAAAAAACTAAAAAACACGCTTCCATTGAAAACCAAACTAAAAAGTACAAAATAATGGGTTTTTTTGAGTTTGGTTTTCAATGGAAGCGTGTTTTCTCAATCTTGTTTCGGTCTTTTTAGTATACGTTTATTGGCTTAAAAGGTATTAAAAGGACTTTTATCTATTGTTCCTTGTGATTTATAAAAAGAAATGGAATTCTTTGAAAACACTACGTTTCGAATGAAATCACGACCCGTATTGTTAGACGATTTAGCCAATGAGAGCGCTGATAATAGTTCCAAGAATTCGCCGCTAGATGGCACTACTAGTAGTTTACCTAACATATCCGACGACGAATGCGATGCGGGCATGCTTGAACTAAAAATAATAGTTAAAAAAAAAAAAAAACACGCTTCCATAGAAAACCAAACTAAAAAGTAGAAAATAATGGAAAAGAAGCGTGGGGTGCTTTTTAAGGTATTTTTATTGATATCAGGCACCCCACGCTTTTTTTCCATTATTTTCTACTTTTTAGTTTGGTTTTCTATGGAAGCGTGTTTTTTAGTTTTTTTTTAAAACTATTATTTATTTTCTATTTTTTAGGGTGTTTACAATTTTGAAACGTATGTCAGCGTAGTTTGTGTAGTTTTTTGGTATCCTGGTAACCCGGGCAAGGATAATGGCAGAAATTTATGAAATTATTGTATTGTCATCAGTCCTCGACAAGCCTACAAAGTTTGAACGAAATCTGGCCGTTTAAAGTGGGTCAAAATCGCGCTATAAGGAGTCGGTTACAAACAAACATACATGATACATACAAACATATCGATACCTCCCACGTAAATTGTTGTCACCCACAATATGCATGTTTTACGTTTATTAAACCAAACCGCCTATTTTTACACGCTTTATATTAGCTTCACTTGTATGTTTGTATATTTGTATGTTTGTTTGTAACCGACTCCTTATAGTGCGATTTTGACCCACTTTAAACGACCAGATTTCATTCAAACTTTGCACACCTGTCAAGAACTGATGACAATGCAATAATTTCATAAATTTGTGCCATTATCCTTGCCAGGGTTACCAGGACAGCAAAAAAACTGTCACAAACTACGCTGACATACGTCTCAAAATTCGAAATACCCTAAAAAATAGAAAATAAATAATAGTTTAAAAAACTAAAAAACACGCTTCCATGGAAAACCAAACTAAAAAGTACAAAATAATGTAAAAAAGCGTGGGGTGCCTGATATCAATAAAAAAATACCTTAAAAGCACCCCACGCTTTTTTACATTATTTTGTACTTTTTAGTTTGGTTTTCCATGGAAGCGTGTTTTTTAGTTTTTTAAACTATTATTTTTACATACCTACTTTATATGTTAAGAGTTAAAAAAAAATTAAAGTGTATTTACCAGACGTATAAAGTTGTATCATTAATACAACAGCGGCGTATAACATTGTATCCAACTCCGCAACGGTTTTTAGATTGCAAGTTACAATTTTGAAGATACAACAACTTACATGGGAGGTATCGATATAAGTGAAGCTAATATAAAGCGTGTAAAAATGAAATAGGGAAGCTCAAAGAACAACTTAGTGCAGCGCACGAAGAAATTAATAATTTATCAATAATAAATATGGAGTTAAAAAAAATCTCAAAGATCTTAGCATAAAACATAAGATGGTAAAAAAGCTACAAATAAAATAACGTCGGAGATAATTAACACACCTAAAAAGAAATCTAAAAATACTCCATATAAAACATACTCAAAAGAAACAGACACAAATCCATCAAAAAACGTCTCTTGTACAGTACGTAACGGTCACGGCAGTACCCTTACAGATCTTAATAAGGTTGAGAACACTACGGTAACAAAACTAATAAATAAAAACCTTAAAACAAAGAATAAAATATACATTATCAGTAGTAACAAAACCAATAAAATGTTATCAATAGCAGAAGACTTTTTCTACAACTTCCTTCGCATTTTTTAAGAAAATTCAAAACATTTTTTAATAAAGTTTATTTACATTTAACTAAAGTATGTAGGTACCATTTTGTTCGATAACTTTTTTCCATCTTGTAGGTAGGGACATGATCCCATTGCTATAGAAATTTTGGGACTTCTGGTCAAAATACCGCGACAAGTGGTTTTGGCAGTCCTCTCGTGATGTTAACCTGACACTGCCTAAAGAATTCTGAAGAGACCGAAACAGGTGGAAATCTGAAGGTGCAAGGTCAGGACTATACGGCGGATGCATTAACACCTCCCAGCCAAACTCTCTTAAATTTTGTTGGGTGGCTAAAGATGTGTGAGGTCTAGCGTTATCATGATGAAAAACCACACCCGTTCTGTTGATTAATTCCGGCCGCTTTCTCTCAACTTCTTGCTTTAATCTCATCAGTTGTTCGCAGTAGAGTTCAGAATCGATGGTCCTGCCTGGTGGTAACAGCTCATAATGAATAATGCCCTTCCAATCCCACCACACACACAGCATCACTTTGTTGCGAGCTAACCCGGGTTTCGCCACAGTCTGTGAAGCCTGACCGGCCTTTGACCACGACCTTTTTCGCACGTTCTTGTCATACGTGATCCACTTTTCATCACCAGTTATCTAGCTTCTTCAAAAATGGTTCGGTTTCATTACGTCGTAATAAAGAATCACAAATGAGTACACGGTTCATTAGGTTTCTTTCGGTGAGCTCGTGAGGTACCCAAATGTCCAGCTTTTTTGTGTACCCAGTTTTTTTCAAATGCGCCAAAACTGTTTTGTGGTCAATTTCCAGTTCTTCAGCTACGTTGTAACTACTGGTATGCCGATCTTGCTCCACTTTTTCAAAAATGGCAACCATTTTATCCGTAATAGGGCGACCAGAGCGACGTGCATCTTTGACATCTAAATTTCCGGATTGAAAACGCTTAAATAAACCAAATTTGTGCTACTCTCACAGACACTACACTAGGTCCATAAACATCGCAAATTTTTTTTCGTGGCTTGCGTTGCGTTTTTACCTTTTTTGTAGTAAAATTTTAAAATGTATCGAATTTCTTCATTAGATTCACTCATCTTGACGGTACCAAAAACAAATGAAAATCACACATTTTCCTAATTTGAATTTGGAATTATGTTCTTTAAAATTTAAACTTTCAATGATACCAAAACCAGCCAGATACAAATAGTATAGCCAAAGAGATTTTATTACAAGTTCATACATACTATAATGCGAAAAGACTTTTTCCCCAACCTAATATGTCACCAACTCACCATCTTACACCAAATTGCGGAACAGAGAAATTAATTGAAAATATAGACACAAAACTAACGAATTTCACACATGAGGACTTCTGCTTTATTTTGATCGGTGAAGAAGATTTTCGTAAAACAAACAATTACTACAGCGTTATTGTCGGTTCCTATACACAGCGAACGCGAGAGAAAATTAGGTATTGAAGCGCTACTCACACAGCGGTAGACGCGCGCGCCCCGCTCACGCACACGTAGATGTTTACATAGTGGTTCGCGCGGCAGGAACCTTGAAGATAATATTAAAAATAGAAGTGGATACTATATTGTTCTTTTTATTGCATTTATACTTAGTGAGGAAGGATGGGAGAGGTGGTGGTTTATTGCAGTTTTGTATGTAGGCATCAATCAGCTGTTATATTATGATTTTCAAAAACAAAGTCAATTAATACGTCTACATCATGATTTTTTTTTTCAGAGTGCAAGTGCCCATTTTTGGTGCTTGAAACTGCGCATGCAATCTAACGAGCCCAAACTAGAGTTGCAAAGGACTCGAGTCTTTGAGTCCTAACTTTAAAGACTCGACTCAATTATGCAAGACTTAGTGTGCTCAAAGGGCTCGGAGTCTAGAGTCAAGCCGAGCCCGAGTCATTCACGAGTCTAAAAAAGGGACTCGAGTTTTAAAAAGGACTCGAGTCTTAAAAACGACTCGAGTCTTAAAATGAACTCGAGTCTTGTAGCTCATAGCTCAGTTTGCCGTAAAAACGATGTCGAAGGGATCCTTTTATAAAGGCGTCAAGGACAAACATTTTTGTTATTGGAACGAAGTTCCTTATGGCGCGTTGTGAAAGGGGGCTAGACGGAAATTAAGAGAAAAAGTTGTAACGACACTTATTAACCGACTTCAAAAAAAGGAGGTTTCTCAATTCGACCGTATATATTTTGTTGTTTGTATTTGTTTGTATGTGGTTGTTTTTTTTTTTGTTGTGAGTAGAGAGAGAGACGGAGAGAGAGACGGAGAGAGGGAGAGAGAGAGGGAGACAAAGAGGGAGAGAGGGAGAGAGAGAGGGAGAGGGAGAGTGAGAGGGAGAGAGATAGGGAGAGAGGGAGACAGGAAGCGAGAGAGAGAGGGAAAGAGAGAATATTTTTGATTTGTATCGAGTAGCGCGACATACAAAATGTACTAAAAGCTGTCGCGCCGCTACAAGGACGTTGCGCGCGAATCGCGGGCGATTCGCGCACGAGTGGTCGCGCCAGTGTGAAAGGTGTTGCGTCGCGATATATCACAGAATCGCCTCCGCGACAGGTCGCGCGACATGTCGCGCCTGTCTGTACGAGCCTTAAAACAT
The DNA here is from genome assembly GCA_947507805.1 of Aporophyla nigra. Lineage (NCBI taxonomy): Eukaryota > Metazoa > Arthropoda > Insecta > Lepidoptera > Noctuidae > Aporophyla > Aporophyla nigra. The sequence goes on along the minus strand of OX382300.1, from coordinate 25,801,728 downwards.
ACAATAAAAACTTTTTACAAAAATAGTTTAAAAAACTATAAAACACGCTTCCATTGAAAACCAAACTAAAAAGTACAAAATAATGGAAAAATAGCGTGGGGTGTCTTTTAAGGTATTTTTTTATTGACATCAGGCACCCCACGCTTTTTTACACGCTTTATATTAGCTTCACTTGTATGTTTGTATGTTTGTATATTTGTATGTTTGTATGTTTGTTTGTAACCGACTCCTTATAGTGCGATTTTGACCCACTTTAAACGACCAGATTTCATTCAAACTTTGCACACCTGTCAAGGACTGATGACAATGCAATAATTTTATAAATTTGTGCCATTATCCTTGCCAGGGTTACCAGGACAGCAAAAAAACTGTCACAAACTACGCTGACATACGTCTCAAAATTCGAAATACCCTAAAAAATAGAAAATAAATAATAGTTAAAAAAAAAAACTAAAAAACACGCTTCCATGGAAAACCAAACTAAAAAGTACAAAATCATGGAAAAAAAGCGTGGGGTGCCTGATATCAATAAAAAATACCTTAAAAGCACCCCACGCTTTTTTTCCATGATTTTGTACTTTTTAGTTTGGTTTTCCATGGAAGCGTGTTTTTTAATTTTTTTTTTAAACTATTTTACACGCTTTATATTAGCTTCACTTGTATGTTTGTTTGTAACCGACTCCTTATAGCGCGATTTTGACCCACTTTAAACAACCAGATTTCATTCAAACTTTGTACACCTGTCAAGGACCGATGACAATGCAATAATTTCATAAATTTGTGCCATTATCCTTGCCAGGGTTACCAGGATAGCAAAAAAACTGTCTTCGAAAACGACGCTGATATACGTAACAAACTAATTTGTGCCATTATCCTTGCCAGGGTTACCAGGACGGCAAAAAAAATGTCTTCGGAAACTACGCTGACATACGTCACAAACTACGCTGACATACGTTTCAAAATTCGAAACACCCTTAAAATATAAAATAAATAATAGTTTAAAAAACTAAAAAACACGCTTCTATTGAAAACCAAACTAAAAAGTACAAAATAATGGAAAAAAAGCGTGGGGTGCTTTTTACACGCTTTATATTAGCTTCACTTGTATGTTTGTATATTTGTATGTTTGTATATTTGTATGTTTGTATATTTGTATGTTTGTATATTTGTATGTTTGTATATTTGTATGTTTGTATATTTGTATGTTTGTATATTTGTATGTTTGTTTGTAACCGACTCCTTATAGCGCGATTTTGACCCACTTTAAACGACCAGATTTCATTCAAACTTTGCACACCTGTCAAGGACCGATGACAATGCAATAATTTCATAAATTTGTGCCATTATCCTTGCCAGGGTTACCAGGACAGCAAAAAAACTGTCACAAACTACGCTGACATACGTCTCAAAATTCGAAATACCCTAAAAAATAGAAAATAAATAAAAGTTTAAAAAAAACTAAAAAACACGCTTCCATTGAAAACCAAACTAAAAAGTACAAAATAATGGAAAAAAAGCGTGGGGTGCCTGATATCATTTAAAAAATACCTTAAAAAGCACCCCACGCTTTTTTTCCATTATTTTGTACTTTTTAGTTTGGTTTTCAATGGAAGCGTGTTTTTTAGTTTTTTTTAACTATTATTTTTAAGGTATTTTTTATTGATATCAGGATATCAGATATTATTATGTCAGCGTAGTTTTCGAAGACAGTTTTTTTGCTGTCCTGGTAACCCTGGCAAGGATAATGGCACAAATTTATGAAATTATTGCATTGTCATCGGTCCGTGACAGGTGTGCAAAGTTTGAATGAAATCTGGTCGTTTAAAGTGAGTCAAAATCGCGCTATAAGGAGTCGGTTACAAACAAACATACAAACATACAAGTGAAGCTAATATAAAGCGTTTAAAAAACAACCCACTTTCTTAAAAACACTTCAAAGTGAAAAATAACTTTTATTTCGCAAGTAGGTGTCTTAGGATTTGTATTTAAGGTTTTTGCCAGACCCCGCCATCCCCTTCGTGGTTATTTTTTTAATAAATCACCCAGAACATGACCTCCGAAATCACATGAGCTTGTCCTCAAATTCAACATTGATCCTAATGTACTCTGACCTTAAGGTCACTTTCCATTAATTTTGACCTGTTCTTGAGAATCGCGAAAATTGACTTTCAGAATTTTGACCTTGGCCTCAAGGTCAATGACCATGAGGTCGAGGTCAGTTACCTTGGGAAATGGAGAATCTTGACTTTCGAAATGTTGACCTTTACCTTAAGGTCAACGACGCCTAGGTCCTTGAGATGTCCCATGGTGTCCCCCCCATACTACTCCCACATCCCACCGGGTCCCGAAGGCTTGATTAGGCGATAGATTATGGTGAAATTCGACTTCATCATCAGACCCTGGACACCATCTAGATCTGTAGTACTTGTCAAGACAAATCTAACGAGCCCAAACACGACGAGGTTATGTTGTATACTTAAAGAGTTCCTATGGCCACCGGTTGGCTTCATCATCAGACCCTGGACATTATTCTAGTTCTATAGTACTCGTCAATACAAATCTAACGAGCCCAAACACGACGAGGTTATGTTGTATACTTAAAAAGTTTCTATGGCCACCTTCCGACGTCATCATCAGACCCTGGACACCATCTTGATCTATAGTACTTGTCGAGACAAATCTTACAAGTCCAAACACGACGGGGCTATGTTGTGTAAAGAGAACAATTATAATAGTTAGAAATAATTATGTCACACCAAGTACTTGAAAATAAGATTACAATTATGAACCGGAAATACGTAAAAATAATAACAAACAAATAAGAAATGACAATAATTTATGTATACAAAATACGTGCAGAAAGAATCGAGCGTAACAATCTTAAATTTTAGTACTTGTAAAAATTATTACTTATTGTTCTGACTGCGGGAATTCCGACTACTGTGCGGGGGATCTCGTGTACGCACAGGCCACTATTTGCCGCGTATTTTTGTTACTAAGAGCGACGTGGAGCGACGTGCTCCCACCTTGAAGACGCTCGGTCGACTGAGCTCCGCGGTTTTTTTTTGCTGGGACCTCTTGTTATTAATCCTGAAAAGATTCTTACAACTTAAACGGATTTTTGCCCGGCGATTTCTAAAAAGTTAAACTTTTTAGACCTCCAGCCGGGGCTCCGCCACAGTATAAATATGGACAGTATGGAAACTAGGCCTAGTTGTAGAAATAAATACCTACGCTCCACGGCAGCATTAGGGTTGTCACTCTTAAGATTTTTGAAACTGATCTGTATTTATTAAAACATCTGATTCTGTGTTCTGTAGTGATCAAACAATCGAGTTAAAATTACTAGTTTACAAATAAAATCTAAATAGGTAATCTCATGGCTTCGGTTAATACCAACAAAAGAAGATCGTTTATAACACGGAACAGTTTAATATTAATATACAACAACTTGTGAGCTTTGTCAATATAGCGTAACCTTTTACAAGTTTTGGCGTGAGCCGCGGAAAGACGAAAACGTTTCGTTGGCGTTTCCTTGTCGGAAGGGCGCGCGGTGGACGTGGACGCCGCAAGCGGCGCGCGGCATGGCGCATAAATGTGGCGCCGATGCCAGACCAACGCGGCGGCTGCGCACCATACTATGCGTTTCAAGCTTTCAACTAAGGATGGGATGACCTTGGCACCATATTGTGAAAACAATTATGTTTAACAAAAAAATATTTTGTGCAAATTACTTTTCAAAAATATTTATCTTGTTCATGTTATTTTCATATGATTATTGTTTATTTAAGTAGTAGAAAAGCGTGCATGAGGCATGAGAGAATTCTAATATGGGGCGAAGGTCATCCTTTTCTAAGTTGAAACGCATAGTACTGGGTTGTAACTTGAAAATGCGTGTGACAGTAATTAAAAAACCGTAGTGGTTTTTTAATTACTGTCACACGCATTTCAATTCGGTTTTGGTTAAAGCTCCGGTTTTGATGAAGCCAAGTTCAAACAGCCGTATACTACGCAATACACTCGTGGCATTTTGTGGAGATAAACGAAACGCAACCACTCGTCTTGACGCGGCACTCACGACTGACAGCACCGCGATGTCCGCTTAGAGGTCTCGTCGATTCGTTCGATTGTTTGTGTGAGTGTGCCGTTTCGAACGTTAGTACGTAGTTTCCGTACTGTCTATATTTTTACTGTGGCTCCGCGGTTCGAACACTGCCATATATAAAGTAATACTCGTCGCCATAGTAAATTGTATGGAGATTTCGGGCGTGAAAATTGAGAAAGTTTGCGCATTTTTTACGCAAAACAGAAGTAACATTATGGAAAACTAAAACATGCACTGGGTTCACTGTTTTTTATTGTTTTTATTTATATATAAATTAAATAGGTGTCTTCTTGTTTTAAGCTTTAAGTTATCAATTTACAGCAGTGCTTTTTACACGTTTTTAGTGATTTTCAATATTTTTTTACCAATCATTTGCAAGGTTTATCCCCAACCTGAGTATTTCATGGTCTAGTAAAACTCTTGAGCTAGCCAGATTTATTTTTTCGTGGCAATTACTTTAAGTTCACTATATAAACTTACCGAAATCCCATAACACGATTGCCTACTGCTGAGCCTTAATACATACATTTTGGTTAATAGTTTTGACACATTTTATTTAATTCCTGAAGGCAAACATATGTTAATTTATCTTTACTTATAGCTATATGATGACAATGAGGTATAATCATAGCATAGAAATGAGGCTGGTCCACATCATGTGGGATAGGTACAGAGATAAGTTTATAGAGAACGTATTCTGACTTATATACTAAGGGAATCTTAATGACTATACTATACTATTTATGAAATAACACGATAATTGGGCTAAGTTAATTAGCGTATGGATACTATTTAAACTTAAACTAATAGGTAGTTCACAATTCTTATTTAAATCCTTAACACTATGTATCAGCTCTTGTTATAATTGTTTTGGAGTTAAGATAGAGGTATGTATGGAGTGACCTTTAGTAAACATTATAGCATTAATAATATCATCAAGTCAAAACGAGGAAAGTTAGTAAACTAGAAAGCAATTCATTATAGATTTCATTCAATTTAGATTCTACATAAGGTATATAAGATACATTGTTTAATACGGCTGATATATTTTCAATAGCATTGCCTAATCGAGCTTCGTTGGTTTTGATGATTGTGTTTCATTATAATTCTTTACTGCTGTATTAGTCATCAAAATATTATCTTTCAGGAGATGTGAAAGTTTCTTATCGTCGTCTTCATCCATTGTGCTAATTACTTGTTTAAAAAGGGAACCGATACCAGCAAGCCACGCAGATCTCTTATCTGTATCGGGAATAAGGTGAGATATAGCACTATAATCTTTTAGAATATTATCAAGGCGAGATGTTAAAGGTTGTAAAAAGTTATGGCATTTTGAGACACTTAATTCGTTCTGTTAGCAAAGAAGTCTAGCAGTTCCTAAGGCGATCCTAATGTTTTCTATATGAGGTTGTATATACCCAATATCAATCGGAACTAATATATGGAGATAATTATTAGAAGTTTTCAAAGTTCCCACAGGGTCAAAATAGATTCCAGTGCTTTCTTTAATCGGCTCTATTACGTCGGCTGAAATAAGTGAAATACACACCGAGGCGATCCTGAAATAATATTCTACGTTATAAAACTAATCTATATAACTAAATATAACATAATAAAACTAATAATTCGTTTCAGCAAGATTAACTTTATCATAGTGATGTTTTACATGTCAACGGTTTATCGATAAGGTAAGTGTGTTATTTCCATTTATTCTAATTACTTTATAGGGACCTTTCCATATGAGTGATAAAGCTTTACGGAGTCTTAAATGATTTTTAACGTATACCATATCACCTGCTTTATACTTTACTGGTTTGGTATGTTTATCATAATAAGTTTTGGAAGATACTTTTGATTTTAGTATGTTTTCTATAGCTTTTTCCCAGGAAATTCGTAGAAGTTGTTTTAAAATCCTAACGTAATTATGGTATGTAGATTTTAAAGCAAAGTCATAAATAGATGAGGGTATAAGTGCTTTATGACCGAATACTAGCTCAGAAGGGGTGAAATTTGTAGTACTAAGAACTGTCGTATTATAAGTGAGCATGGCTGTGTAAACATATCTAGGCCAATTAGCTTGATTTTCATCCACAAAAGATTTAAGGTACTCTTTTAACGTTGAGTCCTTTCAAGAGCTCCCTGTGTTTGTGGGTGATAAGAGGTAGACCAGAGGTGTTTAATCTTTAAACAGTTCGAAGTTTACTTGAATAGTTCGGCTGTAAAATTCGTGCCTTGATCGGTTAGGATTGTTTTTGGAATACCGAATTGAGCGATGAAATTAATTAGACATTCAGAGGTTTCCTCTGCGGTAGCATTGGAGATAGGATAAGCAGCTGAATATTTAGTCAAGTCATCTTGTAATGTTAGAATAAAGACTTATATGGTTTTCACATGGATCTCATTGTCAGAATGGAACCAAATTAAAATGGGACTACACGGGAAGCACCAGCTTTCAAATAAAAAAGAATCATCAAAATCGGTTCACCCAGTCAAAAGTTCTGAGATAACATACATTAAAAAAAATACAGTCATATTGAGAATCTCCTCCTTTTTTGAATTCGGTTGAAAAAGCTGAAAGTCACCCAAAGGGCGATGGAAAGAGCTATGCTTGGATATTCCTAACGCGATCGAATCAGAAATGAAGACATCCGTAGGAGAACCACGGTAACCGACATAGCCCGAAGAATTGCCAAACTTAAGAGGCAGTGAGCAAGTCACATAGCTCGCAGAACAGATGGCCGATGGGGCCAAAACGTTCTAGAGAGGCGACCGCGTACCGGAGGGACGTAGAGGCCTTCCAGGCCTCCCACAAGGTGGACCGATAATCTTGTGAAGGCCGCAAGAATCCGTTGGATGCTGGAAGCACAAAACCAGGTCCGGCAGTGGACGTCTTTCAGCTGAAATGATGATGATGAGGATGTCATTTTATTGAAAAATACATACGAAGTTAGAAGCCGGATAGTCAGCGCTCTTTGCAAAAGTCGCCGATAACGAAAGGTGTTAAATAGCCGGCTTTACCTACAGACTAGTAAGAACATTTCTAGTACGTTTCCTACCAATTTTCAAGTTTATAAACCTATGGAATAATATATCCCCCGTTTTAGGGTCCAGTTTCGCAAAATCCTTTCTCAGTCCTTACTCACTTTCTTTTCTCCCATTCGATTGAAATACAACAACTATCTAAAACAAAATTTTCCATCTTTAGCGATTTGGGATGTGCGAGAGTCTGACAAAAATACCCTATAGACCAGCAGGGCTATTGGCTAATTTTTTTATTGCCAGTGACTAACAGGCTTCAGTTGTACACCGAACTTTGATGACAACTGAGAATTTCATAACATTGGTATTGCGTATCATAGTAAGTGGATATCACGTTACGGTGGCTAACGGACTGGGGACGGTGCTCTTCATCTTAGCTCTTGACGCCTCTATTTCCTATCGACTATTATGCGGCTGAGTTCAATAACGCCTTTGAGCGTGACAATACTTCATTTTATGGAACATTTTATATTTGACGGTTTATAAACACTTGAAAAATTATGCGGGCGGTAAATTCAATCTTTGCCAGAAGTAATAAACAGTGTGTCGCTTTGTGTTATCTTATCAAAGTGTACGTTTTTGAAAATTAACGCGAGTACTACTCGCGTTAATGTTCCCGCGGGATAATTTCCGACCTCCACGCGGGCGAAGCCGCTTGTAAAAGCTAGTTACTCATAACTTCATAAGCGTACCAAATTTAAGTAATTATTATTATTTTATTTGTCTTAGTTTTAAATAAATGGGCAAAATGCAATATCGTTTGTATTGTTTTGTTATTTCATATCTTGTGTTTGTCTTCATTTTGCCATACCTTAGTTCTAGCGCCACTAGATTGTATTTATCTGTGTTAACGCTTCTTTTAGAGAATGCTGTTAAACTGTAATTGGTGACTGTATAAGCCCAAGGCTTGTTATCTATACTTTTGATAAATTGTAAACAAAAGCTAAATTGTTAAATTAATAAAAAAATAAAACATTGTCATATCATTTTGAACATCATTTTATTCATTATTTTTTTACACGCTTTATATTAGCTTCACTTGTATGTTTGTATGTATGTTTGTTTGTAACCGACTCCTTATACCGCGATTTTGACCCACTTTAAACGACCAGATTTCATTCAAACTTTGCACACCTGTCAAGGACCGATGACAATGCAATAATTTCATAAATTTGTGCGATTATCCTTGCCAGGGTTACCAGGACAGCAAAAAAACTGTCTTCGAAAATTACGCTGACATACGTCACAAATTACGCTGACATACGACACAAACTACGCTGACATACGTTACAAACTACGCTGACATACGTCACAAACTACGCTGACATACGTCACAAACTACGCTGACATACGTCTCAAAATCCGAAACACCCTAAAAAATAGAAAATAAATAATAGTTTAAAAAAACTAAAAAACACGCTTTCATTGAAAACCAAACTAAAAAGTACAAAATAATGAAAAAAAAGCGTGGGGTGCCTGATATCAATAAAAAAATACCTTAAAAGCACCCCACGCTTTTTTTCCGTTGTGTCACGTGTTTTTTAGTTTTTTTTTAACTAATATTTTTCCACAACAATACTTAATGCAATGCGTGGCTACGACAGGAATCACAATAACACAACAAAAGACGTAATGTTTATACGCTTCACTAATTACCGGCCTCGGTGCTTATCACAAGAATTTCTAAAACACTACCTTTGAGTAGTGTCTTTCACGAAAGCTACGATTCACTAAATGATTATCAGTTTGATGTCCACTGTGCTTAAACAATCGCAATTTTTATTTATCGATACAAAAACATCTGTCAAAATGAGTTACGGTGACTATCAACCAACTATCAACGACACTGAGTGCCTATGACGTCATCCTAGATAGGCACTGAAGATAGCCAATACGAAAGTTGCTATTTGACAGTTGATCGTTAAACACTTTGCCAAATGATCATCATTATTAACTGTCAACAGAGTTATGCAATAGCCCTACAGGGCCGAAGCCTTCAAAAATAGTAAAAAGTAAAAAAAAAAATAGTAGGATGAAACCCATTAGAAAAGGAGGGGAATATGATAAAAATGAAAGGAAAAATAAATTACGGGCGATCCGAGTTCGGGAAGTGCGAGCGATTTCCGGCAAAAATACAAGTTCTATGGAAAAAGTGAACTGGCAAAGTTGTAGGTTGTAGGTAATAAAAAGATCTACAACTTTTATTTCTACAATTTTTTCACATAACCTCAAAATTTATGTGAAAAATTCAAATAACCAAATTTTTGGTTTAATATTTTTATCTCTTTCAAAAAACAATGTTTTTTTTACTACGAAATTAAGTGGAAACTTACCTTGCTATGTCCCAAATACACTGTAATTTATTTGATTTAAAATATTTATTTTTTTACGTTATTTTGACTTAATATCAAAAAAAAAATCAATCGAAAATTCCACCTATCAAATGTGGAAATGGGCAATGGGCAGTTACTAACGAACAAAAAGCAAAGAGGTTTGCAGAGCACCTAGAAAATATCTTTCAACCAAACGACGGGGAAATCATTGAAGATCACACTTTGGCTAATATGATGACATCAGAAAATGAAGTTACCATAAAACTAGTTACACCGAAAGAAGTCGCACTAGAAATAAAACGTAATATAAGTACACGAAAATCACCAGGTTACGATTTAATAACAGGAGAAGTACTTCATAACCTCCCAAGAAAGGGTCTGGTTAAGTTAACGACCCTTATCAATGCCGCACTAAGGCTTAAATATGTACCAGACTTATGGAAGGTGGCCGAAGTAATAATGATAGCTAAGCCAGGGAAACCAGCTTACGAAACGTCATCTTATAGGCCTATTTCCTTGCTACCAATCATGTCCAAGCTATTTGAAAAGCTGTTACTCAAACAGCTTAAACCAATAATAGATAGCAAAAACATAATACCAGAGCACCAATTTGGTTTTCGAGACAAACACTCTACCATAGATCAAGTGCATAGGATCACAAACGTAATAGAAAATGCCCTTGAAGACAAGAAAGTATGTTCTACTGTATTCCTAGACGTAGCGCAAGCATTTGATAAAGTATGGCATGAAGGCCTTATACATAAACTGAACAGCCTCTTACCAAAGCAGTTTGCAGATATATTAGAATCCTACATCCTGAACAGAGTCTTTAGAATAAGACAAGAAGATGCTTACTAAGAGCTGAAAGAAATTAAAGCTGGCGTACCGCAAGGAAGTGTGTTAGGTCCGGTCCTGTACCTACTATACACTTGCGATATTCCTGAATTAGAGCAAAACACAATTGGGACCTTTGCTGATGATACAGCCATAATGGCTGTAGGAAACAGCCATGAAGAAGCAGTAGAAAAGGTTCAAATGGCTGTTAATCAAGTTTATGACTGGACCAAAAAATGGAGGATTAAACTTAATGAATCCAAATCTGTTCACATAGATTTTACCAACAAAACACGACAGTATTCCCCAGTTTACATAAATAACAAACAAATCCCATACGAGAATACAGCCAAGTATCTCGGTATGACCCTTGACGCCAAGCTACGCTGGAAAGCCCACGTTAAGAAGAAAAAAGATGAACTCGACCTCCGATTCAAAAGAATGTATTGGCTGCTTGGAAGAAACTCCATGCTGTCCGTGCAAAACAAATTATTGCTATATAGACAAGTCCTGATGCCAGTTTGGACTTATGGTATTCAGCTATGGGGCTGCACCAAACAGACCAATGTATTAATAGTACAAAGATTCCAGAACAAAGTGCTAAGGGAAATTGTAAATGCACCTTGGTACATACGAAATGATGACCTCCACAGGGACCTAAAAGTTGAGTTCATCGAAAGAGTGATCCAGAAATTTGCAGAAGCTCACGAAAAGAGACTTCATCAACATGTGAACGTCGAGGCCATCCAGCTTCTTGACCACACAAACATAGTTAGAAGACTAAAAAGAACAAAACCGTTCGAGCTAGTGTTTAGTGTTAGTGAATAGTGTAAAGTACAAAAGTGCCAAACAAACACAAGAACGAAGTGTATTCGCCTTAATAGAGACAATAAGAAAAGTGCTATTGGACACATTCTTAGTAAAGACAATTTATTAGTTTAGGTTATAATTAAATTACTTATTAGTCTACTTATAAGGCTAGATTGTAATAAGATTAGGGTCCATCCTATTATTGAACCCTAGGACAAGGAAAAAAAAAAAAAAAAAAAAAAAAAATCGAAAATTCAAAATATCAGCTTTTTCAAAAAGTCGGTGGGCTTTTTGTTCGTTGAAATCTCTACTTTCTGATGGTATAAAAAATATACATTACCATAGTAAATGTTCTCAGAAAATGCAAAAAATTGAAAAGAACTCGAATTTGTTTTTTTTTTTTAAATCGTTATGTACAATTTTGAGCTATTTATAAAAAATTACACTTTAATTACTCAAAAAACGTAAGATTTCATGTTACATTGATAAACGAAAAAATTGCAAATCGAAATATACTACTATAATTAACAAACAAATAAGTTAATAAAGTTAAGTCGGACCTACTTACTCTCCATTTAGAGGAATTATGGGACAAGGGACAAAACATTGACTTATTGTGTATCACTGAGCATAATATGCTGAATGGAGATCAGTTCCATCTATCTATCCCTAACTATGAATTGGCTACTTTTTCAATGCGGAATACTAGGCGTGGTGGTTCTTGCATCCTTGTTAATTGTATGCATAAATATAAAAACATTGATTTAAGTAAATTCTATGTAGCTAACGTCCTTGAATGCTGTGCAACAGAATTACTAATACATAATTTAATAGTGGTGTGCATTTATAGACCACCCAAAATGAATAATGAGTGTTTGGGACAATTTTTTGCTAACTTGAATGGTATTTTGAGAATGTATAGCCTCCGTGATTCAAAGAAAGTGGTTATCTGTGGTGATTTTAATATAGATACTCTGACACAATCGAAACTATCTAATAATTTTTAAGCTCTCCTTTTAAACTATGACTTAAAAATTGGAATTCATCAGCCTACACGATTAGCTAGTGGTAAATGCATAGACAATATCGTTCATAATATCAGAGGTAGTAAGTGTGCAGTACTTGATCTTGCGCTATCGGATCATACTGCCCAAGTGATCAAATGCCCCGTGAAAAAAACTTGTTCCATTAAGCACTTACTTAAATTCATGGATTCTCTTCGAAATCTTAGTTTTAGTGAAGTCTATCTACACGACAATCCTGAGGAAGCATTTAACTGTTTCTATGACCTATTCTTGCTTTTTTATGACCTCTGTTTCCCTTTAAGAAAAGTAAGAATCTCTTTGCGTAAAAAGTCAAACTGGATTTCCAAAAGAATTAGACTCAGTAGTAAGCGTAAAAGAGAAATATTATGGCAATACAGGCGAGCTCCTTCTTCTAAAAATAAACTTTTATTACAACAATATACTGCTCGTTTAAAGAAAATAATATCGTTAACCCAAAAATCTCAGAATGACTTTCACATAAATTTGGCCAGGAATAAATCTAAAGCGACTTGGAACATTATTAATAAAAATAAGATTAACTATCCCAGAGAAAGTATACCTGAATATGTAAAAATAAATGATAATACAATACATGACCCTCAACTAATTGCACAAGCTTTTAATGACTATTTTATAGACGAAATTCAACCAAATAATTCTACTCCTTTCTACGCAAATATTGAAAGTAATTGTAACTCCATATTTATTCCTCCTACAGTACCAGCAGACATAGTGACTATAATTAAATCTTTAAATAATACCAATAGCCATGGATATGATGGCATTATTACAAAAGTGGTCAAACATGTAGCGCCAATAATAGGACCTGCTATGAGTTATATCATTAACCTTTGCATTGAATATGGCCATTTCCCGGACAAATTAAAAATTACTATTATTAAACCTGTTCATAAAAAAGATGATAAAAGTATCATGGGTAATTACAGACCGATAGCACTTATTCCAATTTTTTCCAAAATTATAGAAAAGGTTATATACAATAGTCTTTCGTCGTTTTTTGACAAACATGATCTCTTAGTCAGTGAGCAATTTGGTTTCCGGAAAGGTAAATCCATTAATATGGCGATCTATGATGTGATCAAAAAAATTGTTTCTAGTCTATGTCTAAAGCGTTCGACCATGTAGATCATGGTTTACTGCTAAACAAATTAGAGTGATATGGGATTAGGGGACCTGCATTAAACCTACTACAATCTTATCTCTCCAATCGCACTCAAATCACAACGCTTGATAGGCTATGTGCTAGCTCGAAAGTTGAAAAAACATACATTTCAAATCCTAGAAAAACGTCTTATGGTGTTCCCCAAGGTAGCATTCTTGGCCCTCCATTATTTAATATTTACATTAATGATATGCCTAAGGTCCCTAAGCACCAGATGGTTTTATTTGCTGATGACTGCACTATTTTATTCTCTAGTAACGACATTAATATTCTTGAAATTGACATAAATGAAGATCTTAAAAATGTAATAAATTGGTTAGTTAATAACAATCTGAAAATAAATCTTGACAAAACTAAAATAATGACATTTAATGAAAAAACTAATAAACCTGAATTGAATATAAAATATGGTAACGTATCAATCGCTAAAAGTGAGATCACAAAATTTCTGGGCCTTTACATAGATAGTCATCTGACTTGGAAACATCAAATCGACTCTTTGTCAAAGAAGCTTAGTCAATTTGCGTATGCTTTGTACAAACTATCAAAAACAGTTAGCCGCATGACAGTACAAATAGCTTATAATGCTTATGTGGCTTCTGGTATTAGGTACGGAATAATTTTCTAGGGCAACTCCACTGATAGAGACATTGCTTTTAAAGCTCAGAAGAAATGCTTGCGATCATTTACCAAATTACAATCGGATGATAGTTGTAAACCATTTTTTAAGGAACTTAACTTACTCACTCTTCCGTCTATGTACATTTATGAAATGGGAGTGTTTGTTCGCTGTAACTTGCATTTATTTGAAAAATTGCGCTCTCGCCGTTATCAGAATACCATTCATGCTACCTCTCATAAAACCGCATTTTTCGGCAAAAGTGTGCTAGGTATGGCCCCAAAAATATACAATAATATACCAGCAGCTATTAGAAGTAAAGATTGTCTGGGATCTTTTAAGAGGTCTTTATTTGAATTCCTTGTAGATAAATGTTACTACTCCACCACTGAATTCACCACTGATAAACAAAGATATGACGGTTTCGACTTACCAATTAAACACTCATGATTTTATTTATTTTGCCTTTGTACTGTGTTGTGTTTAGTTATGATAGATTGTAAGTAACTCCTTAGCTGACATATTTTAAATTGAAGACTATAATTTTTATAATGTAATCTCTTGGCATGCCACCTTAATTTAATTGCTTGTTTGTTTTAATTTTGTACGCCAATTATTGGCAAAACATAGTGCACATATTTTTGACATGGACTATCTGTTTAATATACCTATGTTTAACAAAATAAATGATTGATTGATTGATGAATATATTTAATAAGACATCTACAATATTTTGAAAAAGTTGTAGAATCATCTTTGAATAATATTTGTAGATGCCTATTTATTGCTGTTTTAAGATAATTTATATACCTAAGTGACTTACGGTAAATTTTAGCCCATTGTAAGGTATTTCATAGAGAAGTGGGGACGGACCTAGGAGGGTATATACCTGTTATTTCGTAGCAGCTGTAAAACCGTTAGCCAGTATTTGAGATACAGAGCAGTGTACCTACAACATCGTTTTTAAAAATACACGTGCAGGCTGAGTTATTTTAAGAGAATTGTGACTTTACTTTCAAAGAATCGCTTGGAATCTACTTAGCAAGGTAAATACTGTCTGTATTTCAAAAAATTGAAAAAAACTCGAATTCGAAAAATTGTTTTAAATCGATTGAACGATTCAAAGCTGCTTTTTTTATTTCATACACTTGCTTATCATCTGACTTATTTTAGAACGTAATGTTTTTTGAGTAATTAAAGTGCAAATTTTAATAAATAGCTCAAAATTGTACATAATGATTAAAAAAAAAATTGAATTCGAGTTTCTTTTAATTATTTGCATTTTCTGAGAACATTTACTTTGGTAAAGTATATTTTTTATACCATCAGAAAGTAGAGATTTCAAGGAACAAAAAGCCTACCGACTTTTTGAAAAAAGCTGACATTTTGACGCGAGAATTTTCGATTGAAAATTAGGGTGCTTTTTTGATATTAAGTCAAAATAACGTGAAAAAATAAATATTTTAAATCAAATAAATTATAGTGTATTTGGGACATAGTAAAGTAAGTTTTCACCAAATTTCGTAGAAGAAAACATTTTTTTGAATAAGATAAAAATCAAAAACTTGATTATTTGAATTTTTCACATAAATTTTGAGGTTATGTGAAACAATTGTACATACAAAAGTTGTAGATCTTTTTATTACCTACAACTTTGCCATTTCACTTTTTTCCATAGGTCTTGTAGTTTTGCCGGAAATCTAGATAAACCATTTTTTACCCTTAAAATCAAAATCAATCAAAATCAAAAGTCATTTATTCAAATAAGGCTGAGGATCAGCACTTTTCGAACGTCAAAATTACAAAAGACAGTCCCCCCAAAACGCCCACCCGTCGCGCACTTCCTAGTGCTTTAGCTGGGAAGAAGAAGTGGCCAACAAACTCCCCAGCAGCACAGCTGTCTGTCCAGTTAGAAGAACTTGATTCTCATCATTTCAGCCGTAAGACGTCCACTGCTGGACTTAGGCCTCTCCCAATTTAGGGGGCTTTGCCATAATCGCCACGCTTGGCAGGCGGGTTGGCGATCGCAGTATGGTGGTAAAATGCATAGAGAACGCTGCTGCCCATTCTCTAGTAAGTCCCATAGTCGCCTTTTACGACACCCACGGGAAGAAAGGGGGTGGTGTTATTCTTTACGTCCGGCACCACACGGTACATATATATATTAAATGATTTGCTATATGCCAGCTAGCCAACCCACTATCTATACCAACAAATAAAATGAAAACTATACTCGAGCATAAGCAAAAAAAATATGTATAATGTAAACATGGCTGCAAAAATAAAACCCTCCTGGCATAAAGGGCGTGACAGCTTACATGTACAATACTGAATTTTCACATAGCTGTTACGACCTGAGTTACAACTCGGGGCCACAAATGATAAACTAGGACCATCGACGTAAAATAAATTAAACAGGTAAGTATTATTAATAATAATATCAACATCAAAGTCAGCAAGACGACCAGTCACCACAAGCAACACCCGTTCACGAGCATAACGCAAAGATCAGCCATTACCCCCCTCGCCATATTTGAAGGAAGGGGGTAACCCGACCCCCGACGCTACCGCAAGCATTGACATCTAAGGGAGCATGACGAACTTGCTGCCGGTTGCTCAAGCAAGAATTGAATGATTACTGGTCGAGGTCGCTAGCTAACCACATTATGCAACACTAATAAAATAAAATTGGCATAAACAGTAAAAAAAAATACAAAATATATGGAAACAATTATATTGAACCTATCACTAGGTGCGCTAATACTGGAGAAAGAACATAAACATTGTCTTGAGTTAATCACAGCGACCAACTATTCTTATCATTTAAATAATCGTTGATGGAATAGTACGCCTTTTGACAAAGGTTGGATTTTACTTGAGCTTTAAACGCATTAAAAGGTAATTCTAGTAAAGAAGGTGGTAGCTTGTTGTAAAATGTTATACCAAGCCCAACAAATGAGTTATACACCTTATGAAGCCGGTGAAAGGGAACACGTAGTTTGTCCTTACTTCTAGTGTTCACAGTGTGAATATCACTGTTTTTAGCGTATAACCCAAGTAGCACAAAAGTGCTGTATAACAGCATTTTTACAGTGCACAGTGAATGCATTAGTTGCTGAATAATAGCGTAGACAGCGCATCCTCAGATGATATAACTCTAATTTGGGCACAAATTATTCAGCACATAGCTGAGTAAGAGTTCCAATTGATAAATAATTGAATTATAACAACATTATAGTAGCATTTATGTGTGTAACAGTCACCTCAAGAGCTGAATATTGCCTGATTAACAAGCCACGTGTTACTTATTATACAGCAAGGAAGACGAATGTGTACATTGTGTGTACTCGTAAACATTTGAAATGACACACTGAGCGAAATTGTGGACTGCAATAACTTAACATATATATTTTTCTTTGAACTGTCAAATTGTAAAACATGAAGTGTATCGTTGTGTGCAACATCTCAGGGGGCCTACCACCATCTTTTACGAAACAATCTTATTTCAAGAAAGTTTTGTTTCAAGATTATAATAACATTACTCATATTCATACCATGACCTTCATCGTTCGAAAGAACGAACCATTTGAAAGATTTGTCTATTGCCTGCTATAATAGAAAAGAAACAACGCTATTTGAACTGTATAGCGCTGTCTCTTTCACACGTCGGTCCGAATCCCTAATATGAATACGCATACGACCCCGCTTTCTTGTACGATTGGCTTCTGCGTTATCAGCTCCCAAAAACTCAAATATGTCGTATGCATTCGGCATCTAGAATCAACCAAGAAAGGAGACGGGCATTTCTGGGCCAAAATGTAATAAGTGAAGAAATGGTTTAAAAAAAAGCTTATATTTTTCTATATCAAAATCTGAAAAATCAACTCAATTTACAATCTGGAAAATGAGAAATCCTAAAATTAAGTTAAGTAAATGGAATATCGATTAAATTATAATCGATTAACGTTCATACTATTTAAGAAGATGCCTTCACCAGATGATTAATTCAATTAAAATAATTAAATCTATTAGAAATAACATACTGCACAGCTTAAACCAATTAAATATTTATATAATTAACATATATTGATCCACGTTTGTTAATCGATTAATGTATGTATAATCTGTGCTAACTCTGACATGACATGCATGACATAACGCTGACACTCACTCGTTTCATATTGTTTATTGCATGTGCGTATCGTGTTTCCACCCATAGTTTTATTGATGTTTCCTCAACCCCTGCTTTCATTCTACGGACTTCGGAGCTACTTTCTTGTATGACCCTTGCCTTGCCACCATACCCAACACGGAGAAACCCCGCTTAAACGTTGGACTTGGACTTGTCATTTTGGATTCTACGAACAGCTTACCGATTGGAAAGCGACACCATGGATCGTTGTGTAAATTGTCGCATAGCGACTAATCGCTGTAATACAACAGATCGTCGAGATTTGGATGACGAAATGATATTAGCAGTAATTCGTCAATGGCGTACACCACAATCTGTAAGTACTTACTCACTTCTTGTTTACCTCACCAACGTCTACCACGCTGGCTTGCAATCTTTACAATATTTTTTCCTTCACCATTATACTAACAAAATAATAATAAAAAATAAAAGGTCAGTGGGTCGTTTTAGGTGCAACATTCTTATTCCTAGTAGCATAATAACAACCTTAGGTACAATGAGTTATATGTACGTATAAAAAACAAACAAATAAGATCTCATATCAAACGTAAATGTTTGGTTGTTAAAGAGTAATTCACACTGACCTCTGTACTACATCATAGTATAAACTGTATCACGGTAGGACAGTATTCCTCGCTCTCCAATAATCACACATGTTATCAGTGAACATAATACACTCGAGAGCAATGAATCCGGGTCACTTAAAGAATGTTAAAAATCTCGGAAACTAAAAATGATAGGTTAATGCAATAAATTGTATTTAATAGACAATGTAATACTCCTTAAATGAAAGTAAAAAAAATATGAGTCACCATACATTTTATTAACACAAAATTACATAAAGAAAAAAACTGCTGATCTCTCCTTAAAACAAAAATAGGAAACATGAAATTTTTGAACTTTATTACGATTTTCTTGAATTTTAATACTTCGTATTGCCTCCTCGTGCTTCCATTACTGCGTTTACGCGGTTTGGCATGCTGTACACCAAGTTCCTTATACGATTTTGGGGAATATTCTCCCATTCCTCTGTGAGAGCAATTTTGAGCTCACGAAGCGTGATTGGGGGAGGGTTTCCTTGTTTTACGCATCTGCCTAGCTCGTCCCAAGCATGCTCGATCGGGTTGATATCCGGGCTGCGCGCTGGCCACTCCATACGAGTAATGTTCATCTCTTGAAGGTAGTCATTCACAATCCTACCTGTATGAGGTCGGGCATTGTCATGCATAAATATAGCATCCTCACCTAAATTGACCATAAATGGACCAACGTGATCATTAAGGATTTCTTCCACATATCTTACGCTAGTTAAAGAGCCGTTTTCTATGATCACCAGCTCTGTGCGACTTTCAGAAGAAATTCCGGCCCACACAAGTACAGACCCACCACCGTAGGCTACTTTTTCTTCGATGCATGCTTGCTTGAATCTTTCCCCTGGTCTTCGATACACTCTGTGTCTTCCATCGTGCTTGTAGAGCATAAATTTTGATTCGTCGGAGAACATAACTTTTGACCAATCTTCAATACTCCAATTTACGTGGCTCTGGGCATATCTTAGTCTTGAAATACGATGCTCACGCTCCAGTTTAGGGCCGTTTGCAGGTCTAAGGGGTTTTAGTTAGATTCAGCAAGCCGACGTCTTACTGTCCATGCACTTGGGTTACTTCCTCCGAGGCGTCGAAACTGATTTGTGAGTTCAGTTCCTGTGAGAAAGCGATTTCAAAGCATGGTGTTCACCAAGTATCGGTCTTCTCGTGCTGTGGTACACCTAGTTCTGCCCGTTCCTGGTCTGCGTAGGTTAGAACCAGTTTCTTCGTAACGTCGGAGAACTCTTTGTACTGTTGACAGCGACACACCGACAGTCCTGGCTGTATCGCGCTGACTCCGGCCGGTTTCCAGCATTGTAAGTATTCTGGTGCATTCTTCAGGCGTAAGCGACATAATTTCAGCTTGAATAATGAATATAGAGCACTATCAACATGGTTTATGTACCCACATAAATGACAGATTACAAACAAAAGCAAAACCAAATGCTGTAATTTCGTAGTTCCATCTTCGAAAGTGGCCCTTTTTCAAATTTGATTTTTTTATGATATAACTTTACAATAACTAAGAAGTTTTAATACCTTCATTTAAGGAGTATTACATTGTCTATTAAATACAATTTATTGCATTAACCTAGCATTTTTAGTTTCCGAGATATTTAGGATTCTTTAAGTGACCCGGATTCATTGCTCTCGAGTGTATTTGAGATATTTAGCAGGTAGTTCGGTATTAATTAATATTATAAAGTATAGGTAAACATTTAAAACGCCCATGTAGATACATTATATAGAATTAAGTAACTATCGGACCAAGATTTTTTAAAAGTACTTAATCATGTTATCTGTTATTAACCACTTTTTACATCTTTCAGGTAAAATGCAGTGACCATGTTTGCCAAGCTTGCTGGTAGTTGGATCAAAGACCACCTCTTGTTATGAAAATAATATGGTACCTTAGTTGGGCTAGGTACCAAGATAATATAGTACCACCTGCACCGTTTCTAGATGAAAATTTAATCATAATTGAAGATAAATAAAAAATATTACTAAAGGACATTTTTATTTTCTCTCCCTCACTCTAGAAATACCTAAGTATATAAATTATCATCTACTTAGCCTTTCCCCAATTATGTTGAGGTCGGCGTCCTGTCTAACCGGATTCAGCTGGGTACCAGTATTTTACACGGAGTGACTGCCTATCTGAGTTCCACAATCCAGTTACTGGGTAATATGATATCCCTTGGTAAGACTGGTAGTCAGACTGGGCTTCTGATGACCCGTAACAACTGTCTAAGATCTACGAAAGATAGCTGGGACCAACGGCTTAACATGCTTTCCGAGGCACGGAAGGGTCTTGGTATGTAAAGATGGTCACCCATACACGGACCAACCGCAGCAAGCGTAGCTTAACCTGATCGGTTAACCCGTGCGGCTGTTATTACTTAGCCACCAGCCCTTCTATAAATACTTATATAATGAGTAAGAATAGAGAGAATAGTAAAGAATAGCACCACCCTATTTCTTCCTGTGGATGTCGTAAGAGGCGACTAAGGGACTTAGAATTGGCAACAGCGTTCTCTATGCATTTTGCGACCACTCTGCGATCGCCAACCCGCCTGCTAAGCGTTGCCATTATGGCAAACCCCCCCGAATCGGGGAAAACTTATGAACAGCAGTAAACGTCTTTCGGCTAAAATGATGATGATGATGATGAATTATAATAATATTCTTTATATTTAACACCCCAACTGGTATTTTAAAGAATGAGAATCGCACTTCAAAAATCAGCTGTTAAGTGTAGATTGTTACGTAACCTCACTTTTCCTAAATCTTATTTAACTCGGGTCTCAGATTGCCAAAACCTGCAAAATTTTCAGTGATTGTTTAATAATATAGTACCTATCAATAGACACCAATTTCATCTTTTTACATCCAGGCCCAAGATTGTATGAAAGCGTATCCGTCTCCTTTACTACCCATGTACTAAGATCTCTTGATACACAATTCAATCGGCAAGTTTACATAAATAAATAGGTACATTTTACTTACTTTAGATGACACGAAAATGTTTCTTTTTATATAAAATTGCAAAACAAGAATAAGTACTTCCGTCGAGTCCGAGGAACTTTTTTATGATTGCTAAATTTGACATAAAAACAATCTTGCTGGTTGTCAAAAGTCACGTCGTGGTACGAATTGAATGAAGTTTTAGAGGTGACGTCACCAAAACCGCTAAGAAAACAACATTATTTATTTTAAGGAGGTTATGGTACGAAAAGTCAAAGTAAGATTATAATAATACTGTTCTAAGAGCTGGTGGTTGGCCCCCAGGAGCCATTGTGAGAATACATAAAATTTAAGGTAAGTAAAACTTCGATTTCTTGCTATTATATTGGAAATGTTATTGGGAAGGTAACTATATAGTTCAAAATTTTCACGCGCCCTCGGAATACCACTAAATACTAAAAGAAAAGTTAGAAAATTAGAATGAAAATAAAATAAATATGTTTGTTTTAGTCATTGTTTTAGTACAAAGAAAACAAAAAAAAAAACTGTTTTCGTGTATTTAATTTGTAATCCAAATTAATTACAATTGATACCCTATAAAATAAACAAAAATTTAAAGATAAAATTTTAGAATAATACACAGTAACGCAGTGAATATGGCGGATGGCAAGTGAACAGTTTTAATGTTAATATAATGCTAAGGTCTGTACGGGTGTTCACATGTGGCCTTTAATTCAGCAAAGAGTAAAATAGTTCAGCACTTGTAAAATACAAATCAGACATGGATCGATTAGGAGAGTTATATTGGGTCACATTTGCATCAGTTACCTAGATAACTACTTTTATGGATCCAAGCTTTTAGGGTTCCGCCGTGGTTCGTTTAAAGCCATTTTGTTCCCTTTTTTAGTTGTTATTCGACGATAAGTACTTAATTAAAATTGTAATTTAAGTAGCTGACATTATAATTTAATTATAGGTATGTATAATACATAAGTTATTGATTTATTCAATATGCGACGAAATACCTATAAATTAGTAGGTACCTATCTAAAAATAATGTATTCTTTTGGTCTAATAATAATTAATTACTTCCACATGAAATTGAAATTGACATGCCACACGCACAGTATTTATGCGGCGCGAAAAGTAGTTTTTATGAAAGATTTCGCTTGATCTGCAACATGGTGCATGCAACGCTATCGTTCACACGCCGCGCCGGCGGGCGGCGCGTCGGCGACGTTGTCGCATTATTTGTTTACATAGATCATCAGTTTATCGCTAAATCGCAACTGGGGCTTTCGTATTCTACGATACATGAACAATATCATTTCAATTTAGGGTTGCGAATTAAAGTAAATAAGTTGCAATCGACTTACTGCTATTTTGGTAGGTACAGTCGGTGCCCTACATTATCTGACCCCCGGAAAAAATAGCGAATTTGAACCTTATCGCCAATAGGGAAGATGCAAATATAATATTTATGAAAATTTTATGATTTAAATGTTAAAAAAGTATAAAAGAAGGGCCACTGCAATGTTTTTATTTTACATAATGTTGATTTTTAACAATAATTACGTATTAAAAATTACTTGAAACGAAACGTATTTCAAAACACCAATCAGCGTTCAGTGACGTCACTCCGGTTACGATACGAAGACTTGTTGAGGTTATGGTTGTTGCAGTGAATATTATTTTATGGTAATATTAATTGCGTTTTTTAAATAAAAATGGTAGTTGGGATTATCAAAGCAGACTCCAGAAATTACCAAGAGTTAGTGTTTTTTTGGATGGGAAATCATCAAATGACTTCTCCCGCTCTGGGCGGAGCGGGAGGGCATGTCAGACTTTTACTGACTAAAACCCACCCGTGTTCCTTCAGTTGCCCATGTGCCAGGGTCACGGTATCTCTTTCGAACAATCTCGCGACCCCTTCAATTTGCTGACATCTCTTTTACGTTTTAATAGACTTGTTCTAATTAAAGAGTTAGTGTTGACATGAGATCTTTTTTCAGAAAAAGGTTTCCTCCACACAATTTAAAATTTTACCAATTATCGACGTCGATCGCAAACTGTAAAATTAAAAATCTACTATAGACAAGTTTTGTAAGGATTAGGTAGGTAACTAACGTGTTTTTACGTACAAGCAGATTAACTAAGCATACTCGTATAACAAGTATATTCGCCTTATGACTTACGTCAAAGTGTTCTTCACAGCATCGAATAGTGGTCTTTGGAGAATAATTGTCATTTCTTTTTGCAGCTTGATATCACTTTTTTCTCATATTTGGGTCAGAACGTCTAGTCAAAAACAATTTATTTGGAAACTTTGTTGAAGTAGTCACGGACTCGTTGCCACAAAACATGAATAAACGGGGCTTTTTTCGGATTATTAGTGGTATCGTTATGATCACATGATGTTCATGGAATGTCCATTTTAAATTTTTACAAAATATATCTCGAAAGTCCAAAAAATATTCAAAGTATAAAAAGCCGACGAACAAATACGGCCAGTACAGACAGGAATGATGTCATCGGAACTATAGGTCCGTTTTCGCGGGAAAATTTAAACTGTCAATTTGAAACCGAATTTTTTTCCGATAAATTACAATGTTTTAATTTTTTAATATATTTGTGGTCTATTCTACATGGAATTCTTTAAAGTGAAAACAAAAATAAAAATATTGCATGTTCCCTATTGGAATACTTCTTTGGGTATTTCGATAAATCATGTTGATAAGCGATTTTAATTATTATCTTGATGTCGTTAAGGCTGAAAGGCTGAAGAGTATGCAATACGACTACCAGAAATAACCCAGTCGAGGGTGGATGAACATAAAATTATAATAATAACACCACAGTTCAGACAGCTAGTCAACGCTTAATATTTAATTCCATGATACATTTTAATAGCTACTTGCGGTTTTGCAAGAATGAACTTAATGTTCTATATTATATGGATCAAATTCTATAGAATATTGCGTCTAGCATCACAACTAAAATCTAATTTGAAGACACCTTGTAAGAAGTGAATTGGTCTCATGGTCATTAACGCAGATAGATAAGCATCGTTATCTGGGTTCGAAACCAGCATAATCTACAGACTTCTTTTTGTTCACAATGTTTTATTTTTTACTATATTTTGTTTTTTATTTTTCTTTAAAGATTGAAGTCGTAAAATGTTTTTTTTAGATAGGCGGTTTGTTTAGGAACAAAATAACATCATTTTTTAAGAAAATATTTATTATTTCATTAAAATATACTTAAGTAAATAAAGTAAGTAAATGCTCATAGTTAAAAATTAATATATATTTTATTGTATTACATTCAAACCTAACTATTTACTTAATAAGTTATATAAAACAATATCAATGAAATAACCACAACACTTTTTTCACTTACATATATTATTAACAACGAGGTATGTTATGATAAGGACTCATCGGTAAGCTAGTTAATTGTTCAACAAATAGTTCATTAACTGTGATTAAGTAATTTGTGAAATGTTTTACAGTTTTATAGGTATAAGTAGGTATGTGGTGAATCAACATGTTATTTAAACGGAAAAATGGATTTCCATTTATAACAATAACTTCACCACAGAAATTATAACATTGTAATGGTTTACCATTCATTGAATTGAACATTTACTTACTTAATCTGTTTAAAAATACTTATGTAGATAAGTGAGTAGCGGCGTGACGCATCATCTCCAATAACTTGCTATAAGCGGCTACGTATACCCGCACACCATGTTCCAGCACAAATCTTTTCCTCTCATTTGCTGCAGTAGCCCAGGGTCATTCTACCGATGGTTTGACAAGGTAGTAAGAAATATAGTGTTTAATTGCAGCTAAGCGAATAGGCATCAATTGACATTGAACATGGCTTGCAACAAAAAGTAGTGTGGTGGCGTTCGGATTCGTGACTATACGATATAAATCATGGGATTTGCTCCTGAATGATTTCACTGAAGATTTTCAGTGTTTCCATAAAGCCTTAACCATAACCTGACCGTATTCCTCTGAAACAAAAGAAAAAACTTATTAACATTTTTGGAAACGTGCAGCTAACTTGTAGGGCGTGGGTGTAATGGAATAATAGCCAAATACAAGATTACTAGGTTATAAGAAAATATTAAGGTCAATTTAAAGGAGTAAAATTAAAACACTTTCCGATATATTAACAATCTCTTTGATTCCAATATTCTGCTCATGTAAACATAATTATTATTTTATGTCTAGTTTAATCAGTAAATTGCGACATGACATTTGAGGCCATGAGAGCCAGAGTGGCCTAACTACTTAAACAATAGTTTTCATTAGTAAGTAAAAAACGGAAACCCTGATTCCAAATAATTGTAACTTAGAAAATATATCCATTTTATTATTCTTTGGCGCCAAATCTCTTAATATGTAATATTGTTTATTTTACATATTAAGAGATTTTTTAGGAATCATGTAATCCCTAGGCACCTTTATTATTATTTATTTTTTGAGATAGGCCACTCTGACTCTCATGGCCTCATTTTTGACTTACAACAAAATCAATAAAAACATTTCTAATGTTACGTTACTTTTCACGATTTACGTCAAACGTTTTACAAATGTTTTGCGTTGTCATTGCTATTAGGCGTAGACTGACGTGTGTCACTTAGAACAACTTAGTTCCATCTACCCCACGAAGTAAATATATTTTACTTCCATGGTAATTATAAGTTCTGTGGACAAAAAAAAACCTTTATTTACCCACTTGTTTACAAGATATGTTCGTTAGGCGAAAATCATATCCGCAGTTCTATAATAATGCAAGTAATAAGGTAGAAATCATAAATGAAAACAATTTAAAAAAGAAATTGTTAACAAGTGTAGTGTGATTTCGAACTCACACCCCGTTCATCGTCAATCCAGCATCCAACCGTGAAGCCACAACTTGTTGAGGGTACGCGAAATTAACGATTAGATAGTAACCGTGTAGACACTAAACATATTACTTGTTAATACGCAATTCAATCTTACCGATAACAAGATAATGATTAAAATGGCTTAACAAGATGATTTATTTAAATGGGGCGGGACTTAGCAGTTCGATGCGAGCGTCGTTCATACCGGGGGTCAGATAATCTAGTGCACAGACTGTACCTAGTAAAGTAGGTCCTCTGTGTTTGTGTCTTGTAGGTGTTTTGTATATAATTATTATGTTACGTTAAGTTTAGGTCTTTAATATGTTATTGTATCTTGTGATTTTTTTCCCTCAAAAACTGTATAGGTAGTGTTGTCATTTTAAGAAACTGATACTTCTATTATAATAAATATATTTTTCTTGTTTTTTACAGAACAAGCCTTTCAAAATAGTTCAAACTATAGAGAGCGGTGTTGTCGATCTAACAGTCGTTCCTGCATCGTGGAAAACTAAGGAAATTCTATGGTGGCCACCGAGAAGTACTTTTATACTCTTTGAAATTATAAAAAGATGAAAATTCAAGGCCTGGACCAAGGTGGTACACCCTAAATTGTACTTTAAAAAGGGAAAATTAAATAAACATAAAGAAAATTACGTTGTTTTTTTAGATGCTAGCTGTACCGGTATTTCCTAACTGACTACCTCTGAGAAAAATTGTCGAAATCTGGAATCTTAAAAACTCTCGAAAGTAATTTATATATTATAATGAAAAAACCGGCCAAGTGCGAGTCAGACTCGCGCACCGAGGGTTCCGTACAAACCTGTAGGTATTACAGCTTAAAGGTATTATAGTCCTGAGTATTTGATATGAATTTCAATTTAATACCCCTACGCGTTCATGAAGAAAAGGGTAGTAAGTTTAAAATTATTATATTTTATTATATTACGTAACTAAAAATTTACGGTTTTCGCACTTTTTCCTTTATTTGTGCTATAAGACGTTGCTTTGTACCAAATTTCAAAATTCTAGATCGACTGCAACTACCCTTTAGGTTTTGATTCCCTTGCGAGTTTCGAAAAATTGCGGAAATTTGTGGCATAAACGGCTATATCTTTTGATTGCGTTAGTTTAGAAGTTTGATTTTTTCACAGCTCCAAGGGACAGTAGACTTGAGTATTTGATATTCAGCTTGATACCTCCGAGAAAAAGGGTCTTGACAGACGGACGGACGGACAACAAAGTGATCCTATAAGGGTTCCGCTTTTTCCTTTTGAGGTGCGGAACCCTAAAAAATCTTGGATTTCTCTTAATAAATCTTCTTCATTTTCGGGAAAGTACTAGAAACAAATAAAACAACAATATTAATTTTGTGGGTAATAAAAAATGTGTAGGTTATAAGAAGATTTTTGTAGCAGAGAGTTCCTGTACCTACCTACCTACTCAGCCTAATGTCACCAAACACACTGACCTCTATTTATAAAGGCTTTTTTGTATTGTTTTTTTTAATGTGTGCAATTATTGTTTATTGTTACTTTTTTTTACTTTAAATCCGACGTAAATTTGACATTTGATTTTATTTCAACTAAGTGACATTTATTTTTGTTTGTAGCACCACAAACACGCCACAAAGTCATTGTTATTCAGCGCTTAGTAGTGCAGTACCCTATCAGCTGTAAGTTTTCTGAATAATAGCCCACATGTGTACTATACAACCGTTGCATTTTAAGAGAGAACATATAACCCACTATAGTACTAGGTTATTTGCCGTACACCAATCGGTAACCATTGAGAGTGCACTGTTCACGTCGTCAAAATCTGGTCTGTTCCTGTTTACTTTAAAAATAAGAGAAGTATCATCTGCAAACAGTACAACGTCACAGATACCCTTTAAAAAGAACGGTAAGTCATGAATATACACTAAGAACAAGAATGGGCCGAGTATAGACCCTTGAGGCACACCTAACTGAACCAGTAGCCCGGCAGATTTTACACCATTAATATCTACACATTGGAACCTATTATGTAAATAAGAATTTATTACGTTTAAAGCTTCGTTATGGACACCGTAATGACGTAGTTTACGTAAAAGCGTGTCATGGTGCACGCAATCAAAGGCTTTGGAGAGATCACAGAA
Source organism: Aporophyla nigra (assembly GCA_947507805.1). NCBI lineage: Eukaryota > Metazoa > Arthropoda > Insecta > Lepidoptera > Noctuidae > Aporophyla > Aporophyla nigra. Next base: position 25,772,982 of record OX382300.1, on the reverse strand, counting down.
TACTCCGATAGCATTTTGCGAGTTCTCCCATGCGTTAAAAATGTGTTTCAAGAGAGCAACACCCGCATCTGTAGTTGAACGACCTTTTGTAAAGCCATATTGCTCATTATGAAGGAGGCTATTTAAATTAAAATGTCTTAGCAACTGCTTGAGGATTAACTTTTCAAATATTTTGCTAAATGCAGGTAAGATAGAAATAGGCCTAAAATTAGAAACGTCATTTTTATTACCTGATTTAAATAATGGTATGACTTTGCTACTCTTCATGAGGTCAGGAAAAGTTCCGACATCAACACATTTATTAAAAGTAACTGCTAAATAGGGGGCTACGATGTCTATTATATTACTTAATAGTTTGATGGAAATGCCCCAGAAATTACCAGTGTTTTTAGACTTAAGTGTGTTAAAAACATTAACTACATCACGAGGCGTTACATGTTCAAAATTGAATAGGCAACTACTTTTTGGCACACTACTATGCAAAAGATTAGCTTTAGACGGGGACGAATTTAAGGAGCGCGTCGTAGTTACAGGTATGTTGGCAAAAAACTCATTAAATGCCTGTGCTACGTCAGCTGGCGTATTAACTAATTTGTTGTCGACCATAATTTCAAGTTGTTTTTCTTGTTTAACCGATTTACCCGTTTCATTGTTAATGATTTTCCCAAGTGGTTTTTATTTTATTATTTTAATTTTTAATTTGATCGCTTAAAAATTTAGATTTAGCAAAAGCACTAATCTGTTTAAATAATTGAATATTTTTTTTTACATACTCTAAGAAAGGAGTATCAAACCTGTATTTTTTTAAACCATATAACTCGTAAAGCCTCGCTCTACTTTTGTAAATACCTGGAGTAGCCCATTGGTTAAAGCCAACGGAGGTGCCATTAATGTCAATGGTTTTGGTCTTGAAAGTAGATTTGTACTCTTTTTGCACTACATCAAAGAGGGCTTCATAAATTGCATTAGGATTATCGTGTTCTACTATAGATGGTGCAATTCTGCGAGCTATATTATTTTTAAACTTGGTGCAACGACTAGCTGTATAACTTGAATGCAGGCCGCATTCAAGTTTAAGCGCCCTTTTACACAATGGCATAGGGAAACTGGATAGCAAACCGCAGTGGTCGGACGTTAAATCAGTTAACACTAATTTATTTTTGGCATCACAATCACAAAATATACCTATTATCAAGACAAGTTGACGAAGATGCGGTGATCCTGGTTGGTTCAAAAAACAAGTTAAATAAATTAAATGACCTAAACAGATTGAGAAGTCTAATACTTAATGGAGTAACCTCTAGAATATTAATATTAAAATCTCCACATACAACTATACTTTTATTACTTGATTTTAACTTATTGAGTAAATCCTCCATGACTGATTCGAAACAAATGAAATCCCCAGAGGGGAGTCGATTAACGCAAATTATAACGTATCTCTCGAGTTCAACACAAGACAACTCAATAGTGCGCTCAATAGAAAGATTAACTAAATCTAAACGTTGCTTACATTTCAGCTTGTTTGAAACAAGAACTAAAGAACCAGCGCGGATGGCCCTTTTTCTCGCAAATGAACTTTGTACAGTAAAATTATCATCATTGATAAATACTAGGGGAGACCGGGGTAAGATGGGATATTTAAGAGAAAAAGCGTCATATTATGAAAATAAATACATTTATCAATAACCTACTTCATGTTCTTTCAACCAATGTTCAGTTAAACATAACACCTGAACATCATGGTTCTCTATAAATAAGCTTAACTCTAACTCTTTGCCGGACAGACCCTGCATATTTTGATGAACAACATTCAACATATACGGCTCATTCGTTGTCGCACCTACTAGTTTAAACTACTAGGCGTATCAATAGTAGTGTTAGTATCACTACCACCAACAGTAAATAAACAAGACTTCGACATACTACTTATGTCTGAGTTAATATAAGCTAATAGCCTCGCTATTTTATGTCTAAACATAAGGGTCAGATACACTGTATTCCTTGTTGATTTTAACTTATCAACAAAAATGTTGGTATCAAAAAATATAAGTTTATCACTGTAGTGACTGACCAAAAACTGCGTATGATTATTAAGCATATATTTGTTTTTTCTACTAGATAATTTCTCAAAATATGGAAAAGCACACAAAATAATTTTGTTACAATTAATCTTTAAAATCTCAGTAACACTGTCAGTAATATCATCTTGTTTGACCTGTGAACTATTACCTACAAATACAGTTATGTTGGTATTACAATCATATTGATATCTCATAATTGATGACATTATTTCTGTAAAGGATTTCCCAGGCAAACAATTATTTTGATTAGAAATATTCAACTTGTTACTAACTAATTTCCCTAAAACTCTTCCTATACTATCTGAGAACATAACGGACTGAAAACCAAGGTGACTGCAACAAGGGGTAACTAACACTACTAGCTACTGACTGTACCCCTTGAGATTGTTCATGCACAGTATCAGGTATATTTTGAATGGAGATACAGTGCAGACTACTCACAACTTGGGAAGGGTCCACCGTTGCCTCAGGCTGGAGGGCATCAAGGTTGGATACCCTTTGACAAGTGCACTGTATATTATTGAGAGTTAGCAAATCCACTCTGTCTACCAATTAATTTGTAGCAAGGATATGTTCCTTAATTTGGTGCTTAGAGCATACATTTTATTATAAAGTGACTTAAGGGATTCATCAAGAACTTGAATTTCAGACTGTAAGCGCTGAGTGTCTATTTCATATATATTTACTGACTGGCCTGTTAGTCTAGTGGTTAGTGACCCTGACTGCTAAGACTGAGGTTGTGGGTTCGATTCCCACCCAGGACAAATGTTTGTGTGATGAGCACAATCATTTGTTCTGTGTCTGGGTGTAATTTATCTATAATATGTATGTATTTAGAAATACATAAGTATATTTATCAGTTATCTGGTTACCATAGTACAGGCTTTGCCTAGTTTGGGATCAGATAACAGTGTGTTGGTTGTCCTAAGATATTATTATTATTTATGGTATCTTCTAATTTAATTTGATAATTTTTCAATTTGTTGACAAGAGAAACACGTTCTTTCCTTAACTGAATATTTTTGGAATAATGTTTTTGATGTTTCTTGAATTTATTACATTTTTTAATAATTTTATTCAGTCTCGCATATTTTTTTTTTTTTTCTTAAAGCCTCCCCCACTCCCACTTCCCGAACTCGGATCGTCCGTAATTTATTTTTCCTTTCATTTTGTTATATTCCCTTCCTTTTCTAATGGGTTTCATCATATTCGATAATTAGCAGCAGTTGTCGTATCAGCTCATGTCGTAGGTCGATTCCCAATCAGCGGGTTTTGCCCTGTTTTATCTTATTGACGAAAACAACACGTTTGTAGATGTATAATCTAGTACCTATACCTACCTATAGAATGTATAGTTTATTTTTAATATTAATATTACTACTATAAGTATACTCGTATATCCCATCATAAACATAAATGAGAAAAAGCAAGATTTTGTGTTTTAAATTTATTTTAATTATTTATTACATTTCAGGAGTACCTATAGACCACCACGCATATTCTTAATCCTGAACTGGGCCCCCATTTCCACATTTATGTTTTTCATGGGATATCATTACTTTTTGTTAAGAAACTATTATATTATTATATTTGTCGGCGAGGCATAGAGCTGCCATCAATAATAATGCTGGCAACCATTCGTGGCTGTCAGTTGAGATTGACGTCTGTCACAGAAAACGTCATTCGGCTAGCGGTCAACGTGCGAGTTAAGGAACCCCAACCTACCAATATTAGCTTTATCAGCTAATAAGTATTTACTAGATTATTATTTCCCAATTTCCCACTGCGCGATCAGCATTTATAATATCTAGAACACACGTCGGTCTGATCACGTTGTGCATGTACTACGTTAGCAATTAAGTTAGTATATAAGATGAATATTTTATTAGATTTGGTTAATTACTGTTTCGCTGTAACTCTGTTGGAATAAAGTTATTTTTTTAAATACTTCCGTTGTCGCTTACTTAATTCACGCGATTTTGCAAAATGCGGCGTACTGGTAAGAAGTTCAAACTTTCGGAAGAAACTCTGGAACGAATGACGGAACGACGTGAAAACTCACTTGTCACTTCGTCAGAACAACGGGCAATGAACAAAAATATTAGGACGTTGGTACGACGCGACCTCCGATGCTCCAACATACGCTCAATAGAACTAGCGATTGAGTAAAATCGGGGCGAAAGGCGAAAGTGTTCGCCCAATCACTTGTGAGAAGCCACCTGACGAAGTTGACCACATCTAGTGGAGATGTCGTCGTTTCGAAGCCGGAGATCCTTTCGGAAGTAGAAAACTTCTACCGCCAATTGTACGCCTCGCATGCATCTCGACCTGATCCCAAAAATGAGGATTCTAGAGCCACCTTAACCCGCCATTTTAAGGAAGCCCTGCCAGAAGTCAGCCAAGAAGAAATCGAGGCGGCTCATAAACAGCTTAAAAATGGAAAAGCCCCTGGTGAGGACGGGATTACGACCAAACTCCTGAAAGCGGAAGGTAGTCCTGTGCTGAAGCTTGAGCTTCGGGAGCTCTATAACTCTGTCCTGTTCTCTGGGAGAACTCCAGAAGCGTGGAGAAGGAGCGTGGCGATTCTCTTCTTTAAAAACCGGCCAAGTGCGAGTCGAACTCGCGCACCGAGGGTTCCGTACAAACCTGCAGGTATTCACGGTTTATGCATAAGGTTTATGTAGGTTTAGGTTTATGACCGCGTCACCAGCGTCCCTGCAATATGGCGGGGGAGTTGTTTTTCGCCGGCGCACGAGGAAGCGTGTTCTCGTGCAGCCAAAAACCATAGTGAAGGACCTTTTTATTTTATGTGTGTGAAGTTATCAGTCTCAACGTTCCGTGTATTTTGAAGCCTCAAAACGAACTTTTACAAGCTGGAAAACAAAACGTGGGAGCTCCCCGCCACCTACCGTGCCCTGCCGTTTTTTCACCACTGTAGGTTAAACTTAAGTGATAAGAAAATAGTTCTGTGCAAATTTAAACAAAAAATTGTATTCCTTGAAAACATTCTTGTTTTTGATAAAAAAATACTTATCAATGAGTAAAGTAACTATTCACGAATAATTTGATGTAAAAAAAAAGTACTAGAAAAGGATTTTTTCATTACGAGATGCTTAAAAATCTGTTAGAAAAAAAAAGGTAGAGATTTTTCGGTATTTCGGAAAATTTTGTAAAACTGTAAATCCGTAAGATTTTGCTGAACATATATTGTGTTGTATTGATAGGTAGTGACCCAAGCTATCACCCCCTGCAGTATGTCGTGCTATTTACTGGACACCCTGTATACCGAATTACTTCTTTTCGTATTTGCATTTTAATTGATACGCTTACAGTTGAAGAAGAACAACCTTCTGTATCTTGTGTATTGTCCGCTGAAGTTGTGACTGTTTAATCTGGTTGTTGTTCATCCATAAATGTAGAATTAATTTTAACAATCGTCAGTCTCACAGATTTCTCTGAAGGATTTTCAAACGGAAGAAAGTCTATAGCAAACAACTGGCAAGAAGTAGGTTTGCCATTTTGAACATAGCTGATGTCAACCGAACTCAACTGAAATCAATGATCGGCTTGGCTGACTAGTCGGCTAGGCGGCCAAACTCATAGTTGGCCCATCTATACAAATAAATAAAATTGGAGTGTCTGTTTTTAATATTAAAATAACTACTTTTTACTAAGTGTATATGGATGTATACATGGTACATACTTATACCAAAACAACTTTTTTACAATTTTTGTCTGTCTGTCTGTTCGTTCCGGCTAATCTCTGAAATGGCTGGACCGATTTTGACGGAACTTTCACAGACAGATAGCTGATGTAACAAGGAGTAACTTAGGCTGCTTTTATTTTAGAAAATTTAAATAATAGTTTAAAAAAACTAAAAACACGCTGAATTTTGAGACGTATGTCAGAGTAGTTTTCAAAGACAGATTTTATAAAAACTTTTTGTTAAATACCACGCGGACGAAGTCACGGGTAACCTATAATATAACCTGAATTAACACATCTTACCGCGGTAGTACGTCCTCCTGCGTTAATTTCCGACATCCACGCGGGCGAAGCCGCGCGCAAAAGCTAGTCTCTAATAAATAACGTAAGACGGTTATGTACTCCACAGTTGGCAGCTTTTTATTTGATATTTAAAAAATAAAAACAACTCTCCGTAATATCCGAAAACTCCGGATAGTGATGAAAGTAAAATCCGGATTTTAAAATCGGCGGATATCCGGATAATACGGATATCCGGATTGCAAGCCCTAGTAATTACTGTAACTCATACACTGACTGACTGACTGACCGTGTGGTGCCGGACGTAAAGAATAACACCACCCCATTTCTTCCCGTGGGTGTCGTAAAAGGCGACTAAGAGACTTACTAGAGAATGGGCAGCAGCGTTCTCTATGCATTTTACCACCATACTGCGATCGCCAACCCGCCTGCCAAGCGTGGCGATTATGGCACAGCCCCCCAAATTGGGGGAGGCCTAAGTCCAGCAGTGGACGTCTTATGGCTGAAATGATGATGATGATGATGATACACTGACTTGTAACTTGTAAAAACATTAGGAAATTCGCATTCGTGCCTTTGCAATGTTTTTGTCTTAGAGTTTATCAAACTAGTTGATAACTTAATTGTATAGTTTTTTTTTTTTCTTCTATGACACTGTTTTACATTCTGTAATTACTGTAACTCATACACTTGTAATTTGTAAATATATTAGGAAATTCGTATTATTGCCTTTACAATGTTTTGTAAATATGTGAGCACCATGTATCTATCATATAATCAATTTATCTCTCATTGCTTCATTTTCAGTTCTTTTACCTGTTGTGGTATGGTAATTTTTTTTATTGTAGGTGCATCGTCTTCACATATAATTGTATAAATATTGTACATAAATACTGAAAACTATTTTAAAAGAGTAACGGTGGAGTTTCTTGCCCATTCTTCTCCATACGAATCTACTTTTTGGAAGGGGCAACTAGAATCAATTCTTTTTTTACACGCTTTATAGTAGCTTCACTTGTATGTTTGTATGTTAGTATGTTTGTTTGTAACCGACTCCTTATAGCGCGATTTTGACCCACTTTAAACGACCAGATTACATTCAAACTTTGCACACCTGTCAAGGACCGATGACAATGCAATAATTTCATAAATGTGTATCATTATCCTTGCCAGGGTTACCAGGACAGCAAAAAAACTGTCTTCGAAAACTACGCTGACATACGTCACAAACTAATTTGTGCCATTATCCTTGCCAGGGTTACCAGGACGGCAAAAAAACTGTCTTCGAAAACTACGCTGACATACGTCACAAACTACGCTGACATACGTCTCAAAATTCGAAACACCCTAAAAAATAGAAAATAAATAATAGTTTAAAAAAACTAAAAAACACGCTTCCATTGAAAACCAAACTAAAAAGTACAAAATAATGGAAAAAAAGCGTGGGGTGCCTGATATCAATAAAAAAATACCTTAAAAAGCAAGTTTAGTTTTTTTAAACTATTATTTTTTTCATGTAACAATTGACGTTCAAAAGTGCTTTTTTTGGGCCTAATTGAAATAAATGCTTTGACTTTGACAGACATGACGAATCTATAAGGGTTCCGTTTTTTGCCATTTGGCAACGGGACCCTAAAAACCGGCCAAGTGCGAGTGGGACTCGCGCACCGAGGGTTCCGCAGAAACCTGCAGGTATTCACGGTTTATGCATAAGGTTTATGTTTATGAAATTAAATGTTATTTTTTTAATTTTTATATTTGAGTTGACTGAATGAAAGGTAAATTGTGGTTTACGATTTATGACGTATTAAAAAAAACGACTTACTAGATTCAAACTAATTTTCGGTGGAAGTTTACATGGTAATGTATATCATATATTTTTTTTAGTTTTATCATTCCCTTATTTTAGAAGTTACGGGGGGGGGGGGCGACACACATTTTACCACTTTGGAAGTGTCTCTCGCGCAAACTATTCAGTTTAGAAAAAAATGAAATTAGAAACCTCAATATCATTTTTGAAGACCTATCCATAAATACCCCACACGCTTGGGTTTGAAGAAATTTTTTTTTTTTGAGTTTCAGTTGTATGTATGGGGAACCCCAAATATTATTGTTTTTTTTCTATTTTTGTGTGAAAATCTTAATGCGGTTCACAGAATACATCTACTTACCAAGTTTCAACAGCATAACTCTTATAGTTTCGGAAAAAAGTGGCTGTGACATACTCGGACAGACAGCCAGACATGGCGAATCTATAAGGGTTCCGTTTTTTGCCATTTGGCAACGGAACCCTAAAAGGGGCGATAAGACCCTTTAAATCAATTACAGACCCATATCGCTCCTAAACCACGGATATAAGTTGTTTACAAGAGTCGTATCGAATCATCTAGTGCGAAGACTCGACGAGTTTCAGCCACTGGAGCAGGCCGGGTTTGAGGAGGATACAGCACCATAGACCACATTCACACAGTCGACAAATTACACATAAGTCCGAAGAGTATGATCGGCCCCTGTGTCTTGCGTTTATGGACTATGAGACGGCTTTTGATTCTATCGAGACCTGTACTGTTTCGGAGTCTCTGCAGCGATGCTAAGTCGACTGGCGATACATCCAAGTGCTGAGATGTCTGTATGAAAACGCGACAACGACCGTCCAAACTCAGAACCGGCGACCTGAACATATCGCCCTGCGTCGAGGGGTGAGACAAGAGGACGTCATTTCCCCGAAATTGTTCTCTAACGCATTGGAGGATGTGTTTAAGACGCTAAACTGGGAAGGACGGGCCATTAACGTTAAAGGCGAGTACATCTCACACTTGAGATTTGCAGATGACATCGTCATACCGGCTGAATCGTTGCATGACTTGCAGCAGATGCTGGACGGCCTAGTTGATTCTTCTGTACGCATTGGTCTCCGGATGTACTTGGACAAAACTCAGGTTATGTTCAACGGCCACGTTACTCCGGGACCAATTGCTGTAAATGGCAGTAAGAAAGAAAGAAAGAAGAAAGAAAAATATTTTATTTGGGACACACACAGGACATAAAACAATAAAAAAGAACATAGAGACATTTACATTTAACATACAGCTAACAAAGTATTTCTAAAAGATATAGAATACAAAAGAGTAAGACCTGTGTGAGGCCAAAAAGGCTCCTATCTCAGCATAATGCTGCGATATTTGTAAAAAAATACAACTACCGCAGCGCTGGTATTCTGATAGGGCCAGCTGTGATGCCATGGACACACGGACATAAATGAATGAATGAATACCCATATTGCAGAAGTGCATAAAAAATAACTATTCCGCCATCTTGGATATTCCGCCATATTGGATTTAGACTGACGTCACATTATTTTCGAGTTACTCTCAACAAGCCGTTTCATTTGATACCCATATTGTAGAAGTGCATAAAAATTAACTATTGCGCCATCTTGGATGTTCCGCCATATTGGATTTAGAATGACGTCACATTTTTTTTAGTTACTCTCAACAAGCCCTTTCATTTGATACCCATATTGTAGAAATGCATTAAAAACAGTGATATTCTGAAGTAAAGATACGCCACGTTCATACTGATCGGCGATCAGAAATCGTTCCGTTGTTAGTACATATGTACTTACCTACAGATGTACAATAATTGTCAACAACGACTGCGATAGATAATACGGAACGTATGAGACAGAAAGAGATAGCTATCTGTAGTGTGTTGTGATTGAAATACACTAGTGAATCATAGATTATGCGGATTTGCCACAGAAGAGACATTGATTATAACTGGGAATACTACACTGATAACGATGTAATAAATAAAGCAAAAACACAATTGTTATCTATTTACTCCCAAATTCTAAATAATTTTGAGGTCTGCATACCGGATTTTTGATAATTTATGTACCTACCCAGTGAGTATATGATATTGTACTTCTTTTTGTAGGAATCCAGTCATGTTGACTTCTTTCTCCTTGAACTATGCTGACCTATTTACTTTTTGTGTAATCATCACTCGAAAATCTGACAAATAATAAAAGATAATGAGAAAATAAATATTTGATATACATACATTTTAATTTTACTAATAAAACATCTAATAACCCGTTATCACTTATCAAATTCGCAATTATAAAACGTTTAAAGCTACAACTTATTATTATCATTATAATATTGTTGTTAGAAAGACGCTCACTAACTAACAACAAAACTCACGTTGCGTATTCAAGCGGCTAACGAATGATATGAATTGTGCCTACGAGTTCGCTTCTGGTTAATTTAATCTATGACCATCTATGACGCATGCTTTTTGACCTTGTCGCGCTGCATTTGCTATCATATTCTTTATCCTTTTCCAACCACTATGTTAATAAATCGAAATTTATTTCTAAATGTGAAATATAATCGTGATATAATACAAATATTCATTATTTTACTATACTTATGAAATTCCTTCACTCTTACTTATTTTGGAACCATAGTTTTTACACTTCCTTAAAACACAACTTGGCATTTTCGATATAATATTTTACGCCACGGACACGCTTTGCTTCGCTCGCTGCTATTAGCCGACTAAATCAAATCACACCAATTGTTGTGATTTGTCGGCAACAATTTTCGCACGCTAGTACCCATCTACGTATTTTTGTATATAATATCATTGATTAAAAATACCTATTCCGCCATCTTGGATGGTCTGACATATTGGATTTAGAATAACGTCACATTATTTTCGAGCTACTCTCAACAAGCCCTTTCATTTGATACCCATATTGCAGAAGTGCATAAAAAATTACTATTCCGCCATCTTGGATGGTGCGCTATATTGAATTTAGAATGAAATCACACAGCTTATCGTGTATTATCAACCAAACTAAACGTGTACATAAAATTTCAGCTCAATCGGTTGAAGATATCTGCTTCAAAATTGATTAGCAAGATTCCACCCGAACAAACATACATACATACATTGTAAGTTAAATAAAAGCTTTTAAAAATAAAGCGCCTAATTTTATCAAATCAAATCAAAAGTAATTTATTCAAACTAGGCTGAGAGTCAGCACTTTTTGAACGTCTAAGTTACTGTTTCGTCCCGTGACCACAGACAACCAGTTTTTTGTTTACTCTATGCGCCTACGCATCATTACGTGTAACAGAGTGAAAATTGTCACTTGTCAGTTTGATTTTGACACTTGTGTTTGGTCTTGAAAAAGGGTTGGATGGTTGGAAATTTGTCTTGAGAATATTAATTGTTAATCTTGTTGAATCTATAGTTTTGCGGACAATTTGTTGTGATCCGATTGTTTTGTGTGTAAGCAACCCCTTTTGACGATAATGAACGGGTTTTATTTTGGAATTTGATTGAAATAGTTTGATAGTGATTCTTTGGAGAACCGCGTGCTTGAAATCTTTAGCGTATTGAAGCGGCCTGAATCCCGGAATACTTACTTCACTACACAATACAATATACACTGATTTACATACATAAATCCAGGTAGGCTCGGAATCGAGACCCCAGATTTCCTCAATCAGGTGAGTGATTGGTTGACAGGCCTGTTGGTCTAGTGGTTGTGACCCTGACTGCTATGCCGGAGGTCGTGGGTTCGATTCCCACCCAGGACAAATGTTTGTGTGATGAGCACGATCATTTGTTCTGTGTCTGGGTGTAATTTATCTATAATATGTATGTATTTAGAAATATATAAGTATGTTTATCAGTTGTCTAGTACCCATAACACAAGCTCTGCTTAGCTTGGGACTAGATGGCGTTGTGTGATAGTTGTGGAATATTATTATTATTATTATTGAATATTTGTATTAATCAGCTCCGCGCACGGCGGACAGTTCGCACCACTTTTGCCCAAGGCCGACGATCATCACGCTTTCACAATAATTAGTTTAAATCCTATGGTCAAGGTCTTGGTCTGGCGTCGAACATTCTGGTAGCAGAGCGTGGTTGTAAGAAATGCAACCAACAAAAGTAGTAATTTACAGTAAGCTAATTACTTGGCAGTCTCTTTAGGGAAATAGTAATTCACTGTAAATATTTGTTAACTGTAATTATTTGTTTATTGAAATAATTTGTTTAAATTGTTGAGACAAGTAAACTTATGTTACCGAAGTCAGCCGGGTTACACATACTAATAAAGTTGATTGGATTAGACTATGTTACCAGCCCCTTGTTGTGAGTTCTGACCTGTTGTATTGGATGTCTGGAAGACATTAAAATATAGGATTGTTGTACCATTGACATAGTTGTTCGTGAAAGTTAACATTTGAAATTGACATTTTTGAACATTGGCATTGTTTTAAATTGAAATAAAAGTTTCTTGTTGTTCATTAGATTGGAACCAATGTTTTGTTGTTGTCTTGAGTTATAGGGACCAGTTTGATTGTTTGCTTTGTGTTTCCTTTTGTAATTTCTTGAGTTATTGACTAACCAGTTAAGCCGTTTAATTGTTGCTTTGGGTTTCCTTTGTTATTTATTGTTTGAACGTTTGTATTTAATTTGAATTGTTTTGTTTGTGTAATGGCATACAAAGTGGTGAGAGAGGCAATCAGTGGATTGACAACACAGCTACGGTGGTTCACTTCAGCTGCAGTGACCACTGAGCGCCCGGATCTTGAAAGGGTCACGCTTGCTCGTTTCGAGCAGTTGAACGTGAGACTCGGCAACGTTGATGCTCTACTCACCCGCTTCAACGAGTTCATTTGTGAAGTGGATCTGGAACAGCTGGACCAGGCAGCACGCGATAAGGTCCTTGCTGACTACGACCAGATCTTGGACCTGGGGGGTGTCACTGGTCAACGTGCTCGGGAAATATTGGAGAGCCGGACACCTGTCCAGGTCAAGCCGGAGACCTCGGTTGTTTCAGGTCCCGGACTATTGAGTAGACTGCCTACTTTGGAACTGCCACACTTTGAGGGTCGCTTGGACCATTGGTTGGGTTTCCAAAACCTTTTTGAAAGTTTGGTTGATGCACGCTCGGACCTCAGACCTGCCCAAAAGTTGGCCTATTTGTTGTCTGTCCTGGAAGGTGAGGCCCGAGCCTTGGTACAGCATTTGTCGGTGACTGACTCAGCCTACCCTACCGCTTTGGAACTACTCACCCGGTGGTACCAAAACAAACGTTGTTTGGCTGACGTTCATATTAAACACATTTTGGGGTTACCAGTCATTACTAGATTGTCATCATTGCGTACTGACCTGTTGAACCCGTTGGTGGCAGCGACCAACGCTTTAAAGCGATTGGAGTTGCCGGTGGACCATTGGTCTTACCTTTTGGTGCATGTTGTGCTGCAACGGCTTCCTGCCGATTTGAGGGCTCGTTTCGAGCAAAAGTATGGTGGGGATAGTGTCACCCATGTCCCCCCATTTGGTGACCTCGTCAAATTTTTGGAGGATGAGTCTCGGTTTCTGGATAACCAACCAACTGTCTTCCCGGCCACGAGACCAGGGACGGACTAGGGCTCGCGGGCCTGTTGATAGTCACCCCGCCACCCGTTTTGCTGGCACCCAGAGTCGTCCTGTTTGTAAATTTTGTAGGGACACCGGGCATGGCATGGCAACATGCGCGGCCTTTTTGAAATTGCACGTGATTGCCCGCCGCCGAATTGCCAATGCACGCCGTCTGTGCTTTTCATGTTTGGGGGCTCACTTCCATCGGGACTTTTTTTTTTTGATCACGAGGTGGAAATCCTCATGGATGTCCTCCGCCCTGGGGTGGGCGGAGGGGTCTGTCAGACTCTTACTGACTAAAACCACCCCGGTGTTCCGTCCCACACCTACGTTGGGGACCACGGGAACCAATATGTCTTCCGCGATCCCCGACCGGTGCCGGCCCGCCTTTGCGGGCTTCCTCACGTTGGGGGGGAGTGAGGTGTTAAACTCCCCCCCATACATCACAGAGAGGCGCGCGTGGAACACTACGCGCCACCATCTCGGGTCCGTAGCAATAGGGGGCGACGGATGTCCCCAGATCCGTCGCCCCTGGACCCATTTAGGGGGGCTGGAAGAGGGCGTTGTCCGCCCTCCGCCGACGCCCAGTGCGCCTGCTGCGGGCTGGGTGAGCGGAAGGTATCTCCCGCTCCCTTTCCGCAGCCTCCTTCTGCGACATGACAGTTTCGCAGAAGGATACCACCGCGTCCCAGGACTCCTCGCTGCCGACCATCGACTCGACCACAGCCGGCAGCGATAGGTCACTGCCTACTTCTGAGACGAGGACACGACGCGGCTCCTCCCAAGCGGCACATTCTGCCAGCGTATGCCGCGCCGTATCCTCCCGGCAGTCGACGCAGTGGTGACACCGGGCGTCCGGGTCCCTGTTTATGCGACACAGGTACTTCCCGAAGCAACCATGCCCCGAGAGCACCTGCGTCGCCCGAAACGACAGGGAGCCGTGCCTCCTCCCGAGCCAGGGCCCGAGTACTGGCCGGACCGCCTCGACGGTGGAGAGGCCGGCGGTAGGGCGTGAAAGCCTGTCCTGCCAGCTCGCCACCAAGGCTGCGCGGCCACCGATACAGTGACGCGAGTACTTTCGCCTCGAGGTCCCACGGTGGGGATCCAGCCAGTACACAAGCCGCCTCGTACGAGGTCGTGCGATATCCCCTGATGACTCTGACGGCCATCGCTCGCTGCGGCCTTCGCAGAACAGCGATGCTGCCGGCCGTCAGGTCAGCCGCCCAGATAAGGGCCCCATACAGGGCCATGGATCGCACGATCCCCACGTAGAGCCGCCTACAGGACTTCCATCGGGACTGCCCCAACCCCCGCCCTTGTAGAATTTGTAGGGGGTCCCATTTGGACACTTTGTGCGCTAACACGAACCATGCTGGCAGACCAGCCTCTGATGGAGGTTCGCGCACGGGGGTTACCATGAAGTTGGTCACCGGGCTTCTGGCTCGCCGGTTCAGAACCGGGGAGAGGCCCGCAATTTTGAGCGCCGCACTCCACCCCCCGCGCAAGTTGATCGGGAGCCGCGCGGTCGCTATTTGGTCTCCCCTTGTAAAGGCGATTACGTAGCTGTTGCTAGGCAGCGCTTGCCGGACCAGCACCGCCTTCCCTCCCCTCCATTGGCGGAACGTCCCCGGTTGGGGTCACGCCCCCCGCCATTCAGGCATCCGTTGGGATATGCCCTTTCAGCGATGGCGCGTGGCTCGGGACACCGCGCGAACGAGGAATTTGACCTCCATCCTCATCGCGAAAGACTTGAGCCTGGGTGCGGCGATCGGTCGCCACCCAGGCATTGTTAGGAACTTGGCGCCTGCCCCGCTAAGGTACCCCCGCAGATCGACACGGTTTTGTTGCCAACGGCATCGGTCAGGGTCTGGGGGCCCACGGGGGACTCTGTTGTGGTCCATGCCATTTTTTATTTTTTTGTATGCCCGGTATTGTTTTGGTCGAAATGTTTTCTTCAGCACCTTTGGACTGCGGAACTTGGTTGGGACGAGCCACTTCGGGAAACCCTGTTGGAAAATTGGCTCCAATTTGTATCCGCACTCCCTGCAGTCAACGAGGACGTGTTACCCCGCGCTATTCTCCCCCCTGGGAGCTACACTGCTACCCTTCATGGGTTTTGTGATGCGTCTTCGCACGGTTATGCAGCTGTTGTTTATCTGCGCACCGTCAGCGCCACAGGCCAGGTGAAGTTGTCACTGGTCATGGCCAAGAGCAAGGTGGCCCCCCTCCGGACGGCACTGACCATCCCTAAGTTAGAGTTGTCAGGGGCGGCGCTTCTTGTGCGTCTATTGAACCTCGTTGCTCACACTTTGGGTGGAACTGTGGACATTCGGGCTTCTTACGCCTGGACGGACAGTCAAATTCATTGAGTTAAATAACTAGAGATGCAAACCTCAATAAAATGTGTCAAAAAACTGTTACCACTATTTAAACGCGATGACGTAACTTTGACACTACTAAACATTTAAAGTAAACATATATCTGTCTCACTCACACAAGTCGCAAGAATAATACTGGCGCTTAGATTAGAAAAAGATCGCAATATAAACATGCAATGGCGGGATGGGGTTGCCTACCCATGCGAAATTTTACCCAACTTTTAAGCCATAAAAACGTTTAATGAAACGTTATTCGTTAAATTATTTTTAAAATATTTGAATTATGTATTTCTTATTGAATGTGCGTCAGAAGTTTATCTCTAATGAAAATAATAAAGACATTTTCTTTTTGGATATGTTTTATTTATTAAATAATAGTGAAATCATACTTCGCTAAGTAACATTAGTTTTGTATATTATTACCTTTTAGACTCGTTTCTTGTAAGTGAATAATTTGCTTTATTAGACGCTTGTCACATGCTCGAATTAGTGGGAAACAGAGGGTTAATCGTGGAACTTTTTATCGGTAGGAATTGGTTTAAAATTCATAGTTAAACAACATTCATTGCGTTATTTACGTTGCTGAGCCGACAATTTATTCGAACAAATGACGCAATGGTTTAGAAACAATCTTCAATCCCATTCAGATTCTGACAAATTGTGCGTTTCGCAATGGTTTGCATCAAAGAAAACGTTTTATAACAAAAATAACGATAAAATAGAATGGTATGTAAACGGTTTACAAGAAATTCAGGAAATTGAAGGGCTTAAAACAGGAAACAAACTAACCGCCATATTTATTTCCGTACTGGATCTTTAGGCACCCTGCAACGATTTTATTATTTAAAAAAATATTTAAAATCCTTTATTCAATAAATTAAAAACTCCCACAAATGTGGGAAACTAAAACTAAGTTTTTAGTGGTAACACTGAACCTAATTTACAAAATTTTACATTTTATAGCGTTTTTACTTTGATATAAACACTGAAACAATAAACTTTCGTGTGGAAAGTAATTCCGGTTAATTTATTATGTTTTTGAGATCTTGAATCACACTCTTTCACAACGCATTTACCCATTTTGGGGATATTTTCTGTCACGTGTCACTCGGTTGGCGTCACATAGAGCACTGAAGTGACGTCAGCTACGCATAAGGCTGTGGCCTTATGTCCAGTGGCAACGCTTTGACGCGGTAATTGCTAATCTAGTGTAACATATATATCAATGGTCAAATTGTTTTGTGTTGGTTAAAGACGTTCGTCCACTCTTTGGAGGTCTTTGTTGCGAACCGAGTGTCCCAGATTCAAAATTCTGAAACGCCTTTGACTTGGAGGCACGTGCCTGCAGTGCACTTGGAGTTGGTAACCTCCCTCTCGACGGAGGCCTTTGTGGCGACCTTGGATAGATTTGTGTCTCGCCGTGGGTTACCTACTTTGATCAGTTCTAATTGCGGTACTAACTACAAGGGTACAGACAACAGCGCTTCAAGTTACCCCACGTTGACCTTGAACGCGTTATGAGCAACAACAGCGAGAATCGTGCGAAAGAGATATATAGCTTTTTGTCAGTTTCGCTTGTAATGTTTCGTGCTGCAGTGCGTACGTGAGAGTGTGTGCGTACGTGAGGGTGTGTGCGTACATGAAGGTGTGTGCGTATGCGTATCGTGGAGTAGAATTAGATATTATACTATGCGATAAGAAATGCGACGCGGGTGAAAACTTGAATCAAATTTAAAAATAGCATGATAATAAAACAGGCGGCCCGCGCAATGTCTAAAATACCAATGAAAGCTTATAATCCTTTTTTTATTTAAATGATCTTTTACATAATCCTCCATTTTTACAAATTTGTTGGAAAATTACCTGTAAGTATTAACCTCTCGAATGTCTTATGTTACACAGTGCGACATAAGCAATTGTCTTACTATTGTGTCTCTAATTAAGACATTCGACGGGGTAGGTATTACCTACTCATACCTATTACTTTAAACAGGTAGGTAGGTACGGTATACACCGTTACACAATTAATAAGCGAAATTTCATGCTCTCGATGAGGTCATAATCGGATGAGAAAAAAACATTGTTAATTTTTTATTTCAAGCAGGTTTCCTAGTGGAGACCGCGTATTGGCAAGCGTAGTATGGGACGCCCCCCAGTTAGATAGACTGATGACCTTAAAGGGTTGGCTGGGACAGACTGAATGCGGAAAGCGAGGGACAGGGTGTTGTGGCGCAGCCTAAGAGGCCACGGAAAACACGAAACACAATCAGCTTGAAATTTTAAAAGATATATGAATATACCTATCATGAACGTCTGAAGTTTAGCCAATTATTTATACCTACAAAAAGCCTCTTATCAGTCCGCCATGTTTAAGATTTAACGTTTCGCCCGCTATAAGATCTTATTACTATAACGTTGAACTTAGTAACGGAATTACCTAGCCTACCGAAATTTGCTTTTACATGCAAGTTCAACCTTATTGTGCTAGTAATAAGATACTATTTCAAAGGTTATGAATGTTCAAATAAAATTCTAATCTATTATTATCGCTTCTTCGTTCGTTACATACGAAACCGACGTTTACGCAGACGAAGTCGCGGGCAAAAGCTGGTATTTTATAAATGAGGATATGAGTTTCTTTGTTTGTTACGCATCATGAAATGTTGCATGTGACACGTTGTCAGGGGTCAGAAATATCAAAATAAAATGCGGAGTAACAATATTAATGTTTTTATTTTCATTAACATTAATATAATTGAAAACTTAAAAAGAGAATAAATTAAATTAAAATATACCTACAACAAAATTTATACAACCAATATAGAAGATTAAAAACAAGTAGATAATATTTATTTTTTACAAGTTTTTATTTTAATTGATTTTTGTAACAGATTAATTATACAGTTACCAAAACCAATGGCTGCCAAGCAAAATCAAATGTTGTCACCAAACAAAAGAAAGCTTTAATCTAGATTAGTAATTTGACTGGCCTGTTTAAGGCTCGGCACCCTTTGGCGGCACGGCACGTTGTAGCATGCCGTGACATCACGAATTGTGCACGCTGACCATGATAAAATAAGATCTCAAATCATTTGCGCTTTTTAAAATCCCTTATCGTGCCATGCCGCCAGTGAGTGACGGCCCTAACTTAAATTATCATCAACAATTAAATAGTATAGGTGAAATTCTCAAGAATACAACAATGCGAAGTATACCATTTCAATTTACAGTTTTATTTATTATATTATCTTAATCACGTTAATAGAAAAGTTATCCATACTAATGTTATGAATGCGAAAGTAACTTTATCTGTTGCGCCTTCACGGCCAAAACTCTGGGCAATTAAGATGAAAAATATGGAGATAGTTTGAAGCCTGGGGAATGACATGGAGGAAGCTAGTTTATTATGATATAACATCAACGAACGACATATCTGGCGTCCTTCCCTAATCGAACAATAAAAGAATAACTGTTTAGGAAATAGTGGTTAAAAATACCTTTATATTGGTAAATAAAATAATTACAATAGTAAAATACTACATAAGGATTGTAAAACTGTGCTACTACATATTTATTGTGACAGTGTGCGAGATCGGATTAGGGTTGCCAGGTACAGGGTTATTATCAGTTATGGGGCAATCGGGCGCTAATTTACCTATACTTCACTTGTATTCCCACGAAAGAATAATACGGACATGCCTTTCTGAGTCCCGGATCCTGGAATCGATTGAAATTCCGTAAAATATGTTATCTGCATAAAAATTTAGTTAGAACTCGTTGTGAAAATGATTTTTTTTTTCATTGAATACACTTACTCGTACTTTCAAGATGGTTGTTCCTTGTAAAACTCTTATTGTATTATTTTTTTTATATTTAAAAAGCCGATTATAATGGAACTTTTAATTTACAATGAAAGTTTTTATGAGGGCTGGTTTAGTTTCATTGTTATTCCATTTGTTATGAATAAAATCATCGTCATCATTTCAGCCGAAAGACGTCCACTGCTGGACATAGGCCTCCCCGAAGCTCCGCCACTTCGACCGGTTTTGTGCTTCCCACATCCAGCGTAATCCTGCGGCCTTGACAAGGTCATCGCCCATGAATAAAATAAAGATACTAAATCAAAATAATCACTGCTATAATTTCATTTCGTTTTTTATAGCTGTTTTTAAAATTGTGCAATCCCGGGAACCCAGGATTACTTATTTATTCAGAAAGGAATGTGCAAAATAAAATTCAATTCTATTCTGTTCCACATTAGCTTTCAAGGGAAGAAGTTTATAAGCGCCCGATTATCCGATGTCTAGTTATAGTTTCCGGAACAATTCAACAAAAAAAAAAAAAAACTTTAATTTAAAATACAGATTTTTTAAACACGTAATAAATTGTAATGTCACATACTAAATTATCACCCACCCAAAGGCTGACCTTGAGTAGCGTAGTTTAACTTAGCGATCCTACTCCACAAGCGACACAGGGTAAAACAAAAAATTTAACTAAATTGTCACCCACCCAAAGACTGACCTTGGGCAGTGTAGCTTAACTTAGCAAAACCAACTACCAGTACCACTAGGTAAATCAAAGATGAGTCGCCACGCCAACAATCAGATTTACTTGCGGCTATAGATGTTTCACAACAAAAAAATAGTATATATATGTCCGGAATCCGGGACCGTAAAATATAATAACTGGGCACGAGATACGACATAAAATTCCAGGAATTTCCCAGCCATCTGGTAACCCTAGGATGGATGGATGGATGGCTCATTGTTTCTTTTTCACGCCTTAACGTTTAAACGGATTCCAGTGAAACTTGGCACTTAAATAGACCATGACCTGGATTATTACATAGACTACGGAACCGGGAGAATGAAGTGCATTATTTACTAGTGCCGTAGAACTTTCCGGCGTCCTTCAAGCGCGCCTTCTGACGGTGTCCATGGAAATCTAAAACAAAAAAATAAATAAAAACAATTTTGAAAATTTAAATACACAAGATTCTTTGTTATGACAAATTGTTACGGGGAATGCTCCAAACCAGCCCGAGAAATTCAAAATTTCTTGCGTTTTTTGCAATTTGCAGGCCAGTGCTAGGTTGTATGTTGATTAAAATATTATTCGCGACTGTAAGACGTATGTAGTTACAGAATTATAATAATCAAAATCACCAATACAAGCCTCCAAGTTCATAAAGGCCTAGGAACAAAAAAAAACAGAAAAAGTAATTCCTACAGCTTTATGAACTTAGAGCGTTGTATTGATGATTTTGATGATTATAATTCTGTAACCTTAATATAAGATTCGACATTTAAACAAACCTTTTTAACAGTCCATTCAACCGATTTTGACTTTTATACCGTAGGCATGACATTAACAGCAATAAAAATGGTTACAATACCAACAGAACTGTTTACTGCAGCTGCCATTTGTCATAACACAATAGAAGTCAAAATCGGTTGAACGGACTGTAAAAAACGTGTATTTAAATATCTAATTCCAAATGGAGTATAAATGGCTACGAGACGGTTAAAAATTATTCTTCAAAATATAAGCATACACAAATATAAAATCCGTCGAATTGAAAACTTCCGCCTTTGTTAACAAAGGCGGAAGTTTTCAATTCGACAAATTTCGAAAATCTGAACCGATTTGAATCTGATCTGATTTTATATTTGTGTATGCTTATATTTTGAAGAAAAATTTAGGAGGGTTATAAAGAACTGAAAATTTATCTAATAGTAAGTAATACTAATGGTAACATAAAAAAACATTTACTGAAGTCGGCCACGCGGCGCGCGTAAAACCGAGTTGATTGAGCGCCGTTACATGTCTGTTAGGTTAGGTATTACTTTAATCAATTTTGTTACAGATCGGGGCACGTAAGTTAAAATTATTACAAGTGTTAGATGCAAACTCCGCAGTTGCCCGCACAAAAAAAATCTAAAGAAAAACCGTGAATTCGTCGTATTTAGATGTATTTTTAACATGCTTTTATTACTTCATACGTATGTTAGTATGTGCCTATGTAACGGAAACTTTGAACATGATTTTGACTCCCTTTAAAACGTCGGATTAACTCGAAATTTGGCATACTTATCAAGGACCGATGACAATACAATAGTTTTATAAATTTGTGCCAATATCCTTGCCGGGGTAAAACAGGATAGCAAAAAAAAAAATCACTGGCCAAATGCAAGCCGGACTCGCACACGAAGTGTTCCGTACCATTATCGGCAAAAAAATCGCGTTTGTTGTATGGGAGCACCCATTAAATATTTGTATTATTTTAATTTAACTATTTATTTTTAAAGTGAATAAATAACTAAATATTCTGTGAATATTTCAAGCGTCTCCCTGTTGCCGTTATCAATATCGAGAAAAACGAGCAAAAAATCACGTTTGATGTATGGGAGCCCCCTTAAATATTTATTTTATTCTGTTTTCAAGTATTTGTTGTTATAGCGGAAAATGAAAATTTCAACTCTCTAACTATCACGGTTCATGAGATAAAGTCTGGTGACAGACGAACGGACAGGTGGAATGCGGAGTCTTAGTAATAGGGTCCCGTTTTACCCTTTGGGTACGTAACCCTAAAACCTGTCTTCGAAAACTATGCAGACATACGTTACAAAAAAAAAAAAACTACGCTGACCTACGTCACAAAAATCGAAACACCCTAAAAAATAGAAAATAAATAAGTAATATTTAAAAAAACTAAAAACGCTTCCATAGCAAACATTTTTTCCACAAAAAAAAATATATAAAATATTTTTTGTGTTGCTTTTTGAAGTATTTTCTAATTGATATCAAGCACCCCACGCTTTTCAAGAAGAAAAAAAAAAGAAAAGAGAAAAGAAATCGAGAAAGGATCGAGAAAAAGAAAAGAAATCGATTTAATCCGACGTTTTCCATTATTTTCTACTTTATAGTTTGGTTTTCTATGGAAGTGTGTTTTTTAGGTTTTTAACTATTATTTTTATGCAGTGAAAAAGGAGTGAAGTAATTCATTTAAACTCAAGTTGAACGGCAAATCTATACTAATATTATAAAGCTGAAGAGTTTGTTTGTTTGTTTGAACGCGCTAATCTCAGGAACTACTGGTCCGAATTGAAAAATTATTTTTGTGTTGAGTAGCCTATTTATCGAGGAAGGTTATAGGTTATATAACATTACGCTACAACCAAGAGGAGCGGAGCAGTAATGAAAAATGTTGCAAAAACGGGGAAAATCGCAAGGCTAGGCAATTTGACGCGACGGGAAGGGTCGGGGGAACAAGAAATTTAACGCGGACGAAGTCGCGGGCAGAAGCTAGTCAATAATCTCGAATTTACTTTCTAATTATTGTATTTCACGAACGACCTTGGCGTGAGAAGTGATCGTTAGGTATTATTAACTAAAACAGTTAAATTATCACACATTTCACAGAAACAAATTTCAAAGCTTTGAAAACTTTCTGCGCGGAGCGTGCGCCGGTGGCGAGGGGCGGGTAGCGCCTGCATCGCTGTTTTTTTTTCATTGACATCTCGCAGGTCAGCCTATGAGGTTGGTCGGCTGCTTAAACGGACTTGCAAGTGGCAAGTCCGGTCTGTGGCTGTTAATAAATTAAGGCGTCCAGCCAGGGCTTAAAAAACTTAAAACTAGAGCGACTACTCGCTAAGTTCACCCCTTCGGGGTACGGACCTCGGCTTAGGGCATCGCTGGTAGAGGGCAGCAAGGGAGGGGCTGGATCGGAATGAATCCTGCATTACTGCGTTGCTATCACAGATATAGATAGACATAGATAACGCAAGTGCACCTAACCTCGCGTGCCCAGCTTAAACATAACTCTTTCAGTCACACTTTTACATTAGGAATATTTTAACATTCTTTATTTTAGTTTTAGCATCATTAACAACTAAAATATTACAGAAAGTAAGAGAAAAATCTAGGCTTTAGAGAAATGAGGAGAGACACTAACCACCGTGACTATTGATACAAAGAAAACTTTAATGAATATGTATATTACTAGCTTCTGCCCGCGACTTCGTCCGCGCCAAATTTTTGCTCCCTTGACCCTTCCCGTCGCATCGAATTGCCTGCCAGTTTTCATCCATTTTTCGTTGCTGCTTCACTCCTTTTAATCTTAGCGTGATGTTATATAGCCTTCCTCAATAAATAGGCTACCCAACACAAAAAGATTTTTTCAATTCGGACCACTAGTTCCTGAGATTAGCGCGTTCAACTAAACAAATAAACAAACTCTTCAGCTTTATAATATTAATAATGTATGTAGTATAGATGATTTATAAATATTTTATGTCATAATGAACTTTTCCACTGGCAAAATGATGAAAATTACTTTTTATGAAAATCTAAAAACAAGGTTTTCCCTTGTGTAAACAGGCACTTTACATGTTTTGCATTGCCATACGGTTGCACTGGAGATGTTTTATTGCTGCATGTGCAGCGTTTATCCGGCGTACTAAGCTAGACAAACGTAGGTCATCATCGGAATCAAAGTTGTTAAAATCGGTTACTTAATTTTTCTACTCACAAATCACCTAACACCAGCAAATTTTGCTGAACTTCTGTATCTTCGACGTCCTTGTCGTTAAAATACTCTCGCTAACTGAAGGAATGTCTAAACAAGTATCCTGTGCTTTTTTATCTGTTGTGGCCGGCGCTTGTGGCTAAGTAACAACAGCCGTACGGGTCGATTGTTCAGGTTAAGCTGCGTTTGCCGCGGTTGGTCCGTGGATGGGTGACCATCTTTACACACAAAGACCATTCCGTGCCTCGGAAAGCATGTTAAGCCGTTGGTCCCGGCTGTCTTTCGTAGATCTTAGACAGAGTAACGACTGTGACGAGCTTTTGCCCGAAAGTCTGAAAATCAGTCTTACCGAGGGGTATCGTATTACCCTGGGTTGTGGAGGTCAGATAGTCATTCGCTCCATCTAAAATACCGGTACTCAGCTGCATCCGGTTAGACTGGAAGCCGACCCTTACATAGTTGGGAAAAGGCTAGGCAGATGATGAGCCGGCGCGACATGTTACTAATACGATAAGACACTTATCGTTACATGCATAAGTTTCAGTAAGGTTATGACCAGAAACCCGCAACAGTCATGGTGTCGTTAACCACAATATTTTCGTTGCGAATACACAACGAAGACGCAAAAATAACAGTACCTACCTTTATGTGAACACGTATATTATACGTGTTGACAAAAAACACATTGAATAGGTAGGTATATAAAATTAAAGAAAAAAAAAACTTTTTACAAAAAAATAACAACCGACTTCCTTAAAAAAACACTACAAAGTCAAAAATAACTTTATTTTCGAAAGTCGATGTCTTAGAATCTATATTTAAGGTTTTTTGCCACCAACTTCCGAAATTAGACTTTGTAGTGTTTTTTTAAGGAAGTCGGTTGTTATTTTTTTGTAAAAAGTTTTTATTTTTAACTTTTTATTTATGGTAAATACCCCGCACTAATCTAATCACGTTATTCGTTCATTTGTCACGCAAATACTTAATGTAAATTTAAGACTTATATGGTTTTCACACGGACCCCATTGTCCGAATGGAGCCAAATGGCACTATTCGAGAAGCACCAGCTTTCAAATAAAAAAAGAATCATCAAAATCGGTTGACCCAGTCAAAAGTTATGAGGTAACAAACATAAAAAAATACAGTCAAATTAATAACCTCCTCCTTTTTTTTTTGAAGTCGGTTAAAAAGGTGAGCGGTCGTGGGACGCCTGGCAGTGTGAAACATCGAAATTATTTTGTAAAGATAATATTTATAAAGCATACTTTACGAAAGGAAATATGGTATTATCAAAAATAACATATTAATTATATATGTTAATTATCAAAATTCGGACTACTCTGTACCACCCTAGTCTGAAGCACTATGTGTGTCCCAATGTTACAAAAATTTGTGGACTTACCACAAATTTTCAGTATGGGCCCACTGTGCATCGCAACGCTCGCCACGCCAAAATTTAGGTTTACTCTCACCTATAGATGTTTCACATCATAAGCAACTGTTCTGTTAAAATGACGTCACAAATAACGATAACATTGATCGGGCGGTAGTTATGGTCACGGTTATTGTCATAATTAGTTTAATGATAGATTTTATGAATTTATGCTGATATATTCACAATTAGTTTAAATTACTTTTGTCATTACATGTCACATTAGAATCTGAAAAGACTGAAAGTAATTTACATACAAGGCATTTTTTTAATAAAGTAGGGATATTACGTAAATTGAAAATGCGATATTTTGTTTATGAACATTTTTGGATAATTTTAGTTCTAAAAGGTAGTAATATGTATAAAACTAAAATCTCAGTTGAAATCATGTAAATCGGAGCATTGGTTTGGAAGTTATTAAGAGAATTGCAAAATTGGGAAAATCAGACATTTTGTCACCATCAAAATGTCTGTTAAATTGACTTTGACGATAACTTTAACGGAGCACTTGGTGCACATCGATCACTATAGTGATCGATGTTGGTGCAGCTCAACGATGCGCCGCGCTAGTCGGAATTCACGTAAAAAACACAAAATGCCTAATGCGCTATGATCAGTCGTGAAAACAGTACACAAGCGAGCCGAAAAAATAAAGTAAACGTTTCCTTCCATCGATAAGTAATAATATAATAATACGATACTCCTTGGTAAGACTAGTTGTCAGACTTTCGGGCTTCTGACGTCCCGCAACGACTAAGATCTACGAAAGACAGCCGGGACCAGCGGCTTAACGTGCTTTCCGAGGCACGGAATGTAAAGATGGTCACCCATCCACGGACCAACCGCGGCAAGCGTAGTTTAACCTGAATGATCGACCCGTACGGCTGTTACTTATTGTTAAGGCGCGCTGTTACCTCAATATTCACAAAACACTGGTGTCTTTGACAATCGAGTATGACGTAACGCAATGAAAATATACGACACAAAAAATACAGTGGACAGAGAAGGGTTTAAAGAAAAATTCTAACCGAATAGAATAGTGAAAAATTGTTTCACAAAAAAAACTTTGACGTCGAACATCTCTGTATTTTCAGCGATAACAACATTTTTTTTTTTAAAGAGTTCAATAGAATAAACATTACTTTAAAACTTTAACCAGACAATTATTTAATTTAATGTGTGTAGTCCGAATAATCTAAATAAAACCCGTAAAATAAATGCCAATTCGCAGCTTAGTCACATCGTCAATCCAAATATTTATTCAATTTTCAACCTTATTTGTTGGAGTTGTAGCATTTAAAATCGTAGTCAGTCCGCGCCTTAACCACAAGCCCTTATACCCATAGTAATACAAAATTTTTGACAAAGCTTAGGGTCTCGAAAATAAGTTGCATATTCGCAATAGATTGCGGCTTTTACTTGGAAAGGTTCATGGAAACTTATGGGTTAACAAGTGATGAATATCGAAACAATCAATACTATCTCAATCGCCTCAGTTTCGTAGTACTGGCGCTTTTATCATTCTTCTGCAACTAGTGCTGTTATTCGTATTACTAACACCAAGCGATTCGATATTTTATACTTTTTATTTTTTGATTGCCTCGTTGGTCTAGTAGTCGCAAGCGCGACTGTTTCGCAAGAGGTCTTGGGTTCGATTCCCGGGTCGGGCAAAGCTATTGGGTTTTTCTATTAGGAACGTTCCCAGTAGCTGCCCAGAGTCTGGAATCGTGCCCGGTTGATGGCAATAGGGTCGTCCCTTTTTATATGGCACTTAAACATAACTGGCGAAGTGTGTGGGTACACCTCTGCCTAATCCATCGAGAAATACAGGTGTTATTTAAGTATGTTATTATACTTATTATGAATGGCGTGCAATTGGAGAGGTCTATGTCTAGCAGTGGACTGCTATAGGTTGAGGATGATGATGATGTTATTATTTTTACGAGTACCACGTAATCAATAATTTTAACGTATTGTGTTTTTCTTTTTAGAACTCCACATGATAGTAATTTAAAAGAAATATACATATATTGCAGCGACGGGAAATAAAGATTGGTTCCCAAAAAAGTATAGCATAATTTGTTCCATACATTTTGAGGAAGCAAGCTTTATCGTTTTGATTTTCCCATCACTAAATAGTGCTTGTGACGTGATAGTAGGTAGTAAAAAAATGGCAAATTGTCGTTGCTCTGATAAGCGCGACCCCTCGCGGGCAGGGTTGCCTAGCATCGTGATAAAGCCGGACGCAGTCAGGCTTTTGTGTATCCGGTTAAATTAGATGGTCTGCCAATCCGCCTTTTGCTAAGCTTTTTAGTAATTCATTAAAATTTATGAAGATTTATTTTTAAACTAACTTTATTTTAATATTTTTTTCGTTTCGCGTAGTTACTGCTAACTACTATTGCAATTACTGAAATTAATTTTGTAATGAATATTAAATGATCAATAATAAAGACAATGGATTAATTCAATTTTACTGTTGTTTCATTAGACTTTACGAAGATTTCAAAAAACTTGTCATAATTTTTTTTTAAATTCGTCATCTAGGGCTAAAAAAATAAAGATGTCCGTCTTTTTCACTCAAATGTCCGGCTAAACCGACTTATTTAGCCGGACATTTGGACAGTCGGTCTTAAAACTGAAAAGCCCGACAGACGGACCAGTCGATCTGTCCGGCTTTTCGGTTTTAAGACCTGCCAACCCTACTCTTATATCGCACGCACTTCGATTCAGAGTCGTAAATGCGTTTTGGTGCATTCAAGGTCAACAATAACTTACGTGCCGCGAATTATAAAGACTTTTTAAGAACACTATGTTTTATGTAAATGATGAATAAGTTGAGGTAATACGTGTCAAGCTACACCATGGACTTACCCTGTACGAAGTTGAGGTTACTCGTGTGCTCAGCAACGTCTGCAGCCGTCGTGGCTCTCGCCTAGATTTGATGGATGATGGGATGGGAATTTGTGGTGGGCATTTAAGCTAGGTACCGGTTTCTTGCCACCGCCGAAGCCAGAAGTAAATGGTTTTTTCTGGAACGAAACAAATAGGTATAGTTTATTTGCACATGATTACATTGATTACTCAATTACTATAGGCAAAGATGTATTAATTAATACTTATATAGTTCCCTACAATAATAGCTAACTTATAATGATTAAAATATTTATTTACACACAAACGGGAAACACAGATTTACTCGCAATGGGATAGCGCGGTAATTCGAACTATACTTGCCCCTAAGAGTGGTCTTTGAATGAACGAACGGTTTTTATAAACTGTTTAACTGGCGTCAACTGTTAGACTAGTTTACAGTCCACAAATAAATCAGTTTATTTATTCATAAATAATGTAGCACAGCGTAGTCGACGTCATAAGGTAGGTAAGTTTTGAGTGCGGCGACGCACAATGACCCGAGTCAAGGTCAACACATGCTCCTTGCTCAGTGAACGCCAAGTCAAAATAGACTATATTACAATGCAATATAACACTAAATACACAATCTCTATTTCTGTGGCGAATATTTATTTTTAAATTTTGTTTACGATGACATGACATCAACGAAAAATATTGTTTTTCATAGAGCCTGCCAGTCCTAAGCCTGGAAAAAGTATGAAGGGCATTCAATTCTATTCGCAAGTAGGTGAACAAGGTAGGTAAAATTCGTTGATCACTTGATCCGTTTATTGATAAACGACAGTCGACGTGACCTAGTTGTTTACTAATCTGAGGATCAACGACGACGACAAAACTATGATAGTTCGCGGCTCTTTTAACTATGTAAACTAGTCGAAAATTATACCGTTTTTAACAATAGAAAAAATAGTTCAACGAATTCTGTTGACTTAATTTTAACTCTGAATTTAGGCTTTCACGGTTACTCGGAACAGCGCGCAGCTTTAGAAATTACAGTATCGTGAAAACATTATGAAAGAACACAAAGAATATCTCGAAAATTCTCTAGAAAAACACCATTTTCAAAATATAATTACAAAAATGATTACTCACCGTTATGCTCGTCTGGCGACAAATATCTATAGCCCACACATCCGATCGATCCACTAAAATCCACTCAAAATAAGCGCTATGATGCGCCCGCGTTCTATTCGTGTCAAGTGAGCCGCCATTTTTTACTGCACGCAGCATGATTACACACACAGCACGACGCTACGAAATTCGACGACTGACTGACGGCTGACGTAACCGAATGATGTGGTGAATGAACTTCGGTTAAAATCGTGAACGATCGGTAAAACTCGGAGCGACTGCGGACGTATAATATAATGCCACATACACACACATGCATGCATGGGCAACTATTGGCCAATTTTAGATACAATGAAGACTCCACCAATCACACCAAGTGTACTTTCTTTCTAACACTCCAGTGCGCGTTGTAGTTATAGTTATGTATAGAGTTTCGCTTGATGTGCTGGCGTCTGTACAAGCAAAGAGAATAAAACCACTAGAGAGCGTATAGGCCGATTTCTGCTTAGCACACGACTCACCACTGCGGGCCGGGGGACGAGGAAGAACGTGCGGCTGCAATTGGTCAATTCAAGGTCAAGTTGCGTAGGTATGCCCATCGTAGGGCTGCTCTACTTCATTAAGGGAAAATAGTCGATATCGATAAAATGGATTTTAAAATTGTGATAAATACTCAATTAAAGTCAAAGAAATCATATTTAATCAAAATCAATCACTAATAAAATGAAAACTAGAGAATCCAAGAATAAAACTTTCGCCACTATCATATTCGACGAAATAGCAATCAGAAACGGTGTCGAATATCATCCCCAAGGCAGAAGGTACTATGGCCACGGTAGTTTTGGCGCCAGTTTACAAACGGATTGTCAAGACGAAGCTAAAGAAGCCACAGTATTTCAATTGAATAAAATTTTCATTCATTTTAATTTAAATTTTCGATAAAGACTTTCAGCTATTAAAGGAAACAGCACTAATTTTTACGATAAAAATACAAAGTGAAAGTAAGGGATAGATGCATTAGAATTGTCTAATGAAAGAACGAGACTTTTCCAAAAGACATCAACGCGGGACTCACACCGTGTGCTGGTTTACCCAACCACCATTTTAAGTAGACCCCTACGGTGGATCATAATCTGATTAAATCACAATAATTTTTCGTACTGTTTATTTACTGATGAAAAGTTATGCGATCATTTTTGTAACTAGAAGTCTTGGAATGTTTCTCACACCACTTCACCGCGCATTAAGGTATTTTGATGCGTTATAATTGCAGATTTAGTTATATTATTTGCAATAATTTAGCGTGCACAGAGGTTTAACAATTGGTCACAACTAAAATGGCTACTTGAACTGCAGCCTATGCATAGGCGACAAAATACTAATAGTTTTCGAGCGTCGGGGCACTGTATGCGCAGTCAAGTGGTTATATAGTCTTTGGGTACAAGTAACTATTTGAAAGAGGTATACGCCTTCCTTGCTGAGAACCAGGCTGACATTGGTAATAAATTAGCTCGCCGAGGGGTCACTTGGTTGTTTGACCCGCCAGCCTGCCCCATTGGGGGGGGTATTTTTGAGGCCGCGGTGAAAGCGGCAAAGGGACACTGTCGCAGATTGTTTGGAGACACCGTTCTCACCTTTGAGGAGTTAGCTACGGTATTTTGCCGCATTGAAGCTGTATTGAACTCGCGTCCATTGTGCCCGCTGTCTTCGGACCCGAACGACTTGGAGGCCCTAACCACGGGCCATTTTATGATTGGACAGTCACTTGTCGCCCTGCCAGAGTACCCCTTTGTCGATGTGAGCCAAAATCGGCTATCGCGGATTTAGTTGGTGCCGCAGCTCGCTCAGAGTTTTTGGAAGCGTTGGAGTTTGGAGTATTTGCACATCCTCCAGCAGCGCGTCAAGTGGACTGATAAAACGCATCCGCCCAAAATTGGAGACCTCGTCCTGATTAAGGATGCCAACCTTAAGCCTTCGTATTGGCGCCAGGGGCGCATTCTCAATTTAGTGGCTGGCACCGACGGGGTTCCTCGTTTTGCAGAGGTTTTGGTGGACGGATCGGTCGTAAAGAGAGCGGTCGCAACCTTGTCAAGATTGCCAATTGATTAGCGGACGGGAAGGCCCGTCCGGGGGGGGGGGGGTAGATGTTTCGTCCCGTGACCACAGACAACCGACCGTACGACAGTTTTTTGTTTACTCTATGCGCTTACGCATCATTACGTGTAACAGAGTGAAAATTGTCACTTGTCAGTTTGATTTTGACACTTGTGTTTGGTCTTGAAAAAGGGTTGGATGGTTGGAAATTTGTCTTGAGAATATTAATTGTTAATCTTGTTGAATCTATAGTTTTGCGGACAATTTGTTGTGATCCGATTGTTTTGTGTGTAAGCAACCCCTTTTGACGATATTGAACGGGTTTTATTTTGGAATTTGATTGAAATAGTTTGATAGTGATTCTTTGGAGAACCGCGTGCTTGAGATCTTTAGCGTATTGAAGCGGCCTTAATCCCGGAATACTTACTTCACTACACAATACAATATACATTGATTTACATACATAAATCCGGGTAGGCTCGGAATCGAGACCCCAGATTTCCTCAATCAGGTGAGTGATTGAATATTTGTATTAATCAGCTCCGCGCACGGCGGACAGTTCGCACCACTTTTGCCCAAGGCCGACGATCATCACGCTTCCACAATAATTAGTTTAAATCCTATGGCTAAGGTCTTGGTCTGGCGTCGAACAGTTACATAAGACAGTCCTCCCAAAACGCCCGCCCTTCGACACTTCCTAGTGCTTTAGCTGGGAAGAAGAAGTGGCGGAACAAACTCCCCAGCAGCACAGCTGTCTGTTAAGTTAGAAGAACTTGATTCTATACAGTATTATGTAAGTAATTAATATTATAAAACAAAACAAAACATACATCAAATTATGCATCATATGTCAGCTAGCACACGCCAATATACGAACAAAACATTAAAAAAAACAACCGACTTCCTTAAAAACACTACAAAGTGAAAAATAACTTTAATTTCGGAAGTCGGTGTCTTAGGATCTGTATTTATGGTTTTTTTGCCACCGACTTCCGAAATTAAAGTTATTTTTCACTTTGTAGTGTTTTTTAGGAAGTCGGTTGTTTTTTTTTGTAAAAAAGTTTTTATTTTTAAATTTTTAGTTGTGGTAATCACCCTGCACTAATTCCAAACAAACAATGCATATTTATGCGATAGCAGAAATCGCGGTTGATTTGCTGTCATTTTTTAAAGAGTTCCGGTGTCTGTCTCCCGAAGAATTTTGCAAATCCGTTTATATATGACGGAGTTATGGCCGAACATACATAAAAAAAAAAAAACATATAAACATCCGAATTGAGAACCTCCTCCTTTTTGAAGTCGGTTAAAAACTAAACTCAAGCTGAAATAATAAAATCGTAAATAGAACTTAAAATCTAAATAAGAGCTTCCAGGCATAAAGGGCGTGCCCACTTACATACACAACGATGAGGAAAGCTAATTCTGATTTTGGTTGAAAGAACATAAACATTATTGTCTTGAGTCAATTACAGCGACCAACTATTCTGATAGAATAGTATGCCTTTGAACAAAGGTTGGATTTTACTTTAGTTCCAGCCATTGTATTCTGCATAGACAAGCACTTGCGATAAAGCAAATGCCGTCAAATCTAAAATTAGTTATGGATGAAGCGGTAAAAATAATTAATTTTATCAAATCACGACCACTACAATCCCGATTGTTCTCATTATTGTGTGAAGATTATGGCAGCAAACATAAAACACTGCTGCTCTATACACAAGTGCGATGGCTGTCTCGGGGTAAAACTTTAACAAGGCTATTTGAACTTAGAGCCGAGTTACAAATGTTTCTTTCAGCAGATACTTCTTGTAATTTGAAAGACCGTTTGTATGATAAAACTTGGTTGTTCCGATTGTCTTTTATGGCGGATATCTTTCAAAAACTGAACGAATTGAATTTATCATTGCAAGGTAAACAGACAACAGTATTTCAGGCCTATAACAAAATAAATGCCTTAAAAAAATAAATAGATTTTTGGATTATTTGCGTTGGTAAGAAAGAAATAGAAAGCTTTACGTCACTCAGTGAGTTTGTTAGCGATAACGACTCAGAAATGTTTCAAGATGATGTGTTTGAAGAATTGGTCCAATATCTCAGTTCGATGCGCGCACCTTTTGAAAAGTATTCAAAATCAAAATCAAAAATCAAAAGTCATTTATTCAAATTAGGCTGAGGATCAGCACTTTTCGAACGTCAAAATTACAAAAGACAGTCCCCCCAAAAACGCCCACCCGTCGCGCACTTCCTAGTGCTTTGGCTGGGAAGAAGAAGTGGCCAACAAACTCCCCAGCAGCACAGCTGTCTGTCCAGTTAGAAGAACTTGATTCTATACAATGGTATATAGTAAAACATTAAGAGACACAAATTAAATTAAATGATTTGCTATATGCCAGCTAGCCAACCCAATATACCAACAAATAAAATGAAGACTATACTCAAGCAAAAGCAAAAAAAAATATGTAGGTATATAGAAACATGGCTGCAAAAATAAAAGCCTGGCATAAAGGGCGTGACAGCTTACATATGCAATGCTGAATGTTCACATAGATGTTACGACCTGAGTTACAACTCGAGGCCACAAATGATAAACTAGGACCATCGACGTAAAATAAATTAAACAGGTAAGTAATATTAATAATAATATCAACATCAAAGTCAGCAAGACGACCAGTCACCACAAGCAGCACCCGTTCACGAGCATAACGCAAAGATCAGCCATTGCCCCCCTCGCCATATTTGAGGGAAGGGGGTAACCCGACCCCCGACGCTACCGCAAGCATTGACATCTAAGGGAGCATGACGAACTTGCTGCCGGTTGCTCAAGCAAGAATTGAATGATTACTTGTCGAGGTCGCTAGCAAACCACATTATGCAATACTAATAAAATAAAATTGGCATAAACAGGAAAAAAATATGGAAACAATTATATTGAGCCTATCACTAGGTACGCTAATACTGGAGAAAGAACATAAACATTGTCTTGAGTTAATCACAGCGACCAACTATTCTTATCATTTAAATAATCGTTGATGGAATAGTACGCCTTTTGACAAAGGTTGGATTTTACTTGAGCTTTAAACGCATTAAAAGGTAATTCTAGTAAAGAAGGTGGTAGCTTGTTGTAAAATGTTATACCAAGCCCAACAAATGAGTTATGCACCTTATGAAGCCGGTGAAAGGGAACACGTAGTTTGTCCTTACTTCTAGTGTTAACAGTGTGAATATCACTGTTTTTAGCGTATAAGTGTATATTTTGCCTAATATATAAGATGTTGGCGAAAATGAATTGTGATGACACCGTAAGAATACCAATATTTTAAAAAAAGTCCCTTAGGGAAACTCTGGCACCTATCTGGTAAATTGCTCGATCAGCTCGTTTCTGAAGGACAAAAATATTTTGAATATCAGCTGCTGTACCCCACAGTAGAATATCGTAAGACATAACGCTGTGGAAATAACTAAAATAGACTAACCGAGCTGTATCTATATATAACATTTTCGACTTATTAGAGCATGGAAATGGTTGGTAGAAGCAGTTCCCACCAAAAAAAGCGACACCCTTTAAATTGATATCCCTATGTCTATGAAAGTCGATTTTCAGCCCACCGTGCGGCGCCGCGCGCAAGTTACCATAAAAACCAGTTTCAAAATAGACATCTTTCGTTAACGATAACTTAATTTTGAAGTGAAAACTTCTTTAGCGCCGTTGGTTGTGATTTGAAACTCAATGAAACGAAAAAGCGGCAGTAATAACCTCCTCCGTTTTTTTTCGTCGGTTAAAAAGAGACAGACATAACTTCATAAGATTTAACGTAGGAGAAAATGAGATAGGAAATACATGACGTCATGGCCATGGACGAAAGAAATATGGATACGGCAAATATCATACATCTGAACTTCAAAAAATTAAAACACATTAAAAACGTTCTATGTACCTGTACATATTAGAATTTAATCAAAAATGTTTTATGCACTTGTACAAATTATTATTATTTCAAGTCTATTATCGTACCTATATATTATTTATGTAAATGCGGAAAAAACAATGAAAACTAAAAAAGAAAAGAAAATTATAATTGCGATAGCACCACGAACAGTGATGCTGGTGACGGAGGCACCGGTAATGCCGGCCCAGGCAATGGCCAGTCATTTTCCATAAACCTGGAACAAAAGCAGTGTTGTAGTACCTGAATATTTAGAGATAAATGAAAATTAGAAAAGTCCTAAGTTACTAACATTGCCGGTGGCTGCAAAATCATGTCAAGTGGTGGTGGTGGTGCCCTTCCACCACCCCGCGTCCTCTGGCATGCGAGCTGGAAAAATACAAAATTTCAGTTGCACTAACAGTAACATTACATACCTACATACGTGTCCAATAACCTCTTTTTTAAGTCGGTTAAAAACAAATTACCCAAAAATTTTACCATTAAAATGTGCGGAAGTCATATCCACACATTTCATCATCCGTACAAAACACAATGACGATTTTATTTAATGTCACGTGACCTAAAATTCCCGGTTCAACAATCGAATTCCTTCATCTTTTTAGGTTGCGTATTTTTCATTACAATGTTACGCAAATATCTTATAAATGCATAATAACAATAATACAATACATAGTAACCTAAGTAACGTCAATAGTTTGCTATCAATAGTAGAATTATTACTCGTAATACTGCGAAATCCGACGCCGGCCGCGGAAAAATGGCGGCAAAATGGATGACGATGTTTGTTGAACTAACTATTTACGTGACGTTACGTAATCTTTGTCAAAAACACAATCCTGGCAATAAAAACTGTATTTTACTTACCTGTCCATCTTACGTTTCAACAAAAACACTTCACACACACAACTTTGCACTTAAAACTTAATTACAATCGTACGGATCACTACGCTTATCCAAATGTTTATGTCAAACTGTGAACCTTCGTTGGCGCGTTCCAGGGCTGAGATAAGCGCTTATATTGCATTGTCCGTCTATTGTGTACTCCCCAGTGGTGGACTAAGCCCGTCAGAGGCCCGGGGCGGAAACACTGAATGAGGCCCCCAGCTTTAAAAAAAAATTGTTGTTTTGCAAGCTTTTTATTCAGTTCACATTTGTATGTTTAAATAAGTGTTTATGTTTATTTCGTTAAAATCTGACAAGTGAAAGTTAAATTAGAATTAAATTATTTAGGCTAAATAAACATACATACTTACAATATGGAATGGAAATGGGTGAGGGAAATAAAATGTGAACGATGGACAAAAAAAAAGATAGTTTTTTTTTTTTTTTGTAGCGTGATAAGCTTATGTGTTTTTGTGCCTTCAATTTATTGAACTCCTTATTTATTTATTTATTTATTTTATTATTTATGCACACACAGTAAAATACAGAGTGGTGGCATAGTAATAGAATTGAGTACAAAGGTACTGCTTATTTCTTAAGAAATTTCTTTCAGCAGACCTGCGAAAGGAGAAATTAAAAAGAAATGTAGACAATAGTGTGTGAAAACAAGAAGAGAAAATATGAATATGTGAAGTCTTAAACTAAAATATACTTATACATATATAATGCAAGAAATTAACATATACCTAAATAAATATATAATAGTTAAAATATATAAATAAACATAAATAATTATGTATATTAATATAAATATACAAAATTATGAGGAAAGATATTGCTCTTTTACTCGATATTTGAATAGAGAAATATTAGGTTGGGGAAAAAGTCTTTTCGCATTATAGTATGTATGAACTTGTAATAAAATCTCTTTGGCTATACTATTTGTATCTGGCTGGTTTTGGTATCATTGAAAGTTTAAATTTTAAAGAACATAATTCCAAATTCAAATTAGGAAAATGTGATTTTCATTTGTTTTTCGTACCGTCAAGATGAGTGAATCTAATGAAGAAATTCGATACATTTTAAAATTTTACTACAAAAAAGGTAAAAATGCAACGCAAGCCGCGAAAAAAATTTGCGATGTTTATGGACCTAGTGTAGTGTCTGTGAGAGTAGCATTTGGTTTAAGCGTTTTCAATCCGGAAATTTTGATGTCA
Source organism: Aporophyla nigra (assembly GCA_947507805.1). Lineage (NCBI taxonomy): Eukaryota > Metazoa > Arthropoda > Insecta > Lepidoptera > Noctuidae > Aporophyla > Aporophyla nigra. The sequence continues at coordinate 25,734,973 of OX382300.1, read as the reverse complement.
AAGATGCACGTCGCTCTGGTCGCCCTATTACGGATAAAATGGATGCCATTTTTGAAAAAGTGGAACAAGATCGGCATACCAGTAGTTACGACGTAGCTGAAGAACTGGAAATTGACCACAAAACAGTTTTGGCGCATTTGAAAAAAACTGGGTACACAAAAAAGCTCGACATTTGGGTACCTCACGAGCTCACTGAAAGAAACCTAATGAACCGTGTACTCATTTGTGATTCTTTATTACGACGTAATGAAACCGAACCATTTTTGAAGAAGCTGATAACTGGTGATGAAAAGTGGATCACGTATGACAAGAACGTGTGAAAAAGGTCGTGGTCAAAGGCCGGTCAGGCTTCACAGACTGTGGCGAAACCCGGGTTAACTCGCAACAAGGTGATGCTGTGTGTGTGGTGGGATTTGAAGGGCATTATTCATTATGAGCTGTTACCACCAGGCAGGACCATCGATTCTGAACTCTACTGCGAACAACTGATGAGATTAAAGCAAGAAGTTGAGAGAAAGCGGCCGGAATTGATCAACAGAAGGGGTGTGGTTTTTAACCGACGAAAAAAAACGGAGGAGGTTATCAATTCGACGCGTATATTTTTTTTTTGTTTGTTTTTTTTTTATGTATGACCACGCATAACTTTTTACATAGTAGTCCGATTATGATAATTCTTTTTTTATTGGAAAGGGTATACTTCGAGGGTGGTCCCATATAAATTTGGAAAACAAAATCAAACCCTAAGGGTCAGAAAACAGGGGATGATTGATTGTTCACTCAGTGATTGTAATGTATTACCACGCTTAACTTTATACAGAGTAGTCCGATTTTGATCATTCTTTTTTCATTGGATAGGGTATACTTTTCCAAGTATTATTAGTACATTAAAACTACAAAAAATTGTAAAATAAAAACTTTTTAACAAAAAATTAAACCGCCGAAAAAACTGAAAAGCAAAAAATAATAAACCTTAAAATTTTGAGTCGGCGCTGAAAAATCAATGAACAAAGATCACTCAAAGCGCCGACTCATAATTTTAAGGTTTATTATTTTTTGCTTTTCAGTTTTTTCGGCGGTTTAATTTTTTGTTAAAAAGTTTTTTCATCATGGTAACGATAGACCTCACACATCTTTAGCCACCCAACAAAAATTAAGAGAGTTTGGCTGGGAGGTGTTAATGCATCCGCCGTATAGTCCTGACCTTGCACCTTCACATTTCCACCTGTTTCGGTCTCTTCAGAATTCTTTAGGCAGTGTCAGGTTAACATCACGAGAGGACTGCCAAAACCACTTGTCGCGGTATTTTGACCAGAAGTCCCAAAATTTCTATAGCAATGGGATCATGTCCCTACCTACAAGATGACAAAAAGTTATCGAACAAAATGGTACCTACATACTTTAGTTAAATGTAAATAAACTTTATTAAAAAATGTTTTGAATTTTCTTAAAAAATGCGAAGAAACTTTTTCCCAAACCTATTAGTTTTTAAGTCTCGAATTGTAGGCGGAAGCGAGTTCCATAATCTTACAGCATGAACAGAGAAGGAATAAGAATAATAACTGGTTTTATGGGGTTGGGATTTAAGGAGGGGATCTAAGGTGTAATCTGCACGGTGCATCACTAGGGCGAGCGTAAGAAAAACGCTCACGCAGGTAGGAAGGATATGACGGGTTGTGTAAGATGTTGAAAAGGAGACATAAAATCCGAGTGTTCCTGCGAAGGCGGATTGGGAGCCACTTGAGTTCCTTGCGAAGGTGAGAAACATGGTCATACTTACGAAGACCGAAAACAAAGCGAATGCACAGGTTTTGCAGGCGCTCAAGCTTGTTTAATAGCTCCTCAGTAGCATCCAGGTAGCAGGCGTCCTCAATATCTATAATCGGCTGAATAAGTGTTTGAGCAAAAGAAATTTTAGTCTTCAATGGCAGGAGACTTTGAAGGCATTTCAGCGAATGGAAGGAGAAATGTACCTTCCGACTGACCTCATTGACCTGAGCACGCCACGAAAGATTGGAGTCAATAAGCACACCCAGATCTTTAGTGGTTTCGGTATAGTCAATACGAACACCATCTAGATACAAAGGCATCAGAGATGCAACATCAGCCGCATTGCGAACGAATCTACTGCCAATGATCATGGCCTGGGATTTAGTTGGGTTAATTTGTTGTTTGTGTTTTTTTTTTCTTAATAACTTCTGTGAAATCGATTTTTTTGGAAATTTTGCTTTCTTTTGAAAGCACGACTAGATTAACCAATAGCTCTTGACCCGTTGTAGATTGAACATTATTTGCCTGTTCCGGTGTCGTGTCTTTTTTTTTTTGGATGGGACTTCGTCAAATGACGTCTCCCACTCTGGGTGGAGCGGAAAGGCGTGTCAGACTTTTACTGACTAAAACCCACCCGTGTTCCTCCAGTTGCTCATATGCCAGGGCCACTGTACCTCTTTCGAACTAATCTCGTGACCCTGGCAGGCATCGGTCCTAGCACACCCCTTCAGTCTGCTGACATCTCTTTGAGACGCGCGTGGAACACTACGCGCCTTGACACGGGCCTGGTCCTTACCGGGCGGCGAGCTACCAATTACTCGCCGCCCGCAAGCCCGCGCCTACGGTGGCCGGGTATCCGCAATCGTAGCTATTTCCCCATAGTTGAATACTGTATCTCAGTCTTGACTCCACCAGTGCATAATAAACCGACTTTAAAATATTTACATTAAGTTCATCTCGTAGGCTCCTGAGGGCATAACATGCTGATGATATTGATCTGTCTATTGCTTTTAGTTCGTTTTTCCAATTTAATAAGGAATCAACATGAACTCCGAAAAATTTAACTGAGTTTACGACTTCTATTTTGTCTCCATTTAACATAACATCTAAACTATCACTATCGCGTGATGTAGACTTAAACAATATAATGTTTGTTTTTTTAGTATTTATAGTTAATTTATTAGCCATAAACCACGATTGAAAAAATTCAAGAGCCTTGTTGACAGAGTCGCTCAATGGAGTCAGCAGTAATTTTCGCTAACAATAGCATTTGTATCATCCGCGAATGCTATTATGTTCATGTTAGAATTTATCTTTGTTGCTAGGTTAAGTAAATCGTTCGTAAAAATAAGAAATAGGATTGGACCCAGTATCGAACCCTGTGGAACACCTGTTAAAACCTTTCGTAAGTTTGAATGATACTCTACTTGAACATTATCCTTATTTAAGTCTTTAATCTCTATATACATTTTCCTATTTTTTAAGTATGACCGAAAAAGTTCTAGAACCTGTCCTCTTACACCATAATGTTCCATTTTAGCAAGTAACAGAGTGTGATTTACAGTGTCAAATGCTGAAATTAAGTCCAAGAAGATTCCAGCTACCCTCAATTTTTGATTTAATTTATCGGCCACATCGTTAACTAAAGTGCTAATAATTAATTAATTTATCATTTTCCTCTGGAACTTTCCCAGATATTCTAAAACTATCCATTATTAAACCACTTTTTAAGAAGGGTGAAAAAGATTGTATAAATAATTATCGACCAATAACTTTAATACCGATTCTATCAAAAATATTAGAAAAATGTATGTATAAAAGACTAATTAATTTCTGTAACAAATTTGACATAATTAATAAAGATCAATATGGCTTTCAAAAAAGCAAATCTACCACATTAGCCACCTTCTCTCTGATAAAAGCAATACTATCTAGCATTAATAAAAACCATCTGATAACAGGATTATTTTTTGATTTGTCTAAAGCTTTTGACCTAGTGTCACATGATTTGTTGCAAAAAAAGCTGGAGTTAAGTGGGATAAGGGGACATGCGCTTCAGTGGATATCGTCATACCTTAATAACCGACAGCAACGTGTTATTATTACAAAATTAGATAATAACAATGTCATGATACCATACTCATCCGAGTATAAATGCAACCACTATGGCGTCCCACAAGGAAGTGTGTTGGGCCCAATATTGTTCCTACTCTATATAAATTCGATCACAGACATAACAAATCATAAATGCATACTATTCGCTGACGATATTTCCATTATAGTGAGTTCCGATAAAAAGACTAAAATACAATTTTCGACCATGAAACAGAAATCAACCACATAATTGATAAATTAATTGAATGGCTTGACATGAATAATTTAAAAAATAATTTAGATAAATCTGTTTACATACAATTTAATAAATCGAAAAATAATAAATACAACTTGAAACTTGACATACCAAAACTATACGCAGTTACACAAACGAAATTTCTTGGAGTAATAATAGATCAGGATATAAATTGGAAAGCGCAAGTCGATGATATATCTAAAAGAATAAATAAATTCGTATACGCACTGCGAAAGATTAAGAATATAACAAACATTAAAACTGCTATCACTACCTATCATGCTTACGTAGAATCATTAATACGCTATGGGTTCATAATGTGGGGTAATAGTACCGATAGGAATAGGGTTTTTGTTGCCCAAAAAAGTGTATTCGTGCCATATATGGGCTTCAACCTGATGAATCTTGCAGGCCAATATTTAAAGAACTTGGTTTATTACCGCTACCTTCCCTCTATATCTATGAAGTATGTATGTTTGTTAAGAAGCATAAAGACCTATTCAAAAAGGCAGAGGATGTATGTCCTCGAAACCGGCGAGATCCGCATAGGCTTGTTTTAAGTGACTTACCGAGACTAGCTAAATATAGTCAAAGCTGTTTAGCCATGTGTATTCTTATTTATAATAAAATTCCAAGTTATTTTAAAACTTTGGATCTCAGATTATTTAAACAAACATTACTTGAATGGTTAAAAACTAAAAAAATTTACAGTATCAATGAATTTACTGACCAGAAACATTTTTAAAGGTCACCAATAATATTTGCATGCTATAATATAAGCTAAACATGTATGCTCTATATTTTGTTATCTTACACCTGTATATACCATGTTTATGCAAATAAATATTATTTCTATTTCTATTTCTATTAAAAAAATAGCTTCTGCAGTTCCAACACCCTTTTGATATCCGAATTGTCTATTATTTATAACTTTATTTATATTGAGATGAGTAACTAAACGAATTTTAATCAATTTTTTAAGGATTTTTGAGATGGTTGGTAAAACTGAAATAGGTCTATAATTTTTTGTATCCATCTGTGAACCTTTTTTATTTATCATAAGATCAAGATACTTCATCATTTTTGACAGATGAGAGGCGTTTGTGCGCGCACGAATTCGTAGTACAAAGTTTGAGTAAAGGCATCACAACAACCGTGGTGTTTTGTATACGTGTACGTAATTATAATTTTGTAGTTTTTTTTTAATCATTTTTATAATAAAATTCTTCAAATATGCCGAAAACGAATGAAGAATATTGTCGCGATAAATCGATGTAATTATACGAATAATAAAATGTAAAATAATCATCACACTTTGTATCACTATAATCATTACTAAAACCTACAATTATCCTCTTCCCGTAATTTTACATTCGTATCATTATCTTGAAGCCAAAAATTTTGAAGGTTTCACTTCTGCCACGTGTGAATTGCACACATGCCATTTTTTTTTCTGGTTTCCTTTTTATTTATTTATTCTTAGGAGAACCAACAGCTATAACAAATGGATAAAAATTGTATAAGTAACATAAAGCCAATTACAGGTTCTCACGGGTAAAAACAGAAAAAGTAATAGAGATTTTAAGATCACTAACAAACACGATAGAACAGATTATATATATAAGGTACAATAAGCACTATACAGTTATAAAAAAGTCAATGTTCAGCCGAGCGCGTGCAGAAGAGGTTTTGGTGGTAAATGGGTCAAAAACACTTTTCTTCTCATTTAATTTTTATCATGGTCTGGCAGTTTGAGTAATTTATGCGACCTACACAAATGTCCTTTCTTTGGTATTGTTCGTTGAATAATTATTATTGACCTCCTTAAGTTCTGAGTTAAGCTGCATGATTACTGACAAATGCGTGCACTGATTGGACAAGTACACTCAATCTGTGTGGTTCTTTCCTTAAAAGACCACTTCAGACACCAATCCACATGGTCTTCAGATGATATGACCAAGATTATGTCTGGACTCTAAAAGAGACCGTGTCCTCTGAGTTTGTTTCGGCCTTTCTTCTCAGAGTAGTCAGATAGGAAACGCTGACCTCATCTATTTAAAAAAAAAATGATTTACGTGTAAAAGTGTTTGTACAAACCTACTTGCAAAAATAAACGTCATAGGAGCGCCAAAAGATCCCGAAGGACTGCAGGCAGTGGTGGGTGCTAGTGCGCACGCGTGACATGAACGGAGGGTCATGGTCGGCGGGGTGCGGGGTGGTGCGCTGTCGCATATATGTTTTATTATTCGATTAAGATCGGACCCGTCTTGCAATGGACTGCAAGTTTTTACTCCAAAGTGAATGCAGTTTTCTCCAACTTGAAAAATGTTGTTATGGATTATTTGATAAATCAATTATTACCAGTGATCAAAAGAAAATGTAACCTGGAAGCCAATTCTCGCGCAACTCGCATTCGTTATTGTCGCTCGATTCGTACTTTTCACTTGTTAAAATCGAGTCGAGCTATTCTCGCCACGTCGATTCGAGCATATCTCGCAGGAAAGCCACGCGACATGCCCTCGTTTACATGCAATATGCATAGAGTGGTAGAGACCAGTCGAAACGGCCATGACGTCATTTCAAGCAGCGTTCGAACGTCAAACAGTCAGTCAGTTATGAGTGTGTCAATTACGAAAGAAAATTATAAATATTTTTAACAAAATGTGTTACGTGTTCATAAAAATCACAGAAGACGCTGCGATCGCCACGACAAGGAAAACACATACGAAGAAAACTTCAGGCCTCGTAGAAAGGTCTATCGCGTGGCATTCATTTCATAACATACGCCGTAACCCTCTAAGCGAGGATTTTTGAGCTGCAGTGCTCACCATCCTTCTGCTTATTTCCCGATTTGACCCACACATAGATAGAGAAGGAGCCAAAGCCAAATCAGTACCGTTAAAGTATCAAAATAAATAATAAAAAAAATACATTAAATTGACTAATGCTTGTGCATTAGTCAATTGAATGTTTGTTTGTTTGTTGACAATCACACACCTTCCTCATTCCAAACCATTCCTCCAATTCCATTCATTCATTTTCCTTCCGAATTCAGTCAATCCCGACACAACTCACTCAAGTACTCAAGGAGCAAATGGCGCGTGCGATCCTCTGCCGGCTATAAAACATAAATCAACCATGTTCTAACAAAACCCACCTACAAAGACTTTCAACAATTCTGTGTCAGTGTTAAGTGTCAAATCAGGGACGTCCCTGGACTGTGTATTGGAGTGGCGCCACCGAAAAGCCGTCGACTGTGAAGACCAGTGAGTACCTTTCCTTCAATCCCAGTTTTCCAAGTGATTGTGCATGACTAATGGCTCGCCTATGGCCACAGTTCCATTGAATGGTTTTATTCATCATTAACCATAACAAGTACTAGTGGAAGGACGTTGCTGAAGCTGTCGCGGAAGAAGTCGAGCACTACTACACATTTTAAGTACTTCATCATTGAGGTTCCTGCGCTGCAAAAGGCCGTCGTCCTTAGCCCAGAATTGTTCTCGGCTTGTGTTGCGTTTACATGTTACAGTGAAGCATGACCAAACCCAAGTGTGGTGTGATAATAATTCTGTTTTTGTGGTTTATTCTGAATTTATGTAAACTAGTCTGTGGTGTATTTTTTTCCTATCCTAGTAAGAGAGGCGAATTTTGCTGTTTTTATAAGGAAGGTGGAGACCTTAATCAGCAATCACAAATTCGTACGAATTCTCCGAGAACTTCTCCACAACTTCCGATTTCAGGTCCATCTTCCGTCGGAAAAAAGTCGTTGGAAAGCACAGAAAAACGGCCTACCACAAAGTAGTGTCATGGCACCGCTCCTGTTTAATATTTACATGAACGATCAACCATCGAGCCCAGATCGTCCCGCTTCCTCTATGCAGATGATCTTGCCCTCACCTCTCAAGCCACCACCTTTGAAGACACCGAGATCCACTTGTCAAACGCTCTTAGTGACTTTACGTCATACTACCTCGCACACTCTCTCAAACCAAATTCGAGCAAAACGCAGTCTTGCGAATTCCATCTTCGCAATAGTGAAGCGGGTCGCAAACTAAATATAGTTTGGGGTGGGGTGCCCATCGAGCACAGCAACTTCCCAAAATATCTTGGTTTTCTCTGGACAGGTCATGCTAAGCTCGTAGCCAAATTCTGGGCGAACTCTATTTAGATTGCTATCGACACGCTAAGAAGAACGGTAATTCTATTTTATTACAAAAGTACTACACATACATACCATGTGAGGTTGGAAATAAAACGCACTAATGAAACTGGTTTTTTTGTTGTATGTTTTATTCAACGTTTGACTCGTATTAGTTTAGGTGTTAACAGAGTTGCTTCTGAGTGCACATTGTAATTTATTGATAAAAATAAAGTATACCTATCTTAAGAGTTTACTTATACTAATATCAACACTTTCGATTCAGTCGACGAACTATGTTACAACTTAAATTACTTACATAACTTATGTAGGTAGGTACCTCAGTATTCATACAACTTGTACCTAAATATTTTGTGAACTAGTTAATACAATGTTAATAAGTAAGTATAAGTAACAAACAGGTATAATTCATGTTCAATTCATCGAGTTTTTGTAACACTGAGGCGTCAGAGGTCCATCCTTGTTACATACCTAACGAAGGTCGACACTTAGTTCGATGGGAAATCATTGCATTTTTTGGAGAACTGGAACAAATGTTCCATATCAAAAAAAAAAAAATTGCACTCCGGGAGTGCCGGCAGAAGTGAAAACTTGATTATTAACGTTGAGCATGTTTGATATTTTGGAATGGTTAGGGAATAATTTGTTGTTCAATTTCCATATTTTAAGCACTTTATAGGTATTCACGAATTTTACGAATACACAACAATGTGATCACTACACAGACGGTCGAGCCATCAGCTGTCACCATCCATGGATGCGCGTGGCACGCTGTAACATAGACGAACATTCGCGCAAGCGCCCTGCGCCGCCTAAACGAAACAGTAGGCCCAGGCATACATTTTCGCCGCGCCGTAGAGAGGGGATAGCTGTCTACTCTCCATCCGTCCTACGCTTTTTCGATCAGGTCACGTGTCCTGACGCGAGTTTAAGATTTTATACCCATTACAGAAAAAGTGCTCAACGCCGCTAAAGAAGTTTTCACTTCAAAAAAAATGTGGTTGCCAATGACCCCAAAGAAGTTTAAAATATAGTACTTTCATGAAGATTTACAAAAAAAAAAAACACATAACAGGTGCGTCGTGTCTGATGTAGTTGGCTTTATGTTGACAAGGACTGTAGCTCTACATGTAATTCAGAGTCCAACGTGGTTCCAAAAAACTACGCTATGGAGTTATCTTGTTTAGTTCGACAGATCCTATGTAGTATAAAACAAAGTCGCTTTTCGTGGTTAGCGTGTGCTCCCTGTTGTACTATATTATCCAAAGTAGACAATGGAGCTAGATATTATGGTGCACCATCATTTAGAGGTTTTCTTCTAGAAGCTTTATGTCTAAAAGATATGGCTGTAAGATCTTCCTTTGTAAATCTTATGTATTTCTTGCAAATAAATATTTTGAATTTGAATTTGAAAAAACATTAATATTTAAGCTTTATGTCTAAAAAACATTGTATTAATAACAATAACACATATTAGGTACAACGTACAGTAATTGCGAACATATCTATATAGGTACCTACACTTAACAACATTCAATCATTGTTTTTCGAGCCATCATTTATACAAGCAACGATTGCAACTTTTAGATAAGGCGGATATCACACTGCAAAGGCCGCGGGAAAAATAACCAATTTAATCATAAATAGAAACGTTTAATTATTAAATTCGTAAGTAGAACGCAGGGTGCCGTATCCCTCGCGCTACAGTGGCGTGTGCTTGTGTGAAATCTGTCTAAGACATACATATTTTTGCTCGTGAGTACACAGGTAGGTACAATACCTTACGTTACGGCTACATATTATTTACAATTTCTCAATAACTTGTAATTCCCAATCAGGAACACACAAGGGAGCCGCGTCACTTGACACCCGTGCCCGACTGGCGACCGCACACCATCACCAGTGCACTCCGCCCCCTCACCGTCTGCCATTGCGTTACAAAATGAATAAATCGTACTCAGTTCCCGGTATACCCGAATTGAATAGTTAGTTACACTACAACACAAGTAGGTAAAGCTAAAGGCTCGTGCAGACTAGCGCGACGCGACGCTCGCGCGCGATTCGGTTATTTATATCCGTAGAACAATTTCTATGACCGTGAAGCGGCGCGACAGGTCACCCCTGTGTGAAGTGGCGCGTCGCGCTAGTCTGCACTAGCCTTAAGTCCATATTGGTAGTGCTACCACAGTATAAAAACTTACAGTAGGACGACGCCTTTGATCTCCTTGTAAATGCCGACAACGTGTAGGCATTGTCGCAAGAGCTAGGGTTGTCTCAAGTAAACTTTTTTAAATTTATTTTAGATCAACATTATTGCCTAACCATAATTTGCATCTGAAATTTATAATACAGGAACTATTATATTAATGTGCTTCGTCTATGGTCTGACACGCAAAAATATACAATTCTAGATTGAGGTTGAGAAAAAACACATGTCACAATCCAAGATGGCGGATATTTCTCTAAATTAAATTTCATTTAGAGAAATATCTGCCATCTTGGATTTGAAAATTGATGTTATTTTCATAATCTTCACCCCAAGAAATCACAAAATTGACACGAATAACTATTTTTTTTTTTTCAAAAAATGTCCTCCATCCTGGGTCAGGTACACTTGCACGATAGACATTTCCGCGAAAGACACTTGACCTCATTTTTATTTGTAGGGATTTCGTAAATCTTGAAAATGACACCCATGACGAAAAATTTGCAAATTTTCGTTGCGCCATCTTGGATTTTAATTTTGACCCCATAGTCGGTTTTAGCGACCTCTAAACCCATGAAAATGATACCCATGACGAAAAATTTGCAAGTTTTCGTCGGCGCCATCTTGGCCGCCGCACAATAAATAAATATCGGCTACACGTCGCGCCGCCATGTTGGCTTTCTATTAAATAAACAATATTTTATTTATTTGTTTACCTTTCATCCATGCGCGGCAATTGATGAAATCGCAATTCTTTATTAATGTAAGATGACGACTTGCAATCCTTCACAGCACACGTCGTATGCACCATTTTAATAAAATTATTTTTAATTAATTAAAACAAAAATAAAGTGACACACGATAGCCCTGAAAGTTTTATCCCGAACTACTAACACGGTAGCGTATGCAGTTCGGGAGCGCCCTTCCCCCGTCTCGCCCCTCACACCCCGCACGATTGCCCTGTCTAGACGTCTTCGTCGGACGACTGTATGCGAAGCATGGCTCAGCAGAGCGGAGCTAGATCACTTGCTGTTCCAGTAGATAAATACTATATTATGAAAAGTCAATAGTCGTTCAGTTTTCACGCGGCATTTTCTTTGTTGTAGTTACTTCACTTTATTATTGGAACGAAGTTTTGGAACGAAGTTCCTTATCGCGCGTTGCGAAGGGGGGCTAGGCGGAAAAAATTATGACCAAAACTTGTAACGACACTTTTTGCTAAGCCGTGCGGCGTGCGCGTGTTTCTCTGTCTGTCTCTCTCTCTCTCTCATAGAAAGCAAGCCAGTTATTTTCGTTTCGTCTTTCTATTTCGCATTGAACAGTGTGGTGTCGCGACGATAAATTTTGTTGAGTGTATACAGGTTTTTTGTACATAATAAATAATATTGAAGATGATCACTGTTTTTATGTCCACATTAAGAAGAAATTAATACACAAAACTAGATGTTCATGGACATATTAAAATATTATTATAACTTAAAAAAATAATAATATTACAATTCCTTCACTAATTAATCGAAAGGAACTTCGTTCCACCCGGGTCCCTTGACACCTCTCAAGCTTTTTTTTTTTAACGAATTAAAAAAAACACAACTGGAAAATAAGTTTAATTTCGGAATCGGTGGCAAAACAAAAAAAAAACGAAAATATAAAACCAAGGACACCGATTTCTGAAATTAAAATAATTTTTCACTTTGTAGTGTTTCCTTGGATGTCGATTGTTTTTTGTTTCCGCATCTTCTATCTATATTATAGAATACTAGTTTTTACCCGCGGCTTCGTCCGCGTGGAGTTCGGTTATATCGTAGCATAACGTAGCGCAGGCGAGCGCTAAGAAAGGAAGTAGAATTGCACGGACGAAGCCGCGGCCAAAAGCTAGTTTACTACAAAACTTCTTTATACACCACATTTTTTGCTAATCTATTACTGTGTGCCAAAATTATCTGACTACTGGGCGAGCTTATGTTGTTCAGTGAGAAAAAATAATTCTATTAAAAATACCTAATCACAAAGCAAATCGAATTCCAAGTTTAAAGCAGTGGTTGTAAGAAAGGCAAAATCAAGCAACTAATCCGAAACACGAAGCAAATCTTAAACCGTAAGCAAGCAAACAAAGTCGAAGTCTAGTAAAATATCCGTTAACAGTGAATAAGTACCGTATGTGGTATAGGTGGAAGCGCTCATTCATTATTCACTTTATATTAGTTCGAAAAAACACAACGTTACCGCATTCTGAAATGATACCAACGCCATCTATTGGTAGCGATTGGAACTTGAAGATCAATACAAAATAGGTAGGTAGGTACCTAAGAATTTCTATTGATTTTCGCATTATTAATCGCGTTATTAATTTGAAAAAATTTAAAAAAATCGTTTTGTCGTTCATTTTCATTGCTTTTTAATTTTTAAATTATATTTTTTTTTGTTCAGGTATAATTTTGTGCAAATTTTTTGTATAAATCTTCTTGTCTATTTTGTTTTATGTTTATGTGCAATTTTTGTGAAATAGTTGTTGTTTTCGTAATCAGCGACCCAATAAACCATAAAAACGATACCCGTGTTGATTTTCAGAATTTGCCACCCACCCCTTTGCACCTTTAATGGGTTGAATTCTGAAAGAGCCTGAAAGAGCCTGAAAGAGCCTGAAACACTTGTTTGCTCGTTTATTGATAGGAGTACTCCTGTGAAGTTTCGAATAAAATAGTTTAACTATCATGTTTCCTCATACAAACTTTCAAGCCCTTTTTCACCCCGTCAGGGGTAGAATTTTCAAAAACCCTATAACACGTAATTGTTTAAGGTGAATGCTCCAACCAGCCCGCGAAATTCAAAATTTCTTGCGTTTTTTGCAATTTGCAGGCCAGTGCTAGGTTGTATGTTGATTAAAATATTATTCGCGCCTGTAAGACGTATGTAGTTACAGAATTATAATCATCAAAATCGTGCAACCTCGCACTGGCCTGCAAATTGCAAAAAACGTAAGAAAATTTGAATTTCGCGGGCTGGTTGAAGCATTCACCTTAATTCTAATCGTTAACCTAAAGCCAAAGTTTCAGGCTTGTAGCTCTAAAAATGACGAACTTCCATACAAAATTTTAACCCCTTTTTAACCCCCCCCCCCCCTTTTTTTTGGGGAGCGAATTATCTAAAATCTTAGCGGATGTCTACGTTATTATAACTATCTGTATGCCAAATTTCAGCGAAATCCGTTCAGTAGTTTCGGCTGTGCGTTGATAGATGAGTCAGTCAGGTTTGCCTTTTATAAATTTAGATATAAAAATAAAGTCGGGTTTGTTACAACACTTATAACTCGAGAACTGCTGGACCGTTTTTTATGTTTCAGTTAGTAAACGCTTAATGCCTTCGGAGTACCAAGTGGTCATAACTCGGTAGGAGCTCAGCTAACAAGGGTATACGTCAGCTAGATAATGTTTTATGCCTTCAAAGTACCAGGTGTTCATAACTCGGTAAGAGCTTATCAAACATAAGAGTGTCAGATAGAAATCGTTTTTTGCCTTCGAAGTACCCGGTGGGAGCTTACCAAACATAGGAGTGTCAGATAGAAAACGCTTTATGCCATCAAGATATTATAGTCAATGTCAAAGTGTATATTCCCAATAAATCTTAAAACTCTCGAAGTACTAGTTGATCGATCATAACTTGGTAGGAGCTCACTTAACATAGGATTGGTAGAGAAAACGCTTTTTGCCTTCGAAGTACCAGGTGGTCATAATTTGGTATGAGCTAATCAAACAGGAGTGGCAGTTAGAATACGTCTTTAAAGTACCAGGTAGTCATAACTGAGTAGGATGTTGCCTTACATAGGAGTATCAACTAGAAAACGCTTAATTCCTTCGAATTACCAAGTTATCATAACTTGGCACAACGCACAACGCTTTATGCCTTCAAAGTACCAGGTTGTCATATTTGGTAGGTTTGTTACAACATTCACTGATTCTGAGGCGGTACGAAGTTTGCTGGGTCAGCTAGTAATGCAATAAAAGCAAATCGGTGTTCTTTGGGCAGTTGGGCACTGCAGAGTGCAGCCTGTACTTGAGTAAACTTGGCTCGCAGTAATAGGACGCGTTACGTGCTGTCACGTGATCACATTGATTGTAGCAACACTACTGACTGTGTGGGTGTACCTACTTCTGCATGATTCTGCTGGACCTCGACCGTCGTGCCTGCCTACGCACACGAAGGCAACTCTCATCATGCTGAATATGTGAATTAGATCAATTGAATTTTGGGGAATCAGGTGGAAGGCTAGATCTACACTAGAGCTACTCGTAAATGATGTGATTATTTACTTAAAGTTCTTAAAATTAGCCAATTCCCTTGATGTTGCACAACGTTATATTTCTTTCGTATACTTGGATCGTGTTAGCATCTCAGGCAGCACTAATCAGTTGTTGTGAAAAAGATCGGATTCATAGGTTATTTTCTAGGAGCTCTTTCAAAAAAGTTCAGAATCAAATATTAGGTCTTTACCTATGAAATTGCCGTTCTGCAGTAGGTACTTGCCATTTCAAATCAAAATAATTTTTGTTTGTCTAAGAATTCTAATTTCAAATTAATTTTATTTAAAAAAAAATGAATTCTTTTTCCAAAAGTAGTCATTTGTTTATTGATTAGTGTTACATTTGCATCGCATTTCAATCTCTTTCGTCATCATGGATACGTTAAAAATTCGAGTAATTATGGAATATGAGTACCGTCGTGGCAGCAACGCGGCACAAGTGGCACGCAACATCAACGACGTTTACGGAGCTAACACTACAAACCAACGCACCACCTGTTATTGGTTTGCTCGCTTCCGTTCTGGAAATTTCGACCTGAAAAATGAACCTCGCGGTCGTCCGAAGACTTTGGTCGACAATGACAAATAAAAGGCGATTGTGGAAGCTGATGATACACAATCTACGGCTGAATTAGCAGCAGCTTTCGATGTTAGCGTCAAAACAATATTGGTCCATTTGCGTCAAATTGGCAAGGTAAAAAAGCTTGACAAATGGGTGCCCCACGAACTCAATGATCGCCAGCGCGAAGTACGCGTCGAGACGTGCCTTGCACTGCTCAACAGACACACAAATGAAGGAATTTTGAACCGCATTGTTACCTGCGATGAAAAATGGATTCTGTTTGATAACCGCAAGCGCTCAGCAAGTTGGTTGGATCCTGGTTCAGCACCTAAACAATGCCCTAAACGAAAACTTACCCCTAGAAAAGTGATGGTCACTGTTTGGTGGTCTAGCGCCGGTGTGATTCATCACAGCTTCTTACCAAACGGGGTGAGCATTACTGCAGATGTGTACTGTGAAGAACTGAACTCAATGATGGAGAAGCTGGCACATCTCCAACCAGCATTGGTCAATCGCACGTCTCCGCTGCTCCTGCACGACAACGCGCGACCTCATACTGCACAGCAGACGGTCTCCAAGTTGCAAGAACTGGGGTTGGAAGTTCTCCGTCATCCGCCCTACTCACCAGACCTTGCGCCTACAGACTACTACTTTTTCCAGAATTTGGGTAACTTCTTGGCGGGAAAAAAATTCAATACCCGAGAGGCAGTACAAAATGCCTTTGAAGAATTTGTTGCCTCCCGTCCAGCTGATTTTTTTTAAGAAGGGCATCAATAAACTGCCACTGCGTTGGCAAAGATGCATTGATTGCATGGGTGATTATTTCGATTAATACAAATAAAAAATACATGAAAATAATTCGTTTAATTTTGTTCATACAAAACGGCATTATCATAGGTAAAGACCTATTATTACCATGGAACTCTTTAAATAATGGATCAGCTTCGGAAACCAACTAGAAGCTATTTCAAAACAGTTCGGATTCGCATATTGACTTGAAACTCTTTCAAAAGCAGATCTTATTGGTAGGTATATTATTTAGGATCTCTTTCAAAACAAATCGTGTGCAATTATTGTCCATGATGATTTTGAAAGAGCTCCTCTTTCAAAATCTAAACAATAGCTAAAAAATAAATAAACCCGAGCTCATTCATTTCTTTTAATAATTATCTCTGTTAATGAGTTTATGGTTCGAACCAACTTCAAAATAAATTATGCACAGGGCATAATTATAGTTTTTCTATCCACTGAATTATATTATGTTCGAGTCAAGTAGGTAATCTTTACTATATTACTATATTAATTAATATTATAAAGCTGAAGTGTTTGTTTGTTTGATTGAACGCGGTAATCTCAGAAACTACTGGTCCGAATTGAAAAATTATTTTTGTAGGTATTGGGTAGCCTATTTATCGAGGAAGGCTATAGGCTATATAAGATCACACTACAACTAAGAGGAGCGGAGCAGTAATCAAAGATGTTGCAAAAACGGGGAAAATCGCACGGGTAGGCGATTCGACGCGACGGGAAGGGTCGGGGGAACAAGAAATTTAACGCAGACGAAGTCGCGGGCAGAAGTTAGTCTTAGTATAACTGTTGAGGCTCGAATGTAACTATATACTATGACGGTCCCGCCTAGCGTCTGTAGCAACAGATCGGGTAGCGAGCTCGGGTAGGTAGGACACCCATTCTTCTCCTACAGGTACATTATATTATACTAAATAGTCTATACAAGTTTTTAAGTCTTCGTAAAAAAATCTAACGTTACCTAGACACGTAGGTACAGAACTACCTATACTATGTTTTGTACTGCATGTACATATCAACTAGTTGGACTGAAACTAGAAACCTATAACTAACTACTTACTTAAAATATTTTTTTAACTAAATAACGAATAAATACAACTTATTTAAATGATCACGTCACCTAAAATTACAATGTCTCGTCACTAGTTAAAAATATTTATTTACTATTTACAGCGCAGGATCGGCCCGCGGTGCGGCAATGCTCTGGGCCGGCACGCAGACGGCCCTGTTGTCTGACATTCAGTTATTTAGAAATACGCATACGCCTCACTAAGTTCCTCAATTAATCAAAGAAACACAGTCATATTTTGAACACTTCAAGAGTTCAAGTGTAAATATTGCAGGACAAGGATTATCATTCCGGAGGGGTAATTGCGGAACTTTTTATCGGTAGGAATTGGTTTAATATTCATAGTTAAACAACATTCATTGCGTTATTTACGTTTCTGAGCCGACAATTTATTCGAACAAATGACGCAATAGTTTAGAAATAATCTTCAATTCCATTCGAATTCTGTTAAATTGTGCGTTTCGCAATTAGGGTGCAGGACAAGAGGCTCACACCAAAGGATCTGTAGCAAGATTCTCTTCTGACAGAAGTTGACCGTACCGACCGCTTGTTATAATATTACAACTAAGTATCATACATTATGGTACATATTATTTACACTACGGTACATGTACTTAAGATGGACATTGGACAATAATATCAAAGATGGTGACAACATGACTGGAGGTCGTGATAGTATTAAAACGATAAACTGAACAATGTTAGGTACATACAAATATGTAGTTGGCAACGGCGCTTGCACACTACACCCTAAACGGCGTTCAAGGTTTTTAGGTAAAGTAGATTAAGTTGGATTTATACAGTTTTTGCGGTAAGTGTGGAGTACAAGCGTCGTTGGCAACACCCAAGAAATTACCCGAAACAGTTCGATAACTTAGTTATTACTGTAAGCACAGCGACGCCAACGGTGTGCGTTGCACAACGACAAATGGTCTATCACTAAGCACTGTCTGTTGGCGAGTCACATGGCGCGGTGGCGGCGTGGCCGCGGCGTGGTGGCGGCGTGGCCGCTGGGTGGCAGCGGTGTGGCAGCGTCACAGCGGCGGCAGGTCGTTGTCGACGTCGAGCCGGCGGCGCACCCACTGCAGCATGGCCTCCTGCGACACAACGCGCTCATCACTAACTGTCCACTCACGCCACACATACACTTAGTATCGCGAGCGGAACTTCATTCCTCAATCTACCGTTTAAACACACACATATTATGAATAAAAAAAGGTTTATTGCAGAAAGAATTTAGGGGGTGGAGTTCGCGTCCGTAGGAGGAATACCTAAGTAAAACCCTACACGTGCCCTCCGGGTGGTGCTAAACGAACCTCAACGCCGATTTTCGGGCGGCGGTTAACTAACTCGAGTTTACTAGCCTAACAAGCCAGTCAACTGTGGGTGTTAAGAAATAAATACCCACGCCCGCAACCGCACCAATCGATCGGGAGTCTTGGCTTAATTGCCCGGACTGAGAGGTAGACACCCTCTATAAAATAATCACCCCAATTCTACGGTGGGACACGTGCCAATAGAATGCATGACTGATGGGAGATCAGCACCGAGCGCCAACCTCGGCGGACCTGGCAAACGTCGTTGAATCGCCTTCTTGGGGGAATGGGCGTCACCTCCCAAGTGACTTTTTACATCGACCCTACTCGTGGGAATAAAATGAATTAGAGCAATGAAAATGAAAACAAAAAACCAAAGATGGCACAACAAATACTTCAAAAAAGTATGTTTGTACGTACAAGGAGTCACTCACTTGGCACATTACCAGCGGAAACACTAAAACAAACAAGTTTAAATGATAAGCATAATAAAGAACCAAATTCAACTGATACGAATGATGAACAAGCTACAGAAATCCAACCTTGGCAAAATGATCAGGTTCCTATGAAAAGGAAAGCGGAATCCAGTCCTGAATCTTCAAACAAAAGTAGTACAGTAACTAAGACAACATATGCAGTACCAAAAGAGAATAGATATCAAATATTGGAATCAGCAACTAATGAGGAACATCCAACTGAACATATAAAGGAGCCCAAACCGCCAAAACCAGAACCCATAATTGTTACGGGAGTCCTTGACATAATGAAATTATAAGAACTAGTTTTGTCAATTACGGACATCGATAAATATACTATGACAAATTTTAGGTCAGGTCACATAGTTAAAATAATGCCTGCTGATGTAGACACATACAAAGTCATAAGAGCTAACTTCATAAAAAACGATGTTAGCCATTATACATATAAACTCAAAAGCGAAAGAGCCTATCGAGTAGTTATACGTGGTTTATACTCATCAGAAGACACAGAACTTATAAAAAAACAACCACTTCCCTTATTTTATGTGGATGTTGACCCCAAACACAACAACAAAGAAATCTTCAAAATCAACCGTGTGAACTATGTAAAAGTTTCATTCGAGGCACCATATAAAAAGCAAGACATTTTACAGTGTAAAAGATGTCAGAGATTCGGACATGCTAAAAACCAATGCAACAGGCCATTCAGATGCGTGAAATGTGGCGAAGAACATCCAACTGCAAGCTGCTTGAAAAGACCCGACACTGAGGCAATCTGTGCAAACTGCAATGAAAAACATCCAGCAACCTATAAAAGCTGCACGAAATATAAACAGTATAAAGATTTACTTATGAATAACTAGACAACAAGAAATACGAAAGAAAGCAATTTAAACACAAATAACATAATGAACCAACACCGCCAAAACACAATAGAAAATGAACACGAAAACAACCAAAAGAATAACTACAATATTCATAAACACTTAAAACCAAATTCCACATTTAAACAAGCAACAAAACAAAAAATCACAGGAGGATTAAAATCCGAAATCAATGATCCAAATAACATTGCGGAAATACTAGACGTAATGTTCGATAAATTCCAAAACATAATAAATATTATGTTAGACAACATGATGGACCGTATGATCCAATTAGTCACGAGCCTTATAAAACACTCCTGAACCTTAGGATAATTACTTGGAATGCCAACGGGCTGACAGAACGTCGACAGGAACTCGAACTCTTCCTGAAACTTGAAAGAGTTGACGTGTCTTTAATCTCAGAAACAAGGTTCACACCAAGAACTCATTTCCGCCTTAAAAACTATATAGTGTACCTACACCTCTAACCACCTTTCTAGTAACTCACATGGAGGAACTGCAATCATATTAAAAGAGAACATTAAACACTATCTTCTTGGGGAATATAAAACTGAGAAAATACAAGCAACATCAGTTAGAATCCAGGATAACAAAACAGAAACAACTGTTTCTGCAATTTACTGCCCACTTAGGCACGTTATTACAAATTATGAGTTCAAGACTTACTTCAACACACTAGGAAATAGATACATCTGTGGTGGTGACTGGAATGCAAAACATGTTTTCTCTGGCTCCAGAAGTCCAGACTAACCACACCACGAGGTCGGCAACTCTATATAGCTACGAATGACCTTAACCTTCATTGTGCTTCACATTGTATGAATAAATTCGTAAGAATAGCAAAATAAAAGAGTCGTCTTTAATTAGTGGCGTCAGGTCTGACCATACTGGTCATCTTGTATCGTTTGACCTAGGCACAAATTTACATTTAGATAAAACCATTGAACTGAGACCCCTGACTAAAAATAAATTAAATATATTTAATAATAATTAGGAATCTCTCAGCAGAAAGTTTTGATTTTCAAGACCCCAATATTAATTACGGTACTTTTTTTTCTACAGTATGCCAATTATTTTATAGTTTTTATAGCCAACCAAGAATTCAATAAAGCATGTAAAAAAAGTAACAATCAATTTTAAACCAAAATTTAGTGAATGGGCTACTACTGGCATCAGAAAAAGCAGAGATATTTTATATAGTTTGTATCACGAGAAATCATTGACTTCTGATCAAGCCCTTCATAATTATGTAAAAAACTATTCCAAGATATTCAAAAGAGTCTGCGCTAAGTTTAAATTAATAAGTAATAAAATTAGTACCTCCAACAATAAAATAAAGGCTGTGTGGCAGGTAATTAATAAAGAAACTGGAATCACAAAACAGCGAGATCAGAACGAGTTGTCTTTAAAAATTGATAATGAAACCATTTCAAATAAGTTAAAAGTTGCTGAGACACTAGAAAATTTCTTTACCAACATTCCAATAGAAGTTACGAAATCTTTCTTATTTCTAGTTTACATTAATGACCTTCCTTACATGATGGCTAATATCTCGGATATAATTTTGTTCGCTGATGATAATTCACTTATTTTTAAAATATATAGAAAAGATACGGATGTCTTACATGTTAACGACAGTCTAGCTATTCTTTCGAAACGGTTTGCAGCTAATAATCTCTTTGAAGAAAAGGAAGTTGAACACCTCTCTTACTCCACCACTGCCACAACATGCTAAAACTAGCGCTCAGCAGCAGCAAGCTAACAGCAAAGAGAAGACAACCAGTAAAAAGATTCTAGCGCCGCCGCCGATTGTGGTGGACGGTGTTAAGAATTACCAAACATTCTACGACTTTTTGACTGAATCTCAGCCAGTAGAAACATTTACCGCGAAAATGTTAAGCGGTGATAGTTTGAAAATAAATGCCAAGACTGAAGAGTCCTACAGAGTTATTTCTCGGCGATTAACCGAAAATAACTGCTTTTGGCACTCATACGAGGATAAGCAAAATAGGCCAATAAGAGTTGTGGCAAAAATGTTGCATTCTTCCTGCCAACCGGATCGGATTAAAGATGATCTAACGTCGCAAGGATTCCAGATAGAAAATGCAATTAACAAGCTTAGCTGGAGAACAAAAGAACCGCTGAACATGTTTATTTTATCGTTCATGAATGACGAAGAACTCAACAAAATATACGGCATTAAATATATCCTAGGCTGTAAAGTGGAGATTCACCCCCTTAAAACGTCAAAAATAATACCGCAGTGTAAGAGATGCCAATCTTATGGTCATACACAGAAGTATTGCGCAAAAGAGCCAAGATGTGTTAAATGTACAGGGAAACACCTCACAGCTGATTGTAAAAAACCAGCACAAGAAAAACCTAAGTGTGTCCACTGTGGCTTACCTCACCCAGCCAACTACAGAGGGTGTTTAGTTGCCAAGGAGATGCAAATGATGAAGAACAAACACGCAAAAAGTAATCCAAGTAGCAACACTGCCGTTAAGCAAATTGTTAGAAACACTGACAAACAGACAACAAAACAAAGTGCGCAGTTTGCACAGACAACAACAATAACTGCACCTTCATCCAAAAGTGCCTCATATGCACAAGTAGTAAAACCAAGCATACCATCAAGCCTAGACGATAAGCTCAACCAGATCTTGAAGTGCATATCCTCATTTGACAAGAGACTAGAGAAATTAGAATCAAGTACTGTACAAAATCAATAATGAATAACACACTTAAAATAATGGCGTGGAATTCCAACGGACTGCTGCAACACCAACATGAGTTGTTAGTAGTCCTAGACACAGAAAACATTGATGTGTGTTTGATCTCTGAAACACACTTCACTAAGCAGTCTTTTGTACAGTTTAAAGGTTATAAAGTGTATCACTCGCTGCACCCTAACAACACGGCCCGAGGAGGTAGTGCAGTTATTATTAAAGAAAATATCTGTCATTACGAACAGAGTAAATACGAGGAGCTGGACACGCAAGCTGTGGCGGTATCAATTAAAACAAAAAAGTTTAATGTTACAGTAGCAGCTGCATACTTTCCCCCAAGACACATGATAAACAAAGAACAATATGTGAACTTTCTCAGTCTTCTTGGACCAAGATTTATATTGGGCGGGGACTTTAACGCTAAGAACACTCATTGGGGATCGAGACTAACTTCAACTAAGGGAAGACAGCTTTTTAGAGCAGTGAATGACATGCGTTGTGAGGTCATAAGTACTGGAAAACCTACATACTGGCCGACTGACCCCCAGAAACTTCCAGACCTTATAGACTTTTTCATTGTCAAAAATATATCCACCAATTACCTGAGTGTGGAAGAGGGGTATCATATGAACTCCGACCACTCTCCGATATTATTAAAACTGAGTCACAAAATATTACTGAGACAAAACCACCTGACATTGGAAAATAAGTTTACAGATTGGGAGAGTTTTAGCATAGACTTACGAAATATAATTGACCTAAAAACTTCATTAAAAAGCAAAGATCAGCTCGATTTTGAAGTAAACAAGTTTGGCAACGATATCCAACAATGTGCATGGAACAACACACCACAGTCAAATAAAAAATGTAAAGGAAATAACTACCCAAAGGAAATTATAGACCTATTATATGAAAAAAGAAATCAAAGGAAAATATGGCAGCAAACTAGATTTCCGAAAGACAAAACTCTGTTGAATAATCTATCGAAAAGACTACAGAGAACAATAAAAACCTTTCAAGATGAGGCTCTCAACACTAACCTACGGCAGTTAAGCAGTGATCATACAACGCAATACTCTCTTTGGAAAGCAACAAAGTTGTTGAAAAGGCCAGTCACATCAATTCCCCCGATCAGAGATGATAATGGAAAGTGGGCCATAAGCAACGAGCAAAAAGCCCTAAGATTTGCACATCATTTAGAAGAAACCTTTCAGCCAAATGACGGGTCTGTAGAAAACCTGCAAGTTCCCGATATTCTGCAAGATCAAAGAATTAAGCTTGTGACCCCGAAAGAAGTTGCAAAGGAAATTCAAATGATAAGCCTAAAAAAGAAATCCCCAGGGTATGACCTTATTACGGGTGAAATCCTAAAACATCTCCCTCGTAAAGCTATTGTTAAACTTACAAGGCTCATCAATGCTGCATTCGTACTAAAGCATGTTCCTGAGCCATGGAAAGTTGATGAAGTGATTATGATTGCAAAGCCCGGCAAACCACCTCACGAAGCATCATCATACAGGCCCATATCCCTGTTGCCGATACTATCAAAGCTGTTTGAAAAATTATTTTTAAAACGCCTAAAACCGATTATAAGCGAGAATAATTTGATCCCTGACCACCAGTTTGGTTTTAGAGAGAAACATTCTACGATAGACCAAGTACATAGAATTACCAACATCATCGAGAGAACGCTTGAAGATAAAAAAGTTTGCTCCACCGTATTCCTAGACGTGGCACAAGCTTTTGAAAGAGTTTGGCATGAGGGTTTGATGTACAAGCTAAGACTAATGCTGCCTAATGATTTTGCCGATATCTTGCAATCATACATTACAAATAGAATGTTTAGAGTAAGGCACGAGGATGCTTTTTCCGAGCTAAAGATAATTAAAGCTGGTGTGCCCCAAGGTAGTGTGCTGGGACCAGTGCTCTATTTGCTGTACACGTATGATTTACCAGAGCTCGAAAATAATACAATTGCAACCTTTGCGGACGACACTGCCATCATGGCGACAGGATCATGCCATACGGAAGCAATCGAAAAGGTACAAATCGCTCTAAATAAAGTTCATGATTGGGCACAAAAATGGAGAATCAAATTGAATGAATCAAAGTCGCTTCATATTGATTTCACCAACAGAAATTGTGACTACCACCCAGTCTTCATAAATGGTCAACGAGTGCCATACGCAAATACAGCCAAATACCTTGGCATAACGCTTGACGCGAAACTGCGCTGGAAAGCGCACGTCAAAAAGAAAAGGCAGGAACTAGACATGCGCTTTAAAAACATGTATTGGTTGATTGGACGGGATTCCTGTCTATCAATACACAACAAAATACTATTATATAAGCATGTTCTTATGCCAATATGGACATATGGCATCCAACTGTGGGGATGTACTAAACCAACCAACATCAAAATCATCCAAACATTCCAGAACAAGGTACTCAGGAGTATAGTTAATGCTCCCTGGTATATAAGAAATGACGACCTCCATCGTGACCTGAACATGGAACCCGTCACCAAGATAATACAAAAATATGCTGAAGCCCATGAACAACGACTCCATCATCATGTGAACATCGAGGCGATTCAGCTGTTAGACCAAACGAATATAGTGCGAAGACTAAAACGAACAAAACCTTTTGATTTAGTGTAGTGTAAAAAGTGCAGAAATAACAGTGACAGTGACACACATAATAACACATGAACAAAGTGTTTATAATATCATCATACCAGACTCTAAGAAAGTGGAACGGACTTGTGTAAAGTACAAAGGACACTATTCTAAGTTTTAAAATAATCATCATGTATAAAATTAAGTTAGATTTAAATTGCTTATTAGTCTTATAGACTAGATTGTAATTAATTATTAAGAACGGAGTTCTTTATAATAAAGGATAAAAAAAAATAAAAAAAATAATAATAATCTCTTACTTAATGCAAACAAAACTAAATGTATTAAGTTCTCATTACCAAGTTCCCCAAGTAGATCTTAATTTAAATATTGATGGCAAGAAACTAGATGCTATTTCGGAAATTGTATTTCTTGGAATTACTTTAGATTTAAAATTGCAATGGGGTGCCCACATTAGAGCTATTTCAGGTAGATTAAGTTCAGCTGCATATGCAGTAAGAAAAATCAGGCAGATGACCGATATAGCTACAGCTAGATTAGTATACTTTGCTTATTTCCACTGTATCATGTCTTATGGCGTTCTGCTGTGGGGTTCGGCAGCTGACGTAGATTCAGTTTTCATTTGACAAAAGAGGGCAATCCATGCAATCTATAAAATGGGGCCTCGCGAGTCTCTTAGAAATAAATTTACAGAAATTAATATACTGACTCTTCCCTCTCTTTATATCTTTGAATGTATAATATTTTGTATGTTCGCAAAAACTTAGGCCTTTTCAAAATAAGAAGCGAATTCCATAACATAAATACGCGTAGTAAAAATGAAATTGTGATTACAAAATTTAGATTAACTAAAACTAGTAAGTCATTTCATATAAACAGTATCCGCTTCTATAACAAGTTGCCAAAGTCGGTTACTGAACTTAGCTATGGAAAGTTCAAAACACACATCAAACGTGTCCTTATGAAAAAAGCATATTATAAGACAAAGTACTACGTTCAAGACAAGGAAGTTTGGCAATAATTCCTTCTGCACATGTGGCTTCCCTGGTACCTCATTACAGGATGACCATGTAGATGTCTATTAACTGCTCCCAAAAGACGATGTACATTTATTATTTTATTTTTTACATACTTCTTTGACATCTACTCAGTATTTGACATTATATACCTACAATTCTAATTTGTACTTATTTGTTTATTTAGTACTATTTAGTATTGGTTATCATGGCAATAGTATTGTCTTATTTATGAAATACTATTGTTTATGTAGATTATTTTATAGTTGTGAATGTGAGAACGTTGCGCCTTGTAGACTGTAGGCAATTTTCTATTTTGTTAAGTGCTTAGTGGTTGGCGACAATCCTACAATGTTCTCCCATACCTATTAATACTGTGATTTGGAATCATTGTGAAAGCCAATTATTTTTAAAAGAGTAACCGTGGAGTTTCTTGCCGGCTCTTCTCCATAGGAATCAACTATTTGGAACCGTGCACCTAGCTTCTTACGTTTCATAAGTGCCCATGTTGGTTTATGTGAAATAAAAAATATTTTGATTTGATTTGATTTGATGGGGTTCCAACATATTGGCCTGCGGACCCAAACAAGTTACCAGATATGTAGGATTTTTTCATCACCAAAAATATCCCAGTTAGCCAAATAGATATAGAGGAATGTACGGACCTGTTGTCAGACCATATACCGGTGATAATAATTTTTCATTGCAAGGCGACTCTGACTGAGTATCCACAAAGATTGTATAACCATAGAACTGACTGGGACAGTTACAGAACCAAAATATCAGAATCTGAACTCACCGTTTAATAGTGCGGATAACATCGAAGCAGCTATAGAATCACTCAATCAGCTTATTCACCTAGCGGCCAAAGAATCATCACCTTTTCTGAGACTGAGAGCCACATAAAATGCCCACTCATCATCATCATCATTTCAGCCGTAAGACGTCCACTGCTGGACTTAGGCCTCCCCCAATTTAGGGGGCTTTGCCATAATCGCCACGCTTGGCAGGCGCAGTATGGTGGTAAAATGCATAGAGAACGCTGCTGCCCATTCTCTAGTAAGTCCCTTTGTCACCTTTTACGACACCCACAGGAAGAAATGGGGTGGTGTTATTCTTTACGTCCGGCACCACACGGTACCACAAACAAGCGTACACAACCTTAGTCTGGGGGGTTCGTGTTCACACTGTTCACACAACGTCAACTATTGACGCATGGTGCAGGTCATCCATCGGAACCTATTATCACACACACGTGAGGCACGCACGGCGCCAGAATTTTCCACAAATGCCCACTACACCAGAATTATTAAGGAAAAATTAAATGAAAAAAGACAGCTGCGGAAAAAATGGCATTCTATCATACAAAGTATCCCGATGACCAAAAAGCTTTCAACAAGGCTTCCGCGGAACTCAAGCGTATGATCAGCCAAGCAGAAAACGAGCGCCTTCAAAACCAGCTAGCTAACTTAACTCCCAACAAAGATACCAACTACTCGCTGTGGAAGATAACATGACGGTTGAAAAGACCAAAAGAACACATGTCACCCATAAAAGCCACTGATGGCAAGTGGGCAAAAACAGACCTCGAAAAGGCCCAGGTTTATGCAGAACGCCTAAAATCCATTTTCAGACCTTTACCTAGCAAACATCAAGAAGTCAACGAACATCTAGATGCACCACTACAAATGAGCCTACCTCTAAAAACTGCTAGCCCCAAAGAAGTATGGAGAGAAATGTTAAAGCTACAGAAGGGAAAAGCACGAGGCTACGACCTAATCGATGCACAACTACTAAAGCAGCTGCCTAAAAAGGGCATAATTCACATCTCAGCTATCTTCAACGCCTGCCTCAGACTAGTAATCTACCCCGCTCAATGGAAAATTGCCCAAGTTATAATGATACCCAAACCAGGCAAACCGCTCCATGAAGTGAGCTCTTACAGACCGATAAGCCTACTACCAGTGCTGGGTAAGCTACTGGAAAAAATATTGCCAAACAGGATGCGCACCGTTATACCGGAAGTCATTCCTCTTCAACAGTTCGGCTTTAGAGAGCAACATGGAACTATAGAACAGGTACACCGTATTGCGGATACTATAAGTCGTGCACTAGAATGCAAACAGTACTGTTCTGCGATCTTTCTGGATATTAGCCAGGCATTCGAATGAGTGTGGCATGAAGGACTTCTCTTCAAACTTAAAAAGCTTCTTCCACACTCTCTCTTTCCGATCTTACGATCATATCTACACAGATGTTTTGAGGTAAAATTTAGCAAAGTAGTCACCCGTTTAAACGAAATCGTCTCAGGAGTGCCACAAAGAAGTATATTGGGACCAATATAATAAAGGGTGTCCAGCGGGAGTTTTTCAAGTTTAAATTATCGTCACTCTTTTGTAAGCGGGGCTAGGGGCGCAGGAGGGGTAGCGTCGGTTGCGTCATCTTTGCGGATTTGTTAGTAACCATGAGTCACTGGTCGGGAGCGCACCGCGCGTTTGCGGTGGAGCAATATCTAAAGTGTGGTGAATCGTTGATTCGAGCGCGTCGTGCTTTCTGTTCCCACTTTGATATTCGGCGATTAAACGATGGTCCAAGCACGCAGCTTATATGGTAGTGGGTACAAAGATTCCGACAAGACGGGACAATGGTTAATATGCCGCACCCAGGACCGTCCTCGTCAGCCGCAACGCCAGAAAGTGTGGCACAGGTGTGTCAAGAAATCATTAGAAATCCAAGAAAATCAGTGTGAATGATTGCCGCCTCTACAGGCATTAAGAAGTCAACTGTGCATATGATTTTGAAAAAAAATATTGAAACTTCATCCCTATAAAGTGCAAATTGACAAAAACTAAACGAAAGCGATTATGTTTTAAAAGAAACGTTCGCCCGAACGATGTTGGAACGTTTTCGGACCCCCAGACCGCTTGGAAACATATTGTTTAGCGATGAAGCACATTTCCACATCGGGGGTTACGTAAATAAACAAAATATGCGTTACTGGAACCCCGACAATCCAAGGGAACGGCATCAAAAGAGTTTGCACTGCCCTAAAACGACAGTATGGTGCGCCATTTCTACTCATGGAATAATCAGTCCAGATTTTTTCAATGAGAGAGAAACTGTCACTTCCTCGGTGTACTGCCGTATGACTGATGAGTTTTTGGTACCGCAATTGCAAGTGTTTCACGGACGCAACAATAGAACTCATTTTCAGCAAGATGGGGCAACTCCACACACTGCCAGCGTCTCAATGTCGACGTTAAGGGAAATTTTCCCTGGAAAATTAATAAGCAAGTACGGAGACATACCCTGGCCCTCTCGATCGCCGGATTTGACGCCGTGTGATTTTTTCTTGTGGCATTACCTTAAATCTAAAGTATACTGCAATAATCCCCGTACAATAACTACTCTACAAGAAAATATCCGGCGTGAAATCGCTGCTATCCCCCCAGCGCTTTGTTCGCGCGTACTTGCCAATGTGAGGGTTCGCTTACAAGGCTGTATTGCAAGAAATGGACGTCACTTGGAGGACATTTTTTTTTAATAAGTGAAATCCGCAGACCCTGGTTACGTTTTTAAAATATAATAAATATTTAAAATTTATTACTTTATTTTATTTCGAAGTCGAAAAATTTCCGCTGGACACCCTTTACTTGCTATTCACTGCAGATCTGCCAACGCACGCTGATACCATAACTGCCACCTATGCGGATGACACAGCCCTTCTGTCAGTACACGAAGATCCTGCTATAGCATCAGCCAAACTACAAGCCCATGTCCATGAAGTGGAGAAGTGGCTAGATAAATGGCGTATTAAGGTAAATCAGGGAAAATCTGTTCATGTGACCTTCACTCTGAGAAGGCAGACCTGTCCCGTAATAAAACTCAATAATGAGGAAATCCCACAGGCTGAAGATGCATCTGGATCGCAGACTCACCTGGAGAAAGCACATCTGGACCAAACGCAAACAGCTGGATACGAAATTCAGATCAATGTACTGGTTGATGGGTCGTAAATCAAGCCTGTCACATGAAAGCAAGATAGCTATTTATAAGACCATCCTCAAACCAATCTGGACCTACGGAATCCAGCTATGGGGTACAGCTATGGGGTTGCTAGCAATAGCAACATAGAGATTCTCGAAAGATTTCAGAGTAAGACACTACAAGCAATGCTAGATATACCCTACTACGTTAGCAACAAAAACATAAATGAGGATTTAAAAATGAACACTGTCAGACAAGAGATTGCTGGACATAGTGAACGGTATCAGACGAGAATCTCAACTCACGTCAATGAACTGGCATCAAAGCTGGTAGGCACAGGAAGTGTCACGCATTCCCGACTGAAACGGCATAGTGTCCCTACGCTTACCGCGAGATTTGATTTTGTCATATGAAAGGAACTCCCGAAAATTCCTTCAACTAATAAAACACAGAACGTGGCATTTCAGCTGAATGGCTTATTGTGTTGAACTCAGATCACCAAGTTACAGATGAAGAAAAGAAAAAAATAATATTGCAGAAACGTTTACAGTAAATCCGATCTCTAATGACAAAATTATGAAATGGTAAAAGTGGTGTACCTACATACAAAAAGAAATTAGAATTTAAACCAAAAAAAATACAAGTAAAATCTCAAACTAGACAAGACAAGACTTGAACTACATCTAAGTAAAAGAAAAAGAAACTTAGATAATTATCCTATAATAGTGTGTGGGAGTGTGTGTGCATGGCGATGTGTGTATTTGTGTTTTTTTGTTTAGAACTCATATTGACAATGCTTGCAGCAATAATTCACTGGCAGCACAGTTCTTCACTTCGGTTCAGCTATTAGACTATTGCTTTTTTACAGTCTTTAGTAGTCGCGGGTTGGATGTTAATTATTTTATTTTATAAAGCAGCGGAATTTCTATTGAATGGTCTTTTGGCATACTCATGTACTTTTAACAAATTTTACTGGTGCAACACTGTATTTTCTAAATATTTTAATAATATATTACTAAATATTCTGTGAATATTTCAAGCGTCTACCTGTTGTCGTTATCAATATCGAGCAAAAAAATAACGTTTGTTGTATAGGAGCCCCCTTAAATATTTATTTTATTCTGTTTTTTTTTAATATTTGTTGTAATAGCGGCAACATAAATACATCATCTGTGAAAATTTCAGCTCTCTAACTATCACGGTTCATGAGATATAGCCTGGTGACAGACGGAAGGACGGACGGACAGTGGAGTCTTAGTAATAGGGTCCCGTTTTACCCTTTGGGTACGGAACCCTAAAACGAAAGTTTTTAATCGATTTTAAATGAAGTTTTCTGATTTAGACAGATTAATTTTCAATATAATCAAAATAATCTTTAAAAAAAAGAGGTAGTAATTATAAAACGGTATTAAAAAATAATAAAAACAACATGGATATACATGCAATTGCAATTCACAAAAAATTTTCAAATCCCTATAAAATGTAATAATTAAAGATGAAGTATAAATTATTTATAAATTTTGTGTTATTCTTCTGTTCTAAATAAAAGTATTCAGTATTCTATATTAATATTTCGATATAATGAACATGCGTTGAACGCTCGATCAAACGAACATTCGATA
This sequence comes from Aporophyla nigra, assembly GCA_947507805.1. NCBI lineage: Eukaryota > Metazoa > Arthropoda > Insecta > Lepidoptera > Noctuidae > Aporophyla > Aporophyla nigra. Next base: position 25,703,078 of record OX382300.1, on the reverse strand, counting down.
TTTTGAACACTCGTTGTATTGAGTGTGCGATATATTGAATGTTCGATTTATTAACCATTCGATATTAAGAACGTTCGAGTATTTAGACGTTCGATTTATAGTGCTCGATCAATTTATTATTCGATTATTAGCTTCGATTAGGCATAGTACATCCAATTCTAAACTATTAGGTAAAATGATCAGTGGTAAAATGAGGCTGAAATATAAAAAGTAACGCAAGCAAAGCAAGTGCTTTTCCAAAAGGTTAGTAAAATGTTTAAATGTAACTCACACGAAAACACCAGTTTAACCACCACCAGCCAGTTAATAAGTAGTTAGTGCAGTTATGGAGGAGAGGGGGTGGGGGCAGATCTCATCTCCACTCGCAATAATTTACACAATGTGATTTGATTACTAATTTTTAAAATAACTAAAATACCTAGCAGGTAGAAATATGTGCTTGGAATTTAAAGAAGATTCTTACGAGGAAATTCCAATCAGTTGATTGTTTTGTTCACTTTGTTGTAGTAGCAGCCCAGTTAAGCATTGTTTGTTCCGATATAAAGCGAGATCATGTTATTTGAGTCGTGAACCGATCACATTTAAGTAACGATCGGGTCGCTGCATCAGCGCTGGTGCGGCGAGTGGAGTCGGGGATAGCGTGGGAGGGAGAGGTGCGGGGGCGGGTCAGTCGTGGTGGTGCGAGTGGTGCGCGTTGTCGGTGTAGTCATCGTAGTCGCGCGGCGCGTCGAGCTCGTCGTCGCGGCCCTCGTAGTCGTCGGGCCCGTCCGCGCCCTCCTCCTCGTCCGACTCGTCCGGCGCTGTGCCGCCCGCCTCCTGCTGCGGCACCGCCGGCGCCTCCTGCTGCCACACGCATGCGCACTCCGTACAGTACCGCCACCACACACAGGTTAGTCGCCACTCGAGTAACTTAGTTAACAATATTAGTTGGGATCGTTAGGTGTTGCCTGCTGTTAACACGAGCGGCAAGATAATAACAACCATACTGTCAACGTGGGTCATCAGAGCGGCCGCGCGAGTGCCGGCGGCGTGCGCGGCGGGCCGCATAGGGGGCACGCACCTTGGTGGGTCTCCAGCCGCAGCCGGGCAGCGGCAGGCCGTCGGGCCCCAGCGGGCATGGTGCGTCTAGCCCGGGCACGCCCTGCTCGCCCTTATCGCCCTTGTCTCCCTTGCGCCCACGCTTGCCCAAAGGACCCTGCAGAGTTGGCGCACACTGTAATATTAACATCTATCGCCCACGAGCCGCCGTGCAAGCGTCTCACTCGCCGTTCATGAACTAGAGCGTGCGCTGTGTGACGTGAAAGCCGTGCGTTACACAAATATTGATAGTAGTTGGTTATTAAATATAGTGGTGAGAACAGAGTAGTAGCACCTGCACCGCGATATTATGTACTACTGAGTTAGTAGGGCATGCAAGATGCGCGGGTTAGTGCGCGCCGGGCTCATGCGGGCAGGCTACACGTGAGCGATGGACGTGCGCCACTTACGGGTTCTCCCTTGTAGCCCTTGTCACCCTTGGGACCCTAGCGAGCGGAAATAAACGGTTATTGTCACATTATAAATATCAGTTAGATGTTGTTACAAAGTCAGAGATGACTAACCTCTTGGCCAGGGATGCCGTCGGTTCCCTGAAATAGTAGTGAGCGAATATCAGTGATTACGATGTAGTATACAGTGGGCGCAAGATGTTGTCAAAGTGCATGTAATACTATGAGTGATACGTACTGGCAGTCCCGGGTCGCCGCGCTCGCCCTTGGAGCCTGGCTCGCCCTGCGCGCCCTGCACACCACACAACAGTTATCAGCTCGCTCGTGGCACGTTAGTACGCGCCAAGCACAGCTGGCTAGTACAGCGGCGCGCGGCGCGCGGCGTGCCAGTCACTTCTCGCGCGACACTCACAATACGTTTGCTGCTCGTTACCACGTACTTCTCACACGATGCAACTAAAGAGTTTAACTGATTGCCGTAACAGAATGTAGAAGAATCATTGGCAATATAAAAGAGTTGAATAAAAATATCTGACGCGTAACTCATCTTTTACCTGCAGCACCAGAAAGTAAAGGTCAAAGTGTACCACGTAAGTTGCCGATCGTCTTGGTGTAACTGTTGTATAGTTGGTAAAGATGTAAAATTGTCAGTGAACTAACCTTCATACCGTCGAGTCCGGGCGGGCCCTGCGGAAGAACAGCACGTCAGCACGTGTAACGACCGCGCGGGCGGCCGGCACAGCACCGCATGCCCGCGCGGGCCGTTCACGGCACCACTCACTAATGCATTCACATTTCGTTTTAAATAGGCTAATTCAAGTAATTTATACAATTACAGTATAATACATGATTACAACTATACGCACCACCAAGATGCAATGCGTATAATTGTAATCTTTGAACTGCGCGCGGTAGTAAAATGCGCTTTTACTGCGCTAGCGTGGCACGAATTTGACGCGATCTTATTTGACAGTGGTAGAATACGAAAGGCAATCGAAACTTAACTTTTAATTCAAGCGCACATTCAGCCGCAACGGGCAGAAGCGCAATGCATTTTCATGCAAAAGAAGTACGATGCAGCCCGCCTGTGACATGTGTTGGTTCATAGAAAATATACGGAAGTGATGAAGGAGGATCTTTGCAATGCGTTGTGGTATGGCCCGTTTCAATCATTATTCTTTAATGAACTTCTTTAGTTACGTGAACTAGCGTACTGGGCGTCCCGTTGCGGGCTCGATGCGCAGTTTTCATGCATATATGCACAGAATGAACTTTGTACTTCAGTACAACTCGCTTTGTTTTAAGTTTTCAAGTGGTAATCACACACACGCTCTTCTCATAACAAAAATACTGAATATATAAGATGCACGGAAAGAAAATCCATGACTGCTCAGGGGATGATAATTATTATAGGATGGATTGAAATAACTATTCCACGATGTATGCCAGTGACGAATTTAAGTATTCGTCATTCGAAATATTGTTGATACCCACCACGCCAGACTGCCCACCGGACAAGCAGACGTGTGGGTCCGTGCGGGGAAAGTTGGTATAGTTGGGGGTGGGGCTGTTCGCTGACTCGAGCCGGCGCAGGGGGTAAACAACATAGGGGCAACGAGCATTGCCAGAAAGAAACAGGAAAAGGTTTAACAGAAAACAAGCGAAGAAGAAAAGAAACACAAATGTGCACGGCATGCAAATATTTATTTTCCTTCAAAATAATTTTTAAACAACAATAGTTTATGCTCTCGTGATGTATATATGGTACAAATGATAACTTTCGATTCTCATAAAAAAACTAAATCCTTAACGTTACGCTTAAGAGATACACGACGATATGAAGACAGAAACGTTATTGTGTATTTATAGTAAGTAGGAAATAGCGAGTAGAGCTGATGTCTTACAACTAGTAGCAGGGAGCGCCACATACTTACTGTTATATATACAAGCGTCCCTTCGCACTGGCCAACCATCTCTTACATGTTCACACGGTGGCCGAAGTGAGAACTGATTCTGTTAGAATTAAGTTGCAAGTAAACACGAACAATCCCGGAAGTCAAAATAGTAGATTATGTACTACAGAACTAAAAGTGAACATAGAAATTAATATTATTAATATATTTTGTACATTGGTGTCACAGTCTCCCAGCTCGAGACGCAGCGTGTTTCCATTGCTGCTTCTAATCGTCTAGCGAAACAGATCTCATAAATAAAAAGGAGAAACAAAGAAGCAGGCGTAAGTTACGCCACGTCTCGAACTTTACATATTTACTATATACATAAAGTTACATATCGGTGAGATTTTTTGGACTACATTCAATAACAAAATAAGCGAATGCATGTAATAGACTAATAGTAAGAAGAATGGAATAGTAAAATACGCACGAGTCAACATTAACGTAGGTAAGATTACGTGTTAAGTGGGACGGTAACACCGGCGCGGGCGCGCGGCGAGCAGACGCGGCGCCGCGCGAGCGCGCGCAGGCGAGCGACGCGCGGGTGTGAGCCGGCTGCGTCGCTCGTCTGCGCCGCGCTCACTAGTTATATTATAATCACAAAATTATGTTACACATACGAGTAGACGTGATGATTTATACTTATATTCACGTAATTATTAATTACAGTTAGGCCTATTCTAAGAATTTGGGCGAAAGTTTTGTAAACAATTACATTCAAATATAGGAAGATATGATAATGGTCGATACAAATCTATGTACATAACATGGTTAATTACAAACGCCACTCGCCGACGATCATATCACACGAGTGTCCGCACGTACTCACGCTCTCTGTCACCAACCAATATGTACACATACGTCACGTGACACTCTTGTCGTCCTGAGGCAACATGTTGACAACACAGTGGACTTGGCACCGGTGCCACGCGTCACATACTCGCACACTATCTCATCTATATTATTAATTTGTATATTTATACGTTTAAAAAATAGTTACTCTGAGCGTAGTATTTTAATATTAACATAAATTCAATAATGCAACAATATGACTGGAATTATGTTTCAGTAAGGAACTTAATAACTAATGTATGATACATGTTTCTATAATATATACCCATCTTGCCAACATGTTTTACATTATATACAGGGAGGTTTAAGCTCGACCGGAAACAAAAACAAGAACATAACCGTACCTAGTACACCAGTTGTAGAGAAACATTTACAAATAAATACAAACGTAATGAATTGTATTAAGGATACAGCGGGACGCGGTCGAGCAAGAAAGACAAATCGAGGGCTTTCCGAGAGCGCTCGTCAGTAATGTGTTAGATGCCATCGGACCATGACAATATACAAACTTATCTTCATAGGCAGACGTCATCCAGATAGAATGATCGTGTTGACACAAATCCACAACAGTTCACTGGTACACCGCGGCACCGCGTCGCGTGGTCACTAGCTCCGACGCGGAGAATTAATATGATACAATTTACAAACCAGGGCGACTTGGCAGCGCGCCCGGCCGAAGGCGCGAGCGAGCCGGGGCGCGGCGGGCGCGCGGCGCGGGGTGCGCGGGGGGCGCCGCTCACTACGTGAAGGCGAAGTCCGGCGGCCAGCGGTTCTCCTGCACCCACACCACGCCCGGGTTAGTAGCACGCTCACACACGAACACAGACCAGGGTTATCTCGGCGCATGCACTTATTAGTCCAGAAAAATGGTCAGTCATGTACTAGAGACTTGGCATGCTTTCCTATTGCTTTTATTGATTGTTTTGTGAAGCTCGTGATCAGCACGAGATTCCCGAGCGGGACCTTCAGCTGAGTGTTAGTGTCGGTCAGTGAACCGATGTGAGTTAGTAGTGGAGCGTTAGTAATAGATCTCGTTTGAATACAGTCCAATAAATAGTACCAATAGTAGTAATAGGACTCACTCTAGGTCCAGTATCACCGGTCCGGCCCGGCTCTCCCGGCAGCCCAACCGGACCCTGCGGGTATAGAATACTCATTGATATTTCCCCATATTATAAATCTTGAATATAACAAGAATGATTATCTGTGCACTCACGGGTAACCCCATGGGTCCGGCGTCACCTTTTTCGCCCTTTTCGCCCTGAAACAGGACATCATTTAAATATGAATTCCTTTTAGATCATCGGCATTCAGAAGAAATTAAGTACCTACCTATTGCGAAAATAAAGTACTACGACATTAATGTGGAGGCTTACTAGCTGTCTCGGAGACTCTAAATAGAGGCTGTTAAGTAGTACTTCACCTATGTTAAAATATTGCACCACTAGATCTAAAGGGAACTAACTCAAAATTCTTAATTTTTCAATTATGCACACCTTCGACTCTGTCATTTCAATACCTATCGACCAATAAACCAGATTCAAAACTATTTCCAAAATTCGACTCCTAATATTGGAAATAGTCTTGAATCTGGTTTATTCTCTCTATTATATATCTGGTGTATTGAAATGACAGACTCGAAGGTGTGCATAACTGAAAAATTAAGAATTTTGAGTTAGTTCCCTTTAGATCTAGGGGTGCGATATGGTTTCGTTGGGTCAGGTTCTATAACATTACATTAGGCGTTTTCGAATATGTTTGATTTCTTGATGTTTTAATACCTATATTTTATTTAAAACACAAAAGTCTGATAACCAGTCTTACCAAGGGGTATCGTGTTACCCAGTAACTGGGTTGTGGAGGTCAGATAGGCAGTCGCTCCATGTAAAATTCTGCTAGTCAGCTGCATCCGGCAAACTGGAAGCCGACCCCTAAGTATTTGGGAAAAGACTAGGATGATGTTGATGATTTTATTTAAAACCCAAAACCCATAAATATTTTGTGACTGTCACTACTTGCGACGTAACTATTTACCATAAACTGAGAAGTTTTTCATTTTTAGTGAATTAAGGAACGTTTTCGTGTCTGTTATAAATTCCGAAGTCAAAACTGTATATTTAACCCATCAAAAACACAAATGTGGAAATGGGATCAGTATTAAGTATGCGGGGTTGCCGATTGCGTCAACAAAACATTTAAATGGGTGCCAAGTTCTCTAGATAATCCTGAAATTTATTTATGACAACATACAACATTTTAAGATTTTCTGATACAACCATGGATGCTATTTATAAATATAACTTCCCAAAGTAAAGTTCCCTTCACACGCTTTGCTTTCACCAAACGATTCTTTTACTACCTTGGGCCTTTTTTATACAAGGTAATTTTTTATCCAGTGCGCAAATTTTAACAAATGAAACTTAAACGAGTTATAATAACCATGCAATTTTTATTTTGATATATCTTAGTACAAAAAAAATGGCATGTGTGTGTGCAATTCACACGTAGTAGAAGTGAAACCTTCAAAATTTTTGGCTTCAAGATAATTATACGAATGTAAAATTACGGGAAGAGGATGATTGTAGGTTTTAGTAATGATTATAGTGATACAAAGTTTGATAATTATTTTACATTTTATTATTCGTATAATTACATCAATTTATCGCGACAATATTCTGCATTCGTTTTCAGCATATTTGAAGAATTTTATTATAAAAATGGTTAAAAAAAACTACAAAATTATATTACGTACACGTATACAAAACACCACGGTTGTTGTGATGCCTTTACTCAAACTTTGTACTACGAATTCGTGCGCGCACAAACGCCTCTCATCTGCCAAAAATGATGAAGTATCTTGATCGCAAAATTACCTCGATCTGTCAGTCGCGATTGGTCGCGATGTTTCATCGATTAGCGGCGAACTTTCATTTTTACAGAATTTAGCATTAATAATCTGTATTTATGATGGTTTTGCATGGACGAGGGAGTACACAATAGACGGACAATGCAATATAAGCGCTTATTTCAGCCCTGGAACGCGCCAACGAAGGTTGACAGTTTGACATAAACATTTGGATAAGCGTAGTGATCCGTACGATTGTAATTAAGTTTTAAGTGCAAAGTTGTGTGTGTGAAGTGTTTTTGTTGAAACGTAAGATGGACAGGTAAGTAAAATACAGTTTTTATTGCCAGGATTGTGTTTTTGACAAAGATTACGTAACGTCACGTAAATAGTTAGTTCAACAAACATCGTCATCCATTTTGCCGCCATTTTTCCGCGGCCGGCGTCGGATTTCGCAGTATTACGAGTAATAATTCTACTATTGATAGCAAACTATTGACGTTACTTAGGTTACTATGTATTGTATTATTGTTATTATGCATTTATAAGATATTTGCGTAACATTGTAATGAAAAATACGCAACCTAAAAAGATGAAGGAATTCGATTGTTGAACCGGGAATTTTAGGTCATGTGACACTAAATAAAATCGTCATTGTGTTTTGTACGGATGATGAAATGTGTGGATATGACTTCCGCACATTTTAATGGTAAAATTTTTGGGTAATTTGTTTTTAACCGACTTAAAAAAGAGGTTATTGGACACGTATGTAGGTCTGTAATGTTACTGTTAGTGCAACTGAAATTTTGTATTTTTCCAGCTCGCATGCCAGAGGACGCCGGGTGGTGGAAGGGCACCACCACCACTTGACATGATTTTGCAGCCACCGGCAATGTTAGTAACTTAGGACTTTTCTAATTTTCATTTATCTCTAAATATTCAGGTACTACAACACTGCTTTTGTTCCAGGTTTATGGAAAATGACTGGCCATTGCCTGGGCCGGCATTACCGGTGCCTTCGTCACCAGCATCACTGTTCGTGGTGCTATCGCAATTATAATTTTCTTTTCTTTTTTAGTTTTCATTGTTTTTTCCGTATTTACATAAATAATATATAGGTACGATAATAGACTTGAAATAATAATAATTTGTACAAGTGCATAAAACATTTTTGATTAAATTCTAATATGTACAGGTACATAAAACGTTTTTAATGTGTTTTAATTTTTTGAAGTTCAGATGTATGATATTTGCCGTATCCATATTTCTTTCGTCCATGGCCATGACGTCATGTATTTCCTATCTCATTTTCTCCTACGTTAAATCTTATGAAGTTATGTCTGTCTCTTTTTAACCGACGAAAAAAACGGAGGAGGTTATTACTGCCGCTTTTTCGTTTCATTGAGTTTCAAATCACAACCAACGGCGCTAAAGAAGTTTTCACTTCAAAATTAAGTTATCGTTAACGAAAGATGTCTATTTTGAAACTGGTTTTTATGGTAACTTGCGCGCGGCGCCGCACGGTGGGCTGAAAATCGACTTTCATAGACATAGGGATATCAATTTAAAGGGTGACGCTTTTTTTGGTGGGAACTGCTTCTACCAACCATTTCCATGCTCTAATAAGTCGAAAATGTTATATATAGATACAGCTCGGTTAGTCTATTTTAGTTATTTCCACAGCGTTATGTCTTACGGTATTCTACTGTGGGGTACAGCAGCTGATATCCAAAATATTTTTGTCCTTCAGAAACGAGCTGTTCGAGCAATTTACCAGCTAGGTGCCAGAGTTTCCCTAAGGGACTTTTTTAAAGATATTGGTATTCTTACGGTGTCATCACAATTCATTTTCGCCAACATCTTATACAGGGTTATTTGTAAAACACCGGCAACCTCTCAGAACTATGTTACTAACATCATAATCAACAACTTTTGTTCCATACCTTTTAAAAATTCATCATATTTTAGATCATCAGATTTTCATACAAAAATAAAAATATTTAAATTGAACGCTGTAAATGTTACGAAATCTATGCGAAGCAAAAGAAAACTACAATACGTTAGCGAGGGGAGCGGGGTTAGGGTGGCGGGGGCGTTTGAACTTGATCTATTTACGGGTGGCCGATTTTTGTGTGAAAATCTGAAGAACTAAAATATGATGAATTTTTAAAAGTCATAGAACAAAAGTTGTTGATTATAATGTTAGTAATATAGTCCTGAGAGGTTGCCGGTGTTTTTCAAATAACCCTGTATATTAGGCAAAATATACACTTATACGCTAAAAACAGTGATATTCACACTGTTAACACTAGAAGTAAGGACAAACTACGTGTTCCCTTTCACCGGCTTCATAAGGTGCATAACTCATTTGTTGGGCTTGGTATAACATTTTACAACAAGCTACCACCTTCTTTACTAGAATTACCTTTTAATGCGTTTAAAGCTCAAGTAAAATCCAACCTTTGTCAAAAGGCGTACTATTCCATCAACGATTATTTAAATGATAAGAATAGTTGGTCGCTGTGATTAACTCAAGACAATGTTTATGTTCTTTCTCCAGTATTAGCGTACCTAGTGATAGGTTCAATATAATTGTTTCCATATTTTTTTCCTGTTTATGCCAATTTTATTTTATTAGTATTGCATAATGTGGTTTGCTAGCGACCTCGACAAGTAATCATTCAATTCTTGCTTGAGCAACCGGCAGCAAGTTCGTCATGCTCCCTTAGATGTCAATGCTTGCGGTAGCGTCGGGGGTCGGGTTACCCCCTTCCCTCAAATATGGCGAGGGGGGCAATGGCTGATCTTTGCGTTATGCTCGTGAACGGGTGCTGCTTGTGGTGACTGGTCGTCTTGCTGACTTTGATGTTGATATTATTATTAATATTACTTACCTGTTTAATTTATTTTACGTCGATGGTCCTAGTTTATCATTTGTGGCCTCGAGTTGTAACTCAGGTCGTAACAGCTATGTGAACATTCAGCATTGCATATGTAAGCTGTCACGCCCTTTATGCCAGTTTTTTATTTTTGCAGCCATGTTTCTATATACATATTTTTTTTTTGCTTATGCTTGAGTATACTTTTAATTTTATTTGTTGGTATATTGGGTTGGCTAGCTGGCATATAGCAAATCATTTAATTTAATTTGTGTCTCTTAATGTTTTACTATATACCATTGTATAAGAATCAAGTTCTTCTAACTGGACAGACAGCTGTGCTGCTGGGGAGTTTGTTGGCCACTTCTTCTTCCCAGCTAAAGCACTAGGAAGTGCGCGACGGGTGGGCGTTTTGGGGGGACTGTCTTTTGTAATTTTGACGTTCGAAAAGTGCTGATCCTCAGCCTAATTTGAATAAATGACTTTTGATTTTGATTTTGATTTTGATATTTGATTTTGTTAAATTAGCGTATAAAGGAATGAGTTATATTTTTTTTGCGAAAAATTTGTATGGAACTCGCATGAAAAATCCGATTTTCTTTGGAACTGCAAATCAAACCGTAATATCCTTACAGGGGGTCTTAATACTAATTATTTGTGGTTTTTTGACATACCACACATAACGGTCACTGCTGCCGATTTTTTTTTTTTTTAATTAAGAAAAATAATATTATTTCGAAAATTGTTCATTTTATTCATCAAGTCAACAAACTAAGTACTAATTAGCTACTATTATCTTCCTGAACTAATTAAGGACTAGCATTCAACAATACAAATCATAAATTATCATCCTATTCTGAAAAGTGACTAGGTAATTAGGATTATGAGTTCCAGTAAAGTTTAAAGTTTTTCGAGGGTAGGTGTAAGAAAAGTTAACACATTATTTTGCAATTCGATTTTAACTAAAAATAATATTCAGTATTTTTACTTGCTTTTGCGTACAGTATTTGTGTTATAAACGTCTAAACACACAGTACTTACATTGGTGAAACAATCCATGTAATAGAAGCACTTAAAACTGCACCACCTGCCAGTTCTCACTAGTACTGTTATAGTCACTACAAGTTCTACACACTTCATGATGGCATCTCAACTGGATGATATCCAATCGGCTCAGAAGAACCTTGAGGAGTGCTTTCTAAGAAAGATGGGTGAGCTTGAGGCACAGATCCAAAGTGCTGGACCCGCAAAGGATACCGTAGCAAAGCTTGCTGATGAGTTTCGTTCGTTTCGTGAACTTATGTTCGGCATGCTGGGTCTTCTTAGGAAGCAGATCATCGAGTGCTCTAGAGTGGCCGATGGACTGGAGACAAGATCTCGTCGGAAAGCTCTAATTTTCACCGGATTTGCTGAAGCGGAGAATGAAGATTGCAAGGCTCTTGTGTTGGATGTTTTAAAGAACAAACTGGCCCTAAAGGACATCACTGCTTCGTCTATCAAAGTCTGTCATAGACTTGGGACATCCGGCAAAGGACCAGCAACCAGCAGACCTATTTTGGTAAGGTTCTCCAATATTGACCAGAAGTCCTTTGTTTGGAAGGGCAAGAAAGCGTTGAAGGGATCCCCAGTCACGGTAAAGGAATTCTTGACCCGCTCCAGGCAAACTGTATTCAGCAGGGCGCGCGTACACTTTGGAATGACGGCATGCTGGACTCAGGATGGGGTTATTGTGATCAGATCAACCGACGGAAAACGACATAAAATCTGTTGTTTAGAGGAACTCAATCCCTTGTTGGCTAAGTACCCAAAGATGACCGGGGAATCGTCATCATCCGCTGGAACTGGAGGCAAGTCTGATAACTCAGTGCGGAAAATCTAAGCATTTTGAACTTAGTCGTGTTTGTGGTTATCAACTGTTCAGTTTTTGTGCTCGGGACGTCATTTCAGGTATTTTTAATATTTATTGTACACGTCTACCTGCTTACTATTTCTTATTTTCCACTCAAAACCACATAAATCTCATTGTGTTGTTTTTTCGTAAGTTGTTTGTGGTTAGATTATTGTCATTACTTCATTAGTTGTCACTGTCATCTGTCATTCTTGTCAATCTTGAATTTGCCCACATTTTGATGTCCAATTTTCCGTGTTCCACGTATGTATTGTGTTTCGTAATTGCGTTTCGTTTCTGCTACCTAATGTAACTTTGTCTTGATTTACCGTTTTGTGCTTTGCTTGTTCATAATATTTTGTTTAATGTTGGTGATGTTATTTCCTGTTCTAAATTAATTTTCACTACTGATTTTTATGTATCTACTTTTGTACAGTACTACATGGATCTTTTGCCGCTTAGAACGCTTTTTTTAACTTTGTCAATTTTGGAAAACAAAACGCCTTAGTACTGATTTTGGATATGCACCAAAAGCGAGAGCAATTTTAGCTGTTAGTTTATTTGCATTTTTATTACTTATTTATATTTATATTATTATTTGTATTTTATGTTATCAGATGATGATTCTTTTTACTCTGCCATTGATTCCTCTAGCTCATCCGCTAATGCTAGTTTCACCTCTTTGACTGATACCGTTGGTGACTTTGTGCGTCGGTGCTTCAGCCAACAGAAAGGTCATTTGTTCAATGTCTGCCATATAAATGCGCAAAGTGTCCCAAGTCACCACAGTGATCTGCTGGACACCTTTACCGACGCCAATACTCATGCCGATGCCGTTCTGATTTCTGAGAGTTGGTTCAAACCTCATCTTCTCTCCGCTACCTACTCTCTCCCAGGTTTCACTCTTATCCGCAATGATAGAGTTGGAAAGGGAGGGGGCGGTGTAGCTATCTATCTTCGTGACGATTTCCCTTTTAAAATCATTACCTCATCTCCCGCACAATATCATGCTTCAGCTGAATACCTCTTTTTGGAGGTCGACATCAAGGGCGTCAAGACACTACTTGGTGTTGTGTATTGTCCACCTGCCGTCGACTATTTCTCCGAACTCGAATTGGCGCTGGAATCCGTAACGTCAGAATATGCACATTGCGTCATCATGGGCGATTTCAATACTGACCTTGCTCTCCCCTCTCCTCGATCCCGCAAACCCCATCACATTATTGAGTCCGTGAGTCTCCATATTCTTTCATTGCAACCTACCCATTTTAACATCTCAGGTGATGTCACTTGGCTCGACTTAATCCTTACATCCGCACCTTCTCTTGTTTCCTCTCATGGTCGGTGTCCCGCTCCTGGATTTTCCCATCACGACCTCATTTTCCTCTCTTATGTCCTTAAACCGCCTAAACCTGTCCCAAAAGTTCTGCACATGCGGAGTTTTGCGCGCATGGACGTTGAGAAGCTTCGTCAAGATGCATCTGATATCTGTTGGGAACACCTGGCAGCGGCAACAACTGTAGACGAAAAACTGCACATTTTCAATCGGACGGTCCTTGCACTCTACGACAGACACGCTCCTGTTAAGAAGATTAAACTTCGGCGTCCACCTGCTCCTTGGATAACGACAGGGGTTCGTATGGCGATGAGGCACAGGGATCGGGCCTTTCGTAAATTTAAGAGGGATCGTTGTGAAGAAAATCGGAACTTTTTCAAAGCTGCTAGAAATCGGTGTAATCAGATGATACGTAACGCCAAACGCCGCCATATTCTTGAAAACATATCTTCTTCTTCACCTGCTGATATCTGGAAGTTCCTCGGTACTCTTGGTATCGGCAGACCACGTCATGTGGATTTTCCTAATACCATTGGCTTGGATGATATCAACCGTCACTTCACAACCACTTGTCATTTGGGCGCCCAAATGTTGTCCCAGACGGTTGATTTCATTACTGGCCTAGGTAGTCCCATCATAGAACCATTCCACTTCGCTCCGGTCACCTTGGACGAAATTAATAAGATCATCCTTTCCATAAAATCTAAGGCTGTCGGCTACGACGACATCTGTCGTAGTATGGTTGTTTGGATCCTTGATAGCCTTCTCCCCCCGATTACCCTCATCATCAACTTTTCTCTAGATTCCGGACAATTCCCATCCCTGTGGCGTATGGCCTATGTCCGCCCACTTCCTAAAATTTCCAATCCCTCCCCAGTCACTTTCGACCCATTTCCATTCTCCCCTTCCTCTCTAAAGTGCTTGAGGCCTGCGTACACAAGCAGTTTACGGGGTTTGTTCACCGGAACAACCTTGTCAGCTCTTTCCAGTCTGGATTCAGGCCTGGGCACAGTACTTCCTCTGCGCTTCTTAAAGTGACTGGTGACATTAGAGAAGCCATGGAGGATACCAAGGTTACCGTTCTGGTATTAATTGATTTCTCTAATGCCTTTAACGCTGTCAGCCACGATATTCTTCTTTCTATCCTTTCTCATCTTATGGTTTCGCCCGAGGCTCTGGAATGGTTCTCTTCTTATCTTCGGGGACGTCAGCAGTCAGTTCACGTCGATGAGAGTTCGTCGAGTTGGCGTGATCTGGAGGCTGGTGTTCCACAAGGCGGTATTCTTTCTCCATTGTTATTCTCCATCTTCATTAATTTCATAACTCACTGTCTTCGGTGTTCGTATCATCTTTATGCTGATGATCTACAATTGTATACAGCTGTGCGGGTAGAAAGTTTACCGGACGCTATAGCGGATATAAACCGAGACCTGGATCCAATAAAAAAGTGGTCTGATCGTTTTGGAGTGTCAGTAAACCCTTCAAAGTGTCAGGCCATTGTTATTGGAAGCTTGCGCATGATGGGTAGGGTGACGCTTAGCTCTCTTCCTCCTCTCATGTTCAATGGTACCGTCATACCCATGACCTCTACGGTGAAAGATCTCGGTTTGCATCTTGACTCGACACTGAGCTGGCAACGCCAGGTGTCTAGTGTCAGTCAAAGAGTCAACGGGACTCTGCGATCCCTGTATCGTCTGAGGAACTTGTTGCCCGTTAAAACGAAGACCATGCTTGTGCAGACTTTGATTTTCCCAATCATCGACTATGGTGACGTGTGCTACTTTGACTTGAATGCAAAAAAAAAAAAAAAATGTTGATGGTTGTTGCCTTCTTCATCTAATTTAAAAATTTTCATGCTATGTTATATCCTAGCTAAACATGTTTGTGCCTTATTTTGTATTTAACACCACTGTATACCATGTTTTACGCAAATAAATATTTGATTTGATTTGATTTTGATTTGAATAATTTTATCCGATTCATATTTAATCTTAGGAAGTATGACCATGTGTCGAGCTATAGGTCTGAGCTCAAATGGATGTCTATTCGCCAAAGAAGAAGTTTGCGCGCTTTGACTACGCTTTTCTCCCTTCTCAACTCTCTAAATCCTCCTTCTTATCTTATGTCTAACTTCCAATATCTATGTTCTTCTCACACTAAGAATCTGCGTTCATCTAACAATCTTCTTCTACTTTGTCCTTCTCATTCTTCTGACTTTGTTCATTCTTCCTTTCATATTCAGTCCATTCTTCTTTGGAATGCGCTTCCTTTCGATATTAGGACGGCTACCAGTCGGTTTGCATTTAAGCGGAAATTGCAGAGTTATTTTCATAATAAATAGCGTAGAGTCATCTCAACACTTCTCTACCTTGAATTTGTATCTGTAGATTTATATATATATATTGTAGAAGATAGGAAGATATCAAGAGGGGGAAGACCTATATAAGGCGTTGCACCACTAGCACCGGTCCTTTTTTCACTCGGAGCCATCGTGGGAACAACATCGTGAGGACGTCACTCTGTCGGTTACATTTTAAAATCGTGTCTGTATTCGCGCCATAATTTGTTAGTTCTATTGTGAGTGTATTTTTTTTGTTTAGTTAATTTGTTATTCGATTCCTAGTATTAAATTGTTGTCAGTTCGATTTGCATATTTGAATTATTTCCTGTAGGTATTTCTAAAATTATTTTTAAAAAAGTCACTTCTGGTCTAATTTCCAAGAATATACAGGGTGTCCAAGAACCTGGCGTCCAACTGGATTCCCACGATGCCCCAAGTTCTAACAGTACTCAGAAAAATATTTTAAAAAATCCACCCCATGTACTTACAGAATTATACTGATTTCAAAAAAAAAGGGGAAATGAGCACCCTGTGACATACTTTTGAATGCTGTGACTGCTAATGCTGATAATTTCGATATTTCTTGGAGGTTTTGTAATCTAGGGTATTGCTGTGTCTAAATAGAATGTAAAAATAAAGTACTTATTGTACCATTTTAAAATAAAATATTATTTTAACTAAAGGTGATATGGAAAACTATTGAATTTCGCAACTTTGACCGACTGTAGTGTAAAAAAAATGTACCAAAATAGTATGGCAAGTGACGTCAAATTTTGACGCGTTTATTCCTCTTTTTAAAAAGGTATAATACTTACACATTAATTTGAAAAAAAAAATTTTTGATAATATTTTTACTCAACAACCCAATTTTTACGATGTCTTACAGAATTCTTAGAAAGAAAAATTTACGACGAATTGAATCTAACCTCTAAAGAATTACTATTGTATGCTCATAAAAATAACAACAGGCCTCTCAAAAAACAGGTTAGACCGTAAGGGACGGTATGTGCATGCATCTCACCATAGTGATTTGTTATTACAACAGGAGGGAGCAAGACAGAAACTATCTTTGCGATTTGCTGGTTCTTCTTTATGGTACCCCATTATTCAGGTAAGAGTGAGGGAGAAAAAGGTTAGAGGTGCGAGTGAGATAGATAGTGACGCTATCTGGGATCGTGCTATTTAGGATAACAGTACGGTCAGTACGCGTCACTGCCTCCTGCCGTTACTACGCACCTCTCTCTTATTGTTACCATTGATCACGTACTACGATTTAAAGCTTTGTTTATTGGACTCGATTACTCTTTGTGCTCTGGACTTTGAAACGAACTCTTTACGACGACCTTTGCCTGTGTTTGGACAGTTTGTGTTTTGTGTGTGCTACCATGGTGACCTACACTCCGCAAGAATACGCAAATATGCACTACATTTATGGAGAATGTAGAGGTAATGGACGAGCTGCAGCGAGACTTTACAGAGAAAGGTATCCGAGGGCTACGCGATATCCCGACCATCGAGTTTTCATTAATGTGCACAGATCACTATGTGACGGGCGGTTCCCCAATCAAGTAGCTGGTGAAGGACGACCCGTAAATGACTTCATACGCGATGAAGTTTTAGAGGCGGTGTCGGCAAATCCAAGCATCTCTGTGCGAGGAATAGAAGCTGATACGGGGATACCGAAGAGCACAGCACACAGTATTCTCCAAAAAGAAGAATATCATCCGTACCACGTACAGCGAGTGCAAAGTCTTTTACCTCGAGACTATCCGAGCCGAGTCGCGTTTTGTGAAACAATCCTGCAAAAACATCGAGAAGACGAAAACTTTATCGACAAAATTTTGTGGTCAGATGAATCAACATTTAAGAAGGATGGCTACATGAACCTACACAACTTGCACGAGTGGCATGTGGAAAATCCGCACTTGATGCGAGAAGATAGATCCCAGTACCGGTTCAAAGTGAACATGTGGACCGGTATTCTCTGTGGGAATATTATTGGTCCATTTGAGATGCCCGAGAATTTGACTGGCGAATCATATTTAAATTTTCTTCAAAATGATTTGCCAAACTTACTAGAAGAGACCCCACCAGATATGTGGTTCCAACACGACGGCTGTCCAGCACATTTTCGCGTATCCGTTAGAGAGTTTTTGGACGAGCAATACCCGAACAGGTGGATTGGGCGATCAGGAACAATCCCGTGGCCAGCCCGCTCACCTGACTTAAATCCGCTGGATTTTTTTTTCTGGGGAACTATGAAGGAGCTCGTTTATGCGAAGCCCATTAATGACATCGCTGACCTTCGTGAGAAGATAACACAAGCAGTGCAGGTGATACGTCAAAAAAGTTACTCGCGAAACATAAAGCGGTCCTTTTTAAGGAGAGTGAGAGCTTGTATTGCCGCGGGTGGTCAACATTTTGAACATTTATTGTAATAAAATATCTTTAAACTAACATTCTTTGCTTTTATTCTACTGGGAACCCATCTACCTGTGTGTATTTCCTTCTTGCTCACTCTTGGAACCGAAGTAAATAATAGTAGTAACATAACAGTTTCTAAGATAAGAAAGGGTCCGACAGTTACCGTTAGTAGGTAGGCACTTCGTAAAAATTGGGTTGTTGAGTAAAAATATTATCAAATTTTTTTTTTTCAAATTAATGTGTAAGTATTATACCTTTTTAAAAAGAGGAATAAACGCGTCAAAATTTGACGTCACTTGCCATACTATTTTGGTACATTTTTTTTACACTACAGTCGGTCAAAGTTGCGAAATTCAATAGTTTTCCATATCACCTTTAGTTAAAATAATATTTTATTTTAAAATGGTACAATAAGTACATTATTTTTACATTCTATTTAGACACAGCAATACCCTAGATTACAAAACCTCCAAGAAATATCGAAATTATCAGCATTAGCAGTCACAGCATTCAAAAGTATGTCACAGGGTGCTCATTTCCCCTTTTTTTTTGAAATCAGTATAATTCTGTAAGTACATGGGGTGGATTTTTTTAAATATTTTTCTGAGTACTGTTAGAACTTGGGGCATCGTGGGAATCCAGTTGGACGCTAGGTTCTTGGACACCCTGTATATATTATAAGTATGTATTGTAGCAAATATGTATGTGTATAATTAGTTTATAACCTATTTTAGTACTAGTGTTTTTCTCTTATTTATAATTCATTATTATACATTTTTCACTATTGTTCCTCTCAAACGAAGCACCTGCCATGTAATCTCTTCACCGCCCTTGGTTGACTGGTAGAGAATGCCTAAGGCATTAAGTCCGCCTTTGTACCTTTTTTTTTGTGTGCGAAAAGTTTAAATAAATAAATAAATAAATACTTCACCAAGAACTTTTACCAGCTCATTTTAATGAAAATAACTAGTTAAAATAGGTAAATAATAATTAATTCCAATAAAAATTCATTTATATGATTCTTAAAATCTACTAAATACAATTTTACAATTTAAAACATAAATATATGTCGCAGCGATGGCATCACCGTGGCGCCATCTGTTATTTTGATTACGGAATTAAGAAGTAAACAATGTAAACGTCAAACGGAAACGTCAAGTGCTACACTTGGGTACGGTCGATGCAGATGTGGTGACATTTAATTGACAGCCGTCACATGACTGACGGTAGACATCTGTCAGACACTGACAGTTGTCATCCTGACGGAACGTGACAGTGACCATAGAGGATAGTGATACGGACAGTGACGGTTAGAGCGGGCGGGATTATTCTGAGAGACGCAAAGGCGAACGGTCGTGTTTTCTGTTGTCCCCACGTGCTGCATCGAACTTACCGCGTTTCCGATTTAATCTATTCTGATCGGCTTGATCCTTTAACATTTTTAATCCCCGGCCATGTGTGACCATACTGGTAGCGAGGCGCCCCACCTACCCTCGTTATCAGAAGTGGGATGTAACTCTAACGACCCACATGGTGCAAGCGGTGACACGAACGGAAATTCGTGTAATAACGAAACACCTGATTTGAAACACGAAAAATGGCTTCTACTATTAGAACAGCAGAACCGCAATTTTTTGGCTGCTATACGAGCAATGCTAACATCCTCGTCAGGCACGGATCGCCTTCGCCTGCCGGATTTCGACTCAGAAAAACAGGATATTGACTCGTGTGCCTGGGTTACAACTGCAGACATGTGCGTGGCCGATCAACACTGCCAAGGCGCATCATTAATGATCGCGTTTAGTCGCGCGCTCAAAGGAGAGGCTTCCACTTGGCTCTCATCTGTGTCTTATCCTGGCATGACATGGAGCGAATTCAAGGTGCTGTTTGTAGCAAGGTACGACTGTCGTGATACTACCGCCTCTTTTCTAATCAACCTAAATAATAAAAAGCCAAAGGAAAATGAGTGCCTAGCCGCATATGCCGCTACCCTCATGACTTCTATAATGTCTCGATGGAACGGCCTTACTACGGAACAGATTGCGATCGCTACAGTTTTGGTTCATGTTGCGAAGATCGACCCGCGTGTGCAAAGACTGTCATTTACCACGGACATCAAGACCCTTAGCGAATTACAAAGGGAGTTATCGTAGGCCGTATCGTTTCTGAAGAGACACACTTCCTCTAGTGACGATCGTGATGTTGATGATGCGAAACGACTACGTCCAAATGGACCGCCTACTATTACCAAATGTTTTAGCTGTGGGAAACTAGGCCACAAGTCGATGCATTGTCGTAGTAACAAGGATCTGAGGCCACGAGAGGATTGGTTTAGACCAAAAACCCCACACAACAACCCTAGCTCGAGTAATGAGTCCACAGGGAGGTTGGACCGGATTACCTGCTTCGAATGCCATGAACAAGGACACTATGCATCCAACTGCCCCAAACGAAGCAGCAAAGAGGTGGGCGGCAGTGCTGCAGCTGCTTCTGCAAGTCGGTCGATTTTACTAAAACATTCACCAAAAATGGCTTTAAATCGCACTCCTCCAGTATCGCCATCCGTACCAAATAGACAATCTCCAGTCCACCATCAATCTGAGCCAAACATAAGTGCGTCATCGGAACTAAGCGAAGTCTGCATCTCAGATTCGTCAAATATTAGCAGTCGTTATAAAAGGAAACGCAACGAACAAGACAATTGAACTGATTTTAAAAAGATATCTTCTGGCATTATTAGTCATGAAAATAAAAAACCAAAGGGAGTGCAACACACTTTAAAATTGTATAATCAAAATATCCAAGGTTGCTCTTCCAAATTACTTGAAATAGAATTGTTTTTAGAAAACACCAAGTTTGATGTCATTTGCTTAACTGAACATTGGTTAAAAGATCATCAAGTAAAGTCAATAAATTTTGAAAATTACTGTGTAGTTAGCTTTTTCAGCCGAAAACGCATGATACATGGCGGATCATTAATATTAGTTAAAAATTCTATTAAATCGAAAGAACGAAAAGACATCATTGGGCTGTCTGTTGAACACACTGTTGAGCTGTCCTGTGTTGAGCTTGATAAGCATGTTATAGTATGTGTATACAGACCTCCAAGTTACCAGAATCTATCTGTGTTTGATTCTGTAATGGAAGAGGTGCTAAAGAAACTTAGTACTAGTAGTAAGTCACTGGTCATATGTTTCGGATGGAGCCAAAACTTGTTGGAGAATTGGTGAAGGCGGCCGGTTATCGATGAGGTCATCAGGGTTCGTTCTTGACTGATTTTCCGACATGTTGAATGAAAGTTTCAGTGTAATGCTGATAACTGATTTATTTTAATCGAAATTACAAATCACTAATTAATTAAATTCACTAATCACTTCACTAATAATTAAGTTAACTAATCACTTCACTAATTTAAATTAACTTTCACAATAAATAGTAAATGTGATTCAGGTGTGATCCGTAACACAATTCCGAGGTGTTGACTCTACGACTGCTTCGGTTAAAGTGCCTCGAGCCGGCGAGCGCACCGCGTTATAATAGCTCGCCCCCACCTCGCCTGACTCACGGAGTGGTACGATGATGTCACGTTGCGCACGTGCGCCGTTCTAGGTGTTTTTGTACCTCGACGCCGACACGGCCATTCTGCACAAAGGTCGCCCTCGACCTTAAAACATTAAGTTTCAACTAGTGCTTGTGGCGACTAATTGCGTAAACCAAGTTAGAAATCTTGTCCTCAAGTTATGTTATACATTGCAAAAGTAAGGAGGCCCCTGTCCTCAACTCACATTTAGTACATATATTATGGCAAAGTAAGGAGGCCCCTGTCCTCAACTTACATTCATGCATATGGCAAAGTAAGGAGGCCCCTGTCCTCAACTTACATTTGGTACAGGTAGCAAAGTAAGGAGGCCCCTGTCCTCAACTTACATTCATAATATGACAAAGTAAGGAGGCCCCTGTCCTCAACTTACGTTCAATACACATCGCAACATAAGGAGGCCCCTGTCCTCAACTTATGTCCAATACATATCGAAAAGATAAGGAGGCCCTTGTCCTCAACTTATATTATGAACAGGTAATGCAATCTTTTTTTTTGTACAGGTCTGGAATAATGAAGATTATTACCTTTACTACTGTTGACTTTCCTCCTGAAGTTGAATCAAATCGTTAGTGAGCCGGTTCTCGTTTGGTTCTGGTATAGCAGTTAGCTCACCTTCCGCCGACATGGAGTCCTGAATTACGCTTTTATTTGGTTTAGGTGCAAGCCGTAGTTGATCATGAGCTACTTTCTTTGGCCGTCCGCGTCCTGTTATTTTCTTTACTTGGTAACGATCGTTTGGCAATATTTTCCAAATAACATAAGCATCCGGGTATTTTAGGTCAAGTCCGATTTGAGACCTAGGGTTAGTCTTGAATAGAACTATGTCATCCTTTTGAAATCTTTTTACTTTGGCTTTACCCTGATCAAATCTTGTTTTGTCTTCTTTTCCTCGTGTATCAATTTTCTTTTGTATGTAGCTGTCGAGTTGATTTCGACTTACAGTTCCTTCTTCCTCGTCAATTAAGGATACTAATTCTGGTGGTACGGCACATTGTCTACCGGTTAGAGCTTTAATCGGACTAACATTCGTTGTTTTGTTTTTAGTACAATTGATTGCTAATTGAAGAGCTTCCAATCCTCTCTTCCAGTTTTGAGTTTCATAATTGCGAATTATTGTTAATCCATTTTTAACAACGGCCATCATCCGCTCCACCTGTCCATTAGCTCGACTAACCCCTGGGGCTATGAAGTGCTGGTGGATGTTGTAACATTTACAAAATTCTTCAAATTCGGCTTTAAAAGCGGTATCCTGGTCGCTTATGATTTGTCTTGGAGCTCCAAATAGAGATACAACATGTTTCAGTGCTTGCAGCATTGAGTTGGCTGTCTTATTAGTTGCATAGGTTAAGGTCACAAACTTAGTGTAAGCATCAATAATAACAACAACATATTCATGCTTGTTGTTTCTTTTGGTAAGATGACCAGTCATATCTATGTGAATAGTGTCGAAGGGAACGGGTTTCTTCTCTATGGGGTACATTTCTACTTGTTTGGCTCCAGAAGGACCTTTGCTAGTTTTGCATATAACGCAATTTTCTACAAATCTTCTAACAGTGGTAGACATCTCGGGAAACCAGTAATTCTCACGGATCTTACCAAGAGTCTTCTCCCATCCGAAATGTTTTAGCGCAGCATGATAGGCATTAATAATACTCCATTGGTATGATTTTGGAACCACTTTTTTCCACTTTTTACATCCAGGCTCTTTATCGTCATGGTAGTGTTCCAAGACAAGATTATTCATGCGGTACTCACTTATTTCTTCATTTTGTTCCAACTTCTTTATAATTTGAGCTAATTCTGCATCACGCCTTTGCTCAATTTTTAACCACGTGTCAACATTTTGCGCCAAGTTAATGCAGGCTATAGGATTGCGACTGAAGAAATCTGCATGTTTCATTCGGTTTCCTTGACGATATTCTATCTTAAAGTCGTAATTTTGGAGAAAGGACCACCATCTATGGATCCTGGGTAACAGTTCATGTTTGCTTGATGACGATTTTATGGCGTTACAGTCAGTAACAATTGTAAAAAATCTGCCGTAAAGATATTGTCTAAAGTGTTTTATCGCCCTTACCACGGCCAGCGTTTCCAGCTCGTACGAGTGGTAGTGGCTTTCTGGTTTAGTAGTTCTCATACTCATGTAAGCAATTACGTGCTGCCGGTCTCCTTGTATTTGAATGAGGACGGCGCCCAACCCAGAGCTACTGGCGTCCGTATGGAGTTCGATAGGAAGTCCTTCTTGAAAAATAGTTAGAACTGGTGTTGAAGTCAATCGACGTATAATATCAAGTCTTACGTTTTCACATTCTGCGGTCCATTGAAATTTGGCGTCTTTCTTTGTTAAGTTGTAAAGTGGTATTAAACGTTCAGAGAAGGAAGGTATGAAGCGTCTGAAGTATCCAGCCAAGCCACAAAATTGACGTACCTGTTTTACATTTGTGGGTACGGCAGATTTTTCTAAAGCCTCAACCTTCCTCGGGCTTGGTCGAACAGTGCCTTTTGTGATCAGATTACCGAGATACTCAATTGATGTCTTGAAGAAAGAGCATTTCTTTGCATTTACCGTAAATCCGGCCTCGGTTAACGCTGCCAAGACCTTGTCCAAGATCTGTAATCCTTCAGTGAATGTTTTACACTTTATCAACACGTCGTCCATATAGACCAAGATATTATCTAATAATGGTCGTAATGCACTTATTATGGCCCGTTGAAACACAGCTGGCGCATTCATGAGCCCAAATGGCATTCTAACATATTCGTAAAGGCCATCAGGTGTAATAAAGGCCGTTTTTGGCACTGATTCTTCTTTAATTGGTATTTGGTAAAAACCTTGAGCCATATCTAAACTGATGAAATAGGTAGCGTCTGATAATCTGTCAATCTGATCGGAAATGATTGGAAGTGGAAACTTGATGGAGACAGTATTTTTATTCAACTCTCTATAGTCAGTGCACATTCGGTCATCCCCATTTTTTTTCTTAACGAGTATGACAGGGCTGGCAAATTCTGATGTACTTTCTCTGACGATTCCGTTACTCATTAACTCATTAATTATTTCTTTTAATTTTTGTCGTTCGGTTGGAGCCATTCGGTAAGGTCTTCTAGATACTATTTTAGTAGGATCTTTTAACTGGATTTCCAAACTTCCCGTAGTCACTTGTTTTTTAGGAATTTCAGTAGCAAATGTCTCATTATATTTAAGTAATAACTTCTTCAATTCGCATATTTCGTCTGCATTATTCAAATCAGTATCCAAATCGATGAAGAGGTCGTTTGTTGTGTCGACATTCAAAATGGTTGACTGTCTCATCACGGTAGCACCTTTCTCGGTAATAAGTACACTCAAACCTGTACCTTTCACTATTTCGGCTCCAATCAATAGACCACAAGGCGTTTCGTGGTCTTCCACAATGTAAAAGGCAACTTCCACATAAATGCCATTTATGTCACATGTTACATTGATCTTTTGGCATGACAAGATGGGGATACTTTCACTACCAATGCCTTTGAGCATTAACGCACAATCTTCACGTTTTCCAGGGATACTTTGACTAATGGAACGTCTCACTAATGATCGAGCTGCACCACTATCGTAAAATGCGGTAAATTGTTGATTATTTATATTAACAGCCATTGGTGTTAATATTTCTTCTTGTTCTCTGGCCATATTAACCTTCTCAGCTTCATCTGCCATCTTCTTAAAGCAGGACGACTCAATATGTCCAATTTTGTCACAGTAATTACACTTGGGTTTTGGACGTTCTGTGCGGTTCGACGATTCGTTGGAATTTGTTGTACTCAGCAACGGCTTAAGACCATCCGATCGTGTCTTCTCATTGCCTTTGTCACAGTGTGCTTGTACATGTCCTGTTTTCCCACATTTAAAACAAACCGTAGTATCATCTCGATTGTTTCTCAATCTTGGTCGTTTTGCAGGTGGTTCACCCTGTCGAGGTTCTCGCTGTTTGATAGTAGCTGCCACAGAAATTAATTCTGGAACCGAGGAACATTTACTTGACAACAAACGTAATCGAAGGAACTCATTGTCTACGCAGCCAATTACAGCTTCCACAGCATCCTTGTCTTTGTCACCATTGATGACTCGTTTCCAGATATTCCAAGCTCTGGTGATGGATTCAGCTGGATGTGCCATATCAAATTTAAAACTTCGCAACTTCACTATATCGTTCGAGTATCGTGCTTCGGGTTCAAAAGTTTGTATCAACGCTTCTCGCATGTCTGACCATACTGGCGACTTCACTAACCATGTATCTCCAAGAGTTTTAGCACGACCCAACAGCAAGCCGGCTATCTTTGTACACACTTCGTAATCGGTCATTTGCCAGTGGTCCTTTGCCCTGTCCACATGCTCGCACCAATCTCGTACTGGTACATCACCATCAGGGTCAAAGGATGCGATATATATTTCACTCAGTCTTGGACGTTTCGCTGGTGCAGTAGCTTGAGTTAACAATCCAGCTAAAAACTCACGATTAGCCTGCATGCTTGCTTGCTGCTGTCGTGTCAAATTCTCAATGATACCGGCCAATGCAGATAAGGCCTGGTTGGTGCCAAAGGTACTGGTACCCTCTTCTATGCGAGCAGAAGGAGCGGAAGAAGCCCCGAGGTCCATCCCACTTCTGATTTCGGATGGAGCCAAAACTTGTTGGAGAATTGGTGAAGGCGGCCGGTTATCGATGAGGTCATCAGGGTTCGTTCTTGACTGATTTTCCGACATGTTGAATGAAAGTTTCAGTGTAATGCTGATAACTGATTTATTTTAATCGAAATTACAAATCACTAATTAATTAAATTCACTAATCACTTCACTAATAATTAAGTTAACTAATCACTTCACTAATTTAAATTAACTTTCACAATAAATAGTAAATGTGATTCAGGTGTGATCCGTAACACAATTCCGAGGTGTTGACTCTACGACTGCTTCGGTTAAAGTGCCTCGAGCAGTTAGCCTCTTGGTTTTCGCGACGTCCCCGTAAGGGGGCGCGGCGAGCGGCGTCGGAGCTCAGCTCCCCGGCCGCGGATGGAACACGGTGGCCCGCTAATACGGGCCCCTCAATGTGTGGCCTTATATAGGCATAGATAATTTGGGACGCGTTAGTTTAACGCGTCCCTGTGTGTGGTTGCTATTTGTGTCTCTGTGAGCGCGCCGCGGCGTTGAATTCTATCAACGCCGCTTTCTTCACAGCGCCTTGGCGGTCAGTCCCCGCCAGGTGAGACCCCCGGTTGCCCGGGGGAGGCCCGGCGAGAGACGACCAGCGACAAGACGCTGACTCGACGCTCCCACAGAGTAGGGTGCGCGCCCCCGCTTATCCCGTTTCCCAGAGCGAGCCGGTAGCGGTCTAAGCTAAGGGGCAGTATGTGCGTGTGGGCGGTAGTGTATTGTGTAACACCGCCCATGTATACGCGACCGCGCGAGCCCGCTCGCGTGCGCGTGTGAATCTGGGTGCCTGTAGAGAGGTGGGTGTCTGATTTCCGTTACGTGACATGCCTATATTAACTTAGAACACATCACGCAACGAGTGTATGTTATGTATGTAGAGTCATGTTGTTCAGGTAAGCCGCGTGTAACCTGGTTGCGGCTTACCCGGGAGTCAAGTCCGGTAATAGAGTCAGTCGTCCCTTACCAGGTCGCGGGGCAGTGGCCTCGCGTCAGGGGGCCGCGTATGCCAGGGCGCGATCTGTTTGACATGAGGCCAATCAGACGCGCCGGCACGCGCGAACATCCCCTTCGCGAGGCGCCGCACGTGGTCATCCAGGCTCTCGATCCCGAGGTCCCTCTGGATGACGTCATTCCTCACGAAGCGAGGAGCGTCAACGATAGGTGCCTCGAGCCGGCGAGCGCACCGCGTTATAATAGCTCGCCCCCACCTCGCCTGACTCACGGAGTGGTACGATGATGTCACGTTGCGCACGTGCGCCGTTCTAGGTGTTTTTGTACCTCGACGCCGACATATGTGGTGATTTTAATATTAATTTATTAGAAAGTAACTCAAATACTTTCAGATTATTAAGTCTTTTTAAGTCATTTAATCTGTCAAATGTTTTTATGGAACCAACCCGAGTGACAGCTTCTTCTGCCACTTGTATAGATAATATTTTTTGTAACTGTGATTACTTACACAAACAAATTGTAAATAAGTTGCCATCTGATCACAGTGGTCAAACAGTAACATTTTGCTCGTACATACCTCTACAAAAAATTCAAATAAGGTTTAGGCCAATGACATGTAAAAATCTAGAGAAAGTTAATCATTCTTTGGCCAGTACATTATGTGTTCACAGTTTTAATAATGAATGTGACCCAAATGAGTTCTACGCCAAGTTCTTCTCATTATTAAACACGCAATTTAATGACAATTTTCCACTAAAGACTAAAAGTATTTGCACAAAGTTCTTATTTAGTGATTGGGCAACTCCAGGTATACGTAAAAGCAGAGAAAAACTTTTTGAACTTTATGGCCTAAAGCAACATATGACTAATAGAAGCTTTCATCAGTATGTTGCAAAATATTCCAAAAATTTTAAAAGTGTGTACATCGTGGCTAAAGCGCTCTATATTAGCAATAAAATAATATCAGCGGATGATAAAATAAAAACTACCCGGCAAATAATAAATGATGAAACAGGTAGGAAAAAACAGCGTAATACTGAATTTAATTTAGAGACTGCACATGGCCCCATTAACTCAGATATAGAAATAGGTCAGGAATTTCAAAAAATTTTCGTTAATATTCCCGTTAAAACTACTGAAGCTTTAAATTCGTCATCCGCGCTTTCCGCTGCCTTACTCAAAAAGAATGTAGGGGCATGCCCTTTAGAGTTTAGGTTTCAGCATACTAACCCCCAGGCTATTATAAAAGCTTTTAAAGATCTTAAAATTAAATCAACAGAAGATCTTTGGGGAATGTCTGTCAAGTTTTGTAGTTCTATTATTGAAACCATTGCACCCTATTTAGCTTTCATATTTAACACCAGTGTAGACCAAGGAGTCTTTCCGGATCTGATGAAACACAGCAAAGTAGTTCCTTTGTTTAAATCCGGTGATAGTAAAGAACCAAACAATTATAGGCCCGTGTCAGTTCTGCCAGTTCTCAGTAAGGTGTTTGAAAAGTTAATGCTCAATCAAATGTTACGTCACTTTAATAAAAACTCCATCTTTCATGAACACCAGTTCGGTTTCACCAAAGGGCGTTGTACCACCGACGCTGGTGTTACCCTAATAAAGAACATTTTTAACGCCTGGGAAGAAGCACAAGATGCCATTGGAATCTTTTGTGACCTTTCCAAGGCGTTCGATTGCGTAAACCATGAAACACTTTTGCTGAAACTAGAGCACTATGGAATTAAAAATACAGCTCTTGACTTAATAAGATCATACCTGAAGGATAGAACGGTCAAAGTCCAAGTAAACGGCGTAAACTCATTGGGGTCTGAAATGGCAATGGGCGTTCCTCAAGGCTCGATATTGGGTCCATTCCTCTTTTTAGTATACATTAATGGTCTACCCCATCTACTTCCAAACCAACCGAAGATGGTGTTATTTGCAGATGACACATCATTGATATTTAAAATCGACAGACGGTCTCAAAATCTTGACGACGTCAATAACTCCATTCTTCAGGTCCAAGACTGGTTTACGGTAAATAAATTGGTACTTAATAAAAAAAAACCAAGTGCATTATATTTCAATTGCCTAATGTCAGAGGTAGCGAATGTGGCATCTTATTGAATGGGGAAAAACTGGAATTTATTGATCAAACGGTTTTCCTAGGAATCACGCTAGACGAGAAATTACAATGGGGACCTCATATAACATCTCTTGCGGGGCGGTTAAGCTCGGCCGCTTATGCTGTTAGAAAGATAAGACAGTTAACAGATGTAGAAACCGCGCGTTTGGTCTATTTTAGCTACTTCCACAGCATTATGTCGTATGGCATTTTACTGTGGGGTAGGGCTGCTGACATTGAATCCATTTTTATTTTGCAAAAGCGAGCTGTCAGAGCCATTTATAATCTATGTCGCGGCGAATCCCTCAGGGAACTATTTAAAAGGATTAATATTATGACGGTACCTTGCCAATTCATTTACGAAAATATTATGTAAGAAAAAATCTACATCTTTTTAATAAAATAAGCGATAGACATAATTTTAATACTAGAAATAAAGACAAGATAGATCAACCATTTTTCAGATTAGCAAAAGTACATACATCTTTTATGGGGTACTGTGTTAAATGTTACAACAAAAAACCTTCAGATATATTGCAATTAAATGAAAGGAGGTTTAAAAGTCATAGTAAAAGTACACTTTGTAAACGAGCTTATTACAAATTAGAGGACTACATCCAAGATAACAACGCTTGGAAACATGCTGGTCTCGCTCCATAGGACAGTCTTAGAGTTTATCAAACTAGTTGCTAACTTAATTGTGTAGATAATATTTATTTTTTCTTCTATGACACTCTTTTACATTCTGTAATTACTGTAACTCACACACTGACGGTTTATATGGGTAGTTCATATAATTGTTTTGTTTTTAAATTTAACTGCTTTTGTAATTTTTTTTTTTTTTTTTAATTTCATTTATTGTGTATACATATGTATCATTTGCATCGTTGATTATGTAAGCGGGCACGCCCTTTATGCCTGAAGGCTTTAGTAAGGTTTTAATCTCTGTTTACGATTTTGTTTCATTATTTATTTCAGCTTGAGTTTAGTTTTCAATGTTTTGTTGGTATAATGGCGTGTGCTAGCTGACATATGGCGAATAATGTATGTTTTGTTTTATTATATTAATAACTTATACAATATTGTATAGAATCAAGTTCTTCTAACTTAACAGACAGCTGTGCTGCTGGGGAGTTTGTTCCGCCACTTCTTCTTCCCAGCTAAAGCACTAGGAAGTGTCGAAGGGCGGGCGTTTTGGGGGGACTGTCTTATGTTACTTTGACGTTCAAAAAGTGCTGACTCTCAGCCAAGTTTGAATAAATGACTTTTGACTTTTGATTTCAGTCAGGAATTTTAATAAAATTAATAAAAACTCTAAGCTGAACTCTACCCAGCTGCGTGT
Organism: Aporophyla nigra; assembly: GCA_947507805.1. Classification (NCBI taxonomy): domain Eukaryota; kingdom Metazoa; phylum Arthropoda; class Insecta; order Lepidoptera; family Noctuidae; genus Aporophyla; species Aporophyla nigra. The sequence continues at coordinate 25,672,374 of OX382300.1, read as the reverse complement.
TCCCGGTCCGCAGGTTCCGGTATACATCTCTGATAACCTACCCGCAAAAACTCGTAAGATTTTCTTCCAAGCAAGAGAGTTTGCCACACAACACAAATATAAACATTGTTGGTCTGCTTATGGCAAAGTTTACATATGTAAGGAAGACGGCGCATCACTGTAAACTCAGAAATGGACTTGTTCAATCTAATCGAAAAATGACTATTTGGTTACCTTTTTCAAACTACCTGCATGTTTTCTTTTTATTGCTATAAAATGTTTGTTTATTATGTTTTCAACCTAAAGTTTTGCAATATATATTTTTACATCGTTAAACAGTCATACACACAACACATCACACTTATATCACAGTTCAATAGGAAATGGTACTATACGGTACATAAACAAATAAAAAGCACTATAGCACTTGTATTTTGCTTACAAATGTCTTGTTTGCTACTCCAGTTTGTATTGTTTTTCGGATCAGGTTGTAGATTTTCTTCTTGTTTTGTAAAACATCCCCATTATACTTTGATTCAATTGTCCAAACAATTCTCTTCGATCATTTAAATTTAATAGGCCATGACATTGACAATCTATCAGTGGCTGACTCAGTTACATGTGACCTAACGGATTGCTGTGAACTCATTCCAAATAAGGAAACTCGTCTCAAAATTCTACACCAAAATATAAGACGCATAAATCGTAATATGTCTGGTTTTAATATCCTGTTGGCTCAATCGAGAACTATATGGGACATCATTATTCTCACGGAATGCTGGCTACGTCGAACATCAGATCTCCCCGTATTAGATGGCTATACCTGTTACTCAACTAGCAGAAACAAGACACAAAACAAGGGTGTAGTTATTTACATTAAAAATGGTTTGCAAGCGAATGTTACAGAACCCATCTTTCAAGATGCCAATTGTTTGGTAACACAAATTAATAATGACACCGTTCTTTTTGCTATTTATCGTCCACGTTCCTATAAAAATGTATCCAACTTCCTTCAATCTCTTAATGAAATTTTGACTAAGTATTCTTCGTGTAGAAACATATTTCTCACCGGTGACATTAACATAGATATCAGTACGTCTAATCACGATCAAAATGATCCATCTTACCTTGACTTAACTTCTTTTCACGGATTATTACTTGCTCACGTTATACCAACACATGGTAAAACATGTCTAGACCATTTTATCATTAAAACTAAGCTACCGGCAAATGTTTTCGTCGCTCAAACAACTCTCACAGATCATTACACTGTTATTCTTGCACTAGATCTTTGTTTACCAATACACCTCAAAAGCACGATCTCACGTCTGAATTCAGATGGATTACTTTCCGACTTAAAAAACCAAAATTTTCAATCTGTTCTCGATTCTCATGATGCTAACGTAGCTGCTGATAATTTGATACACATACTAAAAACTGTAATTGAGTCAAATACTAAAATCATTACCGTGTCCAAGCGGAAAACAACCATAAAACCTTGAATTACCTCGGGTCTGTTGAGGTGCATAAGAAACAGAGACAATCTTCACAAAAAATCCAAAAAACATTCAGATAATGCAATTCTAAAGACAACTTACATAAGATACCGAAACCACTGCAACAAAATTTTAAGAAAAGTTAAAAGAGAATTTGAAAGAGAGGAAGTAAAGAAGGCGGGAAAGGACAACCGTCGCCTTTGGAAAGTAATAAATAAAGTTTCCAACCGATCAAAACCAAAGTTATCGCCGTCAGACTTAATAAGCCCACAACACCCACCTGTAGATGCCCTTAACAAGATAAACGACTTTTTTGCCAACATCGGCTCAACGTTAGCTCATAAAATAACAGCCCAACAACAAACACAGGTCTACGCCCCTACCAATTCAACTTTCCCTCATTCCATGGTTATTTTACCTACTGATGAAGATGAAATAGCCTCGGTAATGTCTTCCCTGAAACGCGATTGTGCCATTGGCTGGGACAAAATTTCCTCAAATTTTCTCATTGATCATATTAATCTTCTAGTCACTCCCATCACCCATGTGTGCAACTTGGCAATGGAATCTGGCGTTTTTCCAATTGCATTTAAAAAAGCACTCATCCATCCTATTCACAAGAGTGGAGACCGACGCTGTGTTAATAACTACAGACCTATAGCTATTTTGCCCGCTCTATCGAAAGTACTGGAACGGCTTTTGAACAACAGATTGATAAAATATCTTGAATCAAATAACCTACTATCGCAGTCCTAATTTGGTTTTCGTGCCGATAAGTCGATGGCCATGGCTGTACACGAGCTAACCAATTTCATTGTTTCCAATTTGGATGATAAAAAGAAAACCATAGCTATCTTTTTAGACCTGGCTCTTTAGCCTTTGACACAGTGTCGGTTCCAATCTTGTTGCATAAACTCGAAAACCTTGGAATCCGAGGAAATCAGTTCTTGCTTTTCAAAGATTATTTAACTAACCGCACACAGTTTGTTAAAATTGATAATCAAATTAGCGACAGCCTTCCAGTTTCATTTGGGATGCCCCAGGGAAGCATCCTGGGGCCTACGTTATTCTTGGTGTATATTAACGACCTCTGTAATCTGCGTCTTCAAAATGGCCGTATAATTACTTTCGCAGACAACACGGCTCTGCTTTTTGAAGCGGATTCATGGGAAAGCGTTTATCACTATGCTCAGTCTGGGTTTAATGTTGTGAGTGATTGGCTGAAAAATAATATTCTCACTTTAAATTCCGAAAAAACTAAATTCATTACTTTTACACTGAAAAATAACCATCAGCCATCCGACCAATCATTCACAATATGTGCCCACACCTGTTCTTTACCCCTTAATGGTGATTGCTCCTGTCCGAAACTGTCGACACTATTAGATACCTGGGTGTTATCTTGGATTCTAGACTTACCTTTGCCGCTCATATTAGTTGTCTCACTAGTAGAATTCGCAAACTGATATATGTTTTTAGAAGTCTTAGGTCCGTTCTGAATTCTAAGCAATTGCTATCAGTCTATTATGCATTGTGTCAATCGCTATTGACATATTGCAACAACCTTTTATCTCTCGAAAGGGCTCAAAGGGCAGTGCTAAAGGTTGCACAATATCTTCCATTCCGTCATCCCACAAGAGATGTTTTCAAGTCTTCGAATGTCCTTTCAATTCGTCAGCTTTTTATTTTACAAGTTGCTTTAAAACAACGATCTGTTATCCCTGTGATTGTCTCCCAGAACATTGATGTGCGGAATAGAAGAAGGAACGTATGCCAATCTAGGCCAGTTAAAACTAAATTTGCACGAAATTTCTTTCTTTTTCTTGGGCCATTTCTATACAACAAACTGAACAACTTACTCTCAATACATATCCTATGCAAAACAACTTTTAAAAGAATATTGACTGAATGGCTGCTCTCTTTGGATTATGCCCAAACTGAAGGTCTTTTCACTACCATTTCCTAATTTTAATTTTAGTGTTCTGACAACACAGCCTCATACAATCATCTACACTTCCACATACACATACACACACTACACACCCACACATACACACACACTTATCCCGCAATCTCACAAATTCTTTGCATGTTTTCTAATTTAAATAAATAAAATCTTATTTGTAACAATAATTTTCTAAGAAGTGAATGAATAAAACTGCGAATCTAAACAAAATGTCTCCAGTACAAATAATAATTGCATTACATAAATTGTAAAGGGAGCCTGGTGACCTGACTTACAGGTTTTGAAAAAAAACCTAGTTTAAGCACCAGTCTTCCACAAATTAATTATAAAACTGTACCTGTAGACTGATTTAACTTTAAGGTGTAATTTGTGGCTAGATAAATAAACGTTATTCTATTATTCTATTCGAAAGAAAAGCGAGTGGACGTATGCATCGTCGGTGCACCAGCTGGATCTCTACGTCATTCTGGTGAGCTGTATACTTTTAATTATGATTCGGGCGCCGAATGTTCATAAATTAAAGAATCTATTTCATCTAAGTTTAGTGGTAAACGATTTTATGACAGCGTGACTATGATTGGTATTGGACAAACCTCTGTAACTTCGACTGTACAGATTTTAACTATTGTTGAAGTTGACGGGATAGTTTTCGAAATTCTTTTGCATGTTTTGCCTGACCATTGTTTACGGTATAGAATTATGATTGGACGAGAAGTTTTAGCTCTTGGTTTGGCAGTATACATGTCACCGGACAAATTAAGATTTCAGAAGCTTAAAGTGGTTGAGACTTGTGACGTGATTGATAACAATGAGACTAACTTTGACTTGATTGACACTGATGTTCCTTCTGAAAATAGAACCCAACTGTTAGACATTTTGAAATCTTTTCAACACTGTTTCATCACCGGTTTTCCTACCTCTCCTGCTAATACTGAGCCTATGAAAATACGTTTAATAGACCCCCATAAAACTGTTTATCGACGCCCTGCCCGACGTGCAACCCGCGCTCAACTGCCCCGTGAATCGAGTAACGAAAGCCAGTCCACTAGAACTACTGGTAAGTAAGGTTGCAAGGCCTTTAGATATGTTGCTCGCCGGTGATGATGAAGCAGAATGCGACATCGAGCAGGTCAGATCGCAGGCGGTGGAGAATATCGCGAAGGCTTCTGCATACGATAAGGTAAGATTTGACTCCACCAAAGCTAAATTAAAACCTTTTTCTGTAGGTGACTTTGTTTTGTTACAAAATGAAGAGCGCAATCAGACCAAGCTTGACCCTAAGTATAGAGGACCATTCAAGGTTACAGAAGTACTTGAAGGGGACCGCTATACCCTTAAAGCTCTTAACTCAAATCGCACATACAAATACGCACATGACCGATTACGAAAAATGCCTGACGCTGACAACCCTGATGACAAAGACTCTCACACTGGCAAAATCGATGAGACGAACTTTGATGATGAAGGGGATGGACCTTCGAGGAATCTAACTGACGAAGGGGATGGACCTTCGAGTCACGAGTTGTGAATCAGTATGCAAGCCGCTCAGATCGCATACATGTCCATGCCATTCGTAGGCGTAGGCGTAAAATCGGGTCTAATTTCCCGTCGCAGTGCGGCCAGGAAGGTGTGTGGCGTGCGTTTGGCTTGGATATGTAGGTGCTCGCTGATGATACCGCCGGATGGAGGCGATGTGTTGAAATGGGTACTGGAGAGATTATTGATGATTTGAGATAAAGATGGCTAAGCTTAACATTCTGTAGTGTCTAAACGAATATTGTTAAACCCTCATGATATTTGGAATAAATATTTTGTTTGTGTACCTAAGTGGTTAAATTATGCTGACTCATTGGTCAGGAAGGCCAAGCTAAAAAAGTTGTACTGTGCAGAGGTATTTTCTTTTATTTCAGAATCCACACACGAGGACGTGTGAGTTGTCATGATGGCCGTGTCGCAGCGATGGCATCACCGTGGCGCCATCGGTTATTTTGATTACGGAATTAAGAAGTTGTCGCAGCGACGGTATCACCGTGGCGCCATCTGTTATTTTGATTACGGAATTATGAAGTAAACAATGTAAACGTCAAACGGAAACGTCAAGTGCTACACTTGGGTACGGTCGATGCAGATGTGGTGACATTTAATTGACAGCCGTCACATAACTGACGGTAGACATCTGTCAGACTGACAGTTGTCATCCTGACGGAATGTGACAGTGACCATAGAGGATAGTGATACGGACAGTGACGGTTAGAGCGGGCGGGATTATTCTGAGAGACGCAAAGGCGAACGGTCGTGTTTTCTGTTGTCACCACGTGCTGCATCGAACTTACCGCGTTTCCGATTTAATCTGTTCTGATCGGCTTGATCCTTTAACATTTTTGTAATTAGTGTGCGTGATCGAATAAATACACCGTTTCTCTAAGTTTTTGGAATATTATTTTTAATCCCCGGCCATGTGTGACCATACTGGTAGCGAGGCGCCCCACCTACCCTCGTTATATAAAATAAACAATTTACACCAATATACAATTAATAAACTAACTACGTACACGCAATAACAAAACAATTAACATTCAATATCACTCTCATCTGATTCTAATTCGGAGTCAGAATCCAAATTAGTCATATCCAAAAACTAGAACGGAGCTTCTGGTGACTTAATTAGATCTAAAGTTTCAACGAAGAAATCCTGTTTTTTCTTAGCGTCTAGCTTCGGTCTTTGTGCAGGGATCAAAGGATCAGACGAAAGAATAAGGTTGTTCAGGATATCTTCATTCGAAGCTTGCCTGGTCTTCTTGCGCGAATGGTGTTCCCGAAACCTCCTAAAATCTTTGTTGCGGGCTTCTGAGGCTTCTTCTGAGAGCCTTCCGATTGGAACAATATCATTATTGGCGATTATGTCTGCACCATGTATCAGCAACTTATGGACGGTAGATGACATGTGGTACCAGTCGTATAACTCTACGTACTTTTCTGCAGTTATGCGGGTATATTCTTTAAATCGGATAACATTGATTTGCTCTCCGGATGTTATTACTTGCAGAATCATAGCAAATCTTCTAACAAGCTCTTCATCCAGCCCTGTAATGGCTGCCGTTTAAGCGGGAGATTCGAAGAATCTTCTTGCTGTATTCCCGTCATTTGTTGTCCCTGAGCCATGCTTTACAATATCAATCAGAAGGTTGAGTTTATCCTTAAATTTGTCTTGATTTTTTTTTTCTTTTATCTAATAATGTCTTGTGCTTATTTTCTCTTGCAGCCCACTTCTTAAAATCTGTATGCTATATGCAAAAGACATTCCATTGTATTTATACGGGCGTGTAACGATGACAATCCAAATTCCAAAGCTCTGTCGGATACAGTCTTTGTTGATACACAATCCAAGCGGTTCATTTCTGAAGGCTTAGCTAAACACAGGTAGCAGGTTGCGTTCGATCTAGCTTCTGAAAGGTACGTGCAGATTTTAGCGTCAATCATTGTCATTTTCAGTTCATGAGTTACCTTATTACTGCTGCACTCAGTGGGGATAAGGGACTTAATTTCGTCATCCATATGCCTTTTGTGACTGACCACCACTTCTTCACTCTCCTTCACAAATGTAAATTGCACAGGACGGCAATATAACACTGAGCATGGTTTTGGATTCGTCCATATACTTTCATCTCCAGCATCAGCAGTCAGAAGTAAAGGCACCAAGGACGTCATAAATATACTGGAATCGTCTTGTTGCCCCTCCATTTTCTGTTTGTATCGGCTTTGGTTTGAAGAACCATCAAATCCCCACTTAGATATGAGCTTCAAATCTCTGTTTTGAACACGTTCTGGAAGAGTTTCAAGGATCCTCTTTACTGTAATGTCGAGTAATGCTTGAAGCGTAATTCTTGCTGATAAATCCGTTACAGTCACTGATTGTTTCGCAGGATAACATTGTTGCTTTGCTTGTTGCACTTTGTAATAAGACGGGAAAATATCTTTTGCTCCTTCTCGGATGGTTAGCTCTCGCAGCGTGATGTATTGCCACTTAGAAAGCTTTAATGAAAGGAGCAAACCTAGCGCCTTTTCTGGTGTAAAGGTAGTAATTTGAACTGGCTTCTTAAGATTTTCCTTAATTTTAGTAGCTGCTTCTGGATTTTTCAGCATATATTCAATGACAGGTGCTATATCTTCACGACCATCTTCTTTTAAAAGTAATGCAGCTGAAAATGCCACTTCAGTTGACTCTTTGCCCTTGTAATCGTCAGACCTTCTCTTCTTTTGTTTACTTCCTAGATCCTCGAATGCTTTTCTAGGTCTTTTTGTCATAGTACCAATACCAATAGACAATGTCGATGGTTCTGGACTAATTACATGTCCGCTGGATCCCTGGTTATCTTCTTCAATTGATTGTGGCAAAACCAAACTTGACACGCAATCCGGCCAATCGACATCAGCCTGGAGCCAGTTTTCGTACTGTTTTCTAAATGTATCAAGGATACGATGAGATTTCTGCCATCTTTGTGAAGCAGCTCGTGCAAATCTTCGACAAAATTCGTCCAGCGTTACACGATCTTCGTTAGTAATTTGATCACCTAGGCGATCCACCACTGCTCTGAATAATACTTCATGATGAAAGGAAGTACCTTCACCTCTCAGAATAATAAACACGTCTAAATTCGTACGTAGACTTTCCATTGTAAGTATATAACTGTCGCGGAATAATAGTAGTAGTCCGAAAGTTTGGAATAAACTGAACTATTAGGTGAAAAATAGTTTATTTATATGTCTCCAAAAATCAAAAATGTAGGTGATTAGTAAATTATTTTTTCTTAATTACCCTCACTAACGATTATTCTAATCAGTTTTCCTAGCTAAAGCCTCAATGACGGTAAAGTGTTTACTGGAACTCATAATCCTAATTACCTAGTCACTTTTCAGAATAGGATGATAATTTATGATTTGTATTGTTGAATGCTAGTCCTTAATTAGGCCAGGAAGATAATAGTAGCTAATTAGTACTTAGTTTGTTGACTTGATGAATAAAATGAACAATTTTCGAAATAATATTATTTTACTTAATTTTTTTTTTAAATCTGCAGCAGTGACCGTTATGTGTGTTATGTCAAAAAATCACAAATAATTAGTATTAAGACCCCCTGTAAGAATATTACGGTTTGATTTGCAGTTCCAAAGAAAATCGGATTTTTCATGCGAGTTCCATACAAATTTTTCGCAAAAAAAATATAAGTCATTCCTTTATACGCTAATTTAACATTTTCGACTTATTAGAATATGAAAATGGTTGGTAGAAGCAGTTCCCACCAAAAAAAAGCGACACTTTTAAATCTCTATGTCTATGAATGTCGATTTTCAGCCCACCGTGCGCCGCCGCAGCAGCGAAGGTGAACGACCGACCACCTGTTCAATCAGTCAAAATTCTAAGAATTTCGAAGTACCTACGCCGGCGCGCGGTTACTGACCTATTAGTACAGTCTGTGCCCTAGATTATCTGACCCCCGGTATGAACGACGCTCGCATCGAACTGCTAAGTCCCGCCCCATTTAAATAAATCAACATGTTAAGCCATTTTAATCATTATCTTGTTAGCGGTAAGATTGAATTGCGTATTAACAAGTAATATGTTTAGTGTCTACACGGTTACTATCTAATCGTAAATTTCGCTACTCTCAACAAGTTACTGTGGTTTTGCGGTTGGATGCTAGATTGACGATGAACGGGGTGTGAGTTCGAAATCACACTACACTTGTTAACAATTTCTTTTTTAAATTGTTTTCATTTATGATTTCTACCATATTACTTGCATTATTATAGAACTGCGGATATGATTTTCGCCTAACGAACATATCTTGTAAACAAGTGGGTAAATAAATATTTTTTTTGTCCATAGAACTTATTATTACCATGGAAGTAAAATATATTTACTTCGTGGGGTAGATGGAACTAAGTTGTTCTAAGTGACACACGTCAGTCTACGCCTAATAGCAATAACAACGCAAAACATTTGTAAAACGTTTGACGTAAATCGTGAAAAGTAACGTAACATTAGACATGTTTTTATTGATTTTGTTGTAAGTCAAAAATGTCATGTCGCAATTCACTGATTAAACTAGACATAAAATAATAATTATGTTTACATGAGCAGAATATTGGAATCAAAGAGATTGTTAATATATCGGTAAGTGTTTTAATTTTACTCTTTAAAATTGACCTTAATATTTTCTTATAGCCTAGTAATCTTGTATTTGGCTATTATTCCATTACACCCACGCCCTACAAGTTAGCTGCACGTTTCCAAAAATGTTAATAAGTTTTTTCTTTTGTTTCAGAGGAATACGGTCAGGTTATGGTTAAGACTTTATGGAAACACTGAAAATCTTCAGTGAAATCATTCAGGAGCAAATCCCATGATTTATATCGTATAGTCACGAATCCGAACGCCACCACACTACTTTTTGTTGCAAGCTATGTTCGATGTCAATTGATGCCTATTCGTTTAGCTGCAATTAAACACTATATTTCTTACTACCTTGTCAAACCATCGGTAGAATGACCCTGGGCTACTGCAGCAAATGAGAGGAAAAGATTTGTGCTGGAACATGGTGTGCGGGTATACGTAGCCGCTTATAGCAAGTTATTGGAGATGATGCGTCACGCCGCTACTCACTTATCTACATAAGTATTTTTAAACAGATTAAGTAAGTAAATGTTCAATTCAATTAATGCTAAACCATTACAATGTTATAATTTCTGTGGTGATGTTATTGTTATAAATGGAAATCCATTTTTCCGTTTAAATAACATGTTGATTCACCACATACCTACTTATACCTATAAAACTGTAAAACATTTCACAAATTACTTAATCACAGTTAATGAACTATTTGTTGAACAATTAACTAGCTTACCGATGAGTCCTTATCATAACATACCTCGTTGTTAATAATATATGTAAGTGAAAAAAGTGTTGTGGTTATTTCATTGATATTGTTTTATATAACTTATTAAGTAAATAGTTAGGTTTGAATGTAATACAATAAAATATATATTAATTTTTAACTATGAGCATTTAGTTACTTTATTTACTTAAGTATATTTTAATGAAATAATAAATATTTTCTTAAAAAATGATGTTGTTTTGTTCCTAAACAAACCGCCTATCTAAAAAAAAACATTTGACGACTTCAATCTTTAAAGAAAAGTAAAAAACAAAATATAGTAAAAAATAAAACATTCTGAAGAAAAAGAAGTCTGTAGATTAAGCTGGTTTCGAACCCAGACAACGATGCTTATCTATCTGCGTTAATGACCATGAGACCAATTCACTTCTTATTATGTGTCTTCAAATTAGATTTTAGTTGTGATGCTAGACGCAATATTCTATAGAATTTGATCCATATAATATAGAACATTAAGTTCATTCTTGCAAAACCGCAAGTAGCTATTAAAATGTATCACGGAATTAAATATTAAGCGTTGACTAGCTGTCTGAACTGTGGTGTTATTATTATAATTTTATGTTCATCCACCCTCGACTGGGTTATTTCTGGTAGTCGTATTGCATACTCTTCAGCCTTTCAACCTTAACGACATCAAGATAATAATTAAAATCGCTTATCAACATGATTTATCGAAATACCCAAAGAAGTATTCCAATTGGCGATAAGGTTCAAATTCGCTATTTTTTCCGGGGGTCAGATAATGTAGGGCACCGACTGTACCTACCAAATGTTCGATCGGTCAAAATTCTAAGAATTTCGAAGTACCTACGCCATCGCGGTTACTGAGCTATTACAATTGATCGAAAATATTATTACGAAATATGTAGGGTGTCCACAGTTTACTGATTTAAGGTCGGATAAAAATTAAAAAAAAACGTATTGAAAAAATTGTTGAAATGTGTTCTATTACTGGTTCAGTAACCACCAAAAAAAATTTGCGCACTGGTTATAAAATTATCCTGTACTAGCTTTTGCCCGCGGCTTCGCCCGCGTGGTTGTCGGAAATTAACGCAGGAGGATATATTACTGCGGTAAGAATGTATTAATCCAGGTTATAAAGGTGATATAGACTCTGTGTGCCATTTTCGATCCAGATACATTCAGCCATTTTTGCGTGATTGAGAAACAATCACCCAATCATAAATATTTTCACATAATTTATAGTATTAGTAGTAAGTAGGATTATAATTAATATTACTTCGGATTCATAGTTTATGAGAATATCATGTGTGTAAATAAAACTAATAGTATTCACAGTAAGAGTAAGAAGACTGCGGCATGGGGATTGGTTTAGTTGAATATTCTTCCTGGTTTTTCTTAACGCTCGTATTCTACCTATACAGACACTCAATCATTTACCGGACACCAAATCGATCATAGGAATTATAGGAACAGTACTTTTGCCAGTAGCTTCGCCCATATAGCTGTCGGAAAATATCACCTGGGAACCTACTACCGGGACAAAGTATCCTATATGGTAAGTATCCAGGATAACCAAAAATCCAAATCCATCCAAAAATCTAAACATCTAAGCCATACTTCGCGGTATCTTACTTGGAATAATAATACTATTAGGTTTATTATGAGTATAACGAACACACATGATATTCGCAATTACTATGAAGCCAAAGTAATATGAATTACAATCCTACTTATCCTGTACTACCCGGCCGCTGCCAACGGATGGACGGGACGGACGTACGACCTGCTGCTCTGCGCCCGCTTTTTAAATCTCTGATATCTTCTAAGATATTCATTTAAATTACATGTTGTCAAGGGCCATATTGATCTATATTAAATGCACAATATATTTAAGGTACTTAATTGGATAAGGATTAATGCTATACTGCTTAAAATTGCTTCGTAAATAAGCCATTATTTCTCGTAAAAAGTAAAGGATAAAAAATGGTTATTGTGGATTATCCCTAAGAGATAGACCCATCGCGGACTTTTTAATCACAAAATAATGTTATTTTGAATAATTTTGTAGGGTTCAGCCAGCGTTCGCAATGTAAGCGCAAAAAAATGAGTTTATTTGTGACATCACATTAGAAATTTCTAAAATTATCAGCGTTTCTTTACTATATTATGCATATTATACACATGTAAACCTTTCTCTTGAATCACTCTATATATTAGTAAAAACCTGCGTCAAAAGCCGTTGCGTAGTTTTAAAGATATAAGCATACATAGGGACAGACAGACAGCAAAGTGACTTTATTATTTTATATGTAACAAACTTTCATCCCCCCTTTCAACCCCTTAAAACCCCCTTTCCACAATAAAAAGTAGCCTATGTCCTTTCTCAGGCTCTAAAGTATCTGTGTACCAAATTTCATTTAAATCGGTTCAGTAGTTTTAGCAGGAAAGCGAGACAGACAGACAGACAGACAGAGTTACTTTTGCATTGATAATATTATATTAGTGTGGAAGTGTGGATAGTGTGGATAACAGATTCAACAAAACTATCCCTTTACATCAATCCACCTATGAAATGGGCAAGAAACAAATAACGGACTTAGTAACCAGATTGAACTACGACGACACCGAACATCTGCTCTCCTCTCAATCGTAGTGTCTACTCAAAAACCCCGTATTTAAACTAAAACTCCGTCATTACTTTACACACACACCACACCTACATCACCAAACACTTACATACACAGCTACATCACAAAACACACACACACACACACACACCATACTTACCTCACGAAACACACTATACTAACCCTTAGTATAAGTTAAATTCGTTTGCTCCTTATAGTACTAAGCAGTCTACTAAAATTGTTTGTACTTGTATGGGAACCTGGGCTGGCGAACCTTAATACAGATTACTATGTAACCTAGCTAGGACGCCAGATCAAATGATGTTACTTTTTGTCTTTTCAATTTTACCCTACACTGTGACTTATATTACACACCCATACAGACCCATCAAGCAAATAAATAGAGAAGTACTAGACCGTGACTTGTCCCAAATACACTGGGACAACATTTGTGGCCTACCTAATGTAAATGACATGGTGGAGGAGTTAAATATAAAAATTTTAAACTTATATGATACGCATGCTCCGGTCAAGAAATGTTTAATTAAGGAACCATCTTATCCCTGGATAACTGAGACAATTAAATTAATGATGCACTTACGAAACGACGCCCTCACCAAGTACCGTAAAAAGGAAACGAAATCCGAGTCCAAAAAGGCATACTACAAGCAGCTGAAATCACTGGTAACAATTTCCCTATTTAGGGAAAAAGTGGCATACTTCAAATTCAACATTAATAACAAAATCAAAGATCCTAAGTTACTAAAGAAAAATCTAAAAAGCACGGTATTGCCAAAGAAACAAATTGATGACCTTCCTACTCACTTCCGAGATCCAAATTTAATTAATAATCACTTTTTGAATGTTCCGGTAACCCCGTCTGCAAGTCGCATCGTTATGGCGATGAAAGCTTCGCATTCGCATTACAACCCGTAAGTGCTGATAAAATTCTGCAATACTTCCGCCAGCTTAAATCTAACGCTGAAGGCTGTGATGAGATGACCCTGAACATGATTTTGCTTACCCTCCCACATACACTTGAGCCATCACTGGCAAGGTGAACTGCTCAATTATTTCTGCAACATTCCGTGACATCTGGAAAATCGCAATCGTTAGGCCCTTACCTGAAAAGCCGAATCCGACTGACTTAAAAGACCTTAGGCCCATTAGTATTCTGCCTTGCCTATCTAAAATTGCGGAAAAGGCTGTATATGAGCAGCTGTCAAAATATCTTGAGGACAAACAGATTCTACCGGAGCTACAATCAGGCTTTCGTAAACGGCGTGGTACTTCTACGGCTCTTTTGGACGTGACAGATAACATCTTGTCAGCTCAGGATAAAGGTCTATGCACACTTCTCGTCCTACTTGATTTTTCTCGCGCTTTTGATTGTATTAATATTGATTTATTTCTATCAAAGCTAAAATATTATGGATTTGATCAAAACACGATACTCTGGTTTCAAAGTTATCTCACCAACCGTCAGCAGCGTGAAGAAATACAATTAAGTAATGGTTCTTCTCTTGTTTCTTCTCTTATATCCATCAATAGAGGAGTCCCACAAGGTTCAATACTAGGCCCCATCATCTTCATTTTATATTGTGCGGATATAATAAATTCCCTACAGAGCTGTAGGTACCACATTTATGCTGATGACGTGCAAGTCTATATATCTTTTAAGCCGAGTGACTATGACAGCGCAGTAAAGGGCCTTAACGAAGATATTGACAGGATAGCGTGTTGGGCTGAAAGCAACGGTTTGGTACTTAACCCCACAAAAACTAAATATATGTTATTTGTAACTAGGTACCAAACCAGTGCAGTGCCGGCAACACTCAACGTTACCCTACTGGGTGAGTCGGTCAGTCGAGTCAGTGAAGCACGTAACCTGGGTCTGACCATGGACGAAGGGCTGAGATACGAAGCGCACGTGGCAGAGTCAGTGCGCACTTGTTTCTATCGGCTTAAGGTCCTTTATAAAATAAGGCCTTATCTGTCAGAAGACCTTCGGATCCAGCTGGTTGAGTCACTTGTGCTGTCCAACCTAAACTGCGCGGATACAGTTATCGGTCCTCGACTTCTGGCAAAAACTGATCGACTGATCCAGAGGGTGCAAAACGCCTGCGCTCGGTTCTGTTTCTCAATCCCACCAAGATGTCACGTAACGCCATTTTTAAATAAGCACTCCATCCTCAAGATGAAGTCACGTCGTAAGTTACACTTAGCATGCCTACTATTTGGAGTTGTAAAGTACAAGCAACCGTCCTACCTGTACAGTAAACTGAGCTGGGTGGCCAGTAAAAGAGAAATCGCGAGTAGGCAGTGCTCCCAACAACTATCCACTCAATCGCACAAGACAGCTGCCTTCAGGGGAAGTTTCAGATATGCCGCATCCAAATGCTGGAACAATATCCCCCCGCCGATAACGAATCTTAAATTTCTTGGCATCTTCAGAATAAGACTTCGGATGTTTCTTATCGCCTCGCAGATAAAACTGGGCATGACGATTTCAAATACGTCCATAATATAACTGGCTGTCGTGATCTTCCCAACTCTTCCCGTTTGCTGAGCGTGATAGATTATTCAAATAATTTCAGTTTGCTTAAAACACTTCTTTTTTTAATTGGACATAAAAAGAGACACCCCTATGTTAACTATAACCCTGTTTACATTTGATACACAATTCCTCATCAGAATATTATCAATAATGATATATAGATGTAATTATTATGTATACAATATTTAATTGTTGAATTTACTTAATGATTTGTATAACAAACTTATTTTTCTTAAATCAAACACTGATTTGACTTAACCGTCAATTTTGAAATCATAGTCGTTTGTTAACGGGTATAAAAGGCCGGAGCCACAGTGAAACAGTCAGTTGCTTCACAGATGTTCAGTGGGTTAGTTCTAGTGCTGTTATTGTGTGGAAAGGATCGACCAGAGGTCACGTAAGTTAAGTAATTGATATTATATCCTAATTATTGCCTATTATGACAATGTTGTTGTTCTGTTTATAGTGTTGCCAACCTTGCTAATGTTTTAAATCATATAAATGGAATATTCATATTATTCTTTTCCTAGATATTGTTATATTGTGGATTACGTTGATATTATTCTGAGTTCTCTTGGACAATGGTCCAAGAGATAGAATTAATGTATTTATGATAATGACAATGTATGGCAATGTAAGAAATGTGTTGATATAATACTTCAGTACTGTTTCCATGGAGTTTCTTGTCCTTCTTCTCCATGAAGACCTAGTTTTGGAACGGACGACTAGCTTTCTGATTAATACTGACAAGCCTAATTGAAATATATGTGTAGTCTTGTCTTTCTGTGCATTATTTATTGAAACCCTTTCCTATACACAGTAAATAGGCCGTTATCATTCTGACATTCAAAGCTTGATAATTGGTATATATATACACTTATAGTTATATACTGCTTAAATTAACAAGCGCATCTTTGTCACATAACTGCATTCAAATGGAATACCAATTATTGAATGATTTGTGGATCTATTGTGAGATAGATAGTAGTTATATTACACATACCTATTTTTAATTACCTATTTTAATTTACTGCAAATATATTTCAGTCCAGTCAAATTTATTATTTATTTACATTAATATAGTAATGTTTTGAATATTCATTTACGTATTAAACTATATTTTTATATATTTAAACAATCAAGTAATCGTGTAAACAATCATCATCGTACAAAAACGCTTCGAAATGCTAAACTAAACTATAGAATACTTTGTATGAACATTGCGGATACTTACATAATATCACTCCGCACATTTCACAACACCTATAATAATTATTCGTGTATTGATTTCATCTGCTCGACGTCCGTGGGTCACTACGAGGATCCAGCAGAATATCAGCGTCAGGTATATTTGCCTGACACATGCTGAGCTGGACTCCCATTTGGTGCCACTCTGAGACGCACACCGCACTTTTGTATTCCACCGCACGTTATTTTCATTTATATTTTAATTTGTGACACTAAGTGTCATCATCACTATTTTATGTCTTCTTTTTTTTTCTTGTTGTATATTGGCACTTTGCACCTACTTAAGCAAAATTGTAATCACGTTCAAATTCAAATTCAAATCATTTATTCGCATAGAATGCAGGTATTTACCGTACGTTAACTTATTATTACCTACCGTACCGTGTGGTGCCGGACGTAAAGAATAACACCACCCCATTTCTTCCTGTGGGTGTCGTAAAAGGCGATTAAGGGAATTACTAGAGAATGGGCAGCAGCGTTCTCTATGCATTTTACCACCATACTGCGATCGCCAACCCGCCTGCCAAGCGTGGCGATTATGGCAAAGCCCCCCAAATTGGGGAAGGCCTAAGTTCAGCAGTGGACGTCTTACGGCTGAAGTGAGTGTGATTAACTTATTATTTAATCGTGCTTTGTATGTTGTTATGTCTTTTGTGTGCACCAAATAAACGATTTATCTATCTATCTATCTATATTTATTGTAACAGACTGTACCTCACGTTTTTAAATATTTGATTTATTTATTTGTATTTATTTAAATAAACACTGGATGGATGAAATGGCGGCAGGTCACGGGAACAATCTGCGACTCCCACATCCCCCTTAAAGTTAAGGGGAAGATATGTAAAACCATGGTCAGACCTACTGTCTTTTATAGGTCAAAATCATCATCAGCCTTTATTGTTCGCACTGCTGGGACACAGGCCTCCTCTCGGTCAGAGCGAGTGGGCCGTAATCCACCACACGTGCCCAGTGCGGGTTGGGTCAGAATGTTGGGCCACAAAAGGGATGAATGAAAGGCAATTGCATGCAGCTGAGATGAGAATGTTAAGAGGGATATATGGTGTTACACGAATGGATAGAATAAGAAATGAGTACATAAGAGGAAGTCTTAAAGTGGCACCGATATCTAAAAAGTTGTGTGGGAATCGGTTGTCATGGTATCCTCATTCCTTCGTATCATATGACCATATGATACGAAGGAATGAGGAAAATGTCGTGAGGAAAGTATTGAGTACGAATGTCGATGGCTTTAAAGCCATACTCTTATGAGTAGAGAGAGACCAAAGAAACGATGTTGATGAGAAACAGACATGTTACGCCGATCCCAAATAAATTGGGATAAGGGCAGGAGAATGATGTTTCTACGAATTTGCGACTTACACTGTTAGTGTTTAACAAATTTGCGACTTACACTGTTAGTGTTTAACAAATTTGCGACTTACACTGTTAGTGTTTAACAAATTTGCGACTTACACTGTTAGTGTTTTACAAATTCCTTCGTAATGTTGACATAGTCGTTTTGCTTCTACGACACTGCGTCCGAGCAGTTGAAACGACACCATATCGCACCCCTAGATCTTAAGGGAACTAACTCAAAATTCTTAATTTTTCAGTTATGCACACCTTTGAGTCTGTCATTTCAATACCTATCGACCAATAAACGAGATTCAAAACTATTTCCAATATTTGGAGTCGAATATTGGAAATAGTTTTGAATCTGGTTTATTGGTTGATAGGTATTGAAATGACAGACTCGAATGTGTGCATAATTCAAAAATTAAGAATTTTGAGTTAGTTCCCTTTCAAATCAAATCAAAAGTCATTTATTCAAACTAGGCTGAGAGTCAGCACTTTTTGAACGTCAAAGTTACATGAGACAGTCCCCCAAAAACGCCCACCCTTCGACACTTCCTAGTGCTTTGGCTGGGAAGAAGAAGTGGCGGAACAAACTCCCCAGCAGCACTTTAGATCTAGGGGTGCGATATAACATCTGTTGCGAGGCGGCTCAGCTCGGCCGTTTACGCCAAAGTATTTATGGAAGTGCTTGTGGCAAAATAACAAAAGTCGCATGTGTCGATCGGTCAGGTCAAGCTACGCTTGCCGCAGTTGGTCCGGGGATGGGAGACCATCTTTACATATAATTCTAATTTGTGGTTTTGATCCTATCCAACTAATATTATAAATATGAGGGTTGTATGTTAAGACGTTTGTTACACAATCACGCACAAGCGGCTGGAGGGATTCGGATTTGGTTGCTCAAGAGGTTCGAGTGCCAAAGTTACACGTACTGGCGGAAAAAAATGTAGAATGTCGTCTATAATTTCTAAAGGCCACGCAGACGAAATCACGTGCCAATATTTATTTAATAAATGCTAAATGCGTTATTAACTCCGCCTATTCCATTTTTACGCTTTTACGGCCGAACTGATATGCATGAAAAAGAGACCATTACCTGGGTTAAGACATAGAATACATTTTAATCCGGTTGTTAGTTCTCGTGAGATAATTTCTATCCACGCAGGCGAACCTAGCTAGTTTTATATATGTAAATGCTTTGACTTTTGGCTTGTGTAGGTTCTGGGATAATCTTCCAAGTTCCAACAATTAGCGAGGTGTGCCAATAGTTTTATAGAAGAAGCAACGCAGCAATAAATTTCGTTCGTAGTGAATAGGATGTGGTACGTACCGCTTTTCCGCGCGTGCCCGGCTCGCCCTTGTCGCCCTTGATGCCGGGAGGCCCCGCCACGCCCGGCGGCCCGGCGGGGCCCGGCGCGCCCGGCGGGCCCATCATCTGCATATACAAACTTTACTCAGTACCTAGTACATCTTCCTAGCCTTTTCCCAACTATGTTAGGATCGGCTTCCAGTCTAACCGGATGTAGCTGAGTACCTGTATTTTACATGGAGCGACTTCCTATCTGACCTCCACAAGTCAGTTACTGGGTAAAACGATACCCCTTGGTAAGACTGGTAGTCAGACTTTCGGGCTTCTGACGACCCGTAACGACTGTCTAAGATGTACGAAAGACATCCGGGACCAACGGCTTAACGTGTTTTCCGAGGCACGGAAGGTTACTCAGTACCTAGTACACAGCATCAAACTAAAACCCTATCCGATCCAATATGGCGTATTCCTCACTTAAAATATAAACTAGGAAAAAGATGTTATACTTCGACTTTTATTGTATTCAGTAACTTGATAGTTCAAAGAAAAATAATGATACCCTATGGTATCATTATTTTTGTGCCTATGTACTAAAATTAACAGTGTTGGGGTAGTGAACGATTTACGCGATAAAGAATGAATGATAAAAATTAGTTAAAATAAAAAAATAAAAAAAAACTTTAAAAAACCTTTTTTAAGATATGGAATACTTATAGGAATAATTTTTGTTTTTTACTTTAGTCATATTATTGCCACTGGCAACCATCATTATCATCATCATCATCATCAGCCTATAACGTTCCCACTGCTGGGACACAGGCCTCCTCTCGGTGAGAGGGCAACCATAGACGATATTATATAATCGATATATTATGTACTATTACATTGTGTTTTAAAACAAGATTTTAAATTTTAAATAAAAAGTTTGCATTTAATGTACATTATTGCAAGTTCATTCAATTTCGTTCATTCTTACAACACGTCACTATCTTTATTTTGTCATTATCTGGTAACCCTGCAACTGTCAGGTTACTGAATACAATTAAGAGTCGAAGTATAGTAGTCAGTTCCCGATTATCTAGTATACCCCTTTTTTTTGTTGGTGCGAAATCAAATGACGTCTCCCGCTCTAATGTGGAGTGGAAGGGCGTGTCAATCTAGTATACCCCTCAATTTATATTATTCATAGTTTTCCTTTGAATGATGTTGGCACAGCCGCGGGTAGTAGTAGTAAATCAGTCACGAATGTACAGTCTGTGATAATTGTTATCTGACCCACCTTGCCATTGTAGCCAGTGGCAGGGTGGGTCAGGTAACAGCCATCACAGAGCCTACTATACTTACAACTTCATGTCCGTAGAGCTCGTAACCGGTGCCGTCTCCCTGCAAGTTCAACAGTGGGCATAAAGATTAACAGTTCACATGTACATGCGGGGCACTCCCACAGACCCGTAAGGCGACTTGGAACACAAGGAGTCTCGTGTGGGCGAGGACGCAACCAGGTGAACCATTTGGACTAATCGCTTTAACGTGAAATCTAGATACGCGGTAGCGTGTCAAGCCAAGTTCAAGTAACAGAAATTGCGAGCAGCACCGTGTGTAATATTACACGAACCATTTGGAGCCACTTTTGACCCCCTCATAACTCAAAAACTATTTCACATAAACGTGTCAAATTTGGCTCATATATTGAGACTTGCGAGATACATATGTGCTCCAAATTTCAACACATCTCAAACGGATATTTAGATATTAACGTCCATAAATCGTCATTTTTATCACTGACTGACCTATAGATCAAAACTCTAACCCAGTTCCAGATGACCTAGAAAGTTCAAATTTGGCATGCAGATAAGTAATTAAGCGAATACAAAGAAATAAATCAGAAACTGGTAAATTTTTATCATTTTATCATAATTTTATTACTTAACTGATTCTATTAGGAACTTATATATATACTTAGTGCCTGTAATACCTGTATGTACGTAAAAAAAAAAAAATGTAAGAATCAGCAATCAAAACTTATGACAGCCGGTCTTTATGTGATTTTAAGGTCTTCACGTGAATATATAACGAGTAGAATACAACCCTTAATTACTTTTTCCAAATATTTCCGTTTTAGTACTTATAACTATGAGTATAGTCGAATTTCGTATTTATTGCGTTGTTAACTGCGATTTAGTATTAGTTATTGTTTCAATATTTAGCG
The DNA here is from genome assembly GCA_947507805.1 of Aporophyla nigra. Classification (NCBI taxonomy): domain Eukaryota; kingdom Metazoa; phylum Arthropoda; class Insecta; order Lepidoptera; family Noctuidae; genus Aporophyla; species Aporophyla nigra. The sequence goes on along the minus strand of OX382300.1, from coordinate 25,650,704 downwards.
CACATACATAGTGTAAAATCATTATGCACAAAAAGTAATGATATCCCATCAAAAACACAAATGTGAAATGAGAGCCAAGTTCAATATTCTGATATACGCCTTGGTTGTTGACTTCAACGACAAAAGAAGTGAGATCTAAATGGGTGCCAAGTTTATGAGAACTAGCAAAGTCAGATCTTAGGTTACAATATATTATCTTAAGTTATAAGAAGAAATTATATTTTATGTAGTTATAAATAAATTCAAAAAAGACCTCAATTCTTTTATCGTTGAAGTCAACAACCAAGGCGTATATCATAATATTGAACTTGGCTCTCATTTCACATTTATGTTTTTGATGGGATACATTTTAACAAGTAGTCATAACACAGAAAATGTTCTACGTTCGTGGTTTTCATTAAAATGATAGCAATGCACACAGTATAGGCTTGTAAAAGAGTATGCAGCGTAGGTGTGCATGAGAGTGGATAGTTACCTGCCGTCTCCTCAGCTTCCTGTACTTCTGGTGAGGGTCGCGAAGCGCGCGCGGCACCGGGAACAGAGGAACAGCGAAACGTTACTTATCAATAGCACCGACATGTTGTGCTTTGAAACGAGTGCGGGTTGGAAACAAAGTGCACGCCATCTCTCACTCTACATACGAATTAACACAACTAGCTTGTGCATGTAAACCTTCCTCTTGAATCACTCTATCTATTGATGAAAACTGCATTAAAATCCATTACGTAGTTTAAATGATCTAAGTGGGTAGACGCGGGAAGTGACTTTGTTCTATACTTTGTAAAATTAACGCCGACCTACCTTCGTGAGTTAGTTAACTGTAGCTAGACTTTACATAGCTCAGCATGTAAGCTCATACTCATAGCTAAAGCTGCTCTTAATACTAGCACGAAGGTGACGATAGTCCATAAGATTTTCCTTACTAAATATCGCTCATCGCGCCTAAGAAATGCCTGATGATATACTGGGTGACTTTTGTTAGCGTCTTGAAAAAAAATGGGGGTAATAGGTGAATGGAGTAGAAGCTTTTGGCAAAGAAATTTTTATTATTTTTATTTTTGAATAACATGTAATTAAATTGATCTAGCAATAAATACTACACATTTAAAGTAACATTTTCATACTGGAACAACAAAAACAGAAATTTGGAAAAAAAGAACACAAAAAAATATATTTAAATCTATCGAAACTCAAATCATACGCACCCTACTACACTACTATACTACAATGCGCGGCATGTATCATTGATTTTGGAGCGCGGTCCTACCCTTTGAAGCCGGCTGATAGGCGGCCTCATTGATCTTTCGCAGGCGCACGAGCCGCACACGCATCCCTGTCCACCCACGTCCCGCGCTCCTTTAGTCACCTGCGATGAATCTGAAGGCCTTCCTGCCTTCTATTCTAGTTACACAACACACCATATGAAGGTCGAGACGGTAAAAAATGTCATCCGGTATACAATCTAGAAAATAAGAGCGAACGAAGCAAACTCAGGATAATTCCAGATTCCAAAACCTAAACCTCAGTGGTTCTCGTTCACATTTATAATGTCTTGCCAGCGTCTGTTTTCCCTTCCACATTTAAAGTCAAAACTTTTAATTTGCAAAACGTAGGTAAAAACAAGTATTGTGTATTAAATATGAACAGGTACAGTATGTTGTGGCGTCAACGGCGTTCAAATATCATTTAAATTACAAGTAAAATCTACATTTTATTATACACTAGCTGTGCTCGCGGGTTCACCCGCATGGATGTCGGAAACGGGAACGTGTTACTGGGACAAAAAGCCTATGTAAGTCCTAGTAATATCAGCTACTTGCTAGTGAAAGTTACTTTGATATCGATCCAGTCGTTTCGGAGATTAGCCGGAACAGACACAGAGACATACAACCAGACAAACAAAAATTAAAAGATTATTTTGTTATAAGTTCCGAATGAATTTTCATAGGCATTTATAAAAACCGGCCAAGTGCGAGTCGGACTCGCGCACTGAGGGTTCCGTACAAACCTGCAGATATTCACGGTTTATGCATAAGGTTTATGTTTATGAATTATTTTTTTTAGGGTTCCGCACCTCTAAAGGAAAAAGCGGAACCCTTATAGGATCACTTTGTTGTCCGTCCGTCCGTCCGTCCGTCTGTCAAGACCGTTTTTCTCAGGAACGCGTGGAGGTATCAAGCTGAAATTTATATCAAATACTCAAGTCTACTGTCCCTTGGAGCTGTAAAAAAATCAAACTTCTAAGCTAACGCAATCAAAAGATATAGCCGTTTATACGCTAATTTCCACAAATTTTCGAAACTTGCAAGGGAATCAAAACCTAAAGGGTACTACTTCCAGTCGATCTAGAATTTTGAAATTTGGTACGAAGCAACGTCTTATAGCACAGATAAAGGAAAAATTACGAAAACTGTAAATTTTTAGTTACATCATATAATAAACAGAACAAAACACAGACAGAAAAAAAAACCAAGCCAAGAAACAGAACAGAACTACGACTCGATTGTCGTGATGGGTGAACTTTTACTTATATATCTACAGGTTTGTACGGAATCCTCGGTGCGCGAGTCCGACTCGCACTTGGCCGGTTTTTTATATATTTGAGTTGACCGAATGAAAGGTAAATTGTGGTTTACGATTTATACGTATTAAAAAAAACTACTTACTAGATCTCGTTCAAACCAATTTTCGTGGAAGTTTACATGGTAATGTACACCATATATTGTTTTTAAGTTTTATCATTCCCTTATTTTAGAAGTTACGGGACACACACACACACATTTTACCACTTTGGAAGTGTCTCTCGCGCAAACTATTCAGTTTAGAAAAAAATGATATTAGAAACCTCAATATCATTTTTGAAGACCTATCCATAGATACCCCACGCGTATGGGTTTGATAAAAAATTTTTTTTTGAGTTTCAGTTCTATGTATGGGGAACCCTAAATATTATTGTTTTTTTTTTCTATTTTTGTGTGAAAATCTTAATGCGGTTCACAGAATACATTTACTTACCAAGTTTGAACAGCATAGCTCTTATAGTTTCGGAAAAAAGTGGCTGTGACATACACGGACAGACAGACAGACAGACATAACGAATCTATAAGGCTTCCGTTTTTTGCCATTTGGCAACGGAACCCTAAAAAAGCTATTATTTTCACTTCACGTTACAAAGAAACACCTGAATTTTATGGCCGCAACAGATTTCTTTATGTGTATGTTTGTACTTTCCTTGAACGCTTAAAAATTATAAGATGTTCTTTGATAGAGAGAAGCGATTCCTATTGTTACGTAGATCGTTAAGATATGACACGTCACCCTGTCGCCATCTATATCAAGTAGCAGGTACTGCACGAGCTGAATTATCTGTAAACGCCACCGCTATCTATTATCGAATGGCGGAATTATCTGTACTGGTAAGCAGGAAGTGCCCCTCAGATATCGCGCGCGTGTCAACATTTAGCGCAGATGCGCAGCATTTAGCTTATTCGCCGTCAGATACTTGTCGCGATTGGTTGTCGCAGAAATACGCGAAATATTACAAATTATGTCTTGTTGTGCGGTTTTGACCTGCAAAAACGAAAGCAGAAAAAAAAATGTATCTTGTGGAGGTGTATCCTATCATCAGTAAGCACTAAACTTTGTTAATTTTTAATATAATTGATTTTAATTGCAATACCACATGTTATGACTTCAATGCAAACTATAAACAACCTTATATTCATTGACACAAAGTCTTAATGCACGTAGTCGTCATCTGGAAAATCATAACCAAAATTCTAGTAACTTCGACGCTACTCGATTAGGGATGAGACACATCCGTAAAGTAGGTCGGTATCGATAATTTTGTCTGATTTTAGTAAGGAATCAATAGCTCACATGGCTGGTTATAAAATAAGACAGTTGATTTAAAAAAAAAAAATGTGATATTTGCGTTAGTGCTTTAGTAACAGAAAAAAAACAATCATTACATAGATTTATTATAGCTAAGGATAGAGGGGGATTATTATACCCATCAGAATCTGTGATTAAGATATGTCAGATGTCCGAAATATTTTTAAAAGACGGTCACATATTCAATAAAGATTATATCATAGCTAAAATAATGCGCCAGTTTATTGGGTCATCGATATTCCACAACATAAGCTATCATCAATTAGGGGAATTTCTTACGTCTAATCATATTACTGACTTAATGAAAGCTATCACGGCAAAATATATTAATATACGATTTCATCACCTATTAAAATTAAACATAAAATTATCAAAACGGTAATTAAATAAATATGTGTTATTTCAAGGTCAGTAAATATTTTTAGTACTATCTGTTATCATTTCATTTATCGTTAGCTTCTGTCAGCGGTTTCGCCCGCGTACCTGATTTTATGAAAATAACATTACCCCCCTATATACAAACATACAAATACCTCTTTAACATTGATATTTTAACGATAATCAACCTTTTCCGTTATTAAACATTTGTATGATGTTAACAAATTATTACATTGCTCACCCGAATAAATTACGTAACGTCAATATTAAAATATCGATATTTGTCTACATCTCAAAATTTTTTTTTTGGTACTTACTAAAAGCGATTACAAGTGCATGTGAATATGACATCTATTTCAAAGGAGCTAGCGTTCTGAATCGAATGAATTGGTTACAGCGCCATCTAGCATTGAGTTACTGAACTCGTTGTAAATTTGTCTATCTAAAGTTTTTAAACGAAAAACGTCTTTATTGTGTGTGTCATGTCAAATAATAACAACTTTCATGCGTTGTAATACGACTTAATTTTTTAAAGCAATACGAAGATGATTTGTAAAAGTTGCGTGTGTAATTTGTAGCCTATCTATCACTGTTTTTTATGTGTGTAATGGACAATTTGATATGCAAATGTGTGAGTTTGGCGACACTGGTTCCCGTGCTTAGCCAGTGTAGGGGCACTTCTCTGTATTCTTTGTTCTGTGTAAGTAGCAGACACTTCTAGGGATGTCGCCGCTAACTGTGACTAAGTGGCAGAGTTTCGAGAATGTTTGCGAATATTGTCAGCGATTGAGCTCATCGTATGTACCGATGTCCCTCCTAAAAATATCCCTCGGCACCCATGATGAACCCCCCAAAATCTTGAGCTGCGATCGTGTCTGCTGCACTTTGCCACACTGTGGTTGTTATTCCAAGAAAACAGTGTCGCTCACCGAGTCTCCCTTGTCGCCCTTGTCCCCCTTGAGGCCGGGGTAGCCGGGCGGGCCGGGCAGCCCGGGCGCGCCCAGCATGCCCGGGGAGCCCATGTCGCCGTACTCGCCCTTCGTGCCCTTTGGGCCCATCTCGCCCTGCAACATCAACGCCAAACTATGGATGCTTTGCAAGCAGAGTCAAATATAAACAGGTGTTTTCATACTGTTATTTGTTAAATATATAAAAATTAAAGAGCTTTTTAATAGTTTTTTTTTTAATAACAGTTTTTCTTCTTTTTAGCGATATCCTGAAAAACAAGGTGAGCACTCGGAGCCCATGGCCGTGTTGTTGCAGCCCCACACGTTTCGAACATTTAACTCGAAATACGGCTGTGATCATCATTTGCTCCGTTTGAGGTTTTCTGCACCTGTAGCAGCGGCTGCAGCGGCTGCAGCCGCCCCAAAAGAGCCGCCTTGCTAGGAACATGAGATGTCATTAGGGCGTCTACACCTGTTGCATCCTACACCAAAGGCCTACCCAACTTTCAAGGCATTATGGTCACTTCCAATGTCGCATGCCAAGTCATTCGGTTTCAAAGTAGCTGGTACCGCGGCGGTAACCAGAGTACGACGGATGATGTCAGTAAAGCTGCCGTGTCTTGCCATCTCACTGCACGGTAGGCCATTGGCCTCGTGGTAGTTGACTGCTTCTCCACTAGCAGCGATGTGTTGGTTGTGTCGACCAGCCAGGTTGCTTGTGCTACTATGTAGGGTGACGGCAGTACCTGAAACCGGAGGTCCGACATCCTACTTGGAAGTTGACCTGGATAATTCAAGTGAGTGTGTACTGACCGGCTTGCCGGGCGGGCCCTGCACGCCGGGCAGGCCGGGCGCGCCGTCGGTGCCGGGCGGGCCGCGCGGCCCCGTCTCTCCGCTGCGACCTGCGCACACCACATACTGTTAATGCATCATTACCAAGCAACTTCACTACTTTTTCTAAATAATTGTATCGTTCGAAGAAATCTATTTACTGTTTGATTTTTTATTACTTTATTAACAAAAACTGAGACTGATATATTTTGCTATTATTTTTGCCAATGAAGCCAAGTTGTTTTTTTCATAATTATAATACCTATAATGTTGTAGTGGAATTTATTTAATTACGCATAAATCTTAACTGGTACTGTAAAGTCGGGTAAAATAGTTGTTAAATACAATTCGAAAATCAAAACAAATCGAAAATCAAAGCACCGCTGACATTCCTGCACCCTAATTGCGAAACGCACAATTTATCAGAATCTGAATGGGATTGAAGATTATTTCTAAACCATTGCGTCATTTGTTCGAATAAATTGTCGGCTCAGCAACGTAAATAACGCAATGAATGTTGTTTAACTATGAACATTAAACCAATTCGTACCTATAAAAAGTTCCGCAATTACCCCTCTGGAAGCATATCAAATAGCTGTGACACGTACAGATGTACTGCGTTTATCTTTCCTTGACGATTTAGTTATTTGTTGACTCGCTCACCTTAAGGAGACAAGTCCATGTAAAAGGAGACGGGCGAAAGTTCATACAAAGTTGGGCCTGGCGTTACCATAACGATTACTGCATTAATATATTTAGATACTAATACCATTTAAAAAAAACAAAATGTTTACGACTTCTCCATGGTGTTTACGAAACTTACCACTTGAGGTGCCACCCATTGCTGTATTATGGAAAGAAGGCCTTCGTCTTCTATTTGTTGTAATCCTCTAGAAGGATTGCGCCGCCAACAAGCTATACCGCAGTTGATACAATGACGATGTTGAGCACTCATTGTATTAAACTTCGAAATCCGGTATATGAGGGTGAGGTAAGACGAGTAGGCAAGTTATGAAGTCCGTTGTTAGAAATGCGTGGGTCGTTCGCCAAAGTAATAACCGTCAGAATCCTTAAACGTAGCCAAAGTCGTTAAAGAATACTAATCGAATAATATTACAGCACACGAAAACACAACAAAAAAATATCCACTACCGTAAGCCAAACAAACAGAAGCGAATGTTTGTTTAATGTTTAACATGCCATTGACATAAGTTTCACTGTGTTGCCTGTATAATAAAATATGATGATCGATTGTGACATCGATTTTAATGTTCAATTTATTTTTATATCTTTTTAGAGACGTAGAAAAGTGTCACTGGTTAGCTATTATCTGAAGGAGAAAACACTGAATCACCTCCAAGGTTCTGTTTCTATTTCTATTTTATACTTGTATGATCATTATTTTGTATTCAATAAATCGATACTTTTTTTTTTGATCTGGCAACATTGTTTCAAAAGTGAAAATTAGGGAAGTCAGTGTTATTTTAATTAAATATTTCGTTTTTTATACAATGGTAAAACTACTTAATATTTCATGATTAATTATAAAAAAAACTTAAGGAAATATTGATAAATATTTCATTTCTGTAACATGTTTAGCCCAGATTCGCCCGTCTCTTTTAAATTAAAATTATTTTTGACTTGTTAGTGTTTTTTAAAGGCAGTCGGTTTTTATTTTTTTGTAAAAAGTTTTTATTTTCAACTTTTTAGTTATGGTATATACCTCGCACAAATCTAATCGCGTTATTCGTTCATTTGTAGCACCAATACTTAATGCAAATATAAGACGTATATGGTTTTCACATGGATCCCACTGTCCGAATGGAACCAAATTAAAATGGGACCATTCGGGAAGCATCAGCTATCAAAAAAAAAAAACAAAACATCGAAATCGGTTCACCCAGTCAAAAGTTATGAGCTAACAAACATTTAAAAAAAATACAGACGAATTGATAACCTCCTCCTTTTTGAAGTCGGTTAAAAAGAAAAATCTCGAATATTGGCGAAGTTATAGCTAATATAATGAAGCGGGCCGGAGTGCGTATTGTAAAGTAGCGAGCCAGGTAATCGGAGAGCTTCAGGTAAAAGGTTCCCGTCCATCAAAATAATTTAAAATATTTAAGTTTTAAAATTGTTGTCACGTGTCCATGTGGTGATAAAATAATAAATTCACAACTTTTTATCAACAACTGATTTGAAATAAATCGGTAAGTAACTAAAACTGGTCAATTTCCTGTGCTAAAACTTTGAACGCGATAATCTCAAAACTGTATTTTTAAAAACTGCTCGTGTTGTAACTCAAAAAGTTATCGATCGATTTGTCTGAAATTTGGTAAGGTCTTTCTCTACATTATTATTGGAAGGATAAACCTAAAATTTCAAATATTTGGCGTTGATAAAATACTTCTTTGGGGTCATAAATGTCAAAAAATAGCCCTAAAAGACTTTTTTTTTAAAGGCTCATTTTATTTTGAATTTTATACTTTTTTTTTCTAATTTTAGATGTTTATCTTTTCCGTTAATACGTCCTTTAACACGAAACAGAAAACACTTTATTTTTTTAATTCAGATCAATGGTTGACGCGTGATAAATAGAGCAGTTTGTGACCTCGCGTCGGAGGTAGTAGACAAAAAATGATCCTGAGCCGCCATTTTGAAAGGAAAAAAATATATACTTTTGTGCTCTGGAAAGGTTCAATAAAGTTTTGTTAAAGTTTAAAACAATAAAATTATTTTAACACGTCTAAAAATATTTTTTTTAAATGATCGATTTTGACGCTTTTACATGGACTTCCACCCTTAGTAGGTGTGTTAAAATAATCTCTAAAATATTGTCATTGTATTTTCTATGGGGCTACAACAAAAATACAAAATGTTGAACGATTTACCTTGAGTCGTGGCCGTGTGGCGCCGCGCCGCGCCGGTACAGCTCGTTCGGCGTCCGGCGGTTAGCGACGACGAGGCCGTTAGTTATCACTTGTACCACATCAACAATATCTACGCGAGTATTAAGGCAGGTGTTACTCGATATCAGAAGCATGCGAGACGTGCCACATGCGCTAGTCAACTGCGAGGTGCATGCCAAGCCGAACGCGCGGACTACTGAACGAATGGACTGCTAGGGCTGTTTTCTCACGGGAGCTTGTGAGGATTTACATGGAAGCGTTTAGTTTTCCACGGATCAGTAGGGCGTGCGCCAGAGAGCGAAGCTCGTGCAGCGTGTACAGCGTGTACAGCGTGCGTAGCGTGTGCAGCGTGTAGCAGTCGGTGGTTACCCGCTTGCCGCGCTTGCCGCGCGCACCCTTGTCGCCGGGCAGGCCGGGCGGGCCCGCCGCGCCGCCGTCGCCACGCTCGCCACGCGCGCCCGCCGCGCCTTCGACAACCCTCACCGTCACCCTCTCCACACCACAAGCGACTCTCTACGTCTAGCATCGTAACTACTCGCAGTGCCATCTGTCGACGCGCGACGCTCTTATATAACGTTCATTTGTGGGAAGCTGGACATTATCCAAAAAGAGCAAGAGTTTAATAGCAGCGGCAAGAATGCGGCGAGCATAAGGTTATTATCTCTCTAGCTCCCTTATCATCAGTGAGAGAAACGGGAATATATTTGATTATTTATTGAATTTCCGTTCGTCGCACAAGTGTGACGACGGCAGGGAATTCAAGTATTGCTATTACTTAAGCTAATTTAAACAATTCGATACAAAATGCACTTTTTATGAAAATAGGCTTAAGTTTTTCAGAATGATCGTCGAGAGATGGCACTAACAAAAATTATTTAAAAAGCTCAAAAAAAAAAAACTGTTACTGGTGTTAATACTATTATTACTTGATTACTTTTAGTCTGGTGCACAGTAGCTGCACAGTGAAATTAGTTCAAATTGTGATCTGGCTACAGGACTACGAGTAGCAGTCCGGCGCAGCGCACAGGGCGCTCAGAGCGCTGCCTGCCGCGCGGCGCCGGCGCTCTCCTACCACACCGAGCATGCGCGGCGGCGCTACGCGGAGTAAGACTGTGCAGTACCGGGGGGGCCGGGCGGGCCGGGCGGGCCCTCGATGATGCCGGTCGGGAACGCGTCGCCCTTCAGCGTCGTCGTGAAGCCGCGCTCGCCCTTGTCACCCTTGTCGCCCTGAAACCAAACATTACAAACACGAATAGAATAAGATTTATGACAACGGATACTGGTGGTGCTTGGAAGTTTCCCAATTCGATCTTTTAATAGCCGCAATTTCAAAATCTGTTGAAATCACATCGCTTTGGACAAAACCTGCGATACCTGCCAAGTGCAGGTTCTCGTTCCGGAGGTTCCGAATGTTTCGGAATAGTGTTCAATATATTTTATTTTATTTATTTCATTTGCCAAAAATAGTCACATACGACATAGTTGAATGAAGAGTTAAATAAACATGGAATACATATTGGACTCTAAAGGAAGTATTCAAGAGTGAGCTCCCAGCACAGTTGAAGATGAAGGTACGTACTGGACTCAAACCTCTTCCCATGAAATGAAATGTTTATTTTGTAAGTAGATGTTATCGTTGTAGGTAGACACTTTTACATGTTACCTGCGAACTACGCTTCACTTCACACAGACGTTACGCAAAATCGAGCATCGCAATTAAAGTTTTTTTTATTCGAATGGCATTCATAGGCACTTTTGAACGTCAACATTTACAAAAACATTGAATTGATTCTAGTTACCCCTTCCAAAAGGTACTTTCGTATGGAGAAGAATGGGCAACGGGCAAACTTTACTTCTTGGCTTTTACGTTACTTAAAATCGTAAAACAATTGACCGTTTCATGTAACGAATACATAAACGAATAGTTGCACTACTGACTTTTGGACTTCAACATTATTTTTCATTGAATGAATCAAAATTTCATGAAGAAATTACTCTCTGCTCACTTTAGATTCTGGGAAATGAAATAAGTTATTTGCTGAGGTGCCCGTTTTTAAGTGAACCTTCTTAGGTAGCGATTCGATAATTTGACAAGAATTGCAAGCGAAATTTCAAGGAGGCGTTATCCTTATCCGTATTTCGTTACATGAGAGAGAACAAAGATTAACTCTCTTTGTTTCTCACGCTAAATCTCTCTTATTAAGTATTATTTTTAAGAACTTTTAATTTTATCACGAGTACAGTGTGGTATCGTACAGCGTACGTTGATTATTTGTAATAGACTTAATACCACATGCACATTAAATAAAAAACAAGAAAAACTTTGGATCAGAATAATGCAGTGTTGCATGTTTACCTTGAGTCCAGCGGGGCCTAGAGATCCAGGTGGTCCGACGAGGCCGGGCGGGCCCACAGGCCCCACGGGTCCCGACGGCCCCGAGGGCCCAGGCACACCCGCGCGGCCCTCGTGCCCCGGGAGCCCCTCCGCGCCCTGCGGTCCTGGGGAGCCGGGAGGGCCTGGTTCTCCGGGCTCGCCCTGTGCAGCACATGTTACGATTATATCTCGTAATAAGGATACCGGTGTAATAATAGATTATTACCCGGATTCTAGGTTTGTAAGATATATTGTGACAGTCTCAACTGCTATTGACTTAACCGAAAAAAGGTATTTTATTCAAAGTGAAGTGTATTTTTGCAGTTCTCAGAATCCAGGCTCAACATTATTTGGCTAAGCTTTACCGTGGAAGCTAAAGGGTAACCTGCGATATTTAATAGCAAGCCAGTCCAAGGTTTTGTGTTGACTGAAATATGAGTCGCGACCGTACCAAATATAGCTTTATAGAATTATAATGATATCAATTTCAGTACAACCCTCAGGTTCATTTCATTCGATTGAATGACTATTACATGAACATAAATTTATAGCTTAAAAACACTAGAAAAACACGCTTTTATAAATGCACGTCAAAACCTAAAACTTAATCGTGGTCAAAGTTCATTACAAGACCTTTCTAACAAGTCCAAATACGGCTATGATACGATATTTCATCATGGAATGCCTGTGCCCATCTTCCGGCTTCATCATCAGACCTTGAAACCTAATCGTGGTCAAAGTTCATTACAAGACTTTTCTAACAAGTCCAAACACAGCTATGGTACAATGTTCCATCATGAAGTTCCAGTTCATATCTTCCGGCTCCATCACCAGATCAGTTCGACAGTTCCATATTATTGTATTGTCATCAGAACATCATACAGCTGCCAATTTTCATGACGCTACGATCCTTGGAAGATGGTTAAATTAGTTACCTTAGATTCCATTACATAGTTAGTTACATACGGTCGACCTATTAAAGCGTGTTAAAGAGTCATTCAATCGAGTTCAATGAAGTGGCCGCCCTAGCCTTTAGTTAGGTGGTTAGGTGAGTATTTGATTAGTGGAAGTGCAATCTCAAAATAACACCAAACAGTTTTTGTTGGCAGTTACAGTTAGTGTTATGAAAGAAAGAAAGAAAGAAAAATAGTTTATTCTGCACAAACAAAACGCACAACATGAAATAAAAAATTGTTACAAAAAAAGAAAGCAAAATGCGCACAAGGTAGCCAAAAGCCACGTATTCAAGATAAAAAACGTTGTAGAATGTTACCTATGGCTCATTGATGTCACGGCTACGGACCAAAGACAATACAAATCATATATCTGCGTTATGACACTGACAGTAATTATATAATAAAAAACAAAAACAAACTTGCCGGATGCAGAGTGCATTTCTAGCTAGTTTTGTGACAAAAATACCACACAAATAAGAACACTTGATCTGTGCGTCGTATCTGTGCAAGAACAGGTCGTTGCTCAGCAAATGCTGCGACGTCAGACGAATCTATCGTCAGCAGCGCTGATTTTCAGCAACTACCTTTTGAAATGACGTAATGACGTGCGCTGGCGTGAGTGACATAATAAATCTGGTAGGTAAGTATAAATTTTCATGAAACTAATTGTAATTATAACTGAAGATAATTATTGTGTGTTAATATAAATTTATCTGTATTTATTCGAAATTTATTACTTATACATATTTATTTTAAAAAAAGAAATACATACACTGAGACACTACACTTACACTAACATTAAAAAGTATCTAATAACTTTAGACGCTTTATATCATGGGAATTTCGATGGTAGGTAAAACGGCCATTTGCATTATGGCAAGGCGTCTGTTTACCATGCTTTACGGTCAAAGTGGCAAAGTAGCTATTTGGTAGAACTTAAATGTGTTAATTTGGTTTATTTTGATTTTAGTGGGCTTAATGGGTCATGGATCTTTTGATATGCGAAGGAGCAAGACCCACCGAGACTACTGAGGACCGCAAATACAAACCATGGATCACCACTGCTCCAGTGGCATTCCACTGGCACCCTACTGGTCCCAGCCAGGGAGGAATCAGACAGGGGCCACTCGCACTGTTGGAAACCACATTCTTTGCTTGTAGGCCGTGAACCCCTAGGTAAGCACAAAAAAGCAGCTGTTGTTAGAGGATTTCGTTAATTTATCATGAGGTTTGTTGTATCTGCATGAAATACTTCTTTAAAACACTCAAAAAATGCTTTTTTGTTCTCAGGACTCTTACTGGTGGAGGAATGTTATTCCAACAGCGCGTAGCGGCATATCTGAAGCTCCCCCTGAATGCCGCCGTTCTATGTTTTGAGGAACCAAGAGGATTAGTAGAAAAACGTGGTTCGTATTTACTTTGCCTCCAACTTAACTTCTCGAACAGATAGTGTGGCTTTTGTGTAGTGACTACTCCGAAAAGTAAACTAGCCATATGTAACTTTCTTCTAGCAGCCATTTTCAAAATATTGTTTTCATTTATGAATGGGGTGACATGACTTCGACGAGGTATATTAACACAGAACCGTGTACATGCATTTTGAATGCGCTGAATCAGCTTCTCTGTCCTTGATAACAGGCACGGGCCATACACGGTATCACAATAGTTCAGTCTTGATAAAATTAGGCTATCCACTAATTGTTTCCGTAGATCCACACTCAGGTAGTCTCTAATTGAATATAGAAGTTTTAATCTATAAAAACAATTCCTCATGCAGTTACTTATGTGCTTCTCAAATCGCAGTTCTGGATCCATGGTTAATCCAAGGTTGCAAGCTATCTCTACCCTATCAATTGTTATGGTATTGGTATTATTAATAACAACACGCTATTACTCTCGTTTCGTTAAATAATAAATAATTAAATTAACCATGCAACGAAAACGTTAACTGATATTTGTGGAAAATGGCGCACTGTTTTGTTCAATTTTTTCCGCGCGCCGCGTTAATGATGCGCGTGCAGGTGTAAATAAAAACAATGGCAATATCGCTAGACAGCCTGCATAACTAAAACTCTTTGCGGAGACCGAACAAAAAGATATTAGTAAAAAAACACAAGTGTGGTAATGTAAAAATCCATGAGTGAATAATAAACTGAATTGTGAAACGAAATGCATTGCCATAAGAGTCACCTAACAAGCAAATTTGTGAAAAAATCTATTATATTCAGGCATATTTTTAACACGATTTTATTATTTTTTGTTTATGAGCCGATTTAAATATGTAATTGTTTTCTTTTGTTTAAAGGGTTCCCCTGGGGTGGTCCAATATAAATTACGTTCAAGTTCTTATTAGTGGTTTTTGAGTTAGCATCAATAATCCGTTATTTTTCAGTTAGTGTATGTTCATGACATTGCAAAAAGTTCCTGTTACTGTTATTTACATAGCGAGGAACTAAAAAGTGGAAAATAAAAACATTTTATTAAAAGAAAAACAACCTACTTCCAAAAAAACAGTACGATGTGAAAAATAACTTTAATTTCGAGAGTCGGTGACTATCAATGATTATACAAGACCAAAGACTTCCGAGATCAAAGTTATTTTTCATGATAATTATTGTAGTGGTTTTTTGTCATGGTTAGAGTGGTTTTTGTCGTCGTAGATGAAGGACTCAAGAAAGAACACAGTGATGTATGACTAGTTATCAGACACAAAATGATACAGTTTTTAATCTCACCAAGTGACTCGCGCTGTACTTGTGGTTGACTAGTGAAGGAACGCGATGTGAATGTGTGTGTAACCGCATTAGCTTTCGATACCGTCCGAGACAATGGTGCAATTGGAAATATTAGGTTGGGGAAAAAGTCTTTTCGCATTATAGTATGTATGAACTTGTAATAAAATCTCTTTGGCTATACTATTTGTATCTGGCTGGTTTTAGTATCATTGAAAGTCTAAATTGTAAAGAACATAATTCCAAATTCAAATTAGGAAAATGTGTGATTTTCATTTGTTTTTCGTACCGTCAAGATGAGTGAATCTAATGAAGAAATTCGATACATTTTAAAATTTTACTACAAAAAAGGTAAAAATGCAACGCAAGCCGCGAAAAAAATTTGCGATGTTTATGGACCTAGTGTAGTGTCTGTGAGAGTAGCACAAATTTGGTTTAAGCGTTTTCAATCCGAAAATTTTGATGTCAAAGATGCACGTCGCTCTGGTCGCCCTATTACGGATAAAATGGATGCCATTTTTGAAAAAGTGGAGCAAGATCGGCATACCAGTAGTTACGACGTAGATGAAGAACTGGAAATTGACCACAAAACAGTTTTGGCGCATTTGAAAAAAACTGGGTACACAAAAAAGCTTGACATTTGGGTACCTCACGAGCTCACTGAAAGAAACCTAATGAACCGTGTACTCATTTGTGATTCTATAATACGACGTAATGAAACCGAACCATTTTTGAAGAAGCTGGTAACTGGTGATGAAAAGTGGATCACGTATGACAAGAACGTGTGAAAAAGGTCGTGGTCAAAGGCCAGTCAGGCTTCACAGACTGTGGCGAAACCCGGGTTAACTCGCAACAAGGTGATGCTGTGTGTGTGGTGGGATTTGAAGGGCATTATTCATTACGAGCTATTACCACCAGGCAGGACCATCGATTCTGAACTCTGTAGCGAACAACTGATGAGATTAAAGCAAGAAGTTGACAGAAAGCGGCCGGAATTAATCAACAGAAGGGGTGTGGTTTTTCATCATGATAACGCTAGACCTCACACATCTTTAGCCACCCAACAAAAATTAAGAGAGTTTGGCTGGGAGGTGTTAATGCATCCGCCTTATAGTCCTGACCTTGCACCTTCAGATTTCCACCTGTTTCGGTCTCTTCAGAATTCTTTAGGCAGTGTCAGGTTAACATCACGAGAGGACTGCCAAAACCACTTGTCGCGGTATTTTGACCAGGAGTCCCAAAATTTCTATAGCAATGGGATCATGTCCCTACCTACAAGATGGCAAAAAGTTATCGAACAAAATGGTACCTACATACTTTAGTTAAATGTAAATAAACTTTATTAAAAAATGTTTTGAATTTTCTTAAAAAATGCGAAGAAACTTTTTCCCCAACCTATTATATGTGTGTGTGTGTGGGTATTATGTGCTGACGGTACTCTACGTAAACATTCACAGCTTTGTACACTTGGTTACCTCAAGACAAGCGCGTTGCTTCATGGCATAAGAATACTGTAGAAGAATCAAATATGAGCATTGAGTTGGAAGATCACAAGTATAACAACCGTTTACGTGGTGGTACCAAAATTCTTCTATTAACCGTCATTTTATTATACGACTTAAAAATGACTTATTTTAAATTTGCATTTTTTCATAAATACGAAAATTTAATTTTCAAAAAATTACAGAATCATGTACTGAATCCATGGTAAAAGGTTGCGCGCCCATTTCCCTGCCACCCTGTATACCTGTACCTGTACCAGGAACTCACTACTAACTACTACGGGAAAACTAAAGCGCATGCAATGAGTTCGAAGCATGCACCACTTGGAAAGTTGGTAGTTCATGTAGATCATGTTGTGTGTAGACAGTGTTGTGCCGGGAGCTGCGGACAGTGACGCTCATGGCGGGCTGCGGCTCCTAAGTGTTGGGGCCTGCTCGCGTTACTTCACAATGGCACATTATAATAAAGTAAGCAGCATAAGGTCTTCATACGAAACGGCCGCAACGGAGTACTGATCTCAGTCTCGAGTGCGCCGTAGCGAGATACTGCCGCACATATTATGTATTTACGTGGTAAATTATGGCATGAAGTCATCGACTGTCTTCGTCGGAGTTAGTAATTAATGTAAGGACACTCCCGATAAGTAATAAAAATTACGTATATACCGGGTAACATTTTTTAACGTCTTGAAAAAAAATGGGGGTAATAGGTGAACGTAGTAGAAGCCTTTGGCATAGAAATTTTTGATATTTTTATTTTTGAATAACATGTAATGAAATTGATCTAGCAATAAATACTACACATTTAAAGTAACATTTTCATACTAGAACAACAAAAACAGAAATTTGAAACAAAAAAACAATTTAAAACCTATCGAAACTCAAATCACACGCACCCTACTCAATGCACGGCATGTATCAATAATTTCGTACCACGGTCCTACCATTTGAAGCCGGCGGATAGGCGGCCTCATTGATCTTTCGCAGGCGCACGAGCCGCACACGCATCCCTTTCCGCCCGTGTCCCGCGCTCCTTTAGTCACCTACGATGAATCTGAAGGCCTTCCTGCCTTCTGACTTGATTTTTCTATTTTAGTTACACAACACACCATATGAAGGTCGAGACGGTAAAAAATGTCATCCGGTATTATGCTTACAATAATTATACTGTGACCATAGTGATGAATGTGATGAACAGTGATCGGAGTAGGTAGATTGATTTGAAGTTAATGAACTGACACATAAATATTAGTATGGATATGCCTCCGGGATTCCGGGATTTTGCAATGATTAAGATTTTTTTAAGGAATTTCAAATGTGGCAATGTGTAGAATAAAGAATACATCAATATGAATAAGAAATGTTTAACCCTTTTCCTGTCTTTTTAATAGTATATAGGTAATCGGCTTTCTATAGTAAAAAAAAGTATGGTATGGCTAAACTAGAGTAAAAAGGAGCAAACGTAAAGTGGAATTCTATAATAGTTACTGTAATGCGTGCGACGAAAGATGGGACTTACCTCTCCGCTATCCGACGCAACTGACGCATAGTTGTCGACGACAATGGGTGGCGAAAAGAGCAAGGGCAGCACGGGTCAAGCCTCATGTTTTGTGGCACGCACTATATATGTAGGTACCTACTTAATATTAATTAAGAGAAACGGGAAGGGATAGAAGAGGTGGACACTGCAATGACTCCAAGAAAAGGATAGGTATACTATAAAAACAATATAATATGTATATGTATAAATACCTATCCTTTTCCCGATTTGTTTAGAGTATTATAGTAGGAATAACTCGGAGATGGTAGTTGGCACTTTATTTTATACTCTGTACGCACAACACACACACGATTCACTCACGATTCACTTTATTACTTGATAAATAAGAAAAAGACAATTTTACAAGTTTATCTATCGCATTCTATAAAATAATGTGATAAAAAGTCCTTACTTCCACAATATTTGATTCAATCCCATTAGTACCTACTAAAATGAAATCCCGGAAAAAAGTCTTATCTATGTTATGATTTCTATGACTATTCATGATGCAAGTACGTAAAATCAATCTACCTACTCCGATCACTGGTGAGTGGTGATGGTGCACGTGTTTTGAGTCGTAACACACGTGCGAGACCCGCGCGACGCTAGCAGTCAAGCTGCCGTGCCGTGGTGTGTGTGTGCGTGTGTGTGTGTGCTACTCACCTTGAGTTGTATGACGGTGTGCGCGGAGATGTTGTGCCCGGCGGCCTGCAGCCCCTGCGCACACACGCGCGTCAGCGGGCGCACGCGGGCGGTCTGCGCGGGCGCGCAAACCACCCCGTGCGGCCACGCCGTACCACCTAACATGTGCCCACTGTAAATACGTTCAATTTCTCACGAAAGAAATCTCCCACATTTACAGCAAGCATATGATAAGCAGTATTTAAATAAAAAAATATTTAAAAAACATCGGATGCAAAAATACAGCGACTACCTACGACGACGTATAAAGCACAATAAGATAAGCGACGCGTGCGACACGGGCACAAACACTGGGCTACCACAAGCTCTAACTACTGGCCGCGCTAGAGGCTGGATGGCTGTACCTTGACGGCTATGATCTCGGCGCTCGTGTATGGACTTATCTTAAAACTGTCCACGGATCTTTTCACGCCCTGCAATGCCACCATAACGGTTACCTCATTAGATACTAGGACATACAGACAAGCGACGCACACAGAGCGCTAGCGCAGCATGGCCTTTGTGTACACGCTGATACACGCTGATCGTCAGTGATCCAGTAGAGAAGCCTAACAATCTTTTATGACTACAAATAATCATGATTTAACTGAAAATCTGTATCGAAACTATTTCGACCCAGAGTTTGAATTTTTGTGATATCAGAGGTATCACAAATGTCAGCTACGCTATGATACCAGAGGTATCACAGCTGCGTAGCCGTCTTAGAGATAAGGCGTATGACTCATGAGCCTGTAACTACTCAATCAATGAATCAATTTTCCTTTTGAATTGGTAGAGTTGTCAATAGTTGGTCTCAAAAGTAAGTAAACTTCTGTTTATCTTTTACCCGTTAGGTCCATAGCCATACCTAGGGCATAATTGTAAACTATTGTTTACTTTCACTGGTTATGTCCATAGTCTAGAGCATGTTTGACAGACCGCATTTCGACTATACTTTCATTTGGAAAGTGTTACACATACGAATATCGAATTTAGATAAAAAAAAAACAAAAAGTTCTGACTCTCAGCCTAGTTTGAATAAATGACTTTTGATTTTGTTTTTTTTTTTTTTGAAAAATAAGGTAAACATATAAAAGAAGCGCCAACTTTGACTCCCAAAGAAGGCGTTTCTGGCGATGAGAAGACTACTCACGCCTCTCATGCTTACCTTGACGGCGGAGAACACGTCGAAGCCGGGGCTGCCGTGCTCGCCCTTGTGCCCCTTGTCGCCGGGCCGGCCCTGCAACACACGCACACACTTGTCACACGGCGCGGACACACGGACAACGCTAGACACATACAGATCAAGTAGATAGAACTAGAAAATTGAGTGGACTTCATGGTTTTTGATTTGGTAACAATTCTGTTGAAAGATTAATAACATACTTCAGTTTTAAGTACAGGGTGTCTCACGGCACAGTAAAATTATAAATCGAATTATGAGTCAGTGTTATGAGTGCACAGCAAATAAACTTGATTTGATTTAATACACTTCAGATTCGTACTCACCGGGTCTCCCTTAGGTCCATCCAACCCAATGGGTCCCTGAAATGGACAAGAAGCTACATTACTCTCAGCCATACGTATTATGATGTAGGTAGATATACTATGTCTGTGGTTTCGCGGGTGTGAATGTGTGACATGACCATGTGCCATACGTACGTGCCGGGTGTAATTTTAGGCTGCCTTCCGATTAAGAAAATATCGCTCACGTCAATAAGTTGGCGTTCCGATTTGAATATCACAATTATGACTGTTGAGAACTATCACAATTCGGAACGTTCGTGAACGCGCTAACGCTAACAGTGCTCACTCAACATCAAAACCTTTAGACACCATAATTCGATGCCTTAGTTCACAATTGCACTAACTACAAAATTGACAATTTTGAGGAGGGAGCTTAAAGTTTTTTAAAGTTAAGACAAGAACAGTACAAAAACAAAGTAAAATAACAAAACAAATATGCATCTATTCATAAGACTAGTTCTTTAACTCCATCATAATATCTGAATATTTAGTTTAAAAATTTTGTGTTTGGATTAAAAAGTGAAAATTGAAAATTCTGTCGTTAGTGCAATTGTGAACTAAGGCATCCATATATAAAACTTGTATACACCACAAATTTCTTCTTCTTCTCTGGTTAGGTGGTGACTGTAACTAGAAGCATAATTTCTGCCAAGGCAAACAACTGTTATTTTTGACAGCGCTCACCGTGATACCAGTTTAGGGCATGGTGGACGTTATCGCAAGATGGTGCATGTCTTGACGTCATCTGTGACGATTCACGGGATGGAGTGATCGTGTTCACGCCAATTAGGAACGGGTGTTAGCACGCTCAAATTGATGTAATTGTAATACGGTACGCAGCCTACAATATCTTTCAAAATTTTATGACAGAAGGAATATGAAGCATTAGTAATTTGTTTCAACGCACACAATTAGGATTCGTAAGTGAACGTATTTTAGTGTATTCTGATGTTTGATAAGTAGGTATAGGCCGAGTTTTTCGTTGGTTCTAGCGGGTGACGGAGAACGCGGCAAAAACAAATGATGCGCACCCGGTGCACCTGACCGCACACGGTGTTGCGTTGACAAAGACGAGTCTGAAGATATTTACTACACTTCTTTCAAAATGTTGCAGAACTTAATTCTTTTTTTTTGTAATTTTATATACCTAAGTAGAATATAAAGTGTATGTCTCGAAAAACAAAAAATGTCTGAATTTCGATCTGAAAGCGACTGACGCTGCCGCCAGACACTCAGGTGGTGCCACCTGCCGGACCATCGTGATTACGCCCGGAATACGTCTCTCGTCACCCGCGTGAACCATGGGACAGTCACCAACGAAAAAGTCGGCCCATAATTTGTTCAGCTAAGTTCGTACGTACGGTCATGTATCTAAATAGTCACAACCAGAATATAAGCCAGTCTAGTAAGAAACACCAACTACCAGTGAGACTACGCTATCACCATGTTAGTAGCACATTCACCACGGGTAGGGTTGCCAGGTCTTAAAACCGAAAACCATACAGACCAGCCAGTTTAGCAGAACATTTAGGAAAAAAAGCCTGTTATCTTAAATGATTTAATCTTAAACCAAAATTAAACAAAACACTAATGAAATAATGTTAAAATAAATAAGTAACATAAACGAATTAATATTTTTGATTGGCAGACACTTGTTTTAAACGCTAATTTTCTTTTAAAATTGAGTAGTAATAAGGCGGGAAGGACAGTGCTAGTTTGCTCGCTTACGCTAGCGACACAAGGTGGGGCGGGTGGAGTGGAAACCAAGGCAAAAATGATCAAATTTGAAAAGCCTAACAAAAAGCCGGACAGGCCGGACACCGTCTAATTTGGCCGGACACAACCAAAAAGCCTGACTGTGTCCGGCTTTATCCGGACGCCTGGCAACCCTAACCAGGGGCATAGCATAAATATGGACAGGGTAAAAACTAGGTTCAAAATGTTATGCTCACTTCATGCGACTTTCGTCTTTGGTCAAAATGTAAATTCAAGATGGTTGCTACAAAAGGAGATGTTTCATTTTTATATGGGGCTCCGGCCATAACATGTACCTTTTAGCGAAGCTGGGAAACTTACCCCTGAATAGAATAAAGTAGCATTTTTTTCATAATATCAAATGGTTTTTATGTACAAAATAAAAATTTAAAATATTTGACGTTTCTCCTAACTCATATGAGTTAGCAAGTGGTTATTTTGAATTCGTTTCGAAACACACTTCAAAAATAGAGACTAAAGATTTTTGTAACGATGAAATGGTCACACTTAATTATGTTTACTCAAAAATATGTATTAGAGAATAAATAGTTATTTATTTTTAACACTACAAGAATGCACACATTTTTTAATTATTTTCTACGTTACGTTGATTTGATGAGATATGATTTCCGAACGAACGAAGTCTGCAAGCAAACGAGACGCCATGTTGAATAAAATATGGCAATAATTGGAAAACTATTATTTTTTGTACACAACAAATCAGGCTCAAATTCACCAGAGAATATTTTCCCCAATTAGTGGTATTTTTTCCTGTTTTTCGATAAATGTACATCTGATGGCCGAAAATGAAACATCTCCTTTCTTTTTGTTTCAAATCAGTGGGAACGTTGTTCCTGACGGGGGTCCCAACGGACACGTATTTTAAACAGAATTTAATATTACATTGTATTTAAATTTATTAATGTCTGCAATATATATGGTAAAAAAATTAAGCTTAAATTATCCGGTCGTTTTGTGCGTGTTCCGGTTAGTAGGTAGGATATCTAAAGAGTCGCTACTTGAGGGTCGTGATATTCGAATTTAACTATATTTACTGTATGTTTAACCACATTTTATAACGAAGTATGCAATATACTCGTAGCAATTTTTAAAAAGATTGCGGGTGGTCTGTGGGCAACGGATAAACGTATGCCCTCTCGTCTCGACACCGCAACCACCACCTAGACAGTGGCGGGGCAAGACCTAAAGATGTGGGCAAGATACATTTTGCGAGGCCCCCTGATGGACGGCGCAAGAGGACGGATTTTGTTAAACCAATTTTTGTTTAATATAATTTTTATTCATAAAAATTATATTGTAAATCATGAAATCTCTTTTTAAACAGTTTATTTTTTTAATACTGTCACAAAAAGTGCGCAAGTGGTCAAGAGCAATGCCTAAATAGACTTGTACAGATTGCCATAATTTGCGAATAATATGAACGCACGATAATATTTCATACCATATACGTATGTATGTGGTAACGATATGATATATTCTAAACGATATATCTCGTTCAAAACAATTTTGCCAGAATAGATGTTTTTAAAACGAATGTGGTAGGTTAGTTATTGTCAGATACTTCTTAATCGGTGTGTTTACTATTTATTACTAAATGAGTATTTAATTATATCTATATTTGCGTTCACGGGCTTTCGAGGTGCGAGGCCCCTAGGACCGCGAGGCCGTCGGCGGTCGCCCACGTCGCCTACGCCTTACGCCGCGCGCCGCCTCTTCACCTAGAGCACCGTGAGCTTTGCTGAGCCCTCTCGTAGATGCGTGCCTCAGTGAGAGTGTTCGACCGTTGGTTCGTAGTTTTTTTTCTATATGACATTTCGTAGTTGACCTTGGGAGGTCGTAACTATTTAACCAGGTTTGCATTGTTTGTTTCTTCGGTACTGTCCATATTTATCCTGAGCCAGGAGTGCGTCCCGTCAGTAGACCGACTACATGCTTCGCCGTGCGCACGTTAGTGACTACAGTGTCTTAACTAATATGTACCTATGTACATAGGTAAAAGTATATGGTCACACAGACAGTATTTATTATGGTGAAATATTAAAAATATACAGTAGCGTGCGATATTCGAACTAACGTTTATTTTGCCAAGTAGGACTGTATTTGGTCGATAATTTATCAAAATAGGTTTCGTATTAGTTTTTATAATAAGTACATTCACTAACATAATATTACTTTAAGGTGAATGCTCCAACCAGCCCGCGAAATTCAAAATTGCTTGCGTGTTTTGCAATTTGCAGGCCAGTGCTAGGTTGTATGTTGATTAAAATATTATTTGCGCCTGTAAGACGTATGTAGTTACAGAATTATAATCTTCTTACAGGCGCGAATAACATTTTAATCAACATGCAACCTAGCACTGGCCTGCAAACTGCAAAAAACGTAAGAAAATTTGAATTTCGCGGGCTGGTTGAAGCATTCACCTTAAGTAAGTTGGTAGGTATGCTGATTTGACGGGGAAAATACAGGCGCGTGACGACGCTCTATATATTATGTTGGCTTCGATTACTGTTAGGGCTCTGCGTTAGGTTTAGGACAGGGTACAACACCATTCAGCAGGAACTTTACTGCACGCCACTACTGCCTAGCTCGTTTCGTGCAGTAAAGAGCCTGGCAGCGAGTTAGCAAAGGCGAGTTATGTCTACCACACTAGGCGTGCGCTACGGTGTCTTACCATGAAGCCTCGCTCGCCCTTCTCGCCCTTGCTACCCTGAAACGTGACACGCGTGTAGTGCACGGGAAGACGCACGCGCAGACAGCCGCAGGAGCGTGTCGGCATCGCGACCGGCACGCTCGTGACGGTGTCGGGTGCAAAGGGATCACAAGTTAAATGAATACTTGCTAATAACTAAGAATATTTACAACAAGACGAAGTTAAAGAAAATAATAAAAATTAAGGTAAATTAAATAAAAATAAAAATTATACCGGGAATCCATTTTTCCCTGGAGCACCCGTTAACCCCTGCAAACGAAACAAATAAAATAAATAAAAGCAAACTGAAGCCAAACTCACTGTGGAACAGGGGATCAGAAGTACTCCAGCTTCCCCTCGTGCAAACAATATTAAAACATGTAGATACTTTGGCGCCAGGTGTCTGAGGTCAGCCGGAATTCGAAAGTGCAAGTGTTGCTATGTTGACACATGGTGCTGCCGAACATTGCGATACAAGCACACAAGCGACCCATTGTGATTACTTTGTCTAATTAATAACTACTGCCGGCTTAGCAGAGGAGCTCAGACACCGCGCGCGTGATGCGCATGTGACGCGTGCCACGCGTGCCACGTGTGCGTACATACCGGAGGCCCGGGCTCGCCGGGGTCGCCCTTCTTGCCTTTCTTGCCGCGCTTGCCGGGCGGGCCAGGTGGACCTGCAACCAACAACATATTTCTTTAAATAAAAATCCTTCATAAGATGGAGAAAAAATTACACCTAACACAAACAAAAAAGAGGAAAATTAACTATAACAAATCTATACATATAATAAATCTGTAGAAAAGTCATTTTTGTACATTGAAGAAATTGAAACAAAAAATAGCCAGCGTGTGAAAAGATAAGTAACAGAACCCATTTCCATCTTTTTTGAAATTTTTGTCTGTTTGTCTGTTTGTTTGTGCGCACATCACGTAAAATCTACGAATTCAATGCTGACAATGTTTATATATAAAAATTATACGCAACTTGAGGTTTAACTTAGTTTTTGTTTCATCGAAATCAGTTCACTCTATCAAAAGATATGATTAATTTAGTGAGTTCAAGAAGTAAAATATTACGTTACGCAATTCAGTATAGTACTTGCAACGACATCTTAAGACTAAAAATAGAACTAATGTTGATAGTTGAAATCCAAATCCGATAGATGGCGTTGTGCAAATGACGTCATTTTCTGAATCGCGGTGTTAAGATTTTCCGCGCGAGAATGAGATCCACCGTGTTTACTAGGCAAATTGGGTTTCGTTATATCTATATATATAAAAATGAATCCCTATTTCCCTTGGTCACGCCATCACGCGTGAACGGCTGCTGGACCGATTTCACTTTTTTTGTTGTTGTTGTGTTTGTAATTGTGAGGAGAAGGTTCTTATGAAAGAAAAAAATAAAAAAAATGCGGGGAAAATTAGAAAATTTAAGAACACTTATTTAAGAATACTTAACAAATAGAACAATGTAATTTTTTTTAATGTAACATTATGACATTTGACATAGAATTGACAGAATGCGTGCTCAAATATCATCAAAGAGACAGGACAACGTCTGTCGGGTCAGCTAGTAAATACTATTAGGCATAACCTCTGTCAGTTCAAACACATTCCTTGACCACTAATTTGTTACATGGACGGTCATATCGCTCGATGTGCGCTCGGTATTACGGCGGGTAACATTATGTCCGCAGACATAGCCTTTAGCAGAGGAACCGCAGTAGTACCGCCACGACATGCCTGATTGTATGACAAGCGAGACAGAAGCGAAACTGTCTGCTCTAACTCTCAGATTTGATTATGATTCTATATCATTCCCGCGTAATTTCGCCGATCTCCTCGGAAGCCAGTTACACCTCGGCCCGCTATACTGTTGCGGGGCCGCGTTTGTTTCGCACCTATCTGTGGCAGTCGACAAGTTTATAAAGCGAAACTTGGAACATGTATACTTACTTTTATCATGTAGTGCCAAAACTATTAACATAGAATAAATGAAGTGACAGTTTTGAGGAGCCCCATTGTGTATCTTCGAAGTCTAAGATCGAATACCAATCAAACTAAATAGGACGACCTCGAAGCTTTCCTCAAATCAACGTTAATTTTGTTATGATCATATATTTCCATTTTAATTTTTATTATTGATTATACAAGTGCTGTGCACACCTATAAGTGACAAATTCACCGCAAAGCTTTTGATTTAGAATATATTTAATGTAATGATTTAGGGAATAAGTCGTTGGTGTGTCAATAAATAAATAAATAAACGCAAAAAGAATCATTAAAGTCGGCTGGACATAGAACTTATGCCTAAGCAAAACCTAGCCTAGTGCATGTAACTCTGCCCCCCCCCCCCCCCCACACGACCCACTGACCCGTGTCGGACCACGCACCATGAAGGGTTCCGTAGTAAGGATGATTTATCCCAAAAACAAACTTTTTTATGATTGAAAAACAGTTTCTCCCATACACCAATATACCTCACAGTCAGTTTTCCAACAGCAAATGTAAGTTTACTTGACAACACAAAAAAAAAAAAAAAAAAATCGGAGAAAACTACAATTTACTGATTTTCGGACTTTTCCTATACTTACTTGTGCTTTGAGACTACTTTTTGCCTTTTGTCATGTTCTCGGTCAACGGGAAGTACACTGACTGACAATCAAAACTCATATGGATAAGCTAACTTTATCGAAGAGATCGCTTTTAATTAGAAATCAGGCCCAAAGGCAGGCACGAAAGTGGGGCAATGTTGTGGCACTGCTCCACTTTCGACTGGGCCTGATAAAATTTAATTGTGTATGGGTCATGCACAGGTGGCGGGGAGTGAGAGGGGGTGTGGAGATCTGTAGCAATCCCAAAGATCGCCAAAAACGTAATTAAATATCGAACATTCCAGATGCACAGTGGCGCACTCCTCAACGATACATGTGGTGTGCCTGTGGAGTGTGGCCTTGTGAGCCCCTTGTGTCGAATGCTCGCGAACCAACTCTAAACTATGTGTTACCTGCCAGGGTCGCGAGATTGTTCGAAAGAGCGGCTTAGTTGCGACTCACCTTAGATACGGCATCATATTTTGGGGAAATTCGACTGACGCTAATACGGCATTTAAGAACGTGGCGCCCTAAACTCGCAAACCACGAGCCGACGCAAGGGCAAAATTCGGTCGGAATATTGCTATCTCTGTTTGACAATAGGAGGCCAACGGTGACGCGGTGCGCAGCCGTGTGTGAGTGAGTAGTAGTATTTACCCTTTATGCATAACGACTCGAAGACATTTTTATTTACTTGTAATTAGGTATGTTCGTTATTTGCTTTATTTTTGTTGACTACTTTGGGGAATCGTTAGTAAATGTATAGACTAGTAATGCGTTTTGTGGAAATTTCTTTACAATGTGCGTATCTCAAATTATTACAATTTATCTCGAGATCTAGGCCTTTTGTAGAGTCTTACATACCTTTCCTTACTTGGTACATACTTGTAAACTAATTTTAAGCCTATTTATGTTTGTTCATTCCCTATGGAGTGGTCTCAACTTTAAAAAACTGGCCAAGTGTGAGTCGGACTCGCGCACCGAGGGTTCCGTACAAACCTGCAGGTATTCACGGTTTATGCATAAGGTTTATGTTTATGAAATGATTATTTTTATTTTTAATTTTTATATTTGAGTTGACTGAATGAAAGGTAAATTGTGGTTTACGATTTATGACGTATTAAAAAAAAACTACTTGCTAGATCTCGTTCAAACCAATTTTCGGTGGAAGTTTACATGGTAATGTACCTACATCATATATTTTTTTTTTAGTTTTATAATTCCCTTATTTTAGAAGTTACGGGACACACTTTACCACTTTTGAAGTGTTTCTCGTGCAAACTATTCAGTTTAGAAAAAATGATATTAAAAACCTCAATATCATTTTTGAAGACCTATCCATAGATACCCCACACGTATGGGTTTGATGTTTTTTTTTTTTTAGTTTCAGTTCTATGTATGGGGAACCCCAAATATTATTGGTTTTTTTTTTCTATTTTTGTGTAAAAATCTTAATGCGGTTCACAGAATACATCTACTTACCAAGTTTCAACAGCATAGCTCTTATAGTTTCGGAATAAAGTGGCTGTGACATACTCAGACAGACAGACATGACGAATCTATAAAGGTTCCGTTTTTTGCCATTTGGCAACGGAACCCTGAAAACGAAGGCTTTTTCTGTCATATTTATGTATAAGTAAGTATTCTTTTTACTAATTTTAAAAATTGTTATCACTACATATTATAAAACAAAGTCCCCCGCTGCGTCTGTCTGTCTACTTGCGAAGAACTCAAAAAATGTTGAACGGATTTTCATGCGGTTATCACCAATAGATAGAGTGATTTATGAAGGTTTAGATGCATTGTCCAACCTCCACGCGGGCGAAGCCGCCGGCAAAAGTTACCTACTTATAAATAATGAATAAATGTTACTAAAAGTGTTACGCAAAATATTAGTAACAGACAAATATTCCAATAATTTATACATATTTACGCGATAAAAGAGGATTAATAAAAAACAACGTTTTTTTTACACGCTTTATATTAGCTTCACTTGTATGTTTGTTTGTAACCGACTCCTTATAGCGCGATTTTGACCCACTTCAAACGACCAGATTTCATTCAAACTTTGCACACCTGTCAAGGACCGATGACAATGCAATAATTTCATAAATTTGTGCCATTATCCTTGCCTGGACAGCAAAACAACTGTCTTCGAAAACTACGCTGACATACGTCACGAACTACGCTGACATACGTCACAAACTACGCTGACATACGTCACGAACTACGCTGACATACGTCACAAACTACGCTGACATACGTCACAAACTACGCTGACATACGTCTCAAAATTCGAAACACCCTTAAAAATAGAAAATGAATAATAAAAAAAAGCGTGGTGTGCTTTTTAAGGTATTTTTTTATTGATATCAGGCACCCCACGCTTTTTTCCATTATTTTGTACTTTTACAAAAATATTTAAAACTACGTTAATTATGGTCAAACTCACGTTCCCACGGACGTAATAAGATCGCGGCTGGCTATTTTCGCGCACTGTATTTTAAACTGTCGGTGTTGAACCGAGCATTGAGAATACAACAGAGTGCAGCGCGGGGTTGCCATCCGTCCGGGTTTCCCCGGATTTGTCCTAGTTTAGAGGGCATCCGGGGAGCGTCCGGGGAAGGTTTCATTTGTAGACAGTTTAAAAAAAAAAAAAATTGCACTCCGGGAGTGCCGGCAGAAGTGAAAACTTGATTATTAACGTTGAGCATGTTTGATATTTTGGAATGGTTAGGGAATAATTTGTTGTTCAATTTCCATATTTTAAGCACTTTATAGGTATTCACGAATTTTACGAATACACAACAATGTGATCACTACACAGACGGTCGAGCCATCAGCTGTCACCATCCATGGATGCGCGTGGCACGCTGTAACATAGACGAACATTCGCGCAAGCGCCCTGCGCCGCCTAAACGAAACAGTAGGCCCAGGCATACATTTTCGCCGCGCCGTAGAGAGGGGATAGCTGTCTACTCTCCATCCGTCCTACGCTTTTTCGATCAGGTCACGTGTCCTGACGCGAGTTTAAGATTTTATACCCATTACAGAAAAAGTGCTCAACGCCGCTAAAGAAGTTTTCACTTCAAAAAATGGGCCGCCCGCGAGACACGCACTATGCTCGCACACGACGATCAACCGACGAACCAAGTATATTCACCGTTCCCCCACCCCTCCCGTAACGGTTGCCACGGCCCGCCGCCGTTTGTTCGTTCGAATTCGCGACCCGCGTCCCGCACTCCGCAGCGACGGTTTGACGAATGTAGACATTGCGTCGTTCCAGTTAAGCGGGTGAACTTACGTAGGTACATGTGGTAAGCAAAGAATATTTTTCTTAAATATCGTAGTTTAATTTTTACAGGTAGTGTGACACTGCTCTTCTGAATACTCTGTCTATCTGTTTTTGTAACCTTTTTACATGAACAGATAAGTAGTTAAGCTACTTTTTATCCAAAAATATAATAATATTAAGTCAAGATGCAGTATCATTTTGCTCTTTGAAAGTTTAATTTTTATTTGCTTAGAATTTTCTATTCTTTCTACTGATTTTCAAATATGCTATTTTACTAATAAAGTCGTGGGTGGCTAGTAATTGTTATAGTTCTAATTTTACCACTTTGTTTCGAAATTCTCTATTGACTATATTTTTAGGTACTTCTTTTATTCTTTTCAGATTAGAAACCAAAATGCCTAAGCGTAAATGCCTATTTAACAGTGATTTGGAGAGTAAGTTCCCGATGTTTAAAAAAGGAAGATATGACTGGGAAGTGTTTTGTGTCGTTTGTTCTACGAGTATTTCAATCGCAAACAAAGGCGTTACAGACCTAAATGAGCATTTAAGTACGCTGAAACACAAAACAAATTTAAAAAATCAATCAAGTACTTCGAATATTGCAACATATTTTGTGAGATCGACATCGGAGGACCTCCTTATTTCAGCAGCGGAAGGCGCTCTCGTCTATCATACCGTAAGCCATCATATGTCTTTTAATTCATTGGACTGCACTTGTGCTCTCAACCGCGAAATATTTTCGACGTCAGATACTGCAAAAAAAGTTACGTGCAATCGAACAAAAGCAACTGCGATCGCCACCGGAGTGCTAAGCCCTTTGTCGGTTGAACAACTTAAGACTGATTTACAAGATGTACCATTCATAAGTGTAGCTACTGATGCTAGTAATCACGGAAGCACAAAATGATTCCCGCTGGTTATTCAATATTTTGATGTAAAAAAAAATTGAATCACTACTAAGGTGCTTGAAATTGAAAACACTAAAAACGAGACATCTGACACTATTACTGAACTGATAATAACACAGCTTCGCCGGCATGATCTCTTGTCTAAATGTATTGCTTTTGGGGGAGATAATTGCAATACAAACTTCGGTGGGATAGAAAGATATGGAACAAATAATGTTTTCCACAAGCTGAAGAAAAATCTAAACCCAAACTTGGTTGGTGTGGGTTGCTCTGGACATGTCATTAACAACGCAGTGCACCACGGATGTGATTTACTGGCAGTAGCCATAGAATCCATCGTCTTAAAAATTTATAATTTTTTTTCCACTTACACAGTACGAACCGAAGCTCTTAAGGAATTCTGCGAAACGGCTGAGGTCGAATATAAACAGCTTCTGTATCATTCCAAAACGCGTTGGCTAAGCCTGTTTCCAGCTATCGAGCGAATTCTGAAGCTCTACCGTCCTTTACTTAATTATTTTGAAAGCATAGAAAGGCCACCTGTTTTAATTAAACAGTTTTTCGAAAATCCTCTCTCGGAAGCATACCTGTTCCTTATACACTCAATTATGCATACCATTCACACAAAAATACAGACATTAGAGAAACGCGATAATTCAATTCTTGAAACAAAAAGCATACTTGCTTCCATAACAAAAAGTTTAGATGACCGAATTAAGGAAAATTTTGTGCCGCTGAACGTTCAGAGTATTATAAATAAAGAAGATGAAAACAGGAAACAAGAGTTTAAAAAATGCACACATGACTTCTACAATGAAATTAAAAGATATATTGAAGAATGGATGAAACCTTTAAAACAATTTGAGAAATTTGATTGGATGTTTTTGCCGAAAATAAATAACAACACAGAGTGGACTCTTATTGAAGACACTGTCCTCTATTTGAAAGATAAAAACATAGACATTGACGACGCAAAATTAATTGACGAGTGGGTGAATTTAAAGGCTTTTTGCCAAAACTTAACTGAACAAGATAAGCTTTTAAATTCCAATCAACTTTGGGTACAATTTTTTAAAACGCCAAATGCGAATTTATATTCGGAATTGCTGAAAATTGCGCAATATTTTTTTTGCATTCCGGCGCATAATGCCAACGTGGAGAGGGTATTCTCATTAATTACACAACAATGGACTAAAGAAAGAAATTTACTAAGCGTAGAAACAATTTCTTCAATAATTAAAATTCAATTCAATTTCCAAGAATACAACTGCACTGATTTTTATAAATTACTTTTAAAAAGGGAAGATATTCTAAAAGCTATCGGAAAAAATGATAAATACAAAAAAACTGAGAAGTAAAAAGGCAAGAGGCTGAGGAAAACGCTTCAATAGCTAGATAGACAAATTGTGTACCTAATTTTGAGTGCAATAATTGCTTTTTATTTTTGTAGATAAAGTTATGATTGTTTTCATTGAGTAAAAACTATTTAAAATATGGTTGTTGATCAAAACTTTAAGTTGATGAAAATGAGTATAGGATTAATTATTTTGTTTTAAAATTTTAATAATGTAACTTACATTGCTGTAGGTCTGAACTTTAAAAATGTTCTGTTTTGTTGTTTAATATTTAAGATTTTGTTATATAAATGACTGCTGATAAAAAGTAAAGCAGATAATAATTATAAAACTAGGTATAGAAAAGAGTTACCTCGAAAATTGTTAGACTGAATACTAGAATGGTCTAAGTAGGTACTTTAAAACATTTTAATTCATTAAATATATGTTTTTGTTTAATATTTTAATAAGGTTTTGTTTTCTTATTTCAAGAATTTAAAAAGCTGATTTATATAAACAATTTGTAACAAATTGT
Organism: Aporophyla nigra; assembly: GCA_947507805.1. Taxonomy (NCBI): domain Eukaryota; kingdom Metazoa; phylum Arthropoda; class Insecta; order Lepidoptera; family Noctuidae; genus Aporophyla; species Aporophyla nigra. The sequence goes on along the minus strand of OX382300.1, from coordinate 25,617,302 downwards.
AATATGATTCTGTTTTGTTAAAATAATGAATGAATAAAAAAGGTGATTTATGACATTTTCAACTGTTTTTTATTACATTGAATATGTTTAAAAGATCTTGTTGATATGTCCGGCTTTCGGACTCCAAAATCCGGGGTTTTCACGCGTCTTGTCCTGTTTTCCAAATTTTAGAGATGGCAACCCTAAGCGCGGGAGAGTCTCAGCGCGTCGAAGCACAGTTGAATTTTCACCTCTTAGCGCTGAGTAGTACCTTGAAAATCTAGCGCACGAAAATAACCAGCCGCGATTTTATTACGTCCGTGGGAAGTCATAAAATAATTAACGTAGTCATAACATAATTAACGTATACCTAGATAGGTAGGTAAATACCAACTTATACAAAATATACTTAGGTACTTACTACTATTAAACTGGGACCACGAAAAAAAATCTTTATTTTATTGGGCTGAGTTTAAAAATATGTAAGTAAACAATTAGTAGTCAAGCAATATTAGGCAGGTAACTTATATCATTGGGTAATAGAATAGGTTCTCACTTACTGTGAGACACATCCCAACGTTCGGAGTCCATGTTGGCAACCAAACAGAATCGTAAACAATAAATCCAGTTCCGTAAACAAAGTTCCTGCTAGGGTCGCGAGATTCGTCCGAAAGAGTTACCATGGCCCTGGCATATGGGCACCTGATGGAACTAACTACCGGTTGGGTTTTAGTCAGTAAAAGTCTGAAGTCCTGCTCCACCCAGAGCGGGAGAAGTCATTTGATGATTTCCCATCCAAAAAAAAAGCAAAGTTCATCATCATTGCATTCTCATCAGTCATTCAGTCTCTGTACTCGATACCAGATCAGAAGAAAAATCAAAAACCAAGTTCTATAGCATAGGTCAATAATAGTGTCAGAAATATCACAATACAATTGAATAAACAAATAAAAGTACGGCCAAAATGCATGTTACGCTAGTGTGAATGCATGTCCGAGCGGTACACAACACACCTACCGCGAGTCGTACGACCGTGCACACATTGACATTTTTGTGAGACGCGATAGCACTACCAGCTATTGAAAATTATGATAAATTTGGATGTGTTCCGTAATACCAAAAATGATGAATGAAAACTTAATGATTTTTCAATTGTTTTTTGTTATTTAGTATCTTGATAATATAATCTGTGTTATGGATAAAACATTATTACAGATATTGTTGTTTTTAATGCAGAAAAAACAAAAAGAAAACATGTCATTTATGTTGTAAAAATGTGCGAAATGCAATTCGCTCAAACTTTGTTTTGGCTTAGTTTTTTTTTAAAAAAAACGTCACCATAACCTAGATAAATACTGTCTAAAGCCGAATATCATCTTAAACTGGTGGAAATATGCTCAAATTGCAAATGATTTTGGTATTACGTTTGTATGGACAGACTGTCCGTCGCCGAGCCCTTAAGGTGTATAGTATCCTCGTTAACCTTGAGCATATGGGCGGAGCTAAGCTCCATACTCCCGCACACACGTAACGAGTGGCGGCGGCGCGCTAAACTAAAACAACGACCAAAGATTATGCAGAGACGGACGAAAGTCGGTATTTTTGCCTACGACTGTAAAAGGTACCGAATGGTGGATCAATGGCTGATACTTTAGAAAAACGCAACTATTTGATGTTTATACTGGACATATTTCTTTAAACATGCAGGTATGTGATTGATTAAAGAAATACAACTTTTCGGGTTAGAGATATCTTTATTTCCCATAAAAAACAAATTTCACTTACATGAGAAATATTAACATAATTTAAAAAAAAAAGACTGTTTTTGTAACGCACAGTTTTGGTAAGGAGACACTAAAAATTAAAAATTACAACAAAACAGAAATAGTCAATAACTGTAGGATAATCGCTAATAAATTAAACACTTTCTTTGCCTGGGAATTTTTATTTAAATACAAACTATGTTACAGTTCACACAATAAAATATATACAAAAAAAGTATTTAGAAATGCCACCACTAATAAAGCGTCCACGCGCACAAACAAATCGACTCCTCTGCAAGGAGCTAGTCTATAAACACACACTGTTACAAAACGTTCGTAAGTATTTACACTAACACACACGTCGCGCGTAGTCGGTCGATAGCTGGAGCGGAGCAGCGAGCGACACAGCCCTCCCGTCTGAATGCTAATGCACGACTGCAGCCCGCGCCTGCGCAGAGCCCCTTTACCCTGACGGCTTAAAATGGGGGTATTTCTTTGCAAAATTTTGATTAATTTACAATATTTTATTGTAAAATCGTAGTGCCTATAACCGTTTATTTTTATGTGTAAAAATATTTCCAAATAACAAAGCTGTTTAGTAGGAGTATGAAATATAAGCCAAAAAATTGGGTTGTCGTAAATATTTTTTTACAGCAAAGGTTTTAACCCTACGAAAAAAGTGCTCTTGTAAAAATTATGTACATGAATCTATAGCAAAAATACATTTTTTTCAAATCTTCAAACCAAGTCGTTAATGAGAAGATAGGTTCATAAAGTGACCGTTTTACGGCACTAAACCGGACCAAGGCCCTTAAGGCCCAAAATAGATGCATCAGATCTATGTTTGGCCTAAAAACGATCGATACATGTAAACCATATTTTAAAAGGTACAATATTTTAACTCTTGCTTGTATGTATATCATAGAAACCGCAATGTTTGTTAATTTATTTCCGCGTCTACAGGAAACTGTACCGCGTAACAGACGGGATATAACAATTGTTAGAGTATATCCAGCAAAAACGGCACTCATGCGCAAAAGTATCGTCTGTATGGCGCCTAAGATTACCTAAACGTTGGATAGAGCTGAATAGTAAGGCATTCAAGCGCCAATTAAAATATTTTCTTTTGCAAAAAGCTTATTATAGTGTCTCCGAATTTCTAGCCGAAAAAGTGTTTTTTGAAGTGAAAACTTCTTTAGCGCCGTTGGTTGTGATTTGAAACTCAATGAAACGAAAAAGCGACAGTAAAAAGAGACAGACATAACTTCATAAGATTTAACGTGGGAGAAAATAAGATAGGAAATACATGACGTCATGACCATGGACGCAAGAAATATGGATACGGCAAATATTGTCACATCTGAACTTCAAAAAATTAAAACACATTAAAAACGTTTTATGTACCTGTACATATTAGAATTTAATCAAAACTGTTTTATGTACTTGTACATATTATTATTGAAGTGAAAACTTCTTTAGCGGCGTTGAGCACTTTTTCTGTAATGGGTATAAAATCTTAAACTCGCGTCAGGACACGTGACCTGATCGAAAAAGCGTAGGACGGATGGAGAGTAGACAGCTATCCCCTCTCTACGGCGCGGCGAAAATGTATGCCTGGGCCTACTGTTTCGTTTAGGCGGCGCAGGGCGCTTGCGCGAATGTTCGTCTATGTTACAGCGTGCCACGCGCATCCATGGATGGTGACAGCTGATGGCTCGACCGTCTGTGTAGTGATCACATTGTTGTGTATTCGTAAAATTCGTGAATATAAAGTGCTTAAAATATGGAAATTGAACAACAAATTATTCCCTAACCATTCCAAAATATCAAACATGCTCAACGTTAATAATCAAGTTTTCACTTCTGCCGGCACTCCCGGAGTGCAATTTTTTTTATTTCAAGTCTAATATCGTACCAATATATTATTTATGTAAATACGGAAAAAAAATGAAAACTAAAAAAGAAAAGAAAATTATAATTGCGATAGCACGACGAACAGTGATGCTGGTGTCCAATAACCTCTTTTTGTAAGTCGGTTCAAAAGAAATGACCCAAAAACTTTACCATTAAAATGTACGGAAGTCATATCCACACATTTCATCATCCGTACAAAACACAATGACGATTTTATTTAGTGTCACGTGACCTAAAATTCCCGGTTCAACAATCGATTTCCTTCATCTTTTTAGGTTGCGAATTTTTCATTACAATGTTACGCAAATATCTTATAAATGCATAATAACAATAATAATACATAGTAACCTAAGTAACGTCAATCGTTTGCTATCAATAGTAGAATTATTATTCGTAAATACTCGTAATACTGCGAAATCCGACGCCGGCCGCGGAAAAATGGCGGCAAAATGGATGACGATGTTTGTTGAACTATTTACGTGCAAATCTTTGTCAAAAACACAATCCTGGCAATAAAAACTGTACTTTACTTACCTGTCCATCTTACGTTTCAACAAAAACACTTCACACACACAACTTTGCACTTAAAACTTAATTATAATCGTACGGATCACTACGCTTATCCAAATGTTTATGTCAAACTGTCAACCTTCGTTGGCGCGTTCCAGGGCTGAGATAAGCGATTATATTGCATTGTCCGTCTATTGTGTAATCCCTCGTCCATGCATAACCATCATAAATGCAGATTATTAATGCTAAATTCTGTAAAAATGAAAGTTCGCCGCTAATCGATGAACCATCGCGACCAACAGATCGAGTTATTTTTGCGATCAAGATACTTCATCATTTTTGACAGATGAGAGGCGTTTGTGCGCGCACGAATTCGTAGTACAAAGCTTGAGTAAAGACATCACAACAACCGTGGTGTTTTGTATACGTGTACGTAATATAATTTTGTAGTTTTTTTTTAATTATTTTTATTTTAAAATTCTTCAAATATGCCGAAAACTAATGCAGAATATTGTCGCGATAAATCGATGTAATATAGGTATAGATACGAATAATAAAATGTAAAATAATTATCAAACTTTGTATCACTATAATCATTACTAAAACCTACAAATTATCCTCTTCCCGTAATTTTACATTCGTATCAGTATCTTGAAGCCAAAAATTTTGAAGGTTTCACTTCTACTTACCACGTGTGAACTGCACACATGCCATTTTTTTTTTATTGAATAATTTTATCTATTTCCTGACACCACGAATAAATGTATTTAAATATGTAATTTTTGACATTTTAAAATAAAATATTTTCAAATTTATAAATTTTGTAAGTGTAATATAAATGTAATTTTTTTGATTTCTCTTATTGTTAATTCTTTTATGTCTTAAATTCTTTTGTGCATGAAAATATTTGTACGCCGATTCTTACGGCTAAACATGACTGGACTGAAATAATATAATATCTTGCATGCACTTGTATGTATACAATGTTTAAACGAATAAAGAAATCTTATCTTATCTAAGAGACACCGTGGCCCTGGCACATGGGCAACTGAAGGAACACGGGTGGGTTTTAGTCAGTAAAAGTCTGATACGCCCTCCCGCTCCGCCCACACGGGAGACGACATTTGATGATTACCAATCTAAAAAAATAAAAATGTATGCGTTACTGTTCTTATAATATTCCTAACTATATTATCTTTATTTCACTTATACGCAGCAATTACATTTTTAAATATGCTTTAACAATAATTCAAAATTATATTCTTTCCATTTCCACTACTGAATGTTGGTGTGGTCCAACGCTTCATCGAACAACTAGTTCGTCTTGCCATCTTAAAAATCTGTATTAAATGGTTGCTATTAAAAGGACAAAAAGCGACGTCGTGCAACTGTGCAAGTCCCAGCCGATGTTTGACACCAGTAATTAAATAATAACTAGGTATCCGATAACTCCCAAGCAACTATCCATTATGGAAGATATCCGCGAAAATAACACTTCCCGCGTAATGTTAGCGGTGGCAAGCGCCTGGCAGGTGGCAGGTGGCCCGAGGAGGCGTCGGTACTGCGTCGGTACAAATCAGCAGCACATTATTGAGCCATTACCGCCCTCTCAGAATTTTGATAATCAAGTTAATCTACAGCGAGGGGCAAAAAATATGGCCCTCGCCCTCGCAGCCCTCGAGAGGAATTGTGCGCAAATTGAGTTAGCCTTGTTTAAGCACCATTTCGCATCAAACTTCAGAAAGTAATCTTGTTTTTTTTTTTCGTGCGGGGTCCGTGAGGCGTCACGTCAATATTGACTATTGTCAGCGGTGCCAGTCGCGTGCGCGGGTTGCAGTCTGTGTTCATTTGAACTCGGAAACTATATTTACGTAAGATTATGGAGATATTGTGTACCGGAAGTAATAAAATGAGATTTACGTACCAACAAGTAACATTTCCTTTATCGAAATCAAAGCCAGTCATTCTATACAAATAAAATCGTTTGGCGAGTAAAATTGTCAGAAAAAAAAAAATGTCAGTTTGTAAATAAATAGAAAATAAGTAAGTTATAGGTAGTACCTACGTTACTCCATGTTGTTCTTTCCAGATGACAGCGGCGGCGGCGGCAGTGCGCGCGCACCCTGGTTCCGTCTGGTTCGCAACCCTCTCGCGTCTCTACAAATGGCTAAAGTAACGAATAAAACATGCTAATAGCCAAACTTATGCTATTATTGTTGCTAAACTGTTGTTTGTCGCGAAGAGTTTCTGTGACAGCCGGAGGCTCGTGTCCTCGGCGGGCCCTCTGTGGCCCACTGGGGGACACTCCGCACCGCTTTATTAAGTCCCATTTTCAATACTGATTGTCGACAATTTATTATAGGGATTGCTATTAAATACTAATAACTTTATCCTTGACGGTTGTGATGACAACCTAACACATTACTAAAGAACCTTGAATGCCGTTTGTAGTTTCCCGCCGAAAATAAGACAACAACAACTAATTTACGTCTATATAAGCCAAAGATAAGCGTTTCGTGAAATGGTTTACGACGGCGCGGCGCGGCGGCGCGCGGCGCCTGCCTCGGTGTGTGCCGCATTGCTGAGGCAGGTGGAGATGCAATATTCACCTGTAACGGGACTATGTATTGAACTGATCTCATAGTTGTCGAAAACTATAATGCCTACCTAGCACAGTATAGTGCAAGTAGTTTAGCCTTGCAACTTGCAATGCATGCGGTGTCGTATTATGAAGAGCGTTGTTGTGTCGAGTGTTTTCAATGACGCGCTGTCGCCGAGCGGGTGTCGCGGGTGTCGCCGAGTGTCGCGAGTCTCGCCTAGAGTTCCACAAGGTCTCCATGCTAGGCAGCTAGAGGACACTTCAACAAAGCGTCTTCACTACTGCGCAGTTTTATACTTTATGGTGGTTGTGAGATGAAAGTAATGGACAATCTAAAGATATTGTTTGTAAACTAAGATCAAGCCAAAGCGTTTATTTCAAATAGGCACATAAAAGGCCACTATTGATCGTCAACTTTAACATTAAAATAGCATTGATCCTAGTCGCCCGTTTCAAAAGGTAGGTAGTAGTACAAATAGCATTTGGTAGCAACCATTGTTTCCAACCTTCGTGTAGAAAGTAAAACAAAAAAAAAAAACATAAAACCGGAATGCAATGACGTTGTGAATACATCAAAAATTGGTAATATGCTAATTAATTCAAAAGAATGAATTAATAAAATTTCGAATTAAATTAAATTTGTGAGAAATGAAAGTTCTAATAAATTAGCATGATTGTATTACTGTAACATACCCATGGGGTGAACAATATTTTATGTCGCATCCGGCAATTAAAGTTTGAAACAAAACAAGGCACGCCACCTAGCGGCAACTGTCAGAACTAGAGTTGGCGCGCTTTGACAGAGTCGGGCGTTTCCGGTCGGTTACGAGGTTGAAGAGAACGCGCCAAGTCGGGGCATTCTTAACCTGGTGATCGAGCAGTGAAGACGCTTCGGAACTGTCCTACGTTTTGTTGAACCATTTTATTTTAATAGTAGTTGATTGTAGAAGTAATTAAAGTGTAAAGTGATTATTTGCCTAAGTAATTGTTATTTATTTGCACGATACCCACATAAACCTGCCTAATGGCTGATCATAGCTCAAACCATCCTGATCATTCCACATCAGAACTGGGATCCAGTCGTGCAAATGAATCAACAACCAGTGTGAGCACCAGTGATACACAATGGCGGTTACTTTTCGAACTACAAAATCAGCAAATGCAAGCACTAATACAGGCTTTGAAGAGCCCAAGTGTTAACAACCACGTGGTTTTGCCAGAGTTCAATCCTGGATAACAAGAATCCGACGCAGCAGCATGGTGTTCAACTGCTGACTTGTGCTTTGGAGAGTGCGCGATGGAAGGGGGTCAGCTTATTATGACCATCAGTAAAGCGTTAAAAGGCTCCGCATCTACATGGTTTTCACAAGTAAGTTATCCAGGCATAACGTGGGCACAATTTTAGGAGTTATTTAAAGCAAGATTTGTGTGCGTTGAGACACCTGCAGCTACCCTCATTAAAATGAATAACGAAAAACCTAAAGAAGACGAAACCTACGCTGCCTATTCCTGTCGCTTATTATAGCAGGCGCACAGCATCAGCTGAGTCACGCTATCACTCCTACGAATTGGAGACACTCGATGTCGTCAACGCGGTAAGACATTTTAGGCAGTATCTTCATGGCCGAAAATTTACAGTCGTCACTGATTGTAACTCGTTGAAGTCGTCACTCAACAAAAAGGACTTAACGCCAAGGGTACATAGGTGGTGGATGTTTTTGCAGCTATTCGAGTTCGACGTTAAATATAATGTTGGTAAGCAAATGGCACATGCTGATTTCTTTTCTCGCAACTTGGTACCCGACAAAACTAAACAGCATCCACAAGGTAGAGTCGAGCAAAAGCGGGTAAATATAACCGAATTAGGAGACAACTGGCTTCTTGCGGAGCAGCTGCGAGATGCAGAGATCAAGAAGATGATGGCTGACCTTAACCAAGGTCAACTCAATGAAGATGTTGCCAAAACATACGAGGTAAGGTCACGGGTACTACATCGTAAGGTGCAACGGCACGGCAGGACGAGATGTTTACCGATTGTTCCTCGTGCTATGCGGTGGTCCGTTACCAATAATGTCCACGAGTCTCTCATACATCTCGGATGGGAGAAAACTTTGGAAAAGTTGTACCATCACTATTGGTTTGAATGTATGAGTCGATACGTTAGAAAGTTTGTAGATAGCTGTGTGGTCTGTAAGGTGGCAAAATCTCATTCAGGTAAGGTGCCGGCTCAGTTACATCCTATTCCCAAGGTGGCGATACCGTGGCATACCGTGCATATAGATGCTACTGGTAAGCTTAGCGGGAAGAGTGACCGGAAGGAGTATGTGTTCGTGATGATCGATGCGTTTACCAAGTATGTATTGCTTTTCCATACTAAACACATAGACACCAAGAGCAGCATCAAGGCAGTGATGGACAGTGTAGCGTTGTTTGGCGCTCTTGTTCGTATAATCGCGGACCAAGGTCGATGCTTTGCAAGCAAGGAGTTCCGGGTCTTCTGTGAGAGTAAGAACGTTGAACTCCACCTGATCGCTACCGGGTCTAGTAGAGCTAACGGTCAGGTAGAGCGAATAATGAGCACCTTAAAGTCAATGCTGACTGCAGTAGAGTCTGACAAAGATAGGTCATGGCAAGATTCACTGGGCGAAGTACAGTTAGCTTTGAATTGTACAGTAAGTCGAGTAACAAAAGCTAGCCTGTTAGAGCTTCTTATAGGTAAAGTTGCGCGTCCCCTTGATTTAATGGCTAATGACAATGACGTTACCGTAAATCTTGACGAAGTTAGGCAATTAGCATCTGAAAATATTGAAAAATCCTCGCGTTATAACAAAGAACGTTTTGATCGTAATAAGGCTAAAGTTTGTAATTTCTCCATCGGTGATTTCGTTCTAATAGAAAATGAGGAGCGAAATCAAACAAAGTTAGATGCTAAGTATAGAGGACCATTTCAAATTGTAGAGATCCTAGACGGTGAACGTTACCTTTTAAAGTCGTTGGTCAATAAGCGTACCTACAAGTATGCACACGATCGTGTTAGAAAAATGCCTGAGAGCCAAGTGCCTATTGAGGTTGTTGAGGAAGATGAGACAGTGGAGGTAGAGTCGAATTAAATTGTTTGTTGTGATGCACGGGTTCTCGATTCGTTGGGTCGGAGACTGTACCAGAGTATCGTAGCCATAGCCTGTTAGAAATCGGCATCTACTTGTTAGTCCGTGGGTACGTGGCACGCGGTAGCTCTGGGTAGTATGGTCGGGTCTAGCCTCGAAGCCAAGACCGTAGAGTCAAGCACGACTCGGCATTCTTGTGGGCGATGCGTTTGTGACAAATGTGTGGAAGCTATGTTAAAGCTGTGATTGATGAACGCGAATGAGATACCTAGGCTGTTTCTTAATCGGTTAATAACTTTGGGTTTACTCTTAAATCAATGTTCAGTGTACGTAGTCCTCAATAGTACATGGACTCTGATTGATTGCCGTGTTGCTTATTTAATTGTTACCTCTGCTTACTTTTTGACTTGTAACCTAATTGTTTAGCCATTTTTAATTTCCAGCCAAAAAGGCTTATAAGCCTTTTTGGCTAGATTGGAGACTTTTTGGAGAGAATTTAACTCTAACTTAATATGTTACGCTATTACGTAACATATTAAGTTAGAGTTAAATTCTCTAATTATGTTAAAACTAAGAATAGTGTCCATTAGCACTTTTACACAAGTCCGTAGCACTTTCTTAGAGTCTAATATAGTTTTTAAACACTATGTTAATGTGTTATATGTATAGCACAATATTGTTACTATTATGAACTCACTTTTTACACTACACTAATTCAAAAGGTTTAGTTCTTTTTAGTCTTCGCACTAAGTCTGTGTTGTCTAGCAGCTGGATTGCCTCAATATTCACGTGACGGTGAAGTTTGTGTTCGTGGGATTCAGCAAATTTTTGGATAATGGTGGTGACGAATTCCACTTTTAGGTCACGGTGGAGGTCGTCATTTTTTATGTACCAGGGTGCATTGACAGCATCCCTGAGTTTTTGGAATTGTTGGATTATTTTGACGTTGCTTTGTTTAGTACAGCCCCAAAGTTGGATACCAAACGTCCATATTGGCATCAGAATTTGCTTGTATAGGGTTATTTTATTATGTAATGATCGACAGGATTTCCTTCCGAGTAACCAATACATACTTTTATAACGTATATCGAGCTCCTGTCTTTTCTTTTTGACATTAGCTTTCCAACACAGCTTGGCGTCGAGAGTTATGCCAAGGTATTTGGCTGTATTAGCATAAGGCACTTGCTTGCCATTTATTTAGATTGGATGATAGTCCAAGTGTTTGTTTGTGAAGTCAATTTGAATTGATTTTGACTAATTCAGTTTGATCTTCCATTTTTGTGTCCAGTCATAAACTTTGTTCACAGCTAGTTGAACTTTTTCTACTGCTTCTCTGTGGCTTGACCCAGTAGCCATAATTGCAGTATCATATGCAAAGGTCGCAATGGTGTTGTTTTCCATTTCTGGGATGTCACATGTGTATAACAAGTACAAAATTGGGCCTATGACACTTCCTTGAGGCACACCAGCTTTTATAGCTTTTAGCTCGGAATAAGCATCATCCTGCCGTATTCTAAACATTCTATTAGTTATATATGATTCTAGGATATCTGCAAATTCTGGCAGCATGCGTCTGAGCTTGAGTATTAGACTCTTATGCCAAACTTTGCCAAAAGCTTCGGCGACATCTAAAAATACGGTGGCGCAAACTTCTTTATTTTCAAGCGTGTTTTCAATGATGTTAGTTATTCTATGTACCTGGTCAACAGTTGAGTGTTTTTCCCTGAAGCCAAATTGATGGTTTGGTATAAGGTCTTTATCTTCTATTAATTGTTTTAACCGTTTCAATAACAGTTTTTCGAATACTTTCGATAACACCGGCAACAGAGAAATAGGTCTATATGGTGATGCTTCATGGGGTGGTTTCCCAGGCTTCGCAATCATGATGACGTCAGCAACATACCATGACTCAGGTAGTCCGCTAGGTGAATAAGCTGATTGAGTGATTCTATAGCTGCTTCGATGTTATCCGCACTATTAAACGGTGAGTTCAGATTCTGATATTTTGGTTCTGTAACTGTCCCAGTCAGTTCTATGGTTATACAGTCAGAGTGGCCTTGCAATGAAAATGTATTATCACCGGTATATGGTCTGACAACAGGTCCGTACATTCCTCTATATCTATTTGGCTAACTGGGATATTTTTGGTGCTGAAAAAATCCAACATATCTGGTAACTTGTTTGGGTCCGCAGGCCAATATGTTGGAACCCCATCAAATCAAATCAAATCAAAATATTTTTATTTCACATAAACCAACATGGGCACATATGAAACGTAAGAAGCTACGTGCACGGTTCCAAATAGTTGATTCCTATGGAGAAGAGCCGGCAAGAAACTCCACGGTTACTCTTTTAAAAATAATTGGCTTTCACAATGATTCCAAATCACAGTATTAATAGGTATGGGAGAACATTGTAGGATTGTCGCCAAGCACCAAGCACTTAACAAAATGGAAAATTGCCTACAGTCTACAAGGCGCAACGTTCTCACATTCACAACTATAAAATAATCTACATAAACAATAGTATTTCATAAATAAGACAATACTATTGCCATGATAACCAATACTAAAGAGAACTAAATAAACAAATAAGTACAAATTAGAATTGTAGGTATATAATGTCAAATAATGAGTAGATGTCAAAGAAGTATGTAAAAAATAAAGTTATAAATGTATATCGTCACTTAGGAACAGTTAATAGACATCTACATGGTCATCCTGTAATGAGGTACCAGGGAAGCCACGTGTGCAGAAGGAATTATTGCCAAACTTCCTTGTCTTGAACGTAGTACTTTGTCTTATAATATGCTTTTTTCATAAGGACACGTTTGATGTGTGTTTTGAACTTTCCATAGCTAAGTTCAGTAACCGACTTTGGCAACTTGTTATAGAAGCGGATGACTTACTAGTTTTAGTTAATCTAAATTTTGTAATCACAATTTCATTTTTACTACGCGTATTTATGTTATGGAATTCGCATCTTATTTTGAAAAGGCCTAAGTTTTTGCGAACATACAAAATACATTCAAAGGTATAAAGAGAGGGAAGAGTCATATATTAATTTCTGTAAATTTATTTCTAAGAGACTCGCGAGGCCCCATTTTATAGATTGCAAATGAAAACTGAATCTACGTCAGCTGCCGAACCCCACAGCAGAACGCCATAAGACATGATACAGTGGAAATAAGCAAAGCATACTAATCTAGCTGTAGCTATATCGGTCATCTGCCTGATTTTTCTTACTGCATATGCAGCTGAACTAAATCTACCTGAAATAGCTCTAATGTGGGCACCCCATTGCAATTTTAAATCTAAAGTAATTCCAAGAAATACAATTTCCGAAATAGCATCTAGTTTCTTGCCATCAAGATTTAAATTAAGATCTACTTGGGGAACTTGGTAATGAGAACTTAATACATTTAGTTTTGTTTGCATTAAGTAAGAGATTATTAGCTGCAAACCGTTTCGAAAGAATAGCTAGACTGTCGTTAACATGTAAGACATCCGTATCTTTTCTATATATTTTAAAAATAAGTGAATTATCATCAGCGAACAAAATTATATCCGAGATATTAGCCATCATGTAAGGAAGGTCATTAATGTAAACTAGAAATAAGAAAGATTTCGTAACTTCTATTGGAATGTTGGTAAAGAAATTTTCTAGTATCTCAGCAACTTTTAACTTATTTGAAATGGTTTCATTATCAATTTTTAAAGACAATTCCTTCTGATCTCGCTGTTTTGTGTTTCCAGTTTCTTTATTAATTACCTGCCACACAGCCTTTATTTTATTGTTGGAAGTACTAATTTTATTACTTACTAGCTTTTGCCCGCGGCTTCGCCCGCGTGGATGTCGGAAATTAATGCAACAGGACGTACTACCGCGATAAGAATGTGTTTTTCCAGGTTATATGGGTAATATAGACTCTGTGTGCGATTTTCGATCCAGATCCATTCAGCCATTTTTGCGTGATTGAAAAACAAACACCCATCCATACATATTTTCACATTTATAATATTAGTAGTAGTAGGATTATAATTCATATTACTTAGGATTCATAGTTTATGAGAACATCATGTGTGTTGGTGTTTTTACACGCTTTATATTAGCTTCACTTGTATGTTTGTTTGTAACCGACTCCTTATAGCGCGATTTTGACCCACTTTAAACGACCAGATTTCATTTAAACTCTGTAGACTTATCGAGGACCGATGACAATAATATAATTTCATAAATTTGTGCTATTATCCTTGCCAGGATTACCAGGACAGCAAAAAAACTTTCTTCGAAAACTACGCTGACGTACGTCAGACACTACGCTGACATACTTCTCAAAATTCGAAACATCCTATAAAATAGAAAATAAATAATAGTTTAAAGAAACTAAAAAAACACGCTTCCATAGAAATTATAGTTTTAATCATAGTGTTTTTAAACTATTATTTTTAAAATAAGAGTAATAGTATTCAGAGTAAGAAGACTGCGACATAAGGCTTGGTTTAGTTGAATATAAGTCTTCCTGGTTTTTCTTAACGCTCCTATTTTACCTATACAGACACTCAATCATTTACCAGACACCGAACATTATTATAGGAATAGTACTTTTGCCAGTGGCTTGGCCCGTAGAGCTGTCGGAAAATATCACCCGGGAACCTACTACCGGGATAAAGTAGGTATCCTATCTGTTACGTATCCATGATATAATATATCTTTGTGCCAAATTCGATCTAAATCCGTTTGGCCGTCTTTGCATCATTGAGAAACAAACATCCAAAAATCTAAACATCTAAGCCATTTCGCGGTCTCTTTCCTGGAATAATACTATTAGGTTTATTTTGAGTATAACGAACACTCATGATATTCGCAATACTTAATTGGATAAGGATTAATGCTGTATTGCTTAAAATCGCTTCGTAAATAAGCCCTTATTTCTCGAAAAAAGTAAAAGATAAAAAATGGTTATTGTGGGTTATCCCTAAGAGATAGACATATACCATTGAGGACATTTTTGTAGGCCTTTTTAAGGTGTACAATACTGTAGTACATTATTTTGATCTATTTCGTAGGATTCAGCCAGGGTTTTTCGAATTTTGAGACGTATGTCAGCGTAGTTTTCGAAGAAAGTTATTTTTTTCTAAAATAAAAGAATCTTTCTAAAATAAAAGTAGCCTAAGTTACTCCTTGTTACATCAGCTATCTGCCAGTGAAAGTCCCGTCAAAATCGGTCCAGCCATTTCAGAGATTAGCGGGAACAAACAGACAGACAGACAGACAGACAGACAGACAGACAAAAATTGTAAAAAATGTTGTTTTGGTATATGTATCGTGTATACATTCATATACACTTAGTAAAAAGTGGTTATCTTAATATTAAAAACAGACACTCCAATTTTATTTATTTGTATAGATGTATAGATGTATAGATTAATTTAAACTTAGCATGAGCGCAGACTCTTTTGAATATCTTGGAATAGTTTTTTACATAATTATGAAGGGCCGTAATTAATATTGGGGTCTTGTGAATCAAAACTTTCTGCTGAGAGATTCCTAAGAAAATTATTATTAAATATATTTAATTTATTTTTAGTCAGGGGTCTCAGTTCAATGGTTTTATCTAAATGTAAATTTGTGCCTAGGTCAAACGATACAAGATGACCAGTATGGTCAGACCTGACGCAACTAATTAAAGACGACTCTTTTTTTATTTTGCTATTCTTACGAATTTATTCATACATTGTGAAGCACAATGAAGGTTAAGGTCATTCGTAGCTATATAGAGTTGCCGACCTCGTGGTGTGGTTAGTCTGGACTTCTGGAGCCAGAGAAAACATGTTTTGCATTCCAGTCACCACCACAGATGTATCTGTTTCCTAGTGTGTTGAAGTAAGTCTTGAACTCATAATTTGTAATAACGTGCCTAAGTGGGCAGTAAATTGCAGAAACAGTTGTTTCTGAGGTACGTGTTTTAATATAAATGTAGCATTGATAAGCTTGGTCAGCTTTATTATGGCTTTGCGCAGGAGGTGTTTTAGAATTTCACCTGTAATGAGGTCGTAACCCGGAGACTTTTTCGAGCTAATGTTATTGGAACGAAGTTCCTTATCGCGCGTTGTGAAAGGGGGCTAGACGGAAAAAATTCTTACGAAAAGTTGTCACCCCACTTTTTAACCGACTTCAAAAAAAGAACGAGGTTTCTCAATTCGACTGTATATATTTTGTTGTTCCTATTTGTTTGTATATTGTTGTTTTTTTTGTTGTGAGTAGAGAGAGAGAGAGACAGAGAGAGAGGGAGAGAGGGAGGGAGAGGGCGAGAGAGAGGGAGAGAGAGAGAGAGAGAGGGAGAGAGAGAGAGAGAGAGAGAGAGAATGTTTTTGTTGAGTGTATACAGGTTTTTTGTACATAATAAATAATAAAAAAAAATTATAAAAATTATGAATCCCGGAAAGGAACTTCGTTCCATCCGGGTGTCCCTTGACACCTCTAATTTTTTTTAGAATTTCTCTCATTACTTCGTTAGGAGTCACAAGCTTAATTCTTTTATTTTGTGCTAAATTTTCACTCTCAATTATTTCTATCGAGCTTTCATTAGGTTGAAAAGTCTCTTCCAAGTGTTGAGCAAACCTTAACGCTTTTTGGTCATTGCTTATGGCCCATTTTCCGTAGCTATCTCTGATGGGTGGTATTTGTATAATCGGCCTTTTTAGATTTCTTGTCGCTTTCCATAGGGAGTAATCCGTTGATTTGTCATTGGTTAGCTGCAGAAGGTTGGTCAATGATTCATCCTCAAATTGTAGAATTTTCCTCTTTAATCATTTAGTTAGGTCATTTAGTGATGTTTTATCTCGTGGGCACCTTGTTTGCTGCCACTGTTTCCTTTGTTTCCTTTTCTCAGACAGTAAATCCACAATTTCTCTAGGATAGATAAATCCCTTATATTTACGTTTTAATTGCGGTGTGTTGTTCCACGCACATTGTTGGATGTTAACAATAAATTTGTTCACTTCTGAGTCAAGCTGATCTTGCTTTTTTATCGGAGTTTTAAGGTCGATAATATTATCTAGATCAAGGGCAAAACTTTCCCAATCTGTGAACTCATTAACCAGCGTTAAATGGCTTTCTTTGAGTAAGATTTTTTTACTAAGCATTAGTATAATTGAAGAGTGGTCCGAGTTCATATGAAAACCTTCCTCCAGACTGACGTAATTGGTGGATATATTTTTGCATATGAAAAAATCTACAAGATCCGGTATTTTCTGTTGGTCCGTGGGCCAGTACGTTGGTTTACCTGTGCTCATGACTTTGGAATGTGTATCTTTAACTGCATTTAAGAGCTGCTTTCCCTTAGTTGTAGTAAGTCTTGATCCCCAATGCGTATGTTTAGCATTAAAATCGCCGCCTAGGATAAATCTCTGGCCTAATAGTTCAAAGAGATGTAAATATCACTCTTTTCTTATCATATGCCGTGGAGGACAGTTTACGGCTGCAATGGACACGTGACAATATTTGGTTTTAACAGAAACTGCCACGGATTAAATGTCTTGTTCTTCATATTTACACTGCACGTAGGTAGTGACTAATGTTGTCTGTGATTATAACAGCGCTACCTCCCCTGGCAGAGTTGTCAGGGTGGAGCGAATTATATACCATGTATTCTCTCAATTTGACAAAAGATTGCTTAGTGAAGTGCGTTTCAGAGACCAAACACACGTTTATATTTTCTTTGTCTAGGACTGCTTGCAACTCATTTTGATGTTTGAGGAGCCCATTAGAGTTCCACGCCATTATTTTAAGGGTGTTATTCATTTTTTATTATTTAAAACAGCTGTTTTAGTGCCGGATTCTAATTTTTCTAATCTCTTGTCAAATGTGGTAATACACTTTAAGATCTGATTGATCTTTTCCTCTAGATTCAAAGGCTGTGATCTTTGTTTTACAGCTTGCGAATATGAACCAGTGTTGGTTACTGGCATGGGTTTTGCAGATGACTGGACACTTGCTTTATCATTTGCATGTTGCATGGGTGAGGTAGGCCACAGTGAACACATTTTGGCTTCTCATAAGTCATAAGTCATTTAATCATTTGTTTAACATAGGTACAATAATGAAGATGTTTAAAGAAAATAAAAAGTGCGCTATGCCATGCCATTGGGCGTACAAATGTTTGTGATGAAGTATAAAGCCAGCCAAGTCTCGATGATAAAATAAATATGATAAGCCTGAACAATAAAACAATTATAAAGAATTACATTATACACAATACAAAATAATTAATAATAAATAGCAATTGAAATTAAAGTTTATACATTGCATGTCAACACACAGAATAAGTCCAAATACAATACTAATGTCAATATAAAATACTTATGTCAATATGAAATACTAATGTCAATATACAAGAAACTTATATCAAAGAAAACAGTACATTTATTTTGTTGAGATGTCAAAATTCTGTTATTAAATTTTTGTCCGTTAAAAATTCTGTGGAGATTTGGCACAGTTGGCAGTAAGATGCTTGTCAGTGCATTTTACACACCTTGGCTCTTTTCTGCAGTACTTATGAGTATGCCCATATACCTGGCATCTCTTGCATTGGGGAATGAGTTTGGGATTTTTAAGTGGATGTATTTCAATTTTACACCCTAAAATGTACTTTATGCCATTGATTTTGTTGACATCTTCGTCATTATTAAATGATAAAACGAACGTGTTAAGTGGTTCTTTATTCTTCCAGCTAAATTTGTTGTCTACTTTTTCTATTTTCAGTCCTTGTGTTGTTAGATCGTCTTTGATTCAGTCAGGTTGGCAAGAAGAATGTAACTTCTTCACAACAACTCTATTTGGTCTAGCTTGCTTATTCTCGTACGAATGCCAGTGGTAGTCTTTTTCTGTCAAAAGCCTTTTTTTTTTTTTTTTTGGATGGGAAATCATCAAATGACTTCTCCCGCTCTGGGCGGAGCGGGAGGGCGTGTCAGACTTTTACTGACTAAAACTCACCCGTGTTCCTTCAGTTGCCCAGTGCCGGGGCCACGGTATCTCTTTCGAACAATCACGCGACCCCGGCAGACACCGGCCCTAGCAGACCCCTTCACTGCTGCTGACATCTCTTTGAGGCGCGCGTGGAACACTACGCGCCGTCGACCCGCGAGCTTGGTCCTTACCGGGCGGCGAGCTACCCATTGCTCGCCGCCCGCAAGCTCGCGCCTACGGTGGCCGGGAGTCCGCAATCGACTCCCGACGCCCGGGGCGTCTCCTCCTGCGGCGGCTAGGGACGTGAGGGCGCAGAGACTGCCACTCCCTCACGCGCTCCGCCTCCTCCTTCACGAGCATTACTGCTTCGCAGAAGGAGGTGACGGCTTCCCATGCCCTCTCGCTCCGTACCATGGCTCGCACCAGGGCCGGACGCGAGAGGTCGCCGCCGCCGATCGCCTCCACGAGGACACGGCGGTGCTCCGCCCAGGCAGGGCACACCTCCACGGTATGCTCCACCGTGTCCTCCAGACGATCCTCACAATGGAAACACCCGGGCGTTTCCTCCCGCTTTATCCTGAACAGGAACCCACCGAAGCACCCATGCCCGGTGAGAACCTGCGTCAGGCGGAAGGTGAGGACGCTGTGGCGCCTCTCTATCCACTCCTCAAAGAGGGGACTTACCGCCGCAATTGTGGCGTGCCCTGCGCTGGGTTGCGACAATCGTACCCGCCATGTCGCCATGAGATCCTGCCGGAGCTCTGTCCGCCGTGCCGCGATTTGTCGCGGCAGCGGAGTTTCGCCCCGGCGTTTCGCGTCCTCGCGCCACTCCCACATGTGGGCGAGGACCTTTGCCTCCAGATCCCATGGCGGCACTCCGGCAAGGAGGCTCGCTGCCTCGCAGGAGACCGTGCGGTATCCCCGGATTAACCGGATGGCCATGACCCTTTGGGCCGCACTCAACCGGCGCGCTGGGCGCAGCCTCAATGAGGGCGCCCGAGGACGAGCTTGCCCACCTCGTCGAGCAGCACGATGGGCCGGTAAGCGGACGGTGAGTCCGCAGGGCGCCCTGGTTTCTTTATGAGGACCAGTTTCCCCGTCTTCCAACGAAGTGGGAACTGGCCCCTCTCCAAGCATGCGCTAAGGAGCCCCCTTAGTCGAGGCCCGAGAGCCTCCAAGGCCAGGACCCAGGCTTTGCCAGGCAAGCCGTCGAGTCCTGGGGCGGTATTCTTGGCATTAAGCCTTCGTACCGCCACCCTCATCTCTACCTCGGTCACTTCTGGAGCACCGTCGTCGTCGTCAGTGATGTGGTCCGCATCGGGCACCGCAGTAGGCGGAGCCATGGGTGGAGGACTATGTTCCCCTCGCGAAGGGAACAGAGCGCTCACCACGCCCTCCACTAGTTGGGGCCGGAGACTCTGCGTCAGCGAGGGAGCCCATGGGCGGAGTTTCTCCCGGACGGCCTTGTAAGGCCGTCTCCATGGATCCCTGTTCAGAGTCTCCAGCGACTCCTTGCGGCCAGTCCCCTGGCCCGCAGGATCTCCTCTTGGAGGGCGGTCTTCGCCGCTCTGTACCCCTCATATAGCTCCGCCTGAATGGCTTCCGTATCCGGAGGGCGGATACGGAGCCTGCGGTGCCTGGTGTACCGGTATCGCGCCGCAACGCACGCTTCGCGCAACGCTGTCAGCTGCGGCGACCACCAGTACACCTGGCGCCGAGCCCGTCCTGGCTGGACTCGGGGCATAGCCACGTCACAAATCTCGGACATGGCCTCCCGGAACCACTCCGCCTCGTCGTTTATGTTAGCAGGCCTGTCCGGTGGTGACACCCAGGCCTGCACGATCGAGGCTTCCAGGAGAAGCTCCCGGTCCAGTTTCTTTAGCGCCCACCGCGGACCACTCGGGGTCTGCCGGATCGGCGCGCTCAAGGTCTGGGCGGAGACGTCAAACCGGATGTACCGGTGGTCGGAATACGTCTCCACCCCCTCCATGACGCGCCAATCAATGACCTGCGGTAACAGAGCAGGGCTGGCGAACGAAATGTCCACCACTGATTCACCCCGCATCCGTACACACGCAGGTACAGCACCCCGATTTAGGTCGACCAGGCCTGTCTCCAGAGCCCATCAGAGACCATCCTGCCCCGTGTGTCCGTATACCGGGAACCCCAAGCCAAATTCTTGGCGTTGAAGTCCCCGAGCACGAACACGGGGAGGGGACGGAACCCGACGACGAAGACTCTCAACTCCGCAAGGGAGTTGTGGAACTCGGCGAGAGTTCGGCTCGGGGAGAAGTATACTCCCACCACTACAATCTCCCCGATCCGTGCTGCTACGCAACCCCTTCCCCTCTTGACAGCCTCGAGGGTCGGGGTCCCGGCGGCGGCCGACGAAATGAGGGTCACTGAGCCGCTCAGGTCCTCCACCCAGTCATCCCTGGGTGGGACAAAGTACGGCTCAGCGACCACAGCGATGTTAATCGACCACTGCGCCATGCTCTGGAGTAACAGATCCTGAGCGGAGGCGCAGTGGTTGATATTCGCTTGGAGGAGGCGCAATGGAGAACCTATTATTGGCACTCCATTTCAGCCCCCTCCTGAGCCCCCTGTGAGGGCCCTGCCGTGGCGGAGCCGGCCACGACAGCAGTGGTCGAGGCGGCAGCGGCGACAGCGGTGACAGCAGTGGCGGAGGGCTTGCCCTTGCCTCTGGCCTTGGCGGCTGCAGCGCAGGCCTTACTCCCAGCCCGGTGATCGGCCGGCTTGCCAGCCGCCGCGCATGCATAGCAGTGCGGCGTGGCATTGCACGAGCCGGCCTTGTGACCGGGCTGACCGCAGCGGAAGCAGTGACCGCTGCGGTCCACCTCCGAGGTGCAACTCACGAACACGTGGTTGCCCATCTGGCATCGGAAGCACCTCAGAGGTCTGGGCTCCAGCAGTTTCACCTGCGCTGAGACCCAGCCCACCAGAAGCCTTCGGCCCTCAGTGGTTATCTTTTGGGCCGCCGACACGGGGCAGCTCACCGTGACGGTTCGCAACCCCGCATTGTCAGGGCGGATGGTGCCTGCCCTCACTTGCTCGGCAGAACAACCCCCCGCCCTAGCGATGGCGGCCACCACCTCCGCCTCCGTCACGCAATCGTCCAGGCCCAGGATGCGCATGTCAGCGCACTTAACGGGCCTAGACACCCGGGCCTCCTCCGCGTCTAACGACGCCTTGAGCGTTTCGGCTAGAGCGTCAGCGGTTGGACCACTAGCCGCACCGGGTACCTCCAGCATCCGGGCCCCAGTCAAAGTGACTTTCACCCGGAGCCCGTCGGAGATGCCGAGCTCCTGCAGGTCCACTGCTGCCTTCGCTTTGGAGAGTACGTCGCGGTAGGACACGCCCTTTTTCACCGCTTCCGGCTGTAGTGTAATCACTACAGCTGCGGACTTCGGGGCGCGGAGCCTAGCCGCGACGCTGCTCTTTTTGCGCCGCTGCTGCCTCTTTTTGTTTCTGGCCGCCCTTGCAGCCTTGCTTGCCTTCTTTTTCTCCCCAATCACTTGCCATTCGGCGTTGGCAGGGGGAGATTTAGCAGGCGGGGGCGGCCTTGGCGGCCCTCTCACCTCCGATGCTGGGGTCCTTGCCTTCTTCGGCTGGCCTTTGGTCTGCCCCGACCCTTTGGCTGGGGCAGCCGCAGCAGCCGCAGCAGCCGCAAACGAGGCCGCTTTCGGCTGGCTCGAGACAGCCTTCGGCTGGCCCGAAGCTGTTGGCCGACCCGAGGCCGCCTGAGGCCCGCCCGAAACTGGCCGGCTTGCCGCTAGCGGGGGGCGCAGGACAACGGCCTCCAGAGCAGAAAACCTACTCTGGAAGGCAGCGAGCTCCTTCCGCACCAGGGTCAGCACCTGGTCCTCGGCAGGCAGGAGCCCGCCCTGCCCATGCCGCGCTCCCCCCTGCGATGCCTCCTGGGGGGCGGCTCCTCGGAGACCGGCCAGGTCCGCTCGGAGCTCCGCATTCTCCTTTCGGAGGAGCTCCATGGCGGCAGTCACGCGGACAACCTCCTCCCGCAATTCTGCCACCCCATCCGCCGGAGGCCCAGAGTGAATGGCCTTCGCCGCTGCCACTTCTGTCAAAAGCCTGGCAATTAAGCTATGAGTCTTCTGTTTTAGCGTTTACCTTCACACAATCCCTATTCATCATTTTTGCGTTAAATGATTCAGCTGGTATTGTTTCAGTTAGCGAGTCATAGAACGTTTGGTAGTTCTTAACTCCGTCTATTATACACAGGCTGCACTAAAAGTATCGGGAATGGAATATTTCCACTGTTCCTGTCATATTAAAATCTTTTTAATTGAAAACTCCTTGGTTTTAAAAATCGAATACCATTTATTTATTTTAAAAAAAGATTCTCGGTCTTGTCACAAGGTTTTGTCAAACTTGTTTAGTCGTTGAGAAAATGGAATTGACTCGAGAAAATTCAAGAGCAATGATTTATTATGACTTTCGAAGTGGTTTAACACAAAAACAGTGTGTTGACCGGATGATTTCTGCATTTGGTGATGAAGCCCCACCCAAAACCACAATTTATCGCTGGTTTGCTGAATTTCAACGTGGACGTGTCAAGCTCAGTGATGATCTCCGTCAAGGTCGTCCAAAAACTGCAGTCACCCAAAAAACCGTTGATGCTATGCGTAAGCTGATTGAGGAAGATTGACATATGACATACCGCGAAATTCAGGCAACTTTAGACTTTGGCATGAGTCAAATACAAATAATCTTGCATGAACAATTAAATGTAAAAAAGTTGTTTTCCCGATGGATACCGCATTCGCTCTGTGAAGAGCAAAAAGCGGCTCTTACTTGGTGCGTCAGAACTCTCGAAAGATTCTACGCAGGGTCCTCAAATGCTGTATACAACATCGTATCAGGTGACGAATCCGAAACAAAAAACCAGTCACGAGTTTGGGTGTTCGAAAATGAGTTAAAGCCAACAAAAATTGTTCGTTCACGGAGTGTTGCAAAAAAAAATGGTGGCCACGTTTGTCTCCAAAACCGGCCACGTTGCGACTATTCCTCTTGAGAGACAAAGAACGGTTAATGCAGAATGGTATGCTAGCATTTGTTTGCCAAAGGTCGTTTCTGAATTCCGTAAAGAGAACCGCAACCGCCGTATCATCCCCCATCACGACAATGCGAGTTCTCACACCGCGCACAGAACAAAAGAGTTTTTAGAGCAAGAAAACATAGAATTATTAGACCATCCGCCGTACAGCCCAGACCTAAGCCCTAATGATTTATATACTTTCCCTAAAAATTTTCAGTGCCGCCTATAACTGGCGGTGGTGGGGGCACTTTTTTGACGGAAGTCTCTTTCGCATTCTTTTGTTGTTTTTCTTGTTGGGCGCTTATTCCAGGTTGTTGTTTTGGAGAGAGGGAGGTGTTAAGCTTCCTCTTCTTCATGTTCTTGGCCCTAATCCACTCAGTCTCTTTAGCGAGCTCATCCTCGTCCGTGCAATATTCAACGTCACTTGAAACAACAACAATTAAAATAATGATTTAATAATATAAATTCGTTTTAATAATATTTTTAACGAATACGTTATTTTTGATTGAAAATTACTGTAATCTTAATTTAAGATCAGATCAGATAAGATCAGATCATTTATTTGCTATTTAATTAATCATAATGATTTATTTTCTGCATTTTATGGTCCTACGCCCATGACACTATGAAGAAAAAATTGGTATAACTCTTCAAATAACTTCAGGTCACGGCCTTAACTTAAAAACAAATCTAGTTCGAACCTGAGTTCAGTAACCGCGCGAATGTTTCGCCGGCGCGGCGTAGGCGAGTATTGTATTTCGAACTTCTTGGAATTTTGAGCGAACGCCCAGCTGTGTATTATACTCGCACGTTCGTTCACCTACACCGCCGAGCGCGAGTTCCCATAACACCAGTTTCAAAATAAACATTCTTCGTTAACGATAACTTAATTTTTTGTTCTAAGATATATCAAAATAGAAATTGCATGGTTATTATTGCGTTTAAGTTTAATTTGTTAAAATTTGCGCACTGGATAAAAACTCGTCCTGTATTTGTGGAAAATGTTGGATTGTAGTTAATGTTACGGGTTTAAAAAAATAGCCTACTTTTAATTAATTTATGTTAGAAAGATTAGAGCTCGAAAGTGGCTCCAAATTATTCGTGTACACGGCTGTGGAGTCGCCAGTTCCTTTTTCTTTGAACTTGGCCTGAAAAATAATGTAGATACTGCTAGTAGCAAACTGAAACTAGAGTCTACTGTAGGACCAGATAATATTTC
Source organism: Aporophyla nigra (assembly GCA_947507805.1). Taxonomy (NCBI): domain Eukaryota; kingdom Metazoa; phylum Arthropoda; class Insecta; order Lepidoptera; family Noctuidae; genus Aporophyla; species Aporophyla nigra. The sequence continues at coordinate 25,592,164 of OX382300.1, read as the reverse complement.
CGCATACAGCGTTAAGTTAAGATCACATAAAATCAGCGCACCAGTTCTCGTCATTGGTAATCTGGCGCTTTCCAGCGGAAATTACACAAAACATTGGCTGGTATCGCGGATACAACATATCCTAAATCAAATGTTACTTCTGACGTGGGAAACCATCGGCCAACAGCTATTCCTACTCTCTGCACTTAGTAAACTTGATAGTATCGGTTCAGTCGAATCGATACTAGAAAGATTTATTAGTATTCATAAACAATCATTTCTCTGTGACTCTCAACATGGCTTTCGAACTAAACTTCTAACTAGCGTTTATTCCCGGGAATTCTCAACCCAGGAAGTCCGTAGTTTTCGTTTCCGAGAAATGTCGAGAACTCGAGAAATCATGATGATGCTGAAATTTTAAATGAGTACTAGTTCAAGCACAGGTTAAATATCTAAACAATATTGCCAAAAGGACTGCTGTGATTAGTGATTATTCACATAGTTATTATTAATAGAGTTGAGTTTCTTTTTACTTCTTAATTTTTTTTTATTTGTCCAGAGTTTATCAGACAGAAGAAAGTAGTTTTACACTAATATAGACTTTAGGTAGTTTCTGTTACTAACCCATCACTAAACAACCTATGGACTATTCATGTCTGAAATAAAGTATTTTTATGTTTTAAGTTTTTTTAAAGTATTGTTTTGATTATATTCTACGAAAATAAGAAAAATATTGTAATTTATTGTTACTGACAAGAGTTTTTGTTGATTGTTGCCCAATAAAAAAAAATATGTATATATATAAGAGCGGCAACGGCGCGCGCGCGCGTGCGCGGCGTGTGTTATCTCGTATCAAAGAGGGCGGCCGCGCGGCCGACGGAGGCGTGGGCGACGGCTTAAGCCACCGCCCGCGCGATTTTGAAATACACGTACAACAACAGTCACAACAAAATCACATTTTTTTTTATTCTCGCTGTGTCCTCCATTCACGTTAATGCACAATTTATACCGACGGAGAATATTGTTATTTATTTTTCTAATTAAAATACTGTCCGTCGCTAAGCACTTTAATTTGTGAAATGCTAAAATAATCCTATTTTTAGTTCAACAATTGTATTTACCTCTGAGGCATACACTTCACCCTTAATGTACCCCCACAAAAAGAAATCCATGGGAGTGAGGTCTGGAGATCATGATCGTGGAACAGTCGTGTCGTTTCACAATAAAAGCAGTCAATCACAAAAAAAAAACAAACACTAAATAATAATAATCCCAAGTTACGTGTCTTGTCACAATAAAAAAAAACCGGCCAAGTGCGAGTCGGACTCGCGCACCGAGGGTTCCGTACAAACCTGCAGGTATTCACGGTTTATGCATAAGGTTTATGTTTATGAAATTATTATTTTTTTCTTTTTTAATTTTTATATTTGAGTTGACTGAATGAAAGGTAAATTGTGGTTTACGATTTATGACGTATTAAAAAAAAAACTACTCACTAGATCTCGTTCAAACCAATTTTCGGTGGAAGTTTACATGGTAATGTACATCATATATTTTTTTTAGTTTTATCATTCCCTTATTTTAGAAGTTACGGGGGAGGACACACATTTTACCACTTTGGAAGTGTCTCCCGCGCAAACTATTCAGTTTAGAAAAAAATGATATTAGAAACCTCAATATCATTTTTGAAGACCTATCTATAGATACCCCACACGTATGGGTTTGATGTTTTTTTTTTTTGAGTTTCAGTTCTATGTATGGGGAACCCCAAATATTATTGTTTTTTTTTCTATTTTTATGTGAAAATCTTAATGCTGTTTACAGAATACATCTACTTACCAAGTTTCAACAGCATAGCTCTTATAGTTTCGGAAAAAAATGGCTGTGACATACTCGGACAGACAGACAGACAGACATGACGAATCTATAAGGGTTCCGTTTTTTGCCATTTGGCAACGGAACCCTAAAAAGAAATACTATCTGTTTTAAACTAATAATCACAATTGTCAGCGCGCGAGTTAGACAAAACAAAAGCTTGAAACCACGCTCCCGCGCGCGGGAGCGTGTTACGCAACGCACATTCCCAAAGGATCGCGTCGGCGAACCGAAAAAACAAGTTTTTTAGACCGATCGCAAGGATCTCAGATGCAGTAGCAACAGAGTGACGTATTTCTATTTCTTCTACGCGCGGAATTTTTGCTATGACTGTCACTCCCGTAATGAAAGTGTAAGTGTGTGTATTCACCTGCCGGGGTCGTGTGATTGTTCGAAAGAGATACCGTGATCCTGGCACATGGGCAACTGAAGGAACACGGGTGGGTTTTAGTCAGTAAAAGTCTGACACGCCCACCCGCTCCGCCCAGAGCGGGAGAAGTCATTAGATGATTTCCCATCCAAAAAAAAAAAAAAAAGTGTGTGTATTCATTGCTTCCTTGTTTGCATTGCCATCTATTAGCGAAAATATTTGGTTTTACTTTGACTTGCATCAGAGCGGCAACAACGCATTTCAGATTTATCATTTTAAGGTGCATGACCTATGCGTATAGGCATAATCAGCTGTTAGAAAAGATACATCGTGTGCAAACGGGGCAAAAACTTAAAATATCATTTGCGACTGAACTACTACTCCTATTTAATTGATTTTTGGTTTTAAGGGCTTGAAAATGGTATCTAGTATAGGCAGATTAAAGGAAGCCCCTCTGTCGTATCAAGTTTGTATATGTTTGAAATATAATAACCGAAGGTCATCTTTCTGTATTTAGAAAAAATCTTTTATATTAAGTGTTCAGTTAGATCCAATCGATAAAAGTTGCATTCTAACCTTCAACCCATACCTATATGTATTCTTAAAATAAGAATAAATATCTAAAAAAGTATATAAAAAAAATATTGTTGACCTTTTTTTACGGCACTTCAAAAAGTACCTAAAATGCATGCTTCTACACCAGAATACTGCCAGAATAGTAGTCCACGAGCATTGGCAACAGGTTCACGGGCATACAATAATATTGAATAATAAGCCTACCCGCATCTTACAGAGTGCATCCCAGCGCGTCGAAAAAATACACTGTTCGATTATCAACTCTCCACGCTAAAATTACACTGTTCGATAATCAACTCTCGACGCTAAAAATATACTATTCCACTATCAACTCTTGACGCTAAAAATACACTGTTTGATAATCAACTCTCGACGCTAAAAATACACTGTTCGATAATCAACTCTATTAATCTCTGTTATTTAATTTGTTTTTATGTGTTCAATTCAATTTTTTCAATTCAATTCAATTTATTTCAGAAACAATTTACATTGTGTGTGAAAACATAATAAATAAAAAAACAAACTCATTAAAATTATAAACTAACACATACAATAAAATCATGAAAACAATAAATTAAAAAAAAAATTAAATACAATAAAAAATTCAATGTCATTACAGCTGCTATTACATTATTAATATTACCCATTCTCACATTAACTAATATAAAAAATTTAAAACCTGGATATGTCATCGTCTATCGAATACATACATTTCTCCAATAGGAACACTTTGAGTTTTGATTTAAATGAGCTCTTATAAATTAAAGTCTTAAAGTCCAATGGCAACCTGTTAAAAATCCGCACTGCTTGATATTGAGGACTATGTTGAACAATGTTAAGTTGGGGTTTTATTTTGTTTTTAAAATCTTTCCTGCGCGTACTCTCCCTCAACTGTCTCTCCTCATCTGTTTAAAAATTATGCAGATATTTTTTGAAATTCACCAACAATACTAAAATATAGAGGCTGGGCACAGTAAGAATTTTCAAATTGATAAAATGTGGCCTACAGCTCTCCATTTGTGATATCCGGACCATGGTTCGTATGGCTCTCTTTTGGAGCCTTCTTTTCTCTCTGTTTAATTGTTTTACTATATGGATCTAAGTTATCTGAATTAAATGAATTTTATTTATTTTATTTATAAACTCTCGGCGCTAAAAATTCCACCACGATATTTTGACGTCCTTGCAAAAGTGGACTTCGAACAGTTTCCTTGAAGTTTTCATAGAAACTGTTGTCCTAGAGTCATGTCGCGCCTGCCTACGCGAGCCTAGTAGTCAAAGTGTCGCGTAGTGTTACTGTAAACAGGCTTATAACGTTGAACAGTGTGATCTTGACCATTACAGGTACATAACAGGGACATAAAAATTCTCCCACTCCCATGTCTGTATATTTTAGAAGTTTGTCTAATAGTAAAAAAATATCCTCATTTATTTCAATTAAATGAACAAGTCTCCGAAAGACTGAACAAAAAAAAAATGCCGGGAAATTACTAATCCCTGCTAAGATATTACAATTAGACTGTATAAATGCCAGTTGTATGACAATTAAAATTTATAATAAACTAGCTTTTGCCAGCGGCTTCGCCCGCGTGGAGGTCGGAAAATATCCCGCGGGAACGTACTACCGAGATAAAAAGTAGCCTATATCCTTTCTCAGGCTCTAAACTATCTGTGTACCAAATTTCATTTAAATCGGTTCAGTAGTTTTAGCAGGAAAGCGAGACAGACAGACAGAGTTACTTTTGCATTTATAATATTAGTGTGGAGAGTGTGGACCCGCCCTGAGATTGTTACCAATAATAAGTTTAATGTAAAATGTTTGATTGGCTCTTAGACAAGTGTTTTTATTCGGTGAATGAATTTTTAAATCATTTTTTTTAATATTTATCGTTAATAACGACATTAGTACCTTGACATTATTATGATTTCTTGGACATTGTAGTTTTTATTTTGTCATTATCTATACTAATATTATAAAGCTGAAGAGTTTGTTTGTTTGGTTGAACGCGGTAATCTCAGGAACTACTGGTCTGAATTGAAAAAATATTTTTGTGTTGGGTAGCTTATTTATTGACGAAGGCTATAGTTGGAGGTCATGGTCTTTGAGGCTGGGGGTAAAAGTCCTGACGCAGTACCACCTGCATTACTTTATGGTAAACCCTTGCAGAGAGTCTACAGGTTCCAGTATCTGGGTCATATATTGACTCCCGGCCTCAAAGACGATGATGACATTGAACGGGAGCGGAGAGCTTTGTCGATAAGAGCGAACATGCTGGCTCGCAGGTTTGCACGATGCTCACTTTCCGTAAAAATCACGCTCTTTCGAGCCTACTGTACTGCCTTTTACACGTACAGCCTGTGTGGGCTAGATACACGCAAAGATCGTACAGCGCTCTCAGGGAAGATCGCAGACGCACATGTAGATTGCTTTTACGCAACAATGCCTAAAAGGTGTGCCTCCCTGGTGCGCAGGGTGTGGGGCAGCTCCAACAGTGTCTTAAGCATGATTGCGAGGCGCCTGGACTGTGAATACGTGGGTCACTGTTGCGCCGTGTCTCATGGGATGTCGCAACGGGGACCAACGGCAATTTATTTCTGGTAATGTTTTTCTTTGTTTTGTTTATAGTCTGTGCTTACTAACATAGTCGTAAGTTTTACTAACAATGTTGTTGAGTCTTGGTTACTCGAATAAAGAAGTATTCTATTCTATTCTATAGGCTATATAACATCATGCTACAATCAGAAAGAGCGGAGCAGCAACGAAAAATGAACGAAAACAGGTAGACAATTCGATGTGACGGGAAGGGTCTGGGGAGCAAAAATTTGACGCGGCTGAAGTCGCGGGCAGAAGCTAGTGATTTATATTTTCGACATTATATTTTTTTATTAAACAGTTATGAATACTTTTACATTATAAATAATGCAAGCACCTAGCTTATTATTTAATATTTCTACACCAGCAATGGTAGTGTGTGTGAAACAATGTTTAATGTAAAATCTTAATGTATTCTGTGAAATAAATAAATTGAATTGAATTTATTTAGATCCTTAAGGAATCTAAAGGTACTTGTGGTAGGAATGATTTGTGCTTTGCCTATTTTTCAAAAAAGTACTTACGCCATTTCTCCATATCGTTGTGAATGTCACTGGATATATGAATGCCACTTGTAACACCGACGCTCTGTCGCGACATTAGGCCGTGTCCTAATGTAAGCGATCTTTGCGTTAACGTGCGCACGCACTTTTTTCTGGGATACAACTGGAAACCATCTGACAGTTCAGAGAAATGCCAACTTATAGTTTGGGGATTGTGACGAGTGAGAGTGTGTGATTCGACTCACAGCAACCGCGACTCACACCCACACGGTGTGTGTGGGTGTGAGTCGCGGAGCAGGTGCGAGCGACGCCGGCACAAGAGCATTGTGCTGGTGCCTAAAGCTCGCGCAGAGCTAGAGTTGCAAAGAACTCGGGTCTTCGAGTCCTAATTTTAAAGACTCGACTCAATTATGCAAGACTCAGTGTGCTGAAAAGGCTCGGAGTCTACATATAAGTACTCGAGTCTTAAAAAGGACTCAAGTCCTAAAAAGGACTCGAGCCTTAAAAAGGACTCGAATCTTAAAATGAACCCGAGTCTTAAAGAAAAACTCGGAACATGAAGATGAAACTTGTACTTCATCATTCGAAAAGACTCGAAACAACGCAATAAATTCAAATTAGTGGTTATGATGTAACTTTGCGTACAAAAAAATCTGACGAGTTATTCGAGTTTTTTCGATTGATGAGCTACAAGACTCGAGTTCATTTTAAGACTCGAGTCGTTTTTAAGAGTCGAGTACTTTTTAAAACTCGAGAATGACTCGGGCTTGGCTTGACTCTAGACTCCGAGCCTTTTTTTTTAGGTTACAAAATAATGAAATTGTCAGCTGAACGCTATCTTCTGAGATACAGGCCTTGCCTAGTTCAGAAGATAGAGTCTGTTTATCAAACCTCTTTTTACCACCACAAATGCTGCTGGATTATTGTTGTTTATTGTATACGAGATTAGTATTAAGTTCGTTTAATATGTAATCGTGGTTGCTATGATGGTGAGAAATAAACTCTTTTTTTTATTTTTTAACACTCTGTGTCTTGCATAATTGAATCGAGTCTTTAAAATTACGACTCGCGGACTCGAGTCCTTTGCAACACTACGCAGAGCTCGGTGGAGCTGATACGAATAGAGTCGTCAACAAACAGTTGACAGACTGGTTGGTAACAAGTGAATGCTGTAATATCTTGCACTCTTTAGTCATATGAAATCGATGTTAACCGCGTACGTGACGCACCTAAACTTATCTTTAGTAAATACCAACTCGTGCGAGAACTCCGTTTACAGTTGTGCGGCAGCTGGGCCACAGCGGCTACAAAATACCCGAAGTTTGTATTCACAGTACGCACTCACGATAAATTTAAAGTTTAATTCGCACATTGCTTCCGCACTGCACCGCTCCGCTCCGCACCGCACCGCACCGCTCCGCTACGCTCGACTTCGCCACTATACTCGCCTTTTAAATGTGAATGAATCAGAAGTTTGCGACTTTCTTCTGAGAGCCTCCCCGAGCGAAGATGAATAAAATATCAAGTTGATAACATTCGCAGGTATAGTGGCACTACGGGCACCACGGCACCATGGGCACCATGGGCACTACGGGCACCACGGGCACCACGGGCACCACGGACACCACGGGCACCACGGCCATGCACTCCACGTACAGCTGCAAGACGTGGCTAAATAATTTGTTTGATTAAGTATTTCAGAAAGTGAAGAACAGCCTTCCTTGTTCGTTTTCTTGTATAGACAACGATTTGGGTACCTGCCCTTATTGCCCCATCCCAAAAACCCAGCCTGTATATGTCGTGATTGACTGCTTAGCTACATAAAGCGTGATGATAATCATTTAAAAGATTACATCTGTAACTATCTGCAAAATTTTGGCTCGTCTTTTTTTCTCTTTGCGATAAACTGGAAGAATTTGAACAAATTGCAATCTTGCTCATCTCCCGTAGAAAATAGCGTGATAATTTATTATACCCTAGAGAATGGCTAGACTTATAGGGAATACCTTTATAAGTAAGTGCATGCAAAATTCAAAAGAAAAGAATCTATTCGGAAGTTTTTGTGTGGTGCTCGACCGTACATTCTGCTAAAAAGATAAACAGACAAAAAATCTGATTATTATTGAAATTTTCGGCATTAGAATCATTCCCTGATCTCGTAAAAAATATTTTAAAAAATTGAATATAAACAATATTTAAAAAAAACTGAACAACACGCTTCCATTGGAAACCAAACTAAAAAGTACAAAATAATGGAAAAAAAAGCGCGAGACGTATGTAGAAAATAGCGTGATAATTTATTATACCCTAGAGAATGGCTAGACTTATAGGGAATACCTTTATAAGTAAGTGCATGCAAAATTCAAAAGAAAAGAATCTATTCGGAAGTTTTTGTGTGGTGCTCGACCGTACATTCTGATAAAAAGATAAACAGACAAAAAATCTGATTATTATTGAAATTTTCGGCATTAGAATCATTCCCTGATCTCGTAAAAAATATTTAAAAAAATTGAATATAAACAATATTTAAAAAAAACTGAACAACACGCTTCCATTGGAAACCAAACTAAAAAGTACAAAATAATGGAAAAAAAAGCGCGAGACGTATGTCAGCGTAGTTTGTGACGTATGTCAGCGTATTTTGTGACGTATGTCAGCGTAGTTTGTGCCGTATGTCAGCGTAGTTTGTGTCATATGTCAGCGTAGTTTGTGACGTATGTCAGCGTAGTTTGTGACGTATGTCAGCGTAGTTTTCGAAGACAGTTTTTTTGCTGTCCTGGTAACCCTGGCAAGGATAATGGCACAAATTTATGAAATTATTGCATTGTCTTCGGTCCTTGACAGGTGTGCAAAGTTTGAATGAAATCTGGTCGTTTAAAGTGGGTCAAAATCGCGCTATAAGGAGTCGGTTACAAACAAACATACAAACAAACAAACATACAAGTGAAGCTAATATAAAGCGTGTAATGACAAACTACAATTTTGAATTCGCTACGATTTCATTCTATGTTTATGTCGCACATGGATTTTTTGTCGAATCCGCTAATTTACAAAATTTATTTAATTTAATTTACCCGCTTTTATTTTTTTTTTGTTTTACTTAACAGCTCCGTTATATGTAAAACAACTGAACGACGTTCAGCTTGATTGTCATTGCGATACTTTAAACAAAACGACTACCCGCGTTTAGACGTTATGTAGAACAGCTTACCAGTTATCCGCGGCCACAATAACCGTTTGGTGTGGCTTCTAATACCGAATAAACTAGAAGTGTGACCATCCGCGTGTCTACTTTCAAGTTACTTTATATAATATTATACTTTTTATTATTTCTAGGTCTGACTTTCGTAAAACTCGGATCATCATCATCATTTCAGCCGAAAGACGTCCACTGCTGGACATAGGCCTCCCCCAAGCACCGCCACTTCGACCTGTTCTATGCTTCTCGCATCCAACGTATTCCTGCGGCCTTCACCAGGACATCGGTCCATCTTGTGGGAGGCCTCCCAGCGCTACTTCTTCCAGTACGCGGTCGCCAACTCGAATAATAATATTGAAATTTTCTTTTAAATCACTGTTCTTGAGTTAGTACCATTTGCGTTCATACTCGTTTTATTTATTCCAAAGTCAAAGTCACAGCATTAATTTCAAATAGGCACAAAAAGGGTAACTAAAAATATAATTTCAAATTAAGCACCCAGTGTTCTTCCTCCACTCTCCTACTTGATCTTGCTGTGCCCGACGGGTCCATAATTGTGACTTAAATAATGATTTCCCTTCCAACTATGTTTAAACAATATGGTAAGCAATAAAGTATTGAGAATTGGGCACTTTTGAACGTCAACATTAAAATTAAAATAGAATGTATTCTAGTCGCCCCATCCAAAAGATAGATTCGTGTGGAGAAGAATAGGCAAGAAAATCCACTGTTACTCTTTTAAAATGTTTTCAGTATTGGTATACAATATTTATATAGGTAATTAATTTAAATGTACGGAAGTCATATCCACACATTTCATCATCCGTACAAAACACAATGTCGATTTTAGTGTCACGTGACCTAAAATTCCCGGTTCACCAATCGAGTTCCTTCATCTTTTTAGGTTGCGTATTTTTCATTACAGTGTTACGCAATTATCTTATAAATGCATAATAACAATAATACAATACATAGTAACCTAAGTAACGTCAATGGTTTGTTATCAATAGTAGAATTATTACTCGTAATACTGCGAAATCCGACGCCGGCCGCGGAAAAATGGCGGCAAAATGGATGACGATGTTTGTTGAACTATTTACGTGACGTTACGTTATCTTTGTCAAAAACACAATCCTGGCAATAAAAACTGTATTTTACTTACCTGTCCATCTTACGTTTCAACAAAAACACTTCACACACAGAACTTTGCACTTAAAACTTAATTATAATCGTACGGATCACTACGCTTATCCAAATGTTTATGTCAAACTGTCAACCTTCGTTGGCGCGTTCCAGGGCTGAGATAAGCGATTATATTGCATTGTCCGTCTATTGTGTACTCACTCGTCCATGCATAACCATCATAAATGCAGATTATTAATGCTAAATTCTGTAAAAATGAAAGTTCGCCGCTAATCGATGAACCATCGCGACCAACAGATCGAGTTATTTTTGCGATCAAGATACTTCATCATTTTTGACAGATGAGAGGCGTTTGTGCGCGCACGAATTCGTAGTACAAAGCTTGAGTAAAGGCATCACAACAACCGTGGTGTTTTGTATACGTGTACGTAATATAATTTTGTAGTTTTTTTTAAATCATTTTTATAATAAAATTCCTCAAATATGCGAATAAACGAATGCAGAATATTGTAGCTAGATAGATAGATAGATAAATCGTTTATTTGGTGCACACAAAAGACATAACAACATACAAAGCACGATTAAATAATAAGTTAACGTGATTACAATTTTGCTTAAGTAGGTGCAAAGTGCCAATATACAACAAGAAAAAAAAAAGAAGACATAAAATAGTGATGATGACACTTAGTGTCACAAATTAAAATATAAATGAAAATAACGTGTGGTGGAATACAAAAGTGCGGTGTGCGTCTCAGAGTGGCACCAAATGGGAGTCCAGCTCAGCATGTGTCAGGCAAATATACCTGACGCTGATATTCTGCTGGATCCTCGTAGTGACCCACGGACGTCGAGCAGATGAAATCAATACACGAATAATTATTATTGGTGTTGTGAAATGTGCGGAGTAATATTATGTAAGTACCCGCAATGTTCATACAAAGTATTCTACAGTTTAGTTTAGCATTTCGAAGCGTTTTTGTACGATGATGATTGTTTACACGATTACTTGATTGTTTAAATAAATAAAAATATAGAATAATACGTAAATGATTATTCAAAATATTACTTTATTAATGTGAATAAATAATAAATTTGACTGGACTGAAATGTCGCGATAAATCGATGTATAGGTACGAATAATGAAATGTAAAATAATTATCAAACTTTGTATCACTATAATCATTACTAAAACCTACAATTATCCTCTTCCCGTAATTTTACATTCGTATCATTATCTTGAAGCCAAAAATTTTGAAGGTTTCACTTCTACCACGTGTACGAATAATAAAATGTAAAATAATTATCAAACTTTGTATCACTATAATCATTACTAAAACCTACAATTATCCTCAACCCGTAATTTTACATTCGTATCATTATCTTGAAGCCAAAAATTTTGAAGGTTTCACTTCTACCACGTGTGAATTGCACATATGCCATTTTTTTTTTCTTTTTGATCCCTACTTAATACAATTAATTAATCCGTGATGCTAATTCAGGACAGGTGTTGATTGCATAAAATATCGTCCATAATAAGATATCATTATTGATTAATTTAATAAAAGTCAACGTCAAATAATTTATTTTAAGATAGACACATTCCTACAAGGCATTTTTGAACGTCAAATTAAAAATATATTCTATTTAGTTTTGTCAGCCAGGCGGGTTGGCTTGGCCACTTCGGTTGAATTGTCTAGACTCTTTTACTACAAGAACCGCCCGACAGTTATATTATAATATGTACCTAACCTATTTTAGGTATTTTTTCTAGGTACGTCGACCCTAAGCGTGCCTACGCCGCTATTGTCACCACCGGCAAATGAGGTGCGTCGCAGCCTAAGCGACCAACTGTAATAGGGGAAAAACGGTGTCCTGTCAGTTCACCAAAAATTAATTTACAAATTTTTACTTGACAAGCAAAGATTGGCAAAAACATGATTAGTCATTTCATCATTTTACAACAACAAGTTAGTCAAATAATTAACTTAAAAAATAATTATCCGATAAACTATTTTTTAATAACGTATTATTTGACAAACAATCCATTTTATTTTTCATTTTATCTCATAAAAAATCCAAACGTTGTTTTATTTTCTGTTGGCTGTCAGTCATTAGGCTATTCAGGTTGTGGTTTTTTTTAAAGCCTTGAAATATCTTTCGGGGCAGATCTGTCATGGGTTGGGAAGGTTAGGTTAGGTTAAAACTGCGACTCGAGGCGAAAGTACTCCCGTCACTGTATCGGTGGCGCGAGGAAGCGCGGGAGCGAGGCGAGCAACTGACGGAGCGTCACATGGAGCTTCGTCGGTCGCAGCTCCGCGCAGCCCTGGTGTCGGGCTGGCAGGACAGGCTTTCACGCCCTACCGTCGGCCTCGCCACCGTCGAGGCGGTCCGGCCAGTAAGGGAGACCGAGGGGATTAGAAACAAAGGTGATTTGAAACAGTGCAGATTTCTCGGAACTTAAAACCGTTAGCGAATTAGCATTGTTGCATAACAATCACTTTTCTTAGCTCGCTGACGTGTCAGTTTACATCGGTGGCTTAAATTGCATGGTTGTGGAGTTCTACGTGTCATGTGACAAAAATCGTGAAAAGTAAATTTTTTACGTATTTTTACGATGGCGATGCCTATATTTTGGTAGAGTTTTGTATTTTGGTTTAAGTTACATATGTTTCGAAAGCTAATTAACTAAAGGTTTATTATATATGTTTGGTACAATTGGTTTCTGCGTATTTGGTTCTTGATTGTGGATTGAATAAAAATTGAGAGGTTTTTTCTTACTGAGGAGATTTGAAACAGACTGTTTCAACTCTCCTCGTTTTCAATTATATATTAGACAGCAGTAAATAAATAACGGGCACGAAAAAAAATGTTTTTGGTGATTTAATTTGTTTCAGAATGCCTACTTATCATAAAAGAAAGACAGACAGAGGTATGGCAAGTCGCGAAATATATCATCTCGCAACAGAAGAAGTAATTTTGTCTGAAGTCGGTTGTTATTTTTTTTTTGTTGTAAAAAGTTTTATAGAATATGTATTAGTTTATAGTTATTGTTTTTATATTATTTATGTATTGTTTTTATGAACTTGGCTTGACACGCTACCGCGTGTCTAGATGGGCCTTAGTAGCCTGAAATAAAGGATTGTATTGTATTGTATACTTATTACTTATATTGTTATAAAGCTGAAGAGTTTGTTTGTTTTGTTGAACACGTTTAACCTCAGGCACTACTGTTTCGAATATACGCAGTTAATAGTACGACGCGCGCGGGTCTCCGGTGGCCCCCTCTTAGTGCGACGCGCGCGGGTCTCCGGTGGCCCCCTCTTAGTGCGACGCGCGCGGGTCTCCGGTGGCCCCCTCTTAGTGCGACGCGCGCGGGTCTCCGGTGGCCCCCGCTAAGTGCGACGCGCGCGGGTCTCCGGTGGCCCCCTCTTAGTGCGACGCGCGTGGGTCTCCGGTGGCCCCCGCTTAGTGCGACGCTCGCGGGTCTCCGGTGGCCCCCGATTAGTGCGACGCGCGCGAGTCTCCGGTGGCCCCCGATTAGTGCGACGCGCGCGAGTCTCCGGTGGCCCCCGATTAGTGCGACGCGCGCGAGTCTCCGGTGGCCCCCGCTTAGTGCGACGCGCGCGGGTCTCCGGTGGCCCCCGATAGTGCGACGTGCGCGGGTCTCCGGTGGCCCCCGCTTAGTGCGACGCGCGCGGGTCTCCGGTCGCTCCTTCTTAGTGCGACGCGCGCGGGTCTCCTGCTGCCCCCTCTCGCTCCCGGCGATTCCGTGCAAAGCCTTTGTTTTAGGTCTTTTATATAATTTTGATAATATAATTTTTCCGAATGTTTCTTTCACACTATCTTGGGAATCCATGACATCCATGAAAGTCACCACCGTCAAGTTCGACGTATGGTTGGCTTTGCCTATAACGGCACAAATACAAACAAGGTTTTAAGGATAGAACCACACAGACTGAGTGGACCTGTCCAGTCAGTGCATTCATTTATCGGTAATCGTAAACGAGTGCCGATCTCTCAGAACAACTCAACAAACAGCTCGATTCAGAACTTAAAGAGAGAGATTTGACGAACAGTACCAAGAAAGAACATTTGAGTGTGGGTTACATGTACGTAACGAGATATTAATTATCAAGGTGTACGTAACTAAACTAAATTTTTCAATGGGCGTGATACTAACGAGGACCACCGACAATATTCTAATTTTTTTTTGTGAGATCGTAACGTCAACAGATCCTCATCTCCATAGGAGGGAGTGGTACAGCTCACTCACTCCCTCCGCCACGCGGGTCCATTGCGGATTGGTAGATGTGTTTCAATTTGCGGTTCTAGGACATGCTGGTTTCGTGTCGATGTTTTCCTTCACTGCTGGTGGTGATGGTGATGAAATATAAATCTATGTATTACTTACGACTTAGGTATTTTTAGAAAGTAGAGCTCGTCCAGTTTCTTTGTAGTACACATTTGTCACGTGCGTCCGAATGAAGAAGTTTCTTACCTTATTTGTACGGAGTCGTTATGAAAATGGTGTATACCTGCAAAAAAATACATCTCATTAATACACAGTATCATTAGAATAGAAAAGAAAATTCTCTCATTTAAAAACCGCCTAGCTCCTAAACTATTTTATTTTATTTAGGGACAATAAACAGCGACAATATTATAATTTTGACATAACAAAAAATAATAGGTGTAAATAACAATATTGCACCCCACTACATTACCCGCATATTAAAAAACAAAATATATGCAGTAAATGTCACCGAAAGGCATTATTAAACATACAGTACATATTGAAAGGTATTATCTTAACTATAAATCATCACTGAATATACGGGTCTGTAAGCCAACGGCCGTCGTTTCTTGGGGCGATTGACTCCCGACGCCCGGGGCGTCTCCTCCTGCAGCGGCTAGGGACGTGAGGGCGCAGAGACTGCCACTCCCTCACGCGCCCCGCCTCCTCCGCGAGGACACGGCGATGCTCCACCCAGGCAGGGCACACTTCCACCGTATTCTCTACCGTGTCCTCCAGACAATCCTCGCAATGGAAGCACCCGGGCGTTTCCTCCCGCTTTATCCTTAACAGGAACCCAACGAAGCACCCATGCCCGGTGAGAACCTGCGTCAGGCGGAAGGTGAGGACGCCGTGGCGCCTCTCTATCCACTCCTCAAAGAGAGAATTTATTTAGGCTTAGTTCTTGAATGAGACTAGGAAGTTTATTATAAAAACGTATACATTGGCATCTAAAAGAGTCACCTATTTTCTTGAGCCAGGTGGTAGGAACAACAAATTTGTGTTTGTTTCTAGTATTTACGTTATGGATATCACTGTATGTTTTACAGAGATTAATATTTTTATGTGTATACAAAAGATTTTCATAAATATACTGAGAAGGCACAGTCATTACATTAATCTCTTTAAAATTGTCTCTGGGGGAGGGATGATTCCTTTTTATCAGATAAGGCATACCTCAAGGGTGGTTGCATGTTAAGGAAGTTAGGATCTGAGGTGTCCTATCAGTTCACCAAAAATTAATTACCAAATTTTTACTTGACAAGCAACGATTGGCAAAAACATGATTTGATTATCATTATACAACAACAAGTTTGTCAAATAATTCACTTAAAAAAATTATTATCCGATAAACTTTTTTTTAAATAACGTATTATTTGACAAACAATTCATTCTCTTTTACACGCTTTATATTAGCTTCACTTGTATGTTTGTATATTTGTATGTTTGTTTGTAACCGACTCCTTGTAGCGCGATTTTGACCCACTTTAAACGACCAGATTTCATTCAAACTTTGCACACCTGTCAAGGACCGATGACAATGCAATAATTTCATAACTTTGTGCCATTATCCTAGCCAGGGTTACCAGGACAGCAAAAAAACTGTCACAAACTACGCTGACATACGTCTCAAAATTCGAAACACCCTAAAAAATAGAAAATAAATTATAGTTTAAGTTTTTAAACTATAATTTATTTTCTTTCATTTTATCTCATAAAACAACGTTTGGAATAAAAGTCATTCGGTCATTAGGCTATTTAGGATGTGGTTTTTTTAAGCCTTGAAATGCCCTTTGGGGCAGATCCGACATGGTTTGGGGAGGTTAGGTTAGGTTGGAACTGTGACCTCCTACGACTAGATTTTAGGGAGGTAGTTTCATAAAATATGCAAAACAATACCGCCATGATCACTTTGTGACTGGTTTAGAAAATGTATTATAAAATGATATTTAGTATAAACGTAATTTTTGCAAATGAATCTAAATATTACATGAAAAATGCATAAATGATTAAATATTATCCGACACATTTGTTAAGAGAAGCATTTACAAATAAATGTTTGTAAAGCGAGTGTTTATAAAATGAAACATTTTCGGAATGAGTTGTTTGTGAAATAAATAATATACGAAACGTTGGTTGTAAACTAAAAATTTGTCAATGGTGTTTTGGTGAAACATTAGTGAACCTAGGATTTGATAATGGGATCCAATTAAATGGGATAAAATAATCAGGTATTTGCGTTTAGCAATCATCTCATTATAAAGCTGAGCTGCTGATGGAAATCAAACCTTTCGTTGAGAATTAATATTCTTTGAATAAAAGACGTTTATCCACATCTTTACGCAAGCAAGGCTGGTTACATCACTAGTTCAGTGGCAAGAGGAATTATGAAGGACTGGAAGTTAGGAGAAAATAATTCGGTATTAAGTTGTCAGAGTATTAAAAGACTCGCGTCAGCGAGATACACACAATCATAAAATAAAAACTGTGAGGGACAGGTATTGTAAACAGAGCGTTTGGCAAAGTAATGACAGTGTGGTTGTCACAACTCAGTGGAACGTTATCGGAGCGATCAGCGCGCAGCGTGCGACGTGCGTGCCGACGAGACATAAAGCCGCCACAGACGAAGCGATAGCGGCGCGGCGGCGTGATGAACACATTCGCTGGCTTCACGAGCTAGTAAATACTCGACGGGCTGGTAAACTAATCGGCAAGCCATCGGGGCTGTCATATTACTATATACTAGCGGCACAATTCAAGAACAGGTTTCTCAGAATCGCTTAATTTTGTCAGTGTTTTCAACCACAAATGCATTTTTGCATCATAATTATTTTATAGTATTCCAGAAATAGCAATATTTTTATTAGAAGCGTGAAATCGTTGACATTATTATGCTTAACATAGTCGATTAAGGTATCGAAGCCTACCCACTCTTACCGCCTCCATCATTTTAGGTTGGTGTTACTAGTTATTTCATATTCTCGAGCAAGATGCGTGTCACTAATACCTTTACACATGCATGGATCAGATCAGCAACTCATGGCGGACATTAAGTAAAGCTAACAAGGTCACTCTGTCCCTGAAGCGCCCCCCTGCAGCAGTCCACCGCGCCGCTCCACGCTCCATTCATCAACAACTCAAACTTTCGCTCTCATTCCGGTAGCTCCCGCTGCGACGCTATTACCGAATTGCGACATTTATAACTTTTCCAACCTTTGGGCTACGTTTTATCATTATTAAAGTTCTTCCACTCTAGTCGTTCGTTCATTGTTCTTGGACTTGTGTGTACAATGAAATAAAACGTAATAAAATCACAAACAATCATCTGAATAAACTTCGCGTTTGTAAAACACAAACATAAAGATTTTATTTTGTCCAAATGGGTACCTGATATCTAGTACTATGTTCTGCCCGTGATTTCCTCCGCGCCAAATTTTTGCTCCCATGACCCTTCCCGTGCATCACATTGCCTGCCAGTTTCCATCCATTTTTCGTTGCTGCTCGGATCCTTTTGATTATAGCGTAATCTTATATAGCCTATAGCCTTTCTCAATAAATAGGCTATACAACACAAAAAGACTTTTCCAATTCAAACCAGTAGTTCCTGAGATTACCGCGTTCAACCAAACAAACAAACTCTTCAGGTTTATAATATTAGCATAGATAATATCTAATTTAATTTATGTAGATAAATTTATAAGCAATTATTTTTATTATTTAAATGTTCATGCCTGTTCATCATGCTCGCTTAGGTGTCACTGTTTACGGCAGCGCCGGGGTCGAGTTGCCTCCTTCCTCAAACATCGCGTGGTAATGGCTAATCTTTGCGTTATGCTCATGAATGAGTGCTTTTCGTCTTGTTGACCATGATTTTGTAATTAATAATTACCTACCTGTTTATTTATTGTACGTAGATGGACCTAGTTGATCTGACCAAGATTATTTGCGGCCTACTCAAATGTTCTTCCTTTGTTATTGTGCTGAGATAAGCGAATTTTTAAATGGCTTCTCGTAGTTGACCTTGAGAGGTCGTAACTATTTTATCCGAGTTGCCTGTGCACTCAAAAACTAGCTGATGGATATTTCTAAAAATTCAGTAGGAGTTAGTAGTGTTTATGCATAACTTTATATTTTTTTAACTACATCAGCCCTAAACTTTACAATAATATTAATAGAAACATACAAACTTGTCCTCTAACAAGAATTTCACTTAGAAAAAAACTGTCAGAAATGTTGATTTCCTTGTTCTACGAAGCTACAGAAAAACGTGCGGTAACATAACACATACATTCCTGTCACAACAACACATAAACACCTCCCCTCCTTACTCACCCTCACACTCACTCCTCAACAACCACTACACACTGACACATGGTAAACTTTTAATTTAATTTTGGTAGTTAATTATTTGTGTGTTTTTAATTATTACTAGTTTGGAGCAAATGCACCATGTTTTTGACCTGGGCGTAGATAGCTACGCCACAGTTTTAGCTTTTGAAGTTATCTTCGTTTCTTTTTGTAAATGTGTCCTCTAACTTGTTCCAACTAAACATTTATTTATAAATTTATTATCTACACAAAAAAAAATGGATTTTGTATGGCTATAATTGAGGTAGCTGTGTCTGTTTCATGTAACTTTGACGTTCGAAAAGTACTGATTCTCAGCCTACTTTGAATAAATGACTTTTGATTTTAAAAACGAATTCGAGTCACGGATTCAAATTAGCTACGCTTTCTCTACATCTAAGGGCTGTCTTTTGCAGCATAATAATTAATATTAACGTGTTAAGTATTAAACTATTCATACATAGATCACGTTTCTCTTCAAAATCGTACTCTTCATCATAATAAAGTTATAATTCACTTAAACAAATCACAACACTCGTAGAAGTCACGTAGCACCGTAGCGTGCCGCGTAGCATTGAACATACGGCGTAGCACTTAGTACGTAGCACCCTGAATTTCAACGAGCAGTAATGAAACAACGTCAGTTGGTCGGAGGGCGAGGGTAGAGTTCAGCGGAGGATAAACATGCCGTGGTCACTCCAGGCTAAACGTCGCGGCTGTTACACACAATGAAATGCTACAGAAAATTCACTTGCTACGGCGTTCGTAGTCGCTACGACGTAGCTGTAGAAAATCTTCGCAAATCACATGCGGTTTATTTATCTAAGATTTATTCTATGTTAGTATGAGGTTGTGATGTACCCTTCTTCTGGCGGCTGTTCGTGAGGTAGAAAGTCCCAGTAGTGGCAGTGGACTTACCGGGTGTGTACTACACAAATGGTTAAAAACTTTAAAAAAAATATAGTATCAAAGAATTTACGGACAAGAAACATTTTTAAATGTAACCAATAATATTTTCATGCTATAATTTAAGCTAAACATGTATGCTCTATACTTTATCTTTAACACCTTTATATACCGTATTTTATGCAAATAAATATTATTAATATTTGTATGGGCAGAGTCGCGAGTTGAATACGAGGCGTCTCATTAGCGCGGCTTATAACAGGTGTGCGCCCGTCAGGCCCACGGTGAGCCCGTCCCGGGACGCCGCAAGTTACTTAACATTGTTGTTGGATTTAGAGTTTATGGGTTAAATTAATAGCGGTGATTCGTTAAGAATGTTACAATTGCAGTTGCCTGATGGTAATAACGCGTGTAGTGTGGTGATAGCAAGCTTGCTTCCCACAACTAACACGATGACGTCTGCACTTTTTAACCGACTTCAAAAAGGAGGAGGTTCTCAATTCGGATGTTTATATTTTTTTTATTTTTTTATGTATGTTCGGCCATTACTCCGTCATATATAGACGGATTTGCAAAATTCTTTTTTTGTTTGAAAGAGGTTTATTCCGAAATGGTCCCATATAAATTTCATATAGATCTGATGATGAGTTCCAGAGATAGACACCGGAACTCTTTAAAAAATGACAGCAAATCAACCGCGATTTCTGCAATCGCATAAATATGCATTGTTTGTTTGGAATTAGTGCGGGGTGGATACCACAACTAAAAATTTAAAAATAAAAACTTTTTTACAAAAAAAAAACAACCGACTTCTTTAAAAACACTACAAAGTGAAAAATAACTTTAATTTCGGAAGTCGGTGGCAAAAAAACCATAAATACAGATCCTAAGACACCGGCTTCCGAAATTAAAGTTATTTTTCACTTTGTAGTGTTTTTTTTACTTACTTACTGTATGAAGATGAAGCACGAACATTCGAGTCTTGGCGTATATCAAATAAATCGATCCAATACAAAACGACATAATAAAACTATCCTACTAACATTATAAATGTGAAATTCACATGATCTTTTCTTTTCTGTATGTTCTGTGTGTTTCTGTGCGTACGCGATCGACGACTCGTAGGGATCTTGACCACCTTCCGGGCTCTGGGATTGTTCTGAAAGCCGTGGAATACCTCTCCACATCTCAAGCACCTCAGGAAGTGTTGCCACCTTGTCACTGCGCTACTGTGTGCCAGTGACGCTATTATAGTCAGATAGGTAACCTCATCTTGATTTAGACATATGATTGACGGGTGTGTGTACAAACCTACTTACAGAAATAACATTGTATCATTATAAACGAGGCCGATAATCGCGTATTCGTGTGACAATCACTCTTGATTAGGACGCGGCCTTTTCGTTTATCTACATGACCTACAGACATATCGTAAGGTTAGTTAACGATACGCAGTAGTTTCACCACGGACCATCAGCAATTTAAAACACCGTTGGGGTATTCGTCGATTACGCAAAAGCTTTCGACAGAATTAACCATATACAATTACTTTTCAAAGCTCTAAAAATGCTAAGCTATGCAAAGCTATAAAAATTCAAAACCAATGAGCCGTCCTCACCAATTAAAAGAGGAGTCTTAAAACAGAAGTCAAGCAAGGATACCCGTTGTCTCTTTGAAATCCTTTTCTATAAGAGTTCGGCGATGAAGTGGACCCCAATGACCGACGCCTGCGGATCAATGAACAAACTTAAAACTCGTGTTTCAAAGATTTTCGGTAACGTTAAGGCAATACAGGAGATTTTATCTGTAAAATAAACACTTACTTGATAAAAACTTATCAAAATTTTTGTACAAGTACACGTTGTATGTACAATATTGTTACCACGCGAACCACTCCGGCTCGGCCGCGGCACTGAACCGACGATATTTTATATTTGATCGACGTCTTATTTGCCGTGAAACTGGATTTACTGAATGCCTTTCAAGAGCCCGCGTCCCCGCAGCTATGCACAACTCACAAGGCTACACATTTGTGATATTTTGCTGAGCCACCGCACAATGCCCGCGGGAATCCAATCTAGCCGTCAATAGCAGACGTGGCTCCCTGCGACCTTACAAGGGTGTTACTCACGAGTTGACCGCGTTGTGTTGACGACGTATTTGCGCGGAGCCTGCACATTTGCATCTGCGGATGGCATCGCACATCATTTCGCAGATTTACTGACGTCGCAGTTCCCGCAGAGTGCGGACACCAGATCTTGTGACTTCGGAAGGCACAAACGGGTTTATTGTAAGACTGTATTTCATCTTTAACAATCAGAAGCGTATTTTGCTTTAGTTTTTTTTGGACTATTCTTTCTCAGTCTCAATCGTTAAAACCTCAAATTTACCCAATATTGATAAGTTTTTGCCATTGATTATTGCTGACGTGAGGTAGTGACTTGAATTTAAACGTTTTTAACACGCTTTTATTAGCTTCACTGGTATGTTTGTATGTAACTATGTTTGTAACCGGCTCATTTGGACTTAATTTTAACCCACTTCAAACGGTTAGTTTGCATTTAAACTTTGTAGACTTATCGAGGACCGATGACAATACAATAATTTCATAAATTTGTGCCATTATCCATGCAAGGGTTACCAGGACAGCAAATAATAAAAAAAACACCCTTTTGTAGCTACCCGAACTAAAAATGAGAAAATAAATAATATTTTCAAAACACGCTTCCATAAAAAACCAAAAGAAAAGCAGGAAATATTTTTTTTTAAAAGCGTGGGATGCGTTTTTTATGAGAATTGCCCTTTAGTGTGGCTACAATACATTTTTTTAGTTTCACTACAACAATATTAATGGATCCATGAGTGAACTAAGGTGGTGTCGATGTTAGGTGAACTGGAATCCTAATGCGTACTAAGATAGACATCAGAATATTGCAATCAGTAGAACTGTACTTAGTGCGAGTAGCAACAACTGAAGGCTTGTCCATACATAGGTATTTAGGTATGTGTTTGAAAGCGCTCGGATAACGATATCACCGTCCATCGATCTCAATTGAGAATAAAATGGGGGAGGGGGGGCGGCTGTTTTCTTGCAATCAGTATGTGGAACTGTGCGGATGGTAGAAACTAATAGTTTTTGAAGTATGGAGATATTTTAGACTTCGGGGAAACAAGGCGTGAAGCTATGTATGTGCAGAAATTTATGTGCACGTGTTTTATATTGTTATGAAACTTTTCAGAATAAATAATTGTGAAGCGCGTCTAATGTTCTCGCCTTCTTCATATAATATTATAAAGCTGAAGAGTTTGATGGTTTGTTTGGTTGAACGCCCTAGTTTCAGGAACTGCTTGTTCGAACAAAAAAATATTTTATTGCTGAATAGTTCATTTATCGAGGACCGGTATAGGCTATATACCATCACGCTACAACTTATAGGAGTGGAGCAGTAATGAAAAATATTGCAAAAGCGGGGAACATTTATTCCTTTTGAGAGCTGTCGTTGTGTGCGCTGCGTAAACAGTTAGAGTATCGCAACTATCATGTAAGACGAAATTGTTCCTCTTAAAAAGTTCTAAGAAAAGTCCGCAATAGCATATGTCTATCTTTTAAGGTTGGCTCAGTAAAACTTTTTAACTGTCATCAAATCTTAATAATATTGCTAATCTCAGGAAGTAATCGTTGGAATTGAATAAAATCTTTAGTGTTGGATATGCTTATTTATTGATGAAGGCTATAGACTATATAACACCACGCCAGGACCCTTAGGAGCCAAGCAAAAAAAAAAGTCATGAATACGAAGACCTCACACGGGCACGTGAATTGATGCGACGGGAATGGTCGAGGGAGCAAGACATTTGACGCGGACGAGGTCGCGTGCAGCAGCTAGTACTAAATAACGTGATTTCTGGTACAGTCAACCTCTTTTACCCTGTTAGTGACCCTGACTGCTGTGACTGAGGTCGTGGGTTCGATTCCCACCCAGGACAAATCTTTGTGTGATGAGCACGATCATTTGTTCTGTGTTTGGGTGTAATTTATCTATAATATGTATGTATTTAGAAATATATTAAGATATATCTATATATATAAAAATGAATCCCTATTTCCCTTAGTCATGACATCACGCGTGAACGGCTGGACCGATTTCACTTTTTTTTTTTTGTTGTGTTTGTAATTGTCAGGAGAAGGATCTTATGAAAGAAAAAAATAAAAAAAATGCGCGGAAAATTAGAAAATTTAAGAACACTTATTTAAGAATACATAACAACCATATAATAGGACAATGTAAACTTTTTTAATGTAACATTATGACATTTGACATAGAATTGACAGAATGTGTGCTCAAATATCATCAAAGAGACAGGACAACGTCTGTCGGGTCAGCTAGTAAGAGATAATTATAAGTACATGTTTTCACCATCGATATATATGTACTAATGGTTTTCACTCTATTCGTGAGACATTCAAAATATTCACATTCGGTTGTGAGGTGAATTTAATATGGAGTTGGTCCCACGTTGTCCCTTACGGATATTGACGTCCATTGTAGAAAGTTGCACAATGCCCGCTAAATCTCCGCGCGCGCTCTAGCTATGGATGTTTGTGGGATATTCCGATGTAACCTCAAACTTATTTATATTTCACTTTCACTGATGCGGTGGTTTTTAGCTGTCAAGAACTTTCATGTAAGCTCAGCTTTACGTATGTTTTTGATAAAAGGTTTCGTAGAAGGATACGTAAAGTGATAACATTACAGCGCCAGGATTAACTGTGGTGTATGTAACCTTTAGTAGAATGTGTGTCTTCTCGACGTTTCATCGAATTCTCTTCAACACGTACATTTAAAACAACGATATATAACATTACAACGATGTATAACGTTACTAGATTTAGTATTAGATGAACATCATTTTTGTGGTTGTAAATCAGCGCTGCGTGACTGTGTGGTGCCACTACTGAGAGCGCATAAATTCGAGGCGTTTAGTTTCAGTAAGGTGTTAACATTAGTTCTATATCTGTCGCCGCACGACTTATGGTTTCCTAGTAGCTGCGCGGCGGAGGGGGCGCGGGCCGTAAAACCCTCGTTTTGGTTTGTCCTTGAGTGGCGCGCCACACAAACTTTTAGAAGCGTTAGTTATTCTTGTTATACAGATGTGTAACACCGTATTCATGCATGTTTTAACGGGACAATTTAACTTGAGTACCGCCCAAAAACTTACTCAATTGACATTACTACGCCTCACCCACTTTTAGATCAAAATTAAAATGGTGACTGTATTTGGCAACACCCCAACGTTTTTAAATTGTTTTTAAAGGGCTGTATTTTATTGAAAGATTTACCGCAATTTAAGATAAAGGATGCGTAATGCCGATATAAAATAATTAAAGCAGTAGTGTGAACGTAGGTCGCTTAGTATTCACAACTCGAAGAGCGATGGCACAGTAGCGCCTATAGCGCTGAATACAGAAGGTCCATTAAATAAGCCAGTAGATAACATAACCGTCTTGTTGGTTTGACAACAGATATCGCTCATTCTCTTTATTGTACCCGCTGGCACCTTGGCGCTTATCATATATATTTTTATAAAACGCGATTCATTTAAAGCTTTCATTTGGGATAAATTTTTTTTTTTTTTCCTAAATAAATATTTTGAATTTGAAATTTATGAAAGTCAATGAGACCAGTTTGTACTTTTATATTGCGCGTTGAAAGTGATCCTTCTGTCCTTTTGCTTGTTCCGTGGAGCCGTGGCGGCGCACTGGCACGCCAACGTTTTCTAAGTTCTTCATTAAGCGCCGCTCAATGGGAAGCTGAGCGTGTTTGTGCAGCGGCCGCGTGCGCGCCATACCTACTCAGCTGAACAGATGAATACGATTCACTAACTGAGTTTAGTCATTGATATTAAATGTTACGGCACAGATTTTAGTCTTAAATGTTAAATGATGAATTTAGGAACAAAAGTGTAGCTATGGAGAAGAGCAAGCCCGGCGACGAACTTACGGAAGTTCGTGTTTAGCAGATCCAGAGAGTGGTGATGGCGTTACTAAACTGATAAGCGTGCAATGAAAAGTGGAGTTTCCTAAAACAATCGCTGAACGGCCCGAGTAAAAGCGACGCGGACCCAATGCGAGCTGATATGAGTACCCTGTACACTAGACACACACACACACACACACACACTACAGTACACTACAGACGACAGTACGACAGTAGACTACAGTATACTATACTGTATATCACATAGCATCATTATCACAGTAGGATTCCGTAGACACACGCATGCATCCCTCGCGGCGGTTACTAGCTCGCTTTAACATGCGAGTCGCGGGAACATACAGTAATTATATAAATTAATATCTTACGGTGTTTAAGTGCGTGTTCGACCGCAACATTACTGGGTTCTGATAGTTTCGGAATAAATATTAAATTCCATTTAAGTTTTTATTCAAGGGTGGGCGTAGCTCATGTATAAGTTGTCTGTAAAAACGGCTGACCGACTTGGAAGGAGAATAGCAGAGAAAACAGTAGGCTAGAGATTATGCTGACAAGTCAAAGGAATAACATTAACAGAAGATTCATAGAAATAATTATTCACATAACACCACAAAGTTCAATAGTTTAATTAGGTTTTGGATCCCGGTACAGGTAGAACCTTTAAACCCCTATTGCACCATATATAAACCAGTATATATTTTTTTAGTTTGACCTATCCACAGGCGATGAAAGATGTTTTACATACCGTGCGATCAATTCCATTAAAAGACTTCTTGTTTAAGGAAGACCTTTAAAGTAAATGCAAAAAAAAAAATGTATGTGTCGGTGTGGTGAAAAGCGCTGGGGAGCAAAATAGATTCGGTGATGCTAGAACTCACTAATCAGTTATATAGGTTGATTGGTAACTCGTGACCGATACTTAAACACATGGTTATATTCATCATAGCCACATCATAGCAACGACTTTCCCAAAGAAACGATACATTCTTGGGTCACGTATTTGGTGGATAAGAAAATTCGTTACTTTGGGGAAGTTGTTTGTTGTGATGAGTACAATCATGTGTATAGGCCACTCATTACCAATCGCCCTATATACGGCCATTGCATCTTCTGCAGGAACCAAATGATTATTTTCGTTTCCTCTAAATAGAGTGCATCAAATCATGCATTGCATGATTTGATCATAAGACGAAAATACGAGTAATTTTACTAAGGGTAAATTATGTAAAAGACGAGCCTCTGCCTAGAGACTCGTTGACGTGGTCGAGGACTGAATAGTTTTGTCTCATTGTATTAGGAATATTCGCAATATTACCAATATTGATAGATGATGATACTAGAATGTTAAAGATTAACATTAATGACTAGATAAACTCTAGTGTAAGTAGTAAATATCTTTTCTATTTTTAAAACGAATACATCATTTGATTAAATTAGTTTGCTACGTCCCAACTATAATTACGAAGCAATTAAATTATTAAAACTGTTTAAAACAGGTTAATTGTTACAATTATGTACAATTGTTTTAAAACATGTGTTGATTCGAAATAAAAGAGGATGAACGGAAACGAGGCAAAAGCAGTATGTAAGGGTCGTAGCAGGTGGCTTTCTGTAGTTTCTGCCTACCCCCATGGGAAGGAGGCATGAGTTTATGGCATATATGTACGTGTATGTAGACAAAACATAATGATTTTTTCTTAAAAACAACCAGTTTCTTCCTTCCCTGGCTGTAAGCCAGCAGCCACCTATCAGCCTGCCTGTGCGGCGATCGCTGAACTTTTGGAATAACCGTCGCGGTGTCTATTAGCGAGGCGCCCCACGCTTTGTTTGCAAAGCTAACAACTCGCACCCTCGCCGTCGACGCTGCACACGAATAACCACTTTATTATCTAGAATTAAAGCATAAAATCGTGTTGTGAAAATGAAGACATCGCGGAAAGTGGCCATACGAGCCACCTTCGAAGTACTTAATTTCAAAATTTGTGCGCGAACTCGCTCGCTCCACGCGACATGTCTTCATAGCACTCACACTTTGTGGCTGATGCTGTGAGAATGTTGTTACAAGCTACTGTAACTAATAGAGTGCAGTCCTAATAAAAACCAGTATCGGGGATCATATCTTAATATACTTACATTGTACGATCATGATTTTTAACGTCTTTTTTTTTTCGTTAGTACGCTGTATGCACAATAAAAAAAAAGTATAGGCCATGATTGCAGTGAGTAGATGAATATTTTGGCCAATATACGTTTAACACTTTCTTGTTGACTAGTCTGTACACGTGAGACGGCCGGTCAGGCAGGTCGCGGTGGTGAGCACGCGGAACTTAGTGCCGACACTTACATCTGTTGGACGGAGTTTAATCATTATGTTGATTGCGTTTTATAACCATAGAGCAACTAAGCACAGAAGGCGGTCCTTCGGTTCCTTCATCCTTCGGTCCTTCGGTCCTTCGTTCCTATGGTGATAAAAATCCTAGTGACCAAAATGTAGGTACATGTATAACACGTACCAACAGACTCACCATAAGGGATGCAGAAGACCGTCTAAAGAGGAGGGTTAAGAGTAGGAAAGCGGACCCCGGACTCCGAAAGAATGCAACCGGGATATTGCAAAGATTTATAACGACGTATAATATCTCGCCGTATAATGAGTGATCAAACAAAGATACCTGTATCTACTTAAGCCTTGTTCGCTCGTCATTGTAGACTTTGTCCTCCGATGATCTGGGAACTGAACGCAGTCGGATGTCCCCGTGTGATTGATGCCTGTATTAATGTCTCTGGTGTTGCTCGGCTCATTGTAATGCGTGAAACTTCAGTGGCCATCCGTTGTATTGAGAATGACACCCGCGCGCCCGCCGGCTCAGCTCTAAACCGTTATATATTTATAGCATTAGCACAAAATATTTATAAAAGTGCGATACGGCTGAGTAGTGCTAGACACAGTTCCGTGCCGACGCCTGCCGACGTGGAGGTGCCTAGGCTCTTTAAAAACCAAAATCGAGATCGCTAGTATCGCTATACGATATATTTCAAGAGATTTAATATTTGTGCGAAAGCAAAGTATGTAGTGGACGACTGCTTGCCGTTACTGGTGCAATGAGTTTGGTTCAGACTGGTGTTCCTGTATGAGTGTGTGGGTAGATCGGGCACATCCGCACATCAGCGGCACAGCGCGGCGGCACTCGGCCGCGTATTATTTTATGCAAACGACTCGCCCCCGCCAACTTCACAATTTGTCCAAACAGATTGTTTTCAGAGCAAAATTCAATTCAAATTGATCGTTCGCGTCTCTGGGCGCGCACATAATGAAAGGGGCTTAATACGGTATCGGTAAACATTAGCATAAAGTATTCGCAAAAATTGCGTTCCGGGGTTGTGGCAGGCGGCACGGAATCTTAATATCATCCCCTCCCGTTCCCCTACCGCCCGCACGCCGGCACCCCTCTCGCGCCCGGCCTGCGCCCGCACCGCAACGTGTTCTCAGTGACTTCGATGGGAGAGTCACAAATAAGTAAGAAGGACCACGACATTATTCGGTGCCTTGTTTTCCAAAAATCTTGGAAAACAAGGCGCCGACTACGCTGATCACTGTCTAGTATGGGGAGGCGGCCCCGAGGCTGCACCGCGGCACCGTTTCCACTCCTCCGATGACACCGCATGTATGTGCGCGTGTTTAAGATGTTTGCTGGCTACTCTACACTAGCTACAGCAGAGCGCCGCAACGAGCTGAAGGTGGGATGCGCTGCAGTTAACAGGTTGGTTACACACCTCACAAATCACAAATCCTTTCATTTTGAGAATTCAATAATATTCATTGCGTTGTTGACGTTGTCTAACAGACGATTTTGTTAATTAAAACAAAATTAAGATATGTTCATGATTGTAGGTATTGGCAAAATGAATGAGATTTTATGACCAATGATTTTGTCTGACTAACGCAATTACGCTGCTATTGAACAGAAAACTGTCCAATGTTTCAATATTTAGGTAAACGCTATATGAGAATCATTAGGTGTTAATTGTTATTTTCACTGTATCAGCTTGCATTATGCGACACTGCATATTGATAGGAGTGGGTCTTCTGTCGCTGTGTCTGTCGTGTGTGGGGCACTTGAGAGCGGTCGCGATTATGTGCAATTTTGTCAACGGGTTCTGAATGTCACGGCATTTATCATTAGAGTGCCGCTGAACTTCATCGCTTTCAACGATAATGCAGGCTGAGCACGGAACGACTACATCATTATGTCTACAACAAATATTTTTGTAAGGTTTTCAAGTCTAACGCTATTTTGTGTAAATATTATGTAAATAGAGTGAAAGTGAGCAGCAAATGAGTGGCCATGGCCATGACCTCACATTGTGCTCACCTGCGGAAATCAGCGGGTATGAGTTCGCATTGTGCCTACCGACACAGATATAAATGCAGTGCCCAGTGCCACAACCACACTCGTGAGCCACAGTGGCACTATTCTGTTATGACTCCACACAATGCGCGTATTGTGTGTCTCTCGACACAGTCGTGCTGAGCCGACGTATGGAATGTATGTTTGGTGATGAACTGATGAATAATGGACCATAAATGATAATTCGTTTTATTAGGGCTTTTCCTTTTTTTCTGGATTTTGGTTAATACCAAAATTAAATCATTTTCTCACAGGTAAAAAGTTTTAATAATGTGGAAGGGGTGAAATTTAATTAAGTACTTTCCACAATTTTATGCGATGAAAGTAATCAAATAGGTACATAAAATTGATAATACAGTAAATGTAGGTATGCAGTGTTTTTTTTTTCTGTTGCAGATATCCTTCGTCGCGCTGATCGGCCCGCGCGTTTCGGAAGTTTGTCAGTCCCGCGGCTTGTCTTGCTACAAACAGATCCGACAGGCACCATTTACATACATTTACATTTCTTCAACTATTAAAACCGATGTCTTCCCCGCACCGCGCACTGTAGGTACGTACTACACTCGGCGTTGATAATTGCTTGCGACGTTATTGTGCGCACACCCTTATTTACGAGTCGCTCTCAACGTGGAGGATCACAAGCAGTCGGAATATTAAGTGCGAGGGACGTGTTCACGTTGTCACAGCCGCGGCCACGCGGCATGTTGTCATAACGAACATTCCACCGAGTGGGAAGCGTTCTGTTCGTCGATTGTGGCATGCTGCTGACATCTACTAGGGCCTTCTTAAGAATAAGGGCTAATAATGCGTTCCCTTTATGCTAATAGCAATAACACTGCAATTATTGTTAGGCATGCACTTCCAGCGATCATGTATTAAAAATTAAATTAAAATTAAAATTGTTTATTCATCATAAAAGCATTGTAGTACAGTTTAAAGGGTTGACAAATTGAGTGTACTAAAACTACAACTGAAGTGGTGGTGAGGTGCTGCATTCCCAGCTAGGTTATAGAATAACCTGTATAAGGGAGTACAGTGCCAGTCCCCATTGGATATTATAACTGTATTGTACACAATATTGACGATACTTCCACTACAATTTTATGACTAAAGTTAATAGATAACAAAAATTATATAAAAGTATTGTAAAGCTAAAAAGTGTGGTTGTGTTAGTGTGCGTGTGTGTATTTGTGTGTGTGTGTGTGTGTGTGTGTGTGTGTGTGCGTGTGTGTGCGCGGTTGCGTGTGTGCGTGAGTACGAGCTGGCGCTGCGATTTGACGTAAATTTTATTTATTTATTATGCTGTTAGGAGCTTTTCTGTCTCATCGTAGGTTTTGTTTTGGAGAAGTGAGTAAATTGCCTTTTTGCTTTTGTGATACGTCATACCATAGATTTGGCAGAGTTTATTAATTTTATTATATAAATTCGGGCTTTGGTAGTAGCAAAATCTTTTAATGCTGGGTGATCGTGTTTGCGGTACTATACATACTAGATCTTTTCGACGTTTTGTGATTTTTTTGAATGGGGTTTTACGATGTTGTAGTAGGACGGCTTGCAGGATATAGTGTTGTCTTACGTTAAGAATTTTCCAATCTTTGTACAACTCACTGGTAGGATATAAAATGGGGCGGAAAGTGGAAACTTTTAAAACAGCTCTGTGGGCTATTTCCAGAGGCTTCAGGGTCGTTTTTGCTGCACCACCCCAGCAAGAAATACAATATTTAACAATAGAGGCACATAAAGCAAAATAGACGGTTCGTATGGTTTTTAAATTTGCTACATGTCGTAGGTTCTCTTGCAGTAACTAGATTTATTTGCGACTTAAAGTTTAGGTGTTTGTCTAGTACTACGCCCAAATATTTTATATGTTCAACAGATGCAATAGAGAACAGTGACAAGAAGTTTTAGTTTGACAAACATGTGCTATTATTGTTATTGGAGTGTGTGGTTGTGTGATTGGGCTAATCGAGTAAGTAAGAAAGTTTGTTTTGTTAGTGTTTAGTGTAAGAGTATGTGAGATGAGCCATTCCAGAGCTGTTTCGAAACCACTTTGAGCTATATGTTCAATGTATGAAGGGGAAGACTTCTTAGATTTCATTATGGTCAATGTTATGGTTCCTAGGTTACACTTTTTATTCCATGTATCTCGTTGTACATCGAACGCAATATATTTTCTTAAAAACTAAATTCCACTGCCTGTACTTTAATGATTATTATAACTTAATTGTCTTTTTGATCTCATTAGACCTCCAAGGTTATGTCTATGTAGTTGACGATGATGTTGTAAACGTACGTAGGACGCGTACGACCGCTGCGCGCTGTCGGTCGTACGCGTCCTACGTACGTTTACAGCAGACCAGACAAACCAGACGCTGTTGAATGAACATCGTTACTATCAGCAACAACCTGCTAGTTCTGTGACTGAGAACAGTTTCAATGAAACCAATCGCATAAGTTCCTATCATGGATCTTTGGATTTTTTATAAAGATTATTTCTTTTTGTTTGCTGAAATAAAAATTTTTACCTATCAGAATTGTGTATTACAAATAAAATATTCCGCTTAAAAGGAAAAGTGTCAGGATGGCCCACGAAATACAAATTCTCTTATGTTTTTGGTATTTTGCAGTTTGTATGTGGAACAAAATATGATTAGCGACGATACGTTTGTTTGTTATGGTGGCAAATTATATTTTAATCACCATACAACCGGACAAGGGCTTGTGGCTAAGTACCTAATAATAACCGCACGGGTGGATCGTTCAGGTTAAGCTACGCTTGCCGCGGTTGGTCCGTGGATGGGTGACCATCTTTACATACCAAGACCCTTCCGTGCTTCGAAAAGCACGTTAAATCGTTGGTCCCAGTTGTCTTTCGTAGATCTTAGACAGTCGTTACGGGTCGTCAGAAGCCCGAAAGTCTGACAACCAGTCTTACCAAGGGGTATCGTATTACCCAGTAACTGGGTAGTGGAGGTCAGATAGGCTGTCGCTCCATGTAAAATACTGGTATTCCGGTTAGACTGGAAGTGGACCGGGACAACATAGTTGGGAAAAGACTAGGCAGATTATGACAACCGGACACAGACCTGATGCGATGTTCATATCAGTTATTATTTTTTGAGGAAGTTTTTAACATAATATATGTCTATCTTTGCAGTAAAATTATATTACATTATGAATACCAAACTTTATGTTTCATATTCGTAAAGCAGGGACGATAGATAAAAAATAGACAGAAAATATTGTAGTGGCTGGTATTATTTTTATGCTACTAGTACTTGACATGTAAGTAGCTCGTAGCAACCGTCATGGTCGGGTCTGCCATGCTAGTAATGACGTAACATAATTAAGTAGGTCCCTAATTTTGTGCGCGTCTATAAGAACGTTATGAGCGGTAAAAAACATCACTCGACCGCTTTTAATTATAAAACTAAAGCTCTTGTTTTAAACACTTTCTAAAAAGTAGCTCAGAAAGACCTTGTTGTGTTTATCTCATTAATAATTACTATTAACGAAGTTTCTTAATTTAGTACGGAAGTTCTGCGTTGCGGTAGAGAGGGGAGGGGTCGCGGCCGGATGAACTAGAGAGACGGTGTTTAGGACAAGGAGCATGCCCCATACATCAGGACACGCGACCAATCATTAATATTAGATGTAGTGCCGCACGACGCGCAGTTAATGTCATCTCGCTGCAGGGCGCTAACGAAACGAAAACGATCAAACAAATTAAAGTGGGCTTTAAGATAATCCGTTAAGATTTAAATTCCGGCGTTAAGTAAATGAACGGGCGCGGTGTCTCCGAGCTGGCAGCGCGCCAGACGCGGGTGCCGCGGTGCCGGTGTGGCGAAAAATAGCGAAATGACGCTAAAGGTAGTCCACACTGCGTCACGCACTCCATATTAACGATAGAAGCTCCACTTCATATAACTAGTTACAAGCTTGCTAGAAACGTTGAAAAACCCTGCTCCACTGCTCAGCTGCCAGCTGGTCGTGCTGACAGAACTCGGTTTAGGATGGGTTCACCTACACATAATTCTCTGATTTTACAAAGCCGTATTCCTGTCGCGGCCATATTTCTTGTAAATGCCTATTGCTGTATTAACTTGTGTTAAAGATGTAGTTCACAATTATGCGATGGTCTGCAGGCCACCAGTAGGTAATAAATATTAGTATAGTATAAATAGAGCAGATGTTAGATACGCAATATTCACTTCCAAAAAGGTGGTCTCAGTCGCTGATACTCGTATAAAGATCTTTTCTCGTCTTGAGTCTATGCAGTTCAGACGAGTGTCGAGAGCAGTCAAGGGCAGGAGCCCGAGCACTGTCACTTCATGACCTATAATTTTAAGTACGTTGGCGCACGTAGCTATGTAAGATGGTCACTTACTCCAATGAAACTCAGTCCTACGCTAGGTCAGCTCCAGCACGGAGTGTTACTACTGACTTGCGGCCTACTGTACTTAAATAATAGAGTACGACATGCCATTGCACAGACTTGTGCTTCTTAGCATCCACTAGAGGTGTGCCATTGTTAAGATGTAATTTTTGTATTTGGTTTACCAAGTAGGTACAAGTGTCGATAGTACTTAGTCCAAACGCCTGTTCCGAGTATCTATGATATTTACTTGCACAGAAAAAAAAATATTTGGTTCCAAACACAACTAAGATTTTGTGAAGTTTTCAAGTTCAAGATCAACCGCCAAGAAGCATTCATTCATTTTGAAGTGCATGTTGTTAGGTTTATTTTAGCGTAATATAAATAGACTGCAATAGACGGCTATTCGATACTCGATAGCTGGACGTTGTGAACGTAAATATTTAGTACGGACTTAATCCCACGTACCGTATTAAAGAAATATTAAATCAGGAGAGTTTTTATTGAAAGCTAAAGTTTATTAAACACGAAAATTGTGCGATGTTGTTGCTGACATTGTAAACCGCTATTAACATCACAAATGCTAGAAATAATAATTACGAACAAACGAATTGCAAAGTAGGCAACAACGTAAAGTGCGCAATCACTGGTCGTCAACTCCTATTGCTGCTACTGCTGCTACTCTCGGAGCCGTTCATCATGCGCGTACTCATACTCAGTCATAATAATATCCCTCGGAATCCCTTTGAACGATTTACTTCGAACTTAACGCGTCGTACTAAGTGCGGCCTTGTTTGGAAAAATACCTACTCAGTGCAAAAAGCTGTTCCAATAAATACGTGTTATGTCTAGCATCGACTGGATCGTAATATTTGCGACGCAAATGTCTCATTCGGTGTTCCTCAGGGTAGCGTGCTTGGCCCTACGCTTTTTCTC
Source organism: Aporophyla nigra (assembly GCA_947507805.1). Classification (NCBI taxonomy): domain Eukaryota; kingdom Metazoa; phylum Arthropoda; class Insecta; order Lepidoptera; family Noctuidae; genus Aporophyla; species Aporophyla nigra. Next base: position 25,556,663 of record OX382300.1, on the reverse strand, counting down.
CTTTATATCAATGACTTATGCAACCTCAATATCCAAAATGCTAAAGTGTTTTCCTATGCTGATGACACTGCTGTCGTTTTTTCGGGAAAGACCTGGCATGATGTTGCCCTGAGTGCTGAAGCCGGTATGACCCAGGTAGCTACGTGGCTAAACGATAACTTGTTAACTTTTAATACAGCGAAAACAAATTATATTTGCTTTAGTATTTCCAATCGTTCCCGGCCTAGTAAAGAACTTAAGCTAGTACATACCTGTGACGGTTCGAATAACTGTTTATGCCCAACATTAGAAAAGGTATCACAAACTAAATATCTAGGTGTTATCGTTGACCAAAAACTATCCTGGTACCCCCATCTCGAGCAAGTAAACTCAAGAATAAGAAAACTGAGCTGGATTTTTAAAACGTTAAGGCATATTGCTCCAAAGAATGTAATCACTAATTCGAATACCCCCAGACGCCTCCTTAATGAAATATACATAGCTTTGGTGCAATCTGTCTTGACTTGACGTACTGCATTCCCATTTGGGGAGGAGCAGCAAAAACCAAATTTATTGACCTTGAGCGGGGACAACGTGCACTTATCAAGTTAATGTATTTTAAAAACACTCGATTTCCTACACTAAGTCTTTACCAAATTAGCGACTTACTGACTGTGAGAAAACTATATACTTATTATTAAAAGTATACTAAATAAACACAAATCCCTTCCTTATGACCCCAGACTAAACTTAAAAAGAAGAAAAGATCTAGCAGCAGTTGTTCCTCAAACTAAAACTAAATTTGCCAGCATCCAGTACAAAAAGCGCTCTGCCCAGCTTTACAACAGATGTAATAGAGAAACTAACATACACATTAAAAAAAGGCATGAATGCAAAAAAATACTAACTGAATGGATTAAACCACTTAGTTATGAAGACACAGAGGCTTTGTTGTTATAAATACACACCATCATTGCCCTCACGCTCACACACAACACACATACATTCACACATGTACACAACTCACATACATCCTCACTCACACAACTCACATACATCCTCTCTCACACACAATCCCAGTCTTACAAGCACTGCATACCGTTTAATACATTTAATGTATCATAGTGTTATTTCTCTTCTATAAATTGGAAGTAGTTCAGAAATAAACAAGTATTTTATAAATACTAATAATGTATGGAAGAGCGGAGTCTCCTAATACAGGCTTTATACGCTTAAAAGGAGGCTCCAATCACCACTGATGTAAAAAACTTGTTAATTCGAATAAACCTTTTTCATTTTCATTTTCATTTAACTATAACTATGTAGTAAATGCAGCAGCACTAGGTAAGTATTTCATAGTAATGGCTAGGAATAACTGAAATTAAAAGCTCCTTCCTTCATTCTAAACCATAGAAGATGTAAGTTTTGTTATCTGTCACTATGTACAAGCAATCCCACTTTACACAAAGCATTCTATTTCCGTTCCATCTCGTACATTTTTCTCATCCCCAGCGTATTCAACTAATAAGTTACCTCTTCGTCAAACTTCTCTGTGAACATATTTTTACAAGCGATTAAAATATAGCGTGAGTGGCGTGTGTCGGTGATGTCACGCGAGTCATTCAGTGCGGCTAATTGGACGCGCGGCTATTTGTCACCTCTCACTTAAGAGTTACGGGTTACCGAGAACTTAAGTACGGAAGTCGAACAAATAAATCTTTTAGTAATTCCTCATATTTTAGGGGAAATAGAGCGGACGGACGTTCGGCCACGGAAACATCATTAATCTAATTCCAGATGACACGCAAACTGCTCGATAAGTGTATAATGTTACGGAGAAGATGACGCAGACGGTCGGCACGTCACACGTTACACGGCACGTCACACGACGCGACAAACGACCGCTACTCGTCTTATCTATGTGGATGAGGCGCGACAAATTAATATTTGTAGAAAAAGCTCAAGTCATCGACTGTTACCGGGTCAGGGGTGAGAGGGACGGGCAGGCGTGCAGGCGGTGGGGCAAATTGCAATAAAACTGAGATATGAAGCAATAATCCTCCGGTGGCGATATTAAACAGTGCTTCAATATTGTACAGCGTGCAGCGGAGTTGTAACATTGCTGGCGCGGCATCGCTGCACCGGCACCGCTCCGGGGCGGTCGGCACACGCCGCAGAGATGGCAATGACTCTCCTTACTAACTTACAGGACCAACGTGAAAAGCAAAAGACGATGTTTCAGGTAGTTACTGACAACAACTATAGAGCAGAAGTTCCCACTGCTGGGACACAGACCTCCTCACTATGAGAGGGAGTGGGCTGTAATCTAATACACGGGCCTAGTGCGAGCTGGTGGATGTAACTACTCCACGAATATTTCACTCTAGGACATGCCGATTTCCTCATGATGTTTTCTTTCACAGTTTTGAGAGCAGTGGTGCTGAAATAATTTACACAATGTGCCTGCCTGGGTTCGAACTCACCACCTACATACAGTTCGTAAGTCGGAGCCAATACCTCTGGGCCACCACTGTTCCAGAGCTAAGCGAGTATAAACAAAAAAATAAATAAACGAACAATCCCTTCAGCTGTATCATTAGTATAGATAGTGTGGATAATCGAGACTCCTTTGTCGTTGAAAAACAACTACAAAGTGTAGTAGTGGGCCAGTTTTCCGATACAATGAAAAACGAATATTATAACGAATGCGTAGCGGGAGCGTGCAGCCAGACACGCCACGCACCATTGAGACTGACAAACCCTGTAAATAAGCGCGATGCAAGTTAAAATGGCGCTGCGACCTTATTTAAGTGCTGTGGCTGTCAGTGACGCCTTTGTGGACGTGATTTTATATGTAAATAAAATAGTAATCCCACGTACGAGGAAGACTGAGTACGAGTACACCCGTGATGAACGGCTGCGAGAGTAGCAGCAGTAGCAGCAGTAGCAGCAGTAGGAACAGTAGCAGTAGGAGTTGACCACCAATAATTGCGCACTTTACGTTTTTGCCCTACTTTGCAATTCGTCCTAATGTGTCTGTCTTTTTCCCGGTTGTACGTAATCTAAATGTGGCCAATAAATAACAAAGGTTTGTTGTAGATTTTAATCTTTATAATGATACAGACGAACCGTTCCTTACATAAATATTATATTAACATTATTTCTTACAAATATTGGCCGTAACTGCGGTTAGCATGGGCCATTCTGAAGTTCCAATTATCTATGATGAGTACGAGCATATCCAGTGGTAAATGACGAATAACGCAAGAAATATGCCTACCGATTTCTTAATCGTACCCGGCTCATACATGTAGACTTTGGACTATACATAACCCCGAAGGTATACCTAAGTCTACAGATGTGATATCACACGATCTACGCGGCAAAATCACCGGTCTGAAGCGAAAAAATTAAATATGCACCGAATTGTTCTCGCAACAAAGCTATGATTGTGTGCCGTCTGTGAGTGCCGTCTTGTTGGTATCAAATATCCTGAAGATTACGGGCACAAATTACATGACGCAAATAAACCATTATCATGTCTTGATGACGGATTGGAACTTCAGAATGGACGACGATGTAAATCGCAGTTATGGTCAACATTTTAAAGAAATAATCTTAAAATAATAAATGTTAAAAATGATTCATACAGATTATAAAGATCCTACTTCCTACTAATATTATAAACGCGAAAGTTTGTATGTATGGATGTGTGGATGTTTGTTCCTCTTTCACGCAAAAACTACTGAACGGATTTGGATGAAATTTAGCACACAGATAGTTTATAACCTGGATTAACATATAGGGTACTTTTTATCCCTGTAGTACGTTCCTGCGGGATATTTTCCGACCTCCACGCGGGCGAAGCCGCTGGCAAAAGCTAGTAACCTGATAAAACTGATATTTTTTATACTCAAAAAAAGTATCTCCAAATGAATTAGTGACGAAGTACTTTTGTGCGTTTGTCTGTTTATTGAATGTAGGTTCAGGACAGGCGCAAAAATGGTTGAAAAATTAGGTCTGAGGTCTCACAGTTTGGTACTGTGAGACCGCAGAGGTAAAAACTATTTAATAATAATATCTTAGGACAACCAACACAACGTTATCTGATCCCAAACTAGACAGAGCCTGTACTATGGCAACCAGACAACCGATAAACATACTTATATATTTCTAAATACATACATATTATAGATAAATTATACCCAGACACAGAACAAATGGCTGTGCTCATCACACAAAGATTTATCCTGGGTGGGAATCGAACCCACGACCTCAGTCTTAGCAGTCAGGGTCACTAACCACTAGACTAACCATTTAATAACTTAATGTATTATTGGAGCGCATCAGTTGGTATTGTTGTGAGACAAACAAACAATCGTGCCCACTCGGCGGGTCGCTCCGCGGGGACGATATATTAAATTCCTCGCGGTCAGCAATTTGCTCATTACTCCCGCAAGGGGGCGCCCCTTCAACTATCACCACGACACACGAACACAACGCACTAAGTAACACACACTGACACCATACCCTCACATAACACAATTTAAGTTAAATTCCAAAGGATGCTGGTTACTTTATGCTCGTTAAAAAAATCCTCGTACTTAAATGACTAGATGTTTTTTTTAACTAATTATGGATAGTGAACGTGCTTAATTAAGTAAAACATTGACGCTGCAACATCGCAACAATAAGATATATCTTCAGTTCGCAATCTACGAAGCACTATACTAACTTCTATCGGTGGTTACACTAAACAACGACTGTGTACGCAAACGTAGAAACGAGTGCTTGTTGTGACAGATTGGTGACAGTTGTCGAGTCGCGACGTTCCTCTCCGTACTCGTGAGTGCACTGCAGTCCCGCGACGGTCCGCAGGCGTGGATAAATAACACTAACAGAACGCCTTTCCTTAAACTTAACTTATGGTAGGATACTAGTGTTACCAAGAAGGTTATACGTCGCACGTGTCCATTAGACTGGCTGGGGTCTAACTGAGCACACGCCGACTGCTACCAACGACGATTGGCTGTGCCTGCCGACAACTGTCTCATATGTCCAGATGAAAGGACTATAGTACTTCGTTACTAATATCGAAGTAGCTTAAAAATGAATCAAACTAGGTATCATTGGATTGTTTATTGTAGGTAAATACTTCACAACACTTATTAATATGGCAGCAAATCGCTCTCAACCAGTGGCAAAACAAGCTCTTACAAGCAACATTAAAGGATACCTGGATGTCTGAATGCATTAGAATCCAGTCCACTCGGCAAACGACAACACAGTTACAAGAGAAGCGGACAGTTGGAATACAAGGACATCATCGATCAAGTGATTCGTGTTAATAGACGCACAATTAAAACAAAGGGTTGCGTTGAAAAATATGACAATGTGCGGAATATCCCGCAGTAAGTTATCTTTATTGTGCGCGAGCGAGCCGCGCCGCGGGTGTTGCCAAGCGATCCAATTAAGCGGCGCGTCACACTGCACAATAAAATAGGGCGCGATTCCAAAAATCCAGCGCGAAGTAAATTCATACTCGCGTGCAACAGTACGCGGCAACGGTATGTAGTGAGCCGCGCGCACTTGTACCGGCTTGTGACGCGCACATCACCGGGTATGGTTGTGACGGTTTAGCGAAGTATTCAATGTGTCACGGTTTGTTTGTTTTGTGACTCATCCACGTCCAAATGCTAAGCTTTCTATGGGTATGAGAGGCACATGGGCTCCATTTTATTTGTTTTAAAGCTTTTCATTTAATGTAAATCAGGATTATTTCCAAAGTTGTTGATTGTAACAAATAGATAGCCTGTAGTAACGCGTTTATGGAGTAAGTACCTAAGTTCTACCGGAATGGATATTTGAAACAACTCGACTGTTTCGCACCAGATCAGGAGGTTGAATCATAAAAGACATTCCACTCAACCAATCGGAGTTCCACGATGTTTATATTCTTCCACGCAGCCGCAGCGTTTCACAGACGAAATTCACCAACCACTTTAATTTAGCAATTATGTAGCCATTACAGTTCGCAGTGAGCGGGAGTAATGTTTATGCTGTCATCATCATCATTTCAGCCAACGTCCACTGCTGAAAATAACCCTCCACGCACCGCGCCGCTTCAACCGGTTATCTGCTTCTCGCATCCAGCGGATCCTGCGGCCTTCACCAGGTCATCGGTACCTTGTGGAGGCCTTCAAACGCTACGTCTTTCGGTACGCGGTCGCACTCCAGAATTTTTCGTCCCCATTGGTCATCTATTCTTCGAGGATTGGGCTCTCCTCACTAACACTTACGTTTGGCAATTTTTCGGGCTATGTCGGTTATCTTGGTTCTCCTACGGATTTTCCATTTTGGATTTGATCGCGTAGGGTAACTACAAGCAGCCCCCTGCCAATGGAGAGCCGCGCCTGCTTTGCGCATTATTTGTATGTTGTAACAGTTTCTTAAAGCGACTATAGACACGAGATTATGGCAGATTTTATAAGTCCAGATTCGCCTAAAGATATTGCGTTGCTGGAGAATTGAATAGATTGCAAATATTGCTGTCGAAACATTCCATGACACGTCTAGATTATCGGCCAATCAAATAGCCGGAGCCGTGAACTCCTGCGATGAAGTAGAATGATCCATTCAAATGAGGGCATGTCATCACGACCTACTCCCCGATTTGCTCTCTTTCTTATTTCAATAACTTAATTTTTAATACTTTTTATTTCAGAGTATTTACTAGCTTCGTGTGTCTTACACAAACTCGTTCAATAAGGATTCGTTCACACGAGTGATCGTGTGACCCTCGTCGTGCGACGCGACAAGAAGTTTTTCAATTAGCTGACCAAAACCGCGCGCCCCTACACTACTGCTATCGCCTGATATGTCCGACTCCATCCACTTTTATACTCCAAATTAAATTAGTTTTCCACCATACCATGTACCACCATCATACCATACGAATACCTACCTACCTAATCTATTGGTTTTGTCCGTATACTCTGCTATTTGATCTACTAAAAGCATTTTAAACTTTCCAGTTGTAGCGGAGTGTATCACGCTACGTCGAAGATATTTGAGACTGGCATGGCGCGCCGCGCTGTGCAGCGGTTAGAGCAAATGTATGAGTGCCTGCGTGTCTTTTTTTGTTAATTCATATTGTTTGAAGCACTTATACTACATCGAGTATCAATATTACAGACAACGTTGCCTTAAGTTTACGAAAATGATTACCAGTTGTCTTTACAGCTCTACAAAGATAATAATTATGACTCCGCTTCAAACATCATCATATTTGTAGCAGGTTCTGGCGTACGATCCAATCGTCCGTCGTTCACATAAATTTTCAATATAGCTTCATTTGAGAAAGCTATTAAGATTATAATCGCGGGCGCACATTTAATGCGTCAATTTGTATGCGCGCATGTGATCACCTCCTAATAGATAAGGCCGCCAGCGCGCCCTAACTTCGGCTATTACGATAATTACAACGTTATTTCTTCGTAATTGACATCCGAAGACAAAACAAACCCGAACGCATGTAAACTTATTACTAAAGCTGTGTACACGCGGCGAGCGGCGCACGCCCCGCGGCCACACCGCCGCCACTGAGTGTGTCGGGAACATATAGCCTCCTAGTGCATTTATTAACTTTTTTGGAAATGTTCTATGGACATTAAATATGCGTGTATGGGTATCAAGTACAATATTATAATTAAGAAGATGCCACATAAATTAAATTCTTAGTTTAAGTAAATTGGTCGTAGAAACCAATAAAAACTTTTTTGCAAAAAAAAACAACCGACTTCCTTAAAAACACTACAAAGTGAAAAATAACTTTAATTTCGGTAGTCGGTGTCTTAGGATCTGTATTTATGGTTTTTTTGCCACCGACTTCCGAAATTAAAGTTATTTTTCACTTTGTAGTGTTTTTAAGGAAGTCGGTTGTTTTTTTTTGCAAAAAAGTTTTTATTTTTAAATTTTTAGTTGTGGTATTCACCCTGCACTAATTCCAAACAAACAATGCATATTTATGCGATAGCAGAAATCGCGGTTGATTTCCTGTCATTTTTTAAAGAGTTCCGGTGTCTGTCTCCCGAACTCATCATCAGATCTATATGAAAATTATATGGGACCATTTCGGAATAAACCCCTTTCGAACAAAAAAAGAATTTTGTAAATCCGTCTATATATGACGGAGTTATGGCCGAACATACATAAAAAAAAAAAAAAAAAACATATAAACATCCGAATTGATAACCTCCTCCTTTTTGAAGTCGGTTAAAAATAATAAGTTATATAACGTTACCAACTTCGTATTTCAATTTGGATTTAGGAAATTTAGGGTGATAATTGTCTTATCACGTAAAATTAAAGGATATTAAGAAAAGCAAAATTTCAGCACATTTAGCATAACCCGTGTGCAGGCGCAGCACGCGCCCGCACACCGGAGAGTAAATTGTGTTATAGGAGACTATGTATTACAGTGAAGGAGTGTCGTGAGCGAGTCATGTTTATAGCCGGTATGATGTATTATAATTCATTACCGGTATAAATTACTCGCGCCCCGTGTTATTACTGGCTTACATTAATTCGTCAAGTGTGGTCCGGCCCCGCCCACGCGTCAGCTTCAATTAAATAATATTCGAGTAGACAGCGGCCTGCTCCGAGCTGCTCCGACCGCTCCACTCGCTCACGAACAGCGTGGAACCAAATTAAGAAGATCCACTTGCTACGATACAAGGTTATTTTGGTATGAGGCCAAAATGTGATCTAACACCGCCATCATGTTCTTTGAATACTTTCTTTCTACTTGTGAGTTTACGATGAAACACTTTTGAAACAATACCTCATCTATACTTATTACTTATAATATTATAAAGCTAAAGAGTTTGTTTGTTTGAACGCGCTAATCTCAGGAACGACTGATTCGAATTGAAAAAATATTTTTGTGTTGAGTAGCCCATTTATCGAGGAAGGCGATAGGCTATATACCATCACGCTATAACCAAGAGGAGCGAAGCAGTAATGAAAAATGTTGCAAAAATGGGTAAAATCGCACGGGTAGGCAATTCGACGCGACGGGAAGGGTCGAGGGAACAAGAAATTTAACACGGACGATGTCGCGGGCAGAATCTATATACTTATATAATTATATTAATATTATAAAGCTAAAGAGTTTGTTTGTTTGTTTGATTGAACGCGCTAATCTCAGGAACGACTGGTTCGAATCGAAAAATTATTTTTGTGTTGAGTAGCCCATTTACGCTACAATCAAAAGGAGCGGAGCATCAATGAAAATGTTGCAAAAACGGGGAAAATTTATTCCTTTTGAGAGTTTCCGTTGCGTGCGCTGCGTAAACGCAATAATCATGTATGAGTTATGACGGAATTATTCCTCTTAAAAAGTTCAAAAAAAAAGTCCACGATAGCATATGTCCATCTTTTATGGTTGGCGCATTATGTTTTTTTTTTCAAATTCGTTATTAAAAATCCATTATTTGCGAGAGTGTTTTCATAAACATATATATAATCATTATCCATCAGAAGTGTTTAATTTTGAACAACGTCGCCCTTACATTATTTGAGATTAATGTATATCGTACGAGATATAACAACCTGATAGCTCAACACTACGTACGGGCCGTCGCGGGCGATTCGATGCGACGGGGTGGGTCGCGGGAGCAAGAAATTTGGTGCGGGCGAAGTCGCGGGCAGAAGCTAGTTTATTATAAACGGATTATTGAATGACTGAATGATATCACACGTTGTTAAACGTTTCTTATCCGATCCTATCTATCACGCATTATGTCTATGGTTTTTATTATTTTCACAAACCTCGTAGTAACAAGTGGACCTTCTGCAGCCGTCATTGTCATACAGCACTAGGAGCGCTTACTTGACGCAGTGCACAGAGTTTGATTAACTGTCCCGGACAGGCACTCGTCCCGCGGCTAACATTAATAATAACACGCTATCATTTACTAGTTCGTACTCAAAGCCCTCTCCTCGCTCGCGTCGCAAACACCAACTTATCCGATACATCGGTGACCTATATGTACAGTTGCAGATACTTAAGAGTATCCGATACTGAACCCAAACCTTATGATGTTCGCGAGAAAACGGAAATTAGTATGTCAAGAAAGGAAACATTGTGAGTTAGTTTAGTATACGTACTGTCGAGTGTAAAGAAAATGGAAAGCAGTGCGCGTGCGACATTAATCATATTTAAGCATAGAAGGATAACTGTTTCATTGGTTTAAGATAATTAAAACAAATGCTAATTATCCTGGCATTAAAATAAATATTCTCTATCCCTACATAAGTAGTATAAAACAAAGTCGCTTCTCGCATCTGTTCGCTTAGATGTTTTAAACTGCGCAACGGATCTTAATATGGTGTTCATCAACAGACAGAGAGGAAGGCTTACATGTTCATATATATTATTACGAGAGTGTAGCCGCTGGCGAAAGCTATTATATCATAATATTTTACTTGAAGATTACCTACAAATAAATACCTACTGTAAACTGCATTGCTGACTAATCATTCAATTTTAAAATAGTTACACCGAATAATTTGTGAGAAGTCTTTTACATTTATGTAGGTAACTCTGATTGGCCTTAAATAGTAGTAGCATGGTTGGCAAAGTTTCAGGTAGGTACTGGGAATATTGGTAGACTATTTATCAACAGGCCTAATTTAAAACACACACTATATTTATAGATTCAACTACTTTCTGACACTCAAAGCTTGCTAATTAAGCGGATGTCAATACCTTGGGCTGTAGTTTCCTTAAACTCTGTAAGACGTGCATGACAACACTCGGTGGTGAGTGTGCTGTGCTGCTAGTTGCGGCTTACGTTCCGCGCAGCGAGTTATGTTAACAAGTCAGCCTAGAATCTAAGTCTAGACTAAACAATGAACGGCTGGTCTGAGAACCACCGCCGCCGATATTGCACAAACAAAAGCATTCTTAGAACCACATCGATTGCATAGTCATATCAACTAATATTTTAAAGAGAAACATTCGATATTTTGTATATTTGTGTGTTACGGATACATACAAAAATACTTACGACTTTATAAACATCCTCCCACCTAGAGAAAGCTTCTTTATCAGTGAGTATTTTTTTCTTAATTGGAGATCCCTACGAAAATTTTAATAATGTAACCCAAAGTATCAAATGCCTACAAAAGTCATTATTTGGTCAGCGAAAACTATTGACTTTTTCGTAAATCATTTATCGATATCGGAATTTGTAATTCAAACACATTTGGAAGAGCTCGTGTCATTCTCTGGCGTACTGATTACCAGGTAGGATACGACTACGGCGTACTACACGCATCGAACTTGTCTCCTCACAACATTTGGATCTTATCTTGATTTGTCGATCTTATCTTTTCTTTCTCGGAACCGATCCGAGATGATACGAACATCAGATCCGAAAACGAAATTACTCTTGAGAATGTAAATTCGTAGAATATCTTTATTTCTGTACCGATGTATTTAATGATTGTGTAGATAAATGTTTAATCACTATTCCAGGAGTGGGATAACCGATTATTATGTTTACTCAATCGTTCTGAACAATACACATAATCGTTACCTGTACTGGTTATTGGAACAGCTGCACGTACAGCAGCACGCCGGCACGCGCACGCAGCACGAACACGATCGGACTCGTATGAACGAACTAGTGCTCGTAGTGGGTAGTGCGGCTGGTAACCGTCGCCGCCGCGCCGCCGCCGCGCTCTGCTATTAATCATCGCAGTTTCTAATTAACCTGTTGTGCTTTGCTAGCGATTACTAAATTAATATCTCTACAGACAGAAACACTTTATACAACGTTATACAAAACTCAGTTTGTTAACTACAATTCTATTTTAATAGCCCTCTATGTGGTTTATAGCTATATATATATGTATGAATACCAGATCGTGATTCTGTATGTGGTGGTGGTCATGTTCTATTGCAAGGCGCCCAGGTTGGATAAAGGCATCCTCCAAAGATGTCCATTTGTCTCTTTCCAGTGCTATTTGGTTCCAGTTTGAGCCGCGCGGCGATTCTTTTTATCTCGTCTTGCCTATGTGTTACTGGTCTTCATCCGATCCCCTTTCCTTGTGGGCACCCCCAAGGAGAGCAATAGGGTTGCTCTTCTTAATATTTTTTTTTCTTAATAATATCTTAGGACAACCAACAACGTTATCTGATCAAAAACTAGGCAGAGCCTGTACTATGGTAACCAGACAACTGATAAACATACTTATATATTTCTAAATACATACATATTATAGATAAATTACACCCAGACACAGAACAAATGATTGTGCTCATCACACAAAGATTTGTGCTGAGCGGGAATCGAACCCCCGACCTCAGTCTTAGCAGTCAGGGTCACTAACCACTAGACTAACAGGCCAGTCAACGTCAAAATCTTACGGTCTATCTGTGGTCTGTGAGCCTCGTTATGGGGCCTGTCCTTTTCCATTGTAGCTTTTGTGCATAGCCCAAGGCATTAGTGACTTTTGTTATGCTCTTATTTTTAACCGACGAAAAAAAAACGGAGGAGGTTCTCAAGTCGACGCGTATTTTTTTTAAATATATTAGCACGCATAACTCAGAGTGGTCCGATTTTGATAATTCTTTTTTTATTGGAAAGAGTTGGTCCCCGAAGTTGGTCCCATATAAATTGGAAAACAAATTCGAACCCTAAGGATAGGAAAACAGGGGATGTTTGATTGTTCACTTATTGATTGTAGGTAATGTATGACCACGCATAACTTCTTACAGAACAGTCCGATTTTACAAGCATGTAGTAATTAGTATATTATAGCCACAAAAAATAAAAAATAAACGCCGCCAAACAATCAATATGAACAATGATCACTAAATTACCTTAAATTTATAAAATTAACTAAATCAAATTAATTAATTAATTTGCTTGTGTGGCGCCGACTCAAAATAACTTAGGCTTCCTATTTATAGCTTTTCAGTTTTTTCGGTGGTTAAATTTTTGTTAAAAAATTTTTGTGAGTCGTGTTTTGTCTATTTTCTGTACCCTGAGCAGGCTTCGCTCCATTCCTCGCTGACAGGTAGTATTCTATGTATGCTTGGCTTTGGCCGTAAATTTCCACGTTTGGTATCCGTATTTTAAGCACGGTCAAAGGCATGACCTTAGTTTGCAGAAATATTCGCATGCTACTTTAAAAAATGTCCAGTCTAAAAGTATCATGCCAATATGTACATACGTACGTATAGAGCAGTCTAATAAATAAATAAGTATTGGTGAACAGCTCCTCCATGCCTTACTTGCTTATATAATATAATACCGCCGCCGCCGTCTACAGAAGTAACCGCAAATATGGAGTCCTCCTCAGTGCTGCTCTTACAAATTTCGATCTATACATGGAAGATTACTTTTCTGTCAATCAACTTAAATATCCTTTTCATCTTACAGTTTAAAATACTACATTCGAAATGCAGGTCAGTCTCGCTTTGTAAGCCGCGCACGTTTTATTTTTAGTCGGTGTCCACCGTGTGGGCGTAACGCGCGCCGCTTCCATACCAGCTAATCTCTCACAACGTAACGCGCGCCGCTTCCATACCAGCTAATCTCTCACAAAGTAACGCGCGCCGCTTCCATACCAGCTAATCTCTCACAACATAACGTGCGCCGCGCCGCTTCCATACCAGCTAATCTCTCACAAAGTAACGCGCGCCGCTTCCATACCAGCTAATCTCTCACAACATAACGTGCGCCGCGCCGCTTCCATACCAGCTAATCTCTCACAACATAACGCGCGCCGCTTCCATACCAGCTAATCTCTCACAAAGTAACGCGCGCCGCTTCCATACCAGCTAATCTCTCACAACATAACGTGCGCCGCGCCGCTTCCATACCAGCTAATCTCTCACAACGTAACGCGCGCCGCTTACATACCAGCTTATCTCTCACAACGTAACGCGCGCCGCTTCCATACCAGCTAATCTCTCACAACGTAACGCGCGCCGCTTCCATACCAGCTAATCTCTCACAACGTAACGCGCGCCGCTTCCTTACCAGCTAATCTCTCACAACGTAACGCGCGCCGCTTCCATACCAGCTAATCTCTTACAACATAACGCGCGCCGCTTCCATACCAGCTAATCTCTCACAACGTAACGCGCGCCGCTTCCATACCAGCTAATCTCTCACAACGTAACGCGCGCCGCTTCCATACCAGCTAATCTCTCACAACGTAACGCGCGCCGCTTCCATACCAGCTAATCTCTTACAACATAACGCGCGCCGCTTCCATACCAGCTAATCTCTCACAACGTAACGCGCGCCGCTTCCATACCAGCTAATCTCTCACAACGTAACTGTTCGTTTTAATCCCCGAGGCCATCCGGCGTCGATTCATCATCAGTCGGTGCCGGACAGCCGGACAGGCGCTGCGTCCGGGCGTCCGGCGCGAATGTGTCACACTGATCAACTATTCATCAAAGCGCACCGTGTCCCGCCGGACTGATGACGCTGAATCTTAACGACGCTGGACCTCGTCTATATGGCGTGGCTGTATCACAGTTTGTCATACTGTTATATCAATCAGCTGCCGTCTGGGGTGTGCAGCAGTAACGGAACTGTCACCCATCTCCCCAGAAGAGGCAGAGATAAGGAATATGTAACTTGTCGTAAGACATCAACCCTGTTAGATGGATGGTTCATTGGTAATGTGTTGATTTGATCCCTTCGTTTACTATACCTACCTAACTCAATGGAATGCAACTAATGACTCGGTACTATACCGAAGTACCTAGTAGACATCAGAGGGTATAATTAACTGACATGGTATGGTACTATGTGTTAGTGTGTCGGTACACCGCTGCGGTCTGATGACGCGTGCCGCGCACGCCTCGCATACCGCACGTACGTGCGACACGGTGCGCTATGTCTATCATACGACTACGGTGAGTGACGCACTAAGAACTCGCGTACGTTTTTGATCTATGCTTTCGTCGAGACATACCGTCTGCGAGTTATAAGGAATGCTCTAGTGACAACGCAATGCCTGGTGGGTGTCGGATCCAATGGGCGTTTTTCGCAGCCCGGAGACGGTACCGACACAGCAAAGAAAGGAAAATAAGTGTAGACAGGTCCATGTTTGTGTCAAAAATACAACCGTTTCGAAAAAAGGAAAGAAAAATGTACTAACATTAAATGATTATTCTATGTGAAATATCAGTCAGCCTGTAAATAAATAATAGCCCGCAACGGCAAATTCACTGAACTATGAAATGCAAAAAAATTGATATGCATTGACGAGTTAAGTGTAGTGGGGCAAGGTCAGGCGAGCCGCGACATACCTCGACATGACC
Organism: Aporophyla nigra; assembly: GCA_947507805.1. NCBI lineage: Eukaryota > Metazoa > Arthropoda > Insecta > Lepidoptera > Noctuidae > Aporophyla > Aporophyla nigra. The sequence goes on along the minus strand of OX382300.1, from coordinate 25,541,329 downwards.
CCACCTCACGCCCCGCGCCTCGCTAACTTGCATCTAGGTACGTACATACAGAAGGCCCACTTTATACAGAGAGGTCACAATGTAGCTCCTCGGGATACAATACAGTATAACAAGAAATACATACCTAAAAAAATAATTAAACACAGGTCATACATTTGCTTATATTTAAAGTGTCATTTATTATTATTTGAGGTGTCTGTGGCATATCTCGGGACCATGGGGTTCCGGTTCTTCAAAGCCGGGCGGAAATCAACTCGCGGCCCGTTAGACGCTTTTAATGAAATGAGGCGCCAACTGACGACTGTACACACTATGCAAGTACACCCAAGGAGAACCCCTGGTTGGTGGACTATTGCAGGCTATGGAGACAAAGTTAACGGAATGTGTGGTTAAACGGCTAAAGTGGTCACAACTGATAGAGCACTATGAAGCGACTACAGCCCCTGCTACTGCCCCCTGCCTGCCCCTGCCTACTGTTTTGTATACAATACACAGATAAAATGGCAGGTAGTCTAGCTCCTCACCCAAGGCCTGTTTCGGCAAAATACCAGCACATGCCAACGTCAATGTAGAAATACGGCGATGTGTTTACATGCCAGTCCATTTAAATGAAATAAATGTTAATTCTAGGCCAAGGCCAAACTCTGTATCAGAATATACACAGGAAGTCCCAGTAAGTTGTTCATTTCGGGAATGTTCGTAAACATGTGCATTATTTATCTTATAAAACACATTTATGGTTATCGGTCTTTACCCTTTACTTGTGCTGTGAGGCTTCTTGCCAAATTTCATGATTCAGTATCAAAATATGTCATAAATGGCCGATTTGTTTTAGAACTCCAAAGGACCGTAGACGTACGTATTAATATTTAAAAAGTATCTTGTCAGACTGACAGATAGGTAGACAACAAAGTGATCCTCTATGGGATCCGTTTTTCCTCTCAGGTAGAGAACCCTAATAAAGTCACAACCACAAATGTGATCATGGTTTGATTTCCAACGTCTTCGCTAACAGTTCCTCATCCTGAACCTTAGTAAATGGATCTTAGGTTCTATAAACATCCATTCATTGTGAGCGCATCATTTTGTTCCAGTGTGTCGCCGCGACACTATTTACGGCTACAGCGCCGCGCCGCGCCGTAGTAACTCTGAGCTGACTGCTTGTATTGTACACTTGTAGTGTAATGTACGTTACTGTAGACTGGCTATTTTAAATCAATTAATGCAACCATTACTAGTTTTCGCGTGTACGTTTTGTAAACGGAATGAAAGCTTAATAAAAATGTTGCTTCTGCACAGAACTAACTGTTCGTAGTACGTAGCACTCGTTCGTAGCAAATGTCATCCGTATTGTTTTGTAGCGTAGCGAGTAAGAAGTATGGCTGTTTTACCTCGTTCTTACATGTAGTTAACTGATTAGATGATCACACCAGACATTTCTTGTTTGGATGAGCTAGCACATGTCTCTCACAGTGAAAAATCTACTATTATTACAAAGATGCGACGAATAGCTCTAAATGAATACTTTCCTAACCGATGATCAGCACCTGTCGGCCTGCACCCGTGCTCCGCCGTCACGGACTGCTTAGTGTTCGTGGTCGGGAGCTAGTCACGGTGACGTCACCACAGTGTCACGCTACTCGTGACAGCGCAGCGCAGCTGATGGATTAAACACGTCACAGCACCCCCGCACCCCCACCTCACCGCAATGCATCACCTATTCCCCGTACATTAATTATTAGTTATGAATGATGGCAGAAGTTCCGCTCATTGCAAACACATTTGCGTAAATATTCGTCTCGAGGCGAATAGTAAGCTCTCGTAAGCTAGCTCTTTATAACAGTATCCAAAGTGTCCAGTAATGGGGGTCGTGCGGTCCATGGCCCTCTACGGGGCACCGGTGTGGGCGCCCGCATTGAGGCTGCGCCCAGCGCGCCGGTTGAGTGCGGCCCAGAGGGTCATGGCCATCCGGTTAATCCGGGGATACCGCACGGTCTCCTGCGAGGCGGCGAGCCTCCTTGCCGGAGTGCCGCCATGGGATCTGGAGGCAAAGGTCCTCGCCCACATGTGGGAGTGGCGCGAGGATGCGAAACGCCGGGGCGAAACTCCGCTGCCGCGACAAATCGCGGCACGGCGGACAGAGCTCCGGCAGGATCTCATGGCGACATGGCGGGTACGATTGTCGCAACCCAGCGCAGGGCACGCCACAATTGCGGCGGTAAGTCCCCTCTTTGAGGAGTGGATAGAGAGGCGCCACGGCGTCCTCACCTTCCGCCTGACGCAGGTTCTCACCGGGCATGGGTGCTTCGGTGGGTTCCTGTTCAGGATAAAGCGGGAGGAAACGCCCGGGTGTTTCCATTGTGAGGATCGTCTAGAGGACACGGTGGAGCATACGGTGGAAGTGTGCCCTGCCTGGGCGGAGCACCGCCGTGTCCTCGTGGAGGCGATCGGCGGCGGTACCTCTCGCGTCCGGCCCTGGTGCGAGCTATGGTACGGAGCGAGAGGGCATGGGAAGCCGTCACCTCCTTCTGCGAAGCAGTAATGCTCGCGAAGGAGGAGGCGGGGCGCGTGAGGGAATGGCAGTCTCTGCGCCCTCACGTCCCTAGCCGCCGCAGGAGGAGACGCCCCGGGCGCCGGGAGTCGATTGCGGACTCCCGGCCACCGTAGGCGCGAGCTCGCGGGTGGCGATCAATGGGTAGCTCGCCGCCCGGTAAGGACCAGGCTCGGGTCGACGGCGCGTAGTGTTCCACGCGCGCCTCAAAGAGATGTCAGCAACACTGAAGGGGTCTGCTAGGACCGATGCCTGCCAGGGTCGCGTGATTGTTCGAAAGAGATATCGTGACCCTGGCACATGGGCAACTGAAGGAACACGGGTGGGTTTTAGTCAGTAAAAGTCTGACATGCCCTCCCGCTCCGCCCAGAGCGGGAGAAGTCATTTGATGATTTCCCATCCAAAAAAAAAAAAAAAAGTGTCCAGTAATTGGTAAACAAATAATTACTGCACAGAAGCAAAAGATTCAATCAGTTATGTATTTATTTGTATCTGCGAATGGTGTAGTCCACCTATGGCGTAGCAGTTAGCACGGTGTTTGTATTTGATCTACTGCACCTGCCTATCTGTTGTAATCAGGGTGTAAGTCTCGTGGTCATGATTCCGGCGCGCGGCATGCACTATGCACGAGCTCGTCGGTGCGGTGCGGTGCGGTGCGGACGCGCACCCGTACCCACTTTGATTAAGGGTGGCATGAGTGTTTACCTCCAAAGACCTCCACCCAGTTCCGAAGAAGCCTACAAACCATCAGAAAATGCTGGGAGTCTCTAGACACGATAATGATGGTGATTGACACCAATGTCGAACGTCTGGAGAACTGATGCATGTTATGTGTCGATTATGGTCGGAACAACGAGCTTTATTACACATGCGTCCAGTGTGGGGTTTGTGCTCATGTTGAGTGCTAGAGTTATGAGTCTCCCGTAGGCTACTTGTGCGACTTGTACCGGTAAAACCTTGATCGTTCTTGCCAACCTGCTGACTGACATTATCAGCCATGTCGGGCAATACCGGTGAAAACCTTTTTTTTTAGAGTTGGCTTTATGTGTTTGGAATGAATATTGATCTCAATAATTGTGATTATTTAAGAATAATGCCTCAACTAATGTGTCATTAGAGGTTCTTAAATAAATATTGATTTTTCACTGAGTTAAAGTTATTTTTATAAGTGACCGGCAGTGCTTGGTTTACCATTCACCTCTACCCAACTCATCGGGGAATGAAGGCATGATATTATATTGTGTTATAATAAATAATATAGGTACCTAAAATGAGTAAACTGAAGACAATGATAGTTCCATAGAACAGAGTGTCGCCTATTCACGGTGACATTGTTCAGTCCGAGTGGAGCGGCCGGCGCGTGTCCGAGTTCCGGCGCCGCCCGCGCCGGACGTCTGGGCTCAGCGACCGGACGTACGGCACACTACCGGACCAGAATGTTTAGCCGGCTCTTATTTAAACACAACTTGTTGATGAGCATGACTATGAGTACGTCATACACTGACATCGTTTTACTTTAGAGTCTTTCTTGATGACAGTTTCTTAAGAGAATAGGTATATTAGTTACTATTAGTAAAAAACTTTTTTACAAAAAAGAAACCGACTTCCTCAAAAACTCTACAAAGTGAAAAATAACTTGTGTGTGTCATCTGTATTTGAGTTTTTTGCCACCGACTTCCGAAATTGAAGTAAATTTTCACTTTGTAGTGTTTTTGAGGAAGTCGGTTTTTTTTTTGTAAATAAGTTTTTTTTTATCCTTTTAGTTATGGTACCTATCTACCCTGCACTTATTCCTATACCTACGACTACTCGTCAGGTAAAATTTAATACTTATATGGTTTTCTCATGGTGTCAGAACTGGACCAAAATTGAAATGGGACCACACGGGAAGCACCATATAAAAATAGAATTATCAAAATCAGTCCACCCAATCGAAAGCTCTGAGGTAACAAACATAAAAAAAAAAACTACTAAAACGAGTGCGAGTGCGAGTTTATCTCGCACTTGTCCAGTTTTTTTTTTAAAGTTGGTTAAACGGTCAAATGAGAACCATTTTTTTAAGTTGGTTACAAATTTACGTATTGAACCGTATGAAGTAAGCCCGACAATAGGTAACTGCTGTAAATCGTTGAGGAATTCCCTCGACTGTCTGTCTATGGTCTCCATCATCAGACCTGTAATGGTAGGTACTTATAAAGCCTTATGGGGGCTTTCTCATCATTAAAAATGAATTCAGTTCAAACACCAGGTAATTGCTGTAAATCGTTGAGGAGTTCCCTCAACTGTCTTTCGGATCCATCATCCGATCAACTCCAGACCTTAATTAAATAGTAGTGATAAAATTGGCATTTCGAACCGTATAAAGTAAGCTCAAAAATAGGGAACTGCTGTAAATCGTTGAGGAATTCCCTCAACTGTTTATGGTCTCCATCATCAGACCTGTGATGTCACTTATAACCCATATGGGTGCAAAGTTCTCATCAATATTGTATTACTTATGTATTATTATTTAAGATTACGACTCCTCATAATGATAGCTTAGATATACAAATAAATGGAGACAGGATTGAACAAGTGGAAAAGGTTAAATTAGATTCGCTTTGAATTTAGATTCGCTTTTAAATTGGAAACCGGAACTTGCTGTTATTGAATCGTCCAAATCGTCAGCATGTTATGCGCTCAGGAGCCTTAGGGACTATTTGAACACAGAACAGTTAAAGGCTGTATATTACGCGCTGGTCGAGTCTAGGATAAGGTAAAGCATCGTGCTCTGGGGAAATAGTTACAATTATAACTGGCAGAGAGCGTTCATCTTACAGAAACGAGCCATAAGGACAATAGTCGGAATTGCACAATGTGTCTCATGCTAAGATTACTTTAAAAAATTGGAAATATTAACAGTACCAAGCTTATATATATTGGTGCTCTTAAGTCATTTTGAAAAGTACCTACATGAGTTTGAATCCCAAGAAGAACGTGAGAGAGCACGCGAAGAAAAATTTTTAAGCAAAAAATAGCACCAAAATTTAATATAGTAGAGCATTGCTCGAAGTACCAAGCTGTAGAGATATTTAATAAATTGTCTTCTGAGCTAAAGATTCTGATTTATAACACCCACTCGTTTAAAACAAAATTAAACGCATTTTTACTAAAATAATGTCTGTATAATATTTCTGAACTTATGTCACTCAATAATTAATGATCTACCTATAGTTTTAATTTCTTTTTGCCTTTTGACATTATATACTTTTTAGAAAACTTTTGACATTATATAATTTTTAGAAACTTGACATTTTATTTGAATTTACTTGACACTATATTGGGAACTGGTTGACAATATATTTTACACTTGTTTGACATTATATTGAAAACTGTTTGACATTACATTTAAAATTGTTTTTGGCATTAAATTCGAAACTGTTTTTAGCGCTACGAATACTTGAATTTCACTGGGAGGATAATTAATAGTTCTCTGTGTTTTAATTCTTTCTATTTTTATGTTAACTGCATGTGTAACTGACACAACACAATGTAAATTGTTTATGAATAAATGAAATGAAAAATAGAAATGAATTAAGTCCAAACACCGGGTAATTGCTGTACCTGTAAGTCGTTGAAGAGTTCCCTCAACTGTCTTTCGGCTTCATCATCAGAGCAACTTCAGACCTTCATTAAATAGTAGTGCTTTAAGTAGTGTGCATAAGATGAGAAAATAATAAACTCACTAGTCGCCACTACGATTTTCGAAGGCTCCCATCGACTTCTCTGGGATGCCATCATCAGATCCTGGTTTCCTTATCATGATACCACTCTTGGGATATCTCTTTTCCAACCAAAAAGAATCATTAAAATCGGTTTATAAAAAGTTATCCGCGAACACACATAACAAATATATGTATATACACTGTGACATTTTATTCGTCTTACAACGGTAGCCCACTTCATCTATCCAATGACTTCTACGCATCCATAAGAAAAAAATGAACATTTGAATAACTAAAAAATAAAAATATTATTCACTAGCTGACCCGACAGACGTTGTTTTGTCTCTTTGATGATATTTGAGCACGCATTCTGTCAATTCTATGTCAAATGTCATAATGTTACATAAAAAAAGTTTACATTGTCCTATTATATGGTTGTTAGGTATTCTTAAATAAGTGTTCTTAAATTTTCTAATTTTCTGCGCATTTTTTTAATTTTTTTCTTTCATAAGAACCTTCTCCTGACAATTACAAACACAACAACAACAAAAATAGTGAAATCGGTCCAGCCGTTCACGCGTGATGGCGTGACCAAGGGAAATAGGGATTCATTTTTATATTTTAGACTAGCTGACCCGACAGACGTTGTCCTGTCTCTTTGATGATGTTTGAGCACGCATTCTGTCAATTATATGTCAAATGTCATGTTACATTAAAAAAAAATTACATTGTCCTTTTATATGGTTGTTAAGTATTCTTAAATTTAATTTAAAATTTTCGAATTTTTCGCGCTTTTTTTTAATTTTTTCTTTCATAAGAATCTTCTCCTGACAACTACAAACACAACAACAACAAAAAAAGTGAAATCGGTCCAGCCGTTCACGCGTGATGGCGTGACCAAGGGAAATAGTGATTCATTTTTATATATATAGATTTAGATTATGATGACGCATGACGTAATTTGTTTGATATTTTGTCTCATGAAAAACGGAGATGGAATGATCTAGTCGACTCGTGCGCTACGTAGGTATGTATGTTCTCTACCATAGGATACGTAAACATTATTAACAAGATGTTTCATAATTCTAATGCATTATTTATTTTTCTTAGTACGTATTTTCTTAATTGGTAACAATTTTTTAATCACGCCTAGAGGTATATTATGTCGGATACATTGAGTGGACAACCTTTGTAAGACGACTAAAATGTCACTGTGTATATATATGTACGGTCGAATTGAAAAACCTCCTCCCTTTTTGAAGTGAGTTTATTATTTATTTATTTATTTATTTTAATGACATTTATAACACCATAACAGCTTACCAAGGTGATGTTATAAGCAAGACAAACAAATTAAAATTCCAAAAACACCAGAAAGTACTAACATATGACTTATTATATAAACACATATATTACTTATACATAAAACTTAATAATTAGGTACTAAGACCGCCCTCAATTAGCATTTGTGCCTTTTGTATGAATTTCAGCAGGTTTTGCCCAAATATATCCTCCGATACCGTTATAACGTTTATCATACGTGCAGCTCGTGACAAAGGGGCAAACTTGAGTAAATTAGTCCTAGCCACAGGCACGTCTAACAGAGCGGGGCGGCGGCGCGCCATGACGCACCCGTCCGGCGCGCGCAATCGCAGCGCTGCCAGCACCTCCGGGTGGTGCAGCAACCCTAGCAGTACGCGAGCCACGTACTTAACCAGCGCGACGTCCCTCCTTACTGCCAGCCTGGTGTATCCGACCATGCCCAGGACGAACAGACTCGGGTACATCAGGGGATAAAAGGGATAAACCCCATACTGTTTTCGGTAAAGAAATCTAGTAAACTTGTTCTGTATTTTTTCCAACATGAGGATGTATTTGCCTTCATGCGGATTCCAAATGATTGCACTTGTTTCTAAATAACTCCTCACTAGTGCATTAAACAAGACTTTAACCGCAGTCGTATCGGTAAAATCCTTACATTGTCTCAAGATGAAACCGAGATTTCTGAAAGCCCTGCCGCAAATCTCAACAATATGTTTGCGGAACGTCAGCTCAGACACCATCTGTACGCCCAGGTCTCGTACATGAGAGACGCGCGGTATGACTGCGCTGTCCATCTCGTACTGGTTCTGTAACGGCGCCCGCGCGCGGCTGTAGCTCATCACACAACACTTTTCAATATTAAAATGCAGCTTGTTTGATTTGCTCCATTGGACTACATTATCAATGTCAGACTGGAGCCGATTACAGTCTGCCGCGTCCTCCACCTTTAGAAATAGTTTGAGGTCATCTGCAAACAGTAGACACTTCGCCTCTTTCACGACCGTTGGAAGATCATTAATGACTAGAATGAATTCCAGAGGTCCAATATTACTCCCTTGACTTACCCCGGAGAACGTGAAATAAGGTCTGGATTCATGTCCCGCAAACTCAACGTACTGTCGGCGCTCGCCAAGGTAACTTGCAAAGAACTTAAGCAAGTGAGGTGTGAATCCCAGCGCAGAGAGTTTGCACAAAAGTACATCGTTATCCACGGTGTCAAAAGCTTTTCGGAAGTCGAAATATGCCACATCCACCTGCCCTCCAGCGTCAATGACTGGCGACAGGTAGGTAACAAATGACAACAAGTTACCTCCCGTACTGTGACCCGGCCGAAAGCCGTGTTGAGCGTCTGACAGTTGCGAGCTCACTTGAGTATAAATACTTTTATGCAATGCAGATTCAAATACCTTAGCGAACGCCGACAGCACTGCCACCGGTCGGTATCCAAAGAAAGAAAGAAAGAAAAGAAAAGAAAGAATACCATTTATTTGCCACAGTTCGTAAAACACAAAATAACGTAACATGAAAAACAATAACACCAGTCAGTACCTGCACCCCCTTTAGGGACCGGGATAACGCGGGTTATCTTCCACTCATCCGGGTAGTGACCCTCCCGCAAACACAAGTTGAAAATATGTAACAAGGGCTCCTCAAAAACCACGCGACAATCTTTGACAATGTAAGGTGGTATGCCGTCAGGACCTACAGAGCGTTTGGGTTTGAGACGCAGGAGCGCCGAGCGCAGGTCTCGCGCGCTGAGGCGGTCGACATGAACGCGCGCCGCACCCGACGCCTCGCCACCCGTGCGCTCCGCAGTTACCGGATCCAGCGCCGGCCGCTTCTCGCTGTACACCGAATGAAAATACGTGGCGAAACAACTCGCACACTCCTCCTCCTTCAGCAATAAGCCGTCCTTTGTGACTTTGGGTTTATTGCGCCTAGACTGCTTACTCCTAATAAAGTTCCAGAACGATTTTGGATCTCCTTGTAAGTTTTTCTGTAGTCTATTTTGGTAGATTTCATAGGTTGAAGCTATCTTTAATTTGACACGAGTTCGAAAGCAAGAAAACATCTCATAATCACTTTGCGATCCAGTTGTTTTATATAATTTGTGATAACGCCACTTTTTTTTTATATCCCTTATCAAATCAGATGTGTACCATTCTGGATAACTAAACCTAGACCCATGTTTATTCACTTTATTATATTTTTAAGGAACGCTCTCGTCAAGGATACTATTGACTAATTTATAAAAGTAATTTAAAGCCTCCTCGGAGTTTTGTATTTTAAACAAGGCCTCCCAATTTACTAACCATTAGTTAAAAATAGGTACTGCATATAATATTGTAGTTATCGAAATCTTTTGATCCGTTTACAGATTTGGGTGGTTTTAATTGTTATTCCTATGTGCAGTGCATCTAACATTTAAATATTAATATAATCAGTTAATTATCATTTAGGTAAATGATAGATACAGAGATAGATAGAAGGTCTTCCATGAATACCTACGTACAATCATTTCACAGGACTGATAATAGTTTCATCAGTATTATGAAACTGTTGTTACTTACAAATTGATAGAGCGTCCCAGTCTGCGCCACGTACAATACATTTATAACAGGATCATTTATTTGAATCACAAACAAATGCTCGATAAATTAACATTCGTAAACAACCATTTACATTGTGCTCGTGTTGTACCAGATTTAATTACATTTCCATTCGAGAACGCTCTTTGATGGAAATGATTAAATGAGTATTTATTTGTTCACAAATAGCGTCGCACTGACTACGTGACAACGACTGTTATGCTGTAATAGTGAGCGGCTCGTTAATCATTCGTTTCATTCAGCTCCGCTAAGCACTAACTTAGCGAACTGCGAGGAACAACCCGCGGAGTACATTCATCATAAACAAATGAACGAGCTCCACTCTCAGAGTCAATAAAACTATTTGACCTGCAGCGTCCTAATGCACCGCCTCCGTCATGTAATCTAAATAATATCCGAGTCAAATGCTGCGCGAGTACCGCCAAACAACAAGGATTATAATGTAAATGTATGCAAATATTAGGAGGGCGCCCGCACCCCGCCGCCCCGCACCGCTCCGCGTCCCGCCGCGCGGCGCGGGCGGCGCGCAGACTACGCTCAGCTGAAAAAATGGCGCACTCGGCGGCGGACAGATAACGACAGCTTATGTCGTGAAAACGTGAGGCTTTGCTCTAAATTGTTGAAACATGACTTGTTTCGTAAATTCCCGGAGAGTTAGCCGGCGAAATGTAGATTATAGGTACAATAACAAGGGATGTTTTGATGAGTCCCAAAAATTTCAAATTGTACTGTTCTGTACGCGTCAGGAAATTTAAACGGGAAATAGGATGAACACCGATAATTTGGGTCAGAATACATTAATTTATATCAATCGTCGCTTGTATCAGCGAGTCGCGCTGCGCGCCGGTACGGACCGGGTCCGTGCGGACGGCGTCTGTTGTTTCCAAACAAAATGAATGTAGATTGCAGAGACTTTCTTCATAAAGGAGGGGCGCGGGTGCGGGGGGCGGTGCAATGATTCGATTTAAATGCAGAGTTTACTATCCTGACGGCGGTCTTTGTCGAGCAGACGGGAATTACTGCGGAAAAAACTACGAATTTTTCATCCGTCTGAATAGCTAATGGAAACAGAAGTGAGGAGTCGGAGTATCGGGTACCTATTGTGATACTCACTATATAGTTGGACAAGATATCATAATCATGACTGTCTCCAACCGCGCCCCACTAATGCTCCTGTTCCGATGATGCCGCATCTACGCTGCTCGCCTGCAGGGTGGTGCAAGGGGCGCGCGTCGGAATATAAATGTATGCGAGTCTTCGGCCATTACGCAAAAACCGGCCGAATCCACAGCTTTTCATACAATTTAAATGGACAATTTGCCGCTTCACTTATTTACGCTTACGCTGTCACGCGGCATCCCTCACCCCTCTGGTATTTCCTTCCGTGAAGTTTCTTCGAATAATTTTTCGTTTGTCATCAGTTGGGGATCGTTTTCCTAAGTACGGTGAAACGTCTGCATTTTTAATTTCCGTGAGTTCAAAAACAGTATTGAGGCAGCTATCACTCGGTTAACTGAACTTCCGCTTGTTCAGATGTCAAAGTTATCAAAGTTAATCAAAGTTTAAAAAGAGTGTTGTGACAAGCCGAGTCAGGCCGACACCCGCAGACACGAAGTGACATATCGACTAGCATTGACATATTTTCATCCCGTTACGAATGTCGCCGCAAATGAGTGCGTGAAGGGAACTTGGTGGTGGTAGGAGGGCAGTGGGCCGCATTAGAGTACCTACAGCACTATTAATTACCGTCTCTTATTGTCACGGTCCGGCAGGACTGTAGGCCGGCGCGGCGCCGGCGGCGCGGCCAGAGAGTATTAATTTTAGTTGTTTACTTAGTTTTAAGCCACTGAACCCTTCCTTTCTGTCAAGTCAACTTCCGGGGAGTTCTACAACAATAGAGTATGAATGACATGACAGTGCGCTTATAGTAGCCCACTGAGTCCGAGAGAGAGGGACTGACTTGTCGCGAAGGTACCAAGGCGTGCTTTAAATAGTTTGCATAAAATTCTAGGAATTTACATGTGTTTAGTGTAGGTACAATTAAAAAAGGTGAACCCACATCTACTAAAAAAGCCCCAGATTGACGTAGAGAATGATTGTTGGATGATGCGACATGCGACCGGTGTAGGCACGCATTGCAGTGTCGCACTGCGTCTGGTCGCTACTCGCAGCCGGCGCCGGACCAGCAGTGAGCCGGCTTGAATCCGGCTGCACAGCCGACACTTTGCAACTAATATTAATACTCAAGTTTCGGCACTATTTGCATATGGACACAGCACGCGTCCCAGTTTGTACATACGAGTATCCGTCACTCAGCTATTTTGTCCTCCTGACAATATTAGTAAGAAACACAACGTGATTTTTGGAACAAAGTTCTTTAATGCAGCTTGTGAAGGAGTAAAGGCGCCGCGACTCTCATAGAACAATTTCTATGAAAACTTCATACTAATAGTTCTATAACAGATGCGTTGTGCTATCGCATCGCGCCTGTCTGCGGAAGCCTTAAACTTCAAGAAATCGTCACGTAATAAAAAATAAGCTAATGAATATAAAAAACAGACCAAGAAGAGAGATAGTTTTCATGATTTTCGAGGGTCCTGACCGATAGTAAAGACAAAATGGTAATTGAAATTGAATACATCCAAGATAAGAACGCTTGGAAACATGCTGGTCTCGCTCCATAGGACAGTCTTAGAGTTTATCAAACTAGTTGCTAACTTAACTGTGTAGATAATATTTATTTATTCTTCTATGACACTGTTTTACATTCTGTAATTACTGTAACTCACACACTGACAGTTTATATGGGTAGTTCATATAATTGTTTTTTTATTAATTTTTTATTTAACTGCTTTTGTTAATTTATTTTCTTTTAATTTCATTTGTTGTGTATATGTATCATTTGCATCGTTGTATATGTAAGCGGGCACGCCCTTTATGCCTGGAGGCTTTAGTAAGGTTTTAAGTTCTGTTTACGATTTTGTTTCATTATTCATTTCAGCTTGAGTTTAGTTTTCAATGTTTTGTTGGTATAATGGCGTGTGCTAGCTGACATATGGCGAATAATGTATGTTTTGTTTTATTATATTAATAACTTATACAATATTGTATAGAATCAAGTTCTTCTAACTTAACAGACAGCAGTGCTGCTGGGGAGTTTGTTCCGCCACTTCTTCTTCCCAGCCAAAGCACTAGGAAGTGTCGAAGGACGGGCGTTTTGGGGGGACTGTCTTATGTGACTTTGACGTTCAAAAAGTGCTGACTCTCAGCCTAGTTTGAATAAATGACTTTTGATTTTGATTTTGAATATGGCGGCCGCATGTTTTTACATAAATCCAAAATTTTACAATTAAATCCCAGACCAGAGAAGTGGGTAGATGTACCCTTAATTACCACCAAACCCAAAGATAATAAAATAAAAAAATTAAGATTAAATCACGTAGTCAGTTCGATCTATGCCAACAAAGTAATTAAAAAAAAAAATGACATATGACTCCGGATTTTTATAAATGTCTAGACATGATGTCTTGTTTAACCTTTTTAGTTAGCGTGTTATTTCTTTACTATCCCGGCCGCCTCCTCTGGTACTGGTATCACAATAAGACCAATGGTATCGGTTCCCAAAAATACCGGTACTTCAAGCCCTGACCGGTACCCGGGCAGACAGTGAGCGGTGTGGCAGTGAGGCTGCGTGCAGGCCCTGGCGCCGAGCCAGCTCAGCCAGCCGGCGACCGACTGCAGGAAGGAAATACTTAAGACGCTACTATCACTAGTTTTAAACCCTGCGTTAATTACTTTGCGGTTCGCAGTTCTTTAATACGTGACCTCGTGAACACGTGCATGGGCTATCCGATTCCGGATCAACGCTGTGTCTATTCAGTGTTTCCGTAAAGTTGGCCTAATTTTAATTGCTTAGCTAAGTAAATTCTAAGCAAGAAAATTTTATGCAGTGGAAATTTATGTTTTATATCTACCATTATCAGGTAGACCAGACTGAATTAAAGCAAGTATAGTAAGTGTGCGTTTGAAATCTCTCGCAGAGCATAAATCTCTGTGCTCCAGAAATAACAGAGGAACTAAAATAATAGCTTTCGCAGATGGTAGCGTCATCTATGTCGTGGAAATAGACCGATGTACTTCGCCATCAACTACAACGTAGATCAATATGTCACTGAACTTCGGCTTACACCAGTTTGATGTTACATCAAGGTACCAAAGACGTAGGTAGCTCGCCAAGGCGTAGCGTAGTTTTATCCTCATTGCGCAAGCGCCAGGGTAGTACGCGAAATTCAAAAGTTTTTTTGCAATTTGCAGGTCAGTGATTTGCGACCAACCAATACAATGTTTTGATAAAATATAATCATTCATTATTAATTCGTGGCAAGTCTATGTACCACGTCCGGCCTGATACGACACGATTACCAAAGAACTATCTATAGTTTTGAAGGCCCGCTCCTGTGACGGTCAATAACACAGGCCCACAAAAAAAAGTACCCTGCGCGAAAGACAAGACCACCTGAACTTTATGTTTTCGCGGTCGCTGAGTCCGAATATGGTGCCAGAATAACGAAGTTGGTTCGCATTTTTTCAGAAATCAGCAATAATGCTGAAAATTTAAGTTTTTCGTATATGGTTTATGTTGTTAAATAAATGCGAAATTGCAATTGCAATGAAATGAATTATACAAAAATGGTCTCGCTAAATCAATAGAGTCTTTACTTAAAGTTAGAATCACCAATTGATTTCATATTTTCTCATCATAGAGGAAAAATGCTGAAAATATCGGATATTTGTCATTACACAGTATACGATCGTTGAAAATATTTTTTCAACATATCTCTCATAATGTCATCAGAAAAAAATGGCTATTCTGACTTTAAATATGAATTCAGTAGATCTAGAAAATATATTCTGAATGATTTTATTCACAACAACTGGTAATTTTGCATTTTCAACGATGGTATACTGTGTAATGACAAATATCCGATATTTTCAGCATTTTTCCTCTATGATGAGAAAAAAAAAATCAATTGGTAATTCTAACTTTAAGTAATGACTCTATTGATTCAGAGACATTTTTTGTATAACTTATTTCATTGCGCATTGGAATTTCGCGTTTTTTTAACAACATAAGCCATATACCTACGAAAAAATTAAATTTTCAGCATTATTGCTGATTTCTGAAAAAACGGGTACTAACTTCGCTATTCTGGCACCATATTCGGACTCAGCGACCCCGAAAACATAAAGTTCAGGTGGTTTGAACTTTCGCGCAGGGTACTTTTTTTGTGTGCCTGTGTAATTGGTAGGATTCTCATCACAGCAACAATCAGTATCTTAAACTTGTCAAAATGTGCGTAAATTATAGGAACTTCAGACAGATTAAGATGAGACTGACACTAGAATGTGATCTTAAATACAAATACAGAAATTGTCCCTCTCTCTCTCATGTCACAAGACTCATAATTACTTTGTAATCGTTCTTTATTAATTAAAATGTGCGACTCTTGCAATACTGTGGTCACCTAAACCTGGACCGCTGATTTTAACATAATAGGTATTATATTAGTAGGTACCTATTGCATATTGCTCGACTTCGAATGTAATTATACAAAGTGACGAATTTAATAAGAATGTTCAGAAGTGAGTGTAGAGTGCGCGGCGCGACAATTGACTTTGTTTTGTGTCGTCGTACCGCCGCGCCGCCGCGCGCCGTCGTGTCGGCTGCGGAGCGTAACTCGCGACTTTACAACCGTTCCGATGCTGATTTATACACGCTAACAAGACTAAAGTGATCTCTGCTTTATGTCTCCACTCGCAAATAAAAACGAGCATCACCGAGCAGTCGACAGTCGACAAAATGGCCACGCTTCACGGAATCAGTAATAATAACGTTACAGGGACGGGTTCCGCCGTTGCTCGCGACCGGCCACCGAGCCGACTGGTTTAATCCAACAACAAATCTTCACTCGATTAGTCCTCTTTAGACTTGTACAATTTATCGATATAAGTTATTGCCGCGCAAACTTGTAGCGATCATTCATCTCGGGCCCCGGGTGCTTTAATAATATAATTGAGTCGTAAAGAGAAAGCTCGTCACCGAAGCGTGTGTCCAATCCTACTGACGTGCAGCATGCAGAGCTGATGTGTTCTTTGAAATAACGCGGATTAATATGATCCTCACCAAATGCTCAGTAAGCCATCTGATGTAGTGCATAAGCCCGAGAGCTCCGTGCGCACACTGCCTGATCGCAAGTGAACAAAATAAAACGTTGGAAATGTAAAATAAGTAAAAGTCGTTTGTGAGCGATGAATTCGTTAGCAGAACGCGGTGATATATAATCGCTGTGAATGCGATCCATTAGTCTTCTTGTCGAGATTGTCGACCCAAATTATTTGTTACGAAAATACTTACGCTCTGAATAAGGAGGAGACGACCACGATATCATCGACAGACAAAAAGTTTAACAATAAAAACATAGAGTTAGTGCCCTCTGCGCCCAGCGTGAACAGGGCAGACAGGCTACGATATTATACCTATGAACAGTAAAGTGTGCCTATTTATGAACACCACTTACTGTCTGCGCCGTATATATCACGAACAAATGAACCAATTCCTATGGAAATGCTACTGTCGAACTTCTTATACCTACTACAAATAGATACAGAGGTCTTTGAATAACCAGCAAGAACAAAAAGCGAACGTTTTTAAAGATTGAACTGAAATAGCAAGGAGCTCAGCAGTAGGTACCAGTTTAAAAGCTTGTAAATAGAGAAGATATAGCTTTTTAATATACATTGAGTCTACAGTTAGTTATGTAAAGCTGCGCTCAGTAGCGGGGCGGTATCGGAAGCGCGCCGTGCAATATCGTCGATTGCACATTTCCGCGCGACGCTCGCCTCATGAATTTGGAAATCAGCAACAGTAATCGCTGTTTACTGCTGCTTTTATTCCTTCTACATTTATACGAGGAACCAATATATAAATAAGAAAACCTTCTAAATTCGTGCTTTGATTTGTACTTTTGAGAACAATGAATTACTTTGAGAGAAGCTGAAGCGAGAGTACCTATTTCTTGAGCGTATTTTCTGTGAAAGTTGGTATTCACAGAGTTTTATTCCTATCGAGTGATGCTTCGCGGATAAAAGGCGTTTAGTTGGATTTAATTGCCATGACTAGTGGGCGCTGAGGTTAGAATGAGCCTGCTGCAGGTATAGAAAAGATGAATGTATAGTTTTGAAAACTAATCGATCCGTAAGGTAAGTGTTCCTACGTGTTGGCAGCAGCGCAGCGGTCTGTCGTGTCATGCATGCCTCGCCGCACGATGACAACGCAATCTTGTGCGCCATGTGTGCGCCGGACCTTGCTTCTGTCGCAGATATCCCAACGACCGCCAGAACACATGCAGTGACTGTACTCTGCTGGGTTGAGACAATATTCAATTTACCTTTTTAAATTCCAACATACTTCAAAGAGTTTCGCTATATGAAATAATAGGTCTTTACCTATGAAAATGCCGTTTTGTATGAAAAAAGTTAAACGAATTTTTTCCATGTATTTTTTATTTGTATTAATCGAAATAATCACCCATGCAATCAATGCATCTTTGCCAACGCAGTGGCAGTTTATTGATGCCCTTCTTAAAAAAATCAGCTGGACGGGAGGCAACAAATTCTTCAAAGGCATTTTGTACAGCCTCTCGGGTATTGAATTTTTTTCCCGCCAAGAAGTTATCCAAATTCTGGAAAAAGTAGTAGTCTGTAGGCGCAAGGTCTGGTGAGTAGGGCGGATGACGGAGAGCTTCCAACCCCAGTTCTTGCAACTTGGAGACCGTCTGCTGTGCAGTATGAGGTCGCGCGTTGTCGTGCAGCAGCAGCGGAGACGAGCGATTGACCAATGCTGGTTGGAGATGTGCCAGCTTCTCCATCATTGAGTTCAGTTCTTCACGGTACACATCTGCAGTAATGCTCACCCCGTTTGGTAAGAAGCTGCGATGAATCACACCGGCGCTAGACCACCAAACAGTGACCATCACTTTTCTAGGGGTAAGTTTTCGTTTAGGGCATTGTTTAGGTGCTGAACCAGGATCCAACCAACTTGCTGAGCGCTTGCGGTTATCAAACAGAATCCATTTTTCATCGCAGGTAACAATGCGGTTCAAAATTCCTTCATTTGTGTGTCTGTTGAGCAGTGCAAGGCACGTCTCGACGCGTACTTCGCGCTGGCGATCATTGAGTTCGTGGGGCACCCATTTGTCAAGCTTTTTTACCTTGCCAATTTGACGCAAATGGACCAATATTGCTTTGACGCTAACGTCGAAAGCTGCTGCTAATTTAGCGGTAGATTGTGTATCATCAGCTTCCACAATCGCCTTTAATTCGTCACTGTCGACCAAAGTCTTCGGACGACCGCGTGGTTCATTTTTCAGGTCGAAATTTCCAGAACGGAAGCGAGCAAACCAATAACAGGTGGTGCGTTGGTATGTAGTGTTAGCTCCGTAAACGTCGTTCATGTTGCGTGCCGCTTGAGCCGCGTTGGTATGTAGTGTTAGCTCCGTAAACGTCGTTCATGTTGCGTGCCGCTTGAGCCGCGTTGGTATGTAGTGTTAGCTCCGTAAACGTCGTTCGTGTTGCGTGCCGCTTGAGCCGCGTTGGTATGTAGTGTTAGCTCCGTAAACGTCGTTCATGTTGCGTGCCGCTTGAGCCGCGTTGGTATGTAGCGTTAGCTCCGTAAATGTCGTTCATGTTGCGTGCCGCTTGAGCCGCGTTGGTATGTAGCGTTAGCTCCGTAAACGTCGTTCATGTTGCGTGCCGCTTGAGCCGCGTTGCTGCCACGACGGTACTCATCCACATCCACACTATCCACATCCACACTAATATTATAAATGCAAAAGTAACTCTGTCTATCTGTCTGTCTCGCTTTCCTGCTAAAACTACTGAACCGATTTAAATGAAATTTGGTACACAGATAGATTAGAGCCTGCGAAAGGACATAGGCTACTTTTTATCCCGGTAGTAAGTTCCCGCGGGATATTTTCCGACCTCCACGCGGGCGAAGCCGCTGGCAAAAGCTAGTATTCCATAATTACTCGAATTTTTTACGTATCCATGATGACGAAAAAGATTGAAATGCGATGAAAATGTAACACTAATCAATAAACAAATGACTACTTTTGGCAAAAGAATTCCATGATTTTAAAATAAAATTAATTTGAAATTAGAATTCTTAGACAAACAAAAATTATTTTGATTTGAAATGGCCAGTATTGCAAAACGGCAATTTCATAGGTAAAGACCTAATATAATCAGCCTTATTAAACGAAGGTAATACAAAAAAACTTACCTGAAAGATTAAATGAATATGGACCCGTGTCGTCAGGGGGTGTTGGTTGTGTCAGTCGCGCAGAAGAAAATTATAAGTTTATGAAATGAATTGTCGTGTTGTTGGTGTTTGTTGTCGTTGTTGTGTTGTGAACTAATTAACTGTGAATAATTCATCTTTTATTTAAGAAAAGCCAACATACTAATACAGTGCTATTAAAACTAAATGGCTTATGCTATGCGCAATACATTAAATCCCTGATCTCCAAACTAGAGGGTCTATTTTTTATATGGTATCGGTATTGATAGTAATAACTAATTGGTAGTGATAGTAATTATACGTGATTTTACAACTCTCTATCCATGTTTTGTCTTCGCTGTTCTATGTTAACTGTAGAACTACCCTCTCTAGAGAGTGAGCCGTCAGTCTGTATTGCTAGACGTCAGACGTGTAAACGTTTCTCTCCATTTATATGCAAATCGTCCCAGCGAGCAATTTTATAACATTAACTGTGACACTTGTAACTTAGTACAAGATGAGGTTTAATTTGTAGTTCATTAAGATAACCGTGTGACGGCACACCTAGATAGTGGATATAACGCAGTTATTAGTTAACTTGAATGTTGGCTAGATGTTTAATATTGACACCAAGTTGTTGCATACCTACTGGGCTCACTTTACAGGTTACTCACTGGTTCAGAAAGCACCGAGCAACATCAATACATTCAGTGATACCTCGAGAATGTTCGTCCATGTAGTGTTACACCAGTCACGTTACAAGTTGCACAAGCCTCCGCCCACCGGAGCTCATAGGAATACGTGAAAGTTCAATGAATATCTAGCAACAAATATATAATCTTCGTATAAACTAAATGTAAACAATAAATTGGAGCTGTTTATCTCAGATATAGTTTTCATTCATTAGCATTGAAGATAAAGCGCTATCCGCACGAGATGCGGTAACAATCGGTAAACTCCCACGCAAGCCCACGCCTTGTAATATCTAACACTAAACATGAACCACTGCGCTGGGAAAAAGTTATGAGAAAACAATTCTAATATAAATAAGAGGTTCCGCAACACGAACGCACGTAACATCAGAAACATGTTGCTAGTTATGTTTGCGGTGCTGTAATGATAATGTCCATTACTCACCCTCAATGACAGCTATATAAATGCATGGCTCAAAATATATTCAAAGTGTCCGGCGCGCGGCGGCGGGCTCGCGAGCCCCTGAGCGGGGGAGAGGCGCGTGACTCGACTGCGAAGCCCCGAATGAAGACGAGTTATCTGCTCGAGTGACCCCCATAAAACGAAACGTTCCTTCAGGATTGTGCCCCAAGTCTCATCGTTGAATTTTAAACAAACACGCTACTAGTATTTCAGTGATTTCCGAAACGTATTTCAACCGACTGCCGACTGTCGAGTGCCGACTACTGACTGCCGGCGACGGAGCGAGGGGAATGTGTAATGCGTTCGTCACACGCGCCACGGTTTATGCGTCTGTGTCATCAAACATTAAAAACCTACTGAAATACTATGTCTGAATCAAGAAACTTTCAGGAACACAGCATCAGCATTTTTACATTATGAAATCATAATATCCAAACAAACTGAAGTGTATTTCATTAATATTCTCTTGCCTAATAGAACTATGTATAAACATCATCGAATAAACATAGATATATCACATAAATTATGAACATGCGAAGTGTCGACTCAATAAATAATTCAATGAATCTGTATCTGTCGCCGCGAGTAACACACTTTGTACCAATCATAACTCAATTTCATGCATATCAATTTAGAGATACAGTTAATATTTATTGCTCTAATATAAGTACATAAATATGATAGAAGGTAGGCTGGAACCATTGCGTGGATCGTTTGGAGGACACGGTGGAGCAAACGGTGGAGGTGTGCTCTGCCTGGGCGGAGCACCACCGTGTTCTCGTGGAGGCGATCGGCGGGGGCGACCTCTCGCGTCCGGCCCTGGTGCGACCCATGGTACGGAGCGAGAGGGCATAGGAAGCCGTCACCTCCTTCTGCGAAGCAGTAATGCTCGCGAAGGAGGAGGCGGGGCGCGTGAGGGAGTGGCAGTCTCTTCGCCGTCACGTCCCTAGCCGCCGCAGGAGGAGACGCCCGGGGCGTCGGGAGTCGATCGCGGACTCCCGGCCACCGTAGGCGCGGGCTTGCGGGCGGCGAGCAATGGTTAGGTCACCACCCGGTAAGGACCAGGCCCGTGTCGACAGCGCGTAGTGTTCCACGCGCGTCTCAAAGAGATGTCAGCAGAACTGAAGGGGTCTGCTAGGACCGATGCCTGCCAGGGTCGCGAGATTTGTTCGAAAGAGATACCGTGGCCCTGGCACATAGGCAACTGAAGGAACACGGGTGGGTTTTAATCAGTAAAAGTCTGACACGCCCTTCCGCTCCACCCAAGAGCGTGAGACGTCATTTGATGATTCCCCACCCCTATAAAAAAGGTAGGCTGAAATCTGGATGGAATTTAATTTGAAGAATTTATTTTTACAGAAATGTACCTAATTAGGGTTCCGTTGCCAAATGGCAAAAAACGGAACCCTTATAGATTCGTCACGTCTGTCTCTCTGCCTGTCTGTCTGTCTGTCCGAGCCACTTTTTCGAAACTATAAGAGCTATGCTGTTGAAACTTGGTAAGTAGATGTATTCTGTACACCGCATTAAGATTTTCACACACAAATAGAAAAAAAAAACAATAATATTTGGGGTTCCCCATACATAGAACTGAATCTCAAAAAAAAATTTTTCAAACCCATACGTGTGGGGTATCTATGGATAGGTCTTTCTAGGAATTTAAAAATGATATTGAGGTTTCTTATATCATTTTTTTCTAAACCGAATAGTTTGCACGAGAGACACTTCCAAAGTGGTAAAATGTGTCCCCCCCCCCCCCCCCGTAACTTCTAAAATAAGGGAATGATAAAGCTAAAAAAAATATATGATGCACATTACCATGTAAACTTCCACCGAAAATTGGTTTGAACAAGATCTAGTAAGTAGTTTTTTTTTAATACGTCATAAATCGTAAACCACAATTTACCTTTCATTCAGTCAACTGAAATACCTATAAAAATTAAAAAAAAAAAATTAATTTCATAAACATAAAGCTTATGCATAAACCGTGAATACCTGCAGGTTTGAACGGAACCCTCGGTGCGCGAGTCCGACTCGCACTTGGCCGGTTTTTTTTTTTAGTGCTTCCTTTTAATGATGAAAAACAATGTTGAGGTCAGACGGTCGTTAAGATCAGCAGGTGTCAGCGTGGGCACGTTGTAAATACTGATGTCATACGAAATAACTAAAAGAGCCACATACACTACCTGAATATTCGGAAAACACATCGTTGCAGGAAAAGCAAGTCTTGTAGATCTTCTTTAGCTAAACTGAGCGGTGAGCCCCAAGTCGACGTCGCGCGTTAAGAAACGTGACGTCACTGACACTGCACTAAGGCTCCATTCATCGGCTAATTGACTGCTGTCTCTTTCATAGTACGAGTACATAGGATAGTGAATAGCATCGCACACGGTACTGGCACAGGTGACAAAACTCACATGTCTGTGGAACTCCATGGAGTATCTATGAGGACTGTTACTGTACTATGTCATCGATCAGCTAGGATGTCTAGTGGTTTGTTTGGGTTATTTGACAAAACCTGCCACAGTCTAGTGTTTAGAAAGTTTGCTGAGTTTATTCAATTAGTGATTTTAGCAGACTCAGTTGTTTATCATGACAGAGGGGTAATTGCGTAGATACTACACTATCAGTAGGAATCGGGTTCATTTTGACAGTTCCGCAACATTCATGGCGTTGTATATGTTGCTAAGCAAACAATTTTTACGAACATATGAAAGAATGGATGACAAATAAACCTCAAAATGATTCAAATTCTGATTAATAGTGTGTTACGCAATTAGGGTGCAGTCGATCTATTCTGTAATAATCTGAGCTGTCAATAGTGTCTATCCTATAGCGTCAGGTGGATGACGGCTCACTTTACCTTTTCACGTTGAGTTGATTAGAGAATAGACGGGCAGGGTATTATGTCCACGTGTTTTTGTTTTGTGGGTGGATAATCATCGAATAACGGCGTGTCAGACTTTTACTGAATAAACCCACCCATGTTCCTTCAGTTGCCTACATGCCAGGGCCACGGTAACTCTTTCGAACAGATCTCTTGACCCTGGCAGTTATGTCCACGTGCTACGGAGCTACGAGGTTGATACGATCACAGCTACAAATACAATACTATAGATGTTGACTCTGCGTTTTATAACTGTGATAGGCCGTTTTATGAGCATGAAGTGAAATCTGTACGAATCATAATGTGTTCTCAAAAATATAATAATGGGGGGGCTGAGTACCTAAATTTAAAAGATGTGGAGTCTCTCAAATAAGTAGAAATCATACACATGTTCGTTTTGAAAAAAGGTGATTTACCCTATATAATACTTTGCGAGACACTAAACGCCCCAGACATAATAACAATAAAACTGCTATTGTGTCTTTTTCAGTGCCCTTCAACCCATTAACAATTACTTACATCCAATAAGTGAGAGTCTCAGATATTTTTTTGCGATTGTATCGCAAAAAAATATCGTTAAACGGAAATGGAAACGGAAACGTTAAACGGAAATGTACATTCTAAAAATCTATTGGTCGGTTGGCATAAATATACCTTAAATATAAGGAATAAAAATAAAATTAAGAACTCAAAGCAAACTTCGACAAACTAAAAAAAAGTGTCTTGTAATAAGCCTTAAAAGGCGTCCACAAACAGGCGCGATGGGATATTTTCTAACACGGGCGAGGCCGCGAACAAAGCTGGTATTATTTATAATAATTTGTACAACTTGTATTAGATAAGTGTAATTATAATTGTGCTTAAGTGCTGGAAAAGTGTTAGCACAAAACGTTTTTAGTTGATGCTTTAACAAATATTTAAGTAGAAAATAAATGATAGTGGTTAGGTGAGGCATGAGCTATCTGTCTTATAAAGACATACAAATACATGTTTAGATTAGATAGAACGTGTTCAAAGCAGTACACCGCCCTGTATAGCCCACCCCCGCAGTTAGTTCTAGGTCATAGGTTTGTATTTCAGTTTTTCTTCTGGAGTGACGTTTCTCATTTTCCGGTACGATGGCCCAAAGCGATTGTATGTCTTGTTGTCCTTCACAACTACGCTTTGCAGATTCTGTAATAGGAAATGATGTAAATTACCTTATCAGAGTAACTACGAGTTAAATCTCCCATTCGTCTTGTCAAATATAAATGTAAACGTTTCAGAATCAAAATATTTTATATCACATACGTACGACGTTTCGTAAGTGCCCAGGGTTTACCTCATGGGCACTTATGAAACGTCAGAAGCTAGGTGCACCGTTCCAATTTGTTGATTCCTATACAAAAGAACCGGCAGAAACTCCACGGTTACTATTAAAAATAAATGGTCATATATTTTTTTCCATATGGTATATCAATTTATAATCTTTTTTTTGTCACGTAATTGTCTATAGTAGCTTTTAAAAGCAGTCTTCTGAAAATTAGGATTCGATTTCACAAAAACATTTATTTCATATAAGTATAATGAAGGCAGTGTCAGAATTTTTAAGCTCTTAAAGTATGGTTGACAGCTGGTAGTACTGTCTAGATTACACATTGCTCTAATACATTTCTTTTGCGCTTTAAATACAGATTCCTTATCAACTGCATTTCCCCAAAATATAATACCATATCTTAGGGCAGGTGCAACTAGTCCGTGATAAGCAGCTAATACGGCTACTTTATTAACAATTTTTGAGAGTTTGTACAGAGCAAATGAGGATTTATTCATTATTTTGCAGATATTATTCTAAATGTGTTTTCCATGTCAGTTTGTTGTCAATATTAATTCCTAGAAAAATTGTATCTATCAAAGAATTTACTATTTCGCCGTGGTAACTAACATTTATATTTTTTTGTTGACTTCTCTGATGAAAGTGTATGATTTTCGTTTTGTCCATATTTATTTTAAGATTATTTTCGTTTAACCATTGTATTATTGTTTTTAAGATATGGGAGGATAGTGAAGGCCTGTCAACAAGTAACAGATAACTAACAAAATAGAAAATGGTCTACAAATCCACAGCCTACAACGTTCTCTTATTCACAAAATATTAAAGTAACTTTTTAACAGATTAAATTGTTACCTACATATAGCCGGTACTTATAACATTTTATATCTCTAGCGGTGTAACGCTCGTGTTGGCCACCGCATGCGGCGTCACGTAGCTATAACTGATCGCTCGCTAATGATAATTAAAATCAATAGCATCGCTCCGGCTGCTTGTCGTGAAGGTTGGCTCCATGTGTAATGTGTAGTACCTAAGTGATGCTGTGACCGCGATGAGTTACTGTAATGAGGGGCTCGTGACCGAGACTAACTAGGTGACTGTTTGTTGTGTAATATATTAGTGCTACGCGGAAGGCGGTACTACGGACTATTGATATTCCTCTAAAACTGTGAACGTCTGGGGAGCTGCAATAACCTAAGGAATGGAAAGCTGTTTTACCTGGTTTCTAAACAAAAAAAAGTATTATCTACTGAACTTGGCACCCTTTTAGATCTAAATTCTTTTGTCCGAGCAGTCGGTAATCACGCATCTTCTTAACTTGGCTCCCATTTTCACACTTATGTTTTTGATGGGATACCTATTTCAGCATCACGATCCACGAGTGTTATTAAGAATCATTTGCTAATGTGTGGTGCTATGGTGGTGCCCTATCTGACTACCTACATTCTATTCCTCCATATTGTTGTCTTACGGAATATGGCCGCACGCGCAGGCCATGTCGCCAGCACATGCGCGCGCATATCGCAGCGTGTAACACAACACCAGTTTATGACCGTGGACTGTCCAGCAGTGAATATTCACAGACATTACCTAGACAAGTATTGATATCTCTTCAGTTCACAAATATTAGTAGGTACGTTATGTACAGATGTCTCGTTTGCAAGCAATAACAGTAAAGCAAATTAGAACTTAGAATTAAATAAAATTGAACCTACCAGTATACAATACTACACTAATGTACGCGGAAATACTACCCAGATAGTTAAACATTTTCATCGTTAAATCTATTATTTAAGTAACATAAATGTGAATGGCAGACGGCACGTGTACCCTATTCTGTTATTGCGCAAGAGTTTCCTGTGAGTTGTAGGTGAGCAAGCGTTTCAGCGACTCGTACAGGTAAGTAGTTTACACAGCTCAGTACCTATATATGTAAACTGATAAACCTGGCGGTTTCTTTTGTTATTCATTTGTTTGCTACATTTTTATAAATATTTGTACTTTATGTAAACTTTGTATTATTATTTTATTACATGAATATTTACTTTGCGAAGTATTTTTAGTATTGTTAGTTATAAGGTAATACATACAAACCTAGGTAAGTTCTTACAAACGTGCATACAAAAATAAAAACATTGATCATTTAGTCGGCAAAGCAAATGTAGTTACAGTCTAGTCTTTATAACAACAAAAGTTTAGTCTTTAGTGCAACAGCTTGCAGGAGACTGATGTACGCAAGTTAACCGGGAGAGGCGCGGGGTCGGACAGTATAACATTAACAACGTCTACATGTGTCCAATATGCCACATAGAATGATGACACTTAATTTTCATAAATGCGTTCAATAATGTCAGAATCACTGACACACTTACAATCGCGATTAATCGGATCTGTATTTATGAAAGAGTTTAAAGACAACCGTTTTGTTTTGATTCCAGCGTGTGGCGCGTTGACGTCACCCGCACCGACACGTGGAGGTGAGGCGGTGCGCGGCGCGCGCTAACGCTATTGTCACGCCGCACCGCGCCGCCTCGCACGCCGCCGCCGAGCACACACGTACGGCAGTGGGCACAGAAGGTCCACACCATGCAGTGCCAGCACCTAGCACGCAGACGCACCTAACTGGCTTTTGAGCGAATGACACAAGATGTCTTCTTACGTTTTACTTTAGCTTTTATAAAAGTATGCTTGAACTACATAGTTAGCGACATGACATATCTCTGTGATGCCAATATCAGGCTGCATGCGCCAATATAACAAAATCTTATTGCTAATTTGAGGTAACTCGTTAACCAATGTCCATGGGCTGATTCCCAAAACCCTTAAAATATGAAGCAGAAGAGAGTGAAGATATTAAAGGAGAGTGAGCCTTACCCTACTTGAGGGAACTGTTGTGTATGTTAAGAATATAATCAGGGTTCCATCGTTGCTTACAATGAAATATTAAAAAAATTGGTCCTTGTAATATACAATAAAATAAACTATAATTCTACTACTTAAAATTATTACCGAAACTATATTTATTTAAAAAATCATATTAAACAAACCCCTAATAACATCAGATATAGCTAAGAAGTATACCCAGCATAGAAAATCCAACAGAGCGCATCCCAGCACGACGCACAATCAATTGTTTGATTTTCAACGGTCGACGCTAACCAGTGCGTTGAAGAATTGTTAATGTTAATTGCAATGCGCGAAAATATCCCGCAGCGATATTTTTAGTTCTGAGCGATCGTGGACCGAGTGGGTCTTCTGCACGTAGTCGTTAGAGCGTCATCACATGGGCGCGCGATAACTGCGTTAACGCGGCCGTCGCCACTCCCGACTCACTCCAGACAATCGCATCACCTGTCTACTTACATCACGGATCGGATGGATGCTCATGGACGTCACGTGAGAGCGTTTGTTGTACTAGAAAGTATCGAAAATAGAACAGCTTGGCTCATAGATTTATACCGTCATTTCCTCATTAATAGCTTATCTATACACGATAAGTTTTTATCCAGTGCGCAAACTGTAACCATGAATTCAGCATATCATTCGTGACCTCCTTGCGCAGAAATTTTTCGTCAGTTTTACAAAAAAAAAATGAAAATCAAAGAAAAATGCAATACCTACAGGGTCAAAATGTATGGAACAGCAGATTTTTTTTTAAATATCCGACGAAAATTTTCTACGCTGGGGGGTCTAGAATGATATGCTGAATTCATGGTTACAATTTGCGCACTGGATAAAAACTTATCCTGTATATATATAAAATTCAAAGTCCTGAGTGACTGACTGACTGACTGATATATCAACGCACAGCCTAAACCGCTGGTCGTGGAGACGTGAAATTTGGAGGGTGTGTTCTTTGTGAGGAGTAAGTATCCACTTAGAAAGGGTTTTTAGAAATTCCATTCTTAAGAGGGTGAAATGGGGGGTTGAACACGGGCGAAGCCGTGGGCAGAAGCTAGTTTTATAATAAAATAGAAAGTAGCTGACACTTATTTATTCAATTAATGCATGGAGCAATAACTAGCGCTAGGTACACCTCGATTTATTCATACTAACGTTCAAGTACCTGTCCATTATCTCCATAGACTGCCACATGGAAGGTTATATAAAGTTCATATATAATGTATGTATCTAATGTAGGGAATTAAAGTTGTAACAGTAATCGTAAGTTCCAGAAACTTACAAAGCTCATTATCTTAACGCACTTAGTAGACAGTAAGACGTGTTTTATTTACATAGCCGAAGCGTTGGCGTAACTTCCAATACAATAATAATCAGATATCTAAAGACAGTGTAAACTACTGCGATCTAAGAAGGTGCTTAACACTATACACCTGCCCTTAGGTACTAAAGATTTTGAGTATTTTGAATTGGAGTCTTTAACGTAGGTAGTAGTAAAATGATCACGAAAAGTGAATACGTTTTTGAGTACCGGGAGTGTCAAAAGAAATGAAATCAATCATAGTTAGCCTTGCGCCAACAATGAAATTCTGACATGTGAGGCGAAATCCTGATGGATGGCAACCCTACAACGCGGCGCGGCGCGGCGCTAATTGGTGACGCGCGGGCACGGCGCGGCGGCGCGCGGCGGCGGCTACGAGCGCCGCTGTAGGCCACGCTGCTTAGTATAATAACGTTGACCGTACGACGCGACCACGTAATAAAATCGACGTAATCCACTCCGCGTAATACTTACTTTTGTTTATAACGATTCGCATGCGAGAGATCCTCCGCGCAAGCGGCGCGTCACCGGAGCTGCAGCCGGGGACCCATAATATGCCCATCTTATTTTATGCCTCATTATATTTTTCAATCTGAATTAAAAATACTTTTGCGTTATGGAAATGAACTCTGACACAATAAAGTTGAACTCGCATTGTTTGCTAATAAAAACTTTACCGACTCGCGAATATAGCGTTATAATTATAACCGATTCGCACGGACGTGCATGCATCAGGGATGGCCTCGCACCGTGCGGTGCTTGAGAATGTCATTTGCACCAATTATTGGCAGACGGTTATTATTCTTGTCGCAGATAATATGGACATCAGGCCGCGCTACCTATGATCCTATTAATTGCCTAATTGAGAATGCAGACACCTAGCCGCGCCGCTATCTTCGGGTCGTTCCACCACTCTGTAC
The DNA here is from genome assembly GCA_947507805.1 of Aporophyla nigra. Classification (NCBI taxonomy): domain Eukaryota; kingdom Metazoa; phylum Arthropoda; class Insecta; order Lepidoptera; family Noctuidae; genus Aporophyla; species Aporophyla nigra. The sequence continues at coordinate 25,511,306 of OX382300.1, read as the reverse complement.
AAGTCTTGTATCCATTACTGGGCATGTGCACGTAGCTATCTCCAATTACCGTTCACGGGCGGCTACGTACGTGGAGAGCACGCGGGATCGTCGCCGGGAGCGTACCTGTGTAGCGGGAGCAGTAATTGAAATAGCGCGAGTTAGGTAGACGCGGCGCACTGAATTCATTAGATGGATATCATCGGCTGCGTTCGGCTGCGGTCGGCTGTGGTCGACGGCGGTCGGCTGCGGTCCGCTGGTAATCAGCTTGTTTGTCGTCTAGTTAGCATTGTTTAGGGCCTCACGATATGTATTTCCAACACGGTGGACCACTCGTGTTGAAGTTACTTTACGTTCATTTAGAAAGGGCAGCTAAGGGGCAGGGCTAACGAGAGAAATAGAATTGTGAAATCCCCGGCATTTACGTAACACAATTCCGAGGTAAAACAAGAACTTAAGGAAAAGGTATGTCAGCAGGGTATAATAATAGGTACTTGTACTGAGTTGTAGTAGGTACCTACATAAGATAATAATAATTTAATTATGGTAAGCTTGTGTTCGCTCCCCGAGGCAAGCAGCGTGGAACGTAATGATGATGGGCCGTCATTACATTATTCGTAGAAACAGTTTGATGTGGGAAGTGGTTCACAGATTATAAGAATAAAGTAATAAGAGCAGTAACTGTGCACTAATAGCATATAATCAGTAAGTGAGGCTGACACATGTCATACGTAATCAAATATGAATTAGGGTGGCAGAGCACTGAGCGCTGAGCGGACCACTCCGTAGAAAAAACAGAGAGTCCATATTAAACGCGTATTTCTAGTCCATACGAATAAAAAAATAAATTGTAAATATCTACAAACCCGACTGCGTGGAAAATGAACTTTTAGAAAGCAATAAAGGTCTTTATTGTTTTTAAGAAGATGCCTCCGTCTGCATGAGATGGCCTATGGTATTCAGTTTAATATGATGTATTTTTTAAATTTAACTTCTCATACCGTCGAGTTTTTTATTTTATTTATTAAATTTATTTTAAATTTTGTACTTTTTAGTTATAATGTGATATATATATATGTATTTAATGTCAATAAGACCTATTTTACCATTATAAAAACCTTAATCGCCGCTTTGATAATAGTTTTGTTTTTTTTTTGTGAGATTGTCTGGTTACCAACTTTAAATCAATATAGATCCTAAATAGTCATTCAAAATTAAAATCTATACCAATATAATACTATAATGCGAAAAGACTTTTTCCCCAACCTAATATTATAAAGCTGAAGAGTTTGTTTGTTTGATTGAACGCGCTTATCTCAGGAACTACTGGTCTGAATTGAAAAAATCTTTTTGTGTTGGGTAGCCAATTTATCAGGGAAGGCAATAAGTTATATAACATCACGCTGCAACCAAGAGGAGCGGAACAGTAATGAAAAATGTTGCAAAAACGGGGAAAATCGCACGGGTAGGCGATTCGACGCGACAGGAAGTATCGGGTAACAAGAAATTTAACGTGGACGAAATCACGGGCAGAAGCTAGTTACAATATAAACCTATTCAATGATACCCCACCTGACATAGTTCGACTATATATTTTACTTTTTCAAAATATGACGCCTGATTGTCGTCACAATGAATATTACTTACTGTCATGTCCGTGACACTCGAAGATATTTATGTTATAACGTTGACTTTTTGTTATTTATTTTAGGATTTTTCGTTCCAAATTACATGTAAAACGTAAAAGTTAAATAATTTTAGCAAGCTATTTATGAAACCTTTTACTTTAATAGTGGTAGAGACTAGAAAATATAATACAAAATTTAAAATTGGCCAGTTTATTTTTTATAGTTTTGATATACTCAGTGCCAGTCTGATAGCTAGAACGAATATAGCGACGCCTCTCAAGCTAAAATCCACTAAGCCGTTTAGGCTACAGGGCATGCCAAAACAATATGCATACATACATACACACAGAAAAAATAACACTCCTTCTCTCCTGCATTCGGGTTAAACTCATATTATTATTAAATAAGGAACACAATTTTTCCAGTAAACATATCTGACTTGCTAATTCTTGCCAATTCGTACTGTATCCGTAGTACAAAAGTAGACATTTCTATCATTATTATTAAATAATGGGCTAGTTTGTCCCCGGTGGTCCTTCTGCCCACATCGTTGCGTGGTCACCGCAGCTTGACTCGAGCCGAATTATAATAGGTCGGTTTAAGGCAAAGTTATCCGGGATTAGGATTAAGTATGAACTTGCTAAGTTGCCGGCGCGCGGCGGTTCTAACGCCGCACAGTGGATCGTAAAAGGCTCTCGAAGACATAACTAACTTAAATGTTAGTGTCCGTGCTTTTCTTTTAAATGGCTTCTGATAGCCAGTATCATGCTAATTAGTGTATTATATTATAATCGGATAAACATTTCAATGTGGAAATGGTATCAAAAATAATATCCTAATAATACCTTACACACAAGATCTACCGCGGTTTTTTTTTAAGATCCTGGAATAGTTCTTCATTAAATACCGAGGATTGTTGCTACTAGACCCCTTAAAGTGGTCAATTTGCCTTCATCGACTCCGGTCCAAACTTTCCATCACCTTGGTCAGACCATCGTGATGGCGACCGGCCGGAATTATATTTTTTGTAACTAATATATGCTTTATATAGAAATACACACGTTATATGTTGTGTCTAGTTAATTTAAAAAAAGAATTTAAAAGATATATTTTAGTATTTTAAATTTAATCAAAAAAATGCCCTTATAAAGAATTCTACACAATGACTCTGATATTTTTAATATCAGAGTCATTGTAGAATTCTCATTGATGAAATCTCAAAAAAAAAAAAAAAAACTTTCATTAGCGGCGAGTAACAAAACACATGCTAATTAATTAAGAGTACTTACCTAGTAGGTAACTATACGTTGAATTAATGGGGTTTCTCAGTAAGCACTCAAAATGTTAACATGATATTCGCTATTCAAACCCATTTCAAACAAAAACTTTAAGTTCTTATGACTACAAGAGCATTTTCCAATCCACTGTGTGTCGTCGATTCGCGCAGGCGAGGCGAAACGAACGCATTCACTAACCGCCATCTAACGGCTAACTTTGTGACTTATTATAATACAAGTTAGCACTAGAAGGACGTTACAGAGTTAATATTAATTAAAGCAGAAGCAAGAACCTTGTTTAGTGAGTAATCATCAACTTTACTAAGAGAAACACAGGCGTGTATTTGCTAATTGATATTCACCGCAACTGGACCCGTAATATTTACTAGTAATAGCGTAGTGTGCCAGCAAACTGACGTGATGAATTGTGATCTGAATTCTTGAAGAGAAGAGTCTAAATACCTACCTAAGGCAGCACCGCCCATGGACAGTGTACTATGAAGAACTACTGAGAACACTCTCGCGAAGCCGTAGGTCAGGTAGTATAGGAGACGAAATAAATATTCTACCATGAAGGTACATTTGTTTCATCGCAATATATTCTGTACCTTTAACACGTCAACGCCGTCACGTCGCCGTGACGTACAGTGACGCGTCACGCGTGTAATCGCGTCGTAAATCATAGTCGCACGCTAAATATTAAAATCCCCCGCCGCGACATATTATTACACCCTCTACATATAAATCTGATAGGAGGAAGCAATCTAGAGGTGACATCTAACTCTAAGGGAAAATTTAAAATACGTTGTAGGATTTTTTTTAAGAATTTATGCCAAGCACAGCAAAGTACGAAGATTGATCAATGAAACGATGGCAACATTCATTAAATAATACTACTTACAAAACTATAACCAGAAATTTATCAGATTCCATAATTCTGATCTACAGTTAAGTGGAAATTAGGTTTCCGACCAAACATTCCAACAATTCGTCGGACGGAATGCGGAGCAGAATCCGACGCAGAGGCAACTCTCAAATGACAAGTCCCAAGTTAACATTTTTAAGAAGTCTGACCAACATCCGTCAAATACATCAATATTGTATTGCTGTTCATGTGAATAGCTGCTGCATTCCATTAATGAATGGCTCGTTACCGGTTACCCTGACCGGCAGACGAGCCGGTAAACAGGATACACCCACGTTCCATCATCGTTTCCTTTCACTACGATGAGATAATTGTGTGTTAATTAAGTGACAGTCTCGTTGGTGTAGCTAGCGGTTTGCAAGATAGGCTGCTGAGCAACGAGTCAAAGGTTCGATTCTCAAATCGACGAACATTTAATTGGGTTTTCCTGTTTTCTTTCTTCTTGGGTTTTGTTCTTTCAGAATTTCACAGCAGCAGTCAACATCTTAAAAACTATTGTAAAACTTTTCAAAAGGATAACTACGGAGTTTCTTGCATATTCTGCTCCACGAGAGACTATAATTTGGAGTAAACTTTATTTCCTTTAGATTTTAAAATTCAAGAGTGCCTGTTAATGGCCAGTTTTATTGTAAAATGGGCCAGTTTTTAACCTCGATCTTGCCTGATGGAAAGCGATGGATGAGGTCTATGATGGAACGCGCAAGTCTAGAAGGTACCTGTGCACTCATGTTTTGAAGGCTGACGGGTTATACGTGGAGCTGGAAGGGAACTCACATGCTAGCAGAGAGTTATACGTGGAGCTGGAAGGGAACTCACATGCTAGCAGAGAGTTATACGTGGAGCTGGAAGGGAACTCACATGCTAGCAGAGAGTTATACGTGGAGCTGGAAGGGAACTCACATGCTAGCAGAGAGTTATACGTGGAGCTGGAAGGGAACTCACATGCTAGCAGAGAGTTATACGTGGAGCTGGAAGGGAACTCACATGCTAGCAGAGAGTTATACGTGGAGCTGGAAGGGAACTCACATGCTAGCAGAGAGTTATACGTGGAGCTGGAAGGGAACTCACATGCTAGCAGAGAGTTATACGTGGAGCTGGAAGGGAACTCACATGCTAGCAGAGAGTTATACGTGGAGCTGGAAGGGAACTCACATGCTAGCAGAGAGTTATACGTGGAGCTGGAAGGGAACTCACATGCTAGCAGAGAGTCCCCACACTTTGGCCGTGCGCATAATAAATGTGGAGAAGCGCTAAGTACGACTGATCCGTAGTTGGGATATCAAGAAAGTGAGGATGGTACCCGGTCCGGTAGTAGAACGGAGATGGTGGGATCAGTTCGTGGAGCGTATTCGTAGTTGCACATACTCTCCGTAGACTTGATTTGACAGTCCGTTGCAATACGTTATTACTCTCTAAATATCTCTGCCTACCTACATTGTGTCCATATAATTGAGCTTTAAGGTGAGCTGTAAGCACTGTGCCGCAGATCATAGTTCATTGCTTGTTCGGTGGGTCATAAATCGCGGCGGTCTGCAGCGAGCCGGCAATGTCGTGAGGATTCATTACACCTTGACCAGGGGTAATTGAAATATCTGCAAACTTGACACGTAGTGTGAATTAGTTACCGTGTGTACGGACACAGTCACTGTTTCAACGTTGGTTCAGAAAACATTATACAGGAGTTAACGTCAACATCTAAAACTATCTGCAACATTAGCTGAACCCTTTACGTCTTTTCAGAAATTAACTTAAGGATTATTGTTTACATAATAATACGTTTTAATTCAACGAATCACTTCATCACTACACAGAATAATAGTATTTAATTTGATAGTTGATGAAGTCATTCGTTTCGAGTCGGCAATATTTTATGTAACTAACTCAAGAAATAGTTTGCTCTATTGACGTCAGAACTTCGAATAGCCGAATAGTCCTTGACTCTTTCTAGTTTTGTCTTTGAACATATAACACATATTATTATCACAATTGAACTTTTAACTGATGATTTTTAGAATTTCTGTTTGTTCTAAGTTATTTACAACGTTACTGGATACGATTACGTGAAATCAAAACAGTTTTGATTAATAAAAGTAGTTATTTAAACGACGCACGGCACAAATATCAATCATGGCCATAGTGAACACACCACAGCTGCTTAACTTTCCTTAGTCACATTTTACGAGCTCCACTAGTTGATAAAAGTGTACTGTAGTGTATAATGTCCCGCCACACTGATTAATTATTAAATCCGAAACGCGATACCATGAGAGCTAACAATACCGTAATTCAGGCGAACCTTTATCTCTGGCGGCTGAAAACACGGTGTTATTGTAAGATATGCTGCGTGCTGGATGTAAGCTAGCGGCCGAGCTGCGTGCAGGCGCACAGGTTATCGTCTGGCCACCTTCATTAACGCGGGCTACGGCTACTTACACCGCGCACACCTGCGCCACGACACACGAGAACAGGCAGAAGGACCACTTGTCACAACGCACACACGCACTAACACGACAGTGTCGGTGAAACCAAATAGCCACCTGGTAGTACGCAATGCTTTTACTTCTTCCATGTTTTGTGCATGTGTGTATCTTCTCTTTATCTGTTGATGTAGACCTTCTGTTTGTCCCAATGGTGTGGTGCTCTCTATCCGGCGCGGTGTTCGCAAAGAGCACGCCCCGCGAATACTTTACGATCGACCAGAGGATAACCACCTCGCGGCTTATTCGACACACCGCTCTAATAAGTAAGAGTGTGTTCATTAAACTTATCAACTAACGGGAGTTTACGGTAAACACCGCTTTCAGAGCAGACGTTTATAATGCCTACCCATTGCCAGCAAATGTAATCGTATAATATCATTTGGTGCAAGATTCTAAGGTTGATATATTTTATCAATTAGCAGAATCCTATGGTAAGTTGGAGCAAGTGTGAAGTTAAGCCAAAAGTGTGAAGTTTTCAAAGAGAATAAGAATATTGAAATTGTATAGACAAAGACAGAAGAAAACATTTTAGTATTTACTTCATTTATTTATTTTTCAACAATACAATACAAACTAACACTTAAATAAATATATTATGTACAATTAAATAAAGGTAAAAAAAAGGAATGAGCTCACTGGGCATCATAGAGTTCGTCCGCATCGCTGTCGGTGGGAAAAGTGCCCAGAAGGCTGGCAGCGTTGCCACGTTGGATGGCAATGCTGATTCTTTGACCTAAAAATAGGCCAGCCCTCTGGTCACGTGAAGATTCGGCCAACCGCTTGGCATTTTATTGTTAAAATTATCACAAAAGTAAAATTATCGAATCACTTGTTCACGAAGTCTATAGCTTTATGACGTCATGAGCATTGTTTTAGTTGCTTATGGTAATAACGCTGGACCCTGTCAGGGTGGCGAGATTTGTTCGAAAGAGATACCGTGGCCGTGGATTAGGCAACTGTAGGTGGGTTTTATGTAGTAAAAAACTGACACGCCAGCCCGCTCCACTCTTTCTTACTTTGAATCAGTGACCATCTTTGCAATATTCAGGTTTACATTATTTACTTTTGCTAGTACTCTGAATCAGCTGCTGGCTGCCAGTAACCCAGTTAGTAGCTACAGATAACATTGTTGTCTCGCCGCTCGGCGCCACCACTAGCTAAGTTACAGACATGTCTGGATATACAAGGAAAGTTCCAAGTTCCAGGTGCTAACTACGTCACTTAACTAGGTGTTAAGCTGTGAATTACTTCTTCTTACGTGTATTCTGTTAACATTAGTTAGGGCAACTATCTGATAAAAACGTAAACAAATGAATTAGAAAACGTATACGTCGATGCCAATATGTAGTGTCACTTACAAATTGAGTGCTGTGATCTGATTAGTAATGCTTAAGCACGAAATTCTAATTTAAATCACCGTAAAGATGTGTTTCTTTGATGATTTAGGTTAATTTTATTACCTTAATTTTCGTTATTGATTTTTTAATTACAATGAATAATGTTAGTCAATCAATAAATATTGGAAAAGTGTAGAGGATTTAAAGTTGAAACCACTCACTAAAAGGAATTTGTACTGAATATCTGTAAATTCCACTTTTGAAACCATGTTGGTGATCGTAGATTATCGTGATCCTGAAAGAAAATATGTCAAAGAAAGGAAGAAGATGAACTGATCTCTGTGTGTATCCGTGCCGTGCCCTGCCAGACGGACGGGCGCTGTCGCACGGCGCGCCAGACCGACTGGCCCTTGTCGCCTGTTGACACAATTAATTCTGGCTACGCTTGCAAATATACTCGGCAATACTGTAATAGACCCACAAGTAATGTCCTACATTCCTCTATCAGAACGTTCTCGCACAGCTAACGCCAGATTTCGTGGAAGTTTCGCTATCGGCTTTTTGAAATGTCAATATTTCAAATACTTAAACATTGTGATTAAATACTTTTATTATACGAGAATATGAGTTGATTTTTATAGAGACCCTACACGTCGCTGAATGCCTAACTAGTTGTTACGCATTCAGCGTTTCATAATATTACAAAATATTTATTTTGTGATAATAATAATAATATTTTTGAGCTGTAATTATAATAATATCATGTGTGTAATCATACCGGTTCAGTTATAACTCCATGCGGCTGATTTCCCTGAAGATTGTGCGGTAATTACGTTAAAATTAATAAGGGAGTTATTAGCGGGCTTATTAATATTGGCTTGTTTCCGGTTACATATACTTGTAATCTTATTAAAAGCATTTATTATAAAACAACGTACGAACGTTGTACGTAGCTCCTCCGTGACGTGCGGTGACAAGCACGCTTGACAATACCGAGGTCCTAGATTCAATATTCCGAGCAATGTTTGAGTTGAAAATAACGCCCGATTGTGGAAAGAAGCCCGTCCCTACTTATTACAAGAGCTATATACAGTTTCGGCGATATTGATGTCAGTAGGTACACTGCCTTTACGAACGGGAACGGATTCGACACACAAAGTACCAATAGGTTTTCGTAGACAATAAGAAACCACTGTAGTACAAAGTTGGGGGTGCTTTGAACTTCAGTAAGATTTCCTCTCATTACAATGGACCGGTGCAAAGCTGAACGAGATCAATAAACTTGGAACAAACATGTTTATCAAATACTTCTTAAACAACTTGACTGTAGTTCCCTACGCACGTAATAACGCTACTGTACGTGTCTAAATCCTAGTTACCTAGCTACTTTATATTTATTAGAATTGAAAAATCCAAGTAAGCGCGCATTTTTTCGCCACTTCAGTGCAGTGAATACCAATTTCCATGTGCAATGTACACAACTGCATATTGATGGGAGCTGCCTCAAGATTGATTTGAAAGCTATACTTTCATACGCTTTCCTTAAAAACAAAGCAGTGCAATGCGGCGCTGAAAATTTAAAACAGACAAAAACTAGGAGCGGCGCAGAGCGGGCGGGAACAGCTCTCTCGAAGCTTTGCGAATATAAATTACTATTGTGCGGCAAAAAATTAAACTAGCGAGATAAACGGGCAGTAATAAATTTGATCACGTCCTCGAGGACCACTGCACCCCGGGCCCCTGGCTCTGGGCCCCGGGCCCCGGCTGTAGCAATAGAGACGGTTGTCTTTGTTCCTAAGGGTGAGTAGAAAAACTTAACGCGCGATGATCCCTGCTTTGAGTGTGCTCACACAGGCTCATGGAATACAGTAGGTTCACTCCGGAACTGAGCAAACGAACACTGTCACAGTTTCGGATTTCCAATAAAAAAAAATCGCGTTCATCTTTTGCAATTTCTTCACTGGGTTTGGCCGATATTGTACATTGATATCTTCCAGAACATTAAACTTTGCCATTCGATGCATTTTGTGTTATTATACTAAGCGACCATCGAGGCTTCGATGACTGATAAATGACTGAACTTGTTGCCCAACTTTCGAGCTCGAAAAATGCTTTCGCTCTGGTAATTGATAGCACCGGTATTATCTGAATCAAGTTATTTGTAAACTGTAGTGAGTTTTTATCGACGATAACAGTTGAAACTAAGTGCACCTTTTGTGCAAGTTTTTCTAATGTCCCGGCGAATAACGCGCGTCCCCGACGACGCGTCGCGCGTACCAAATTACAAATCAGTACACACCCTTGTCCCGACGGACTGAAGGCGAGGCGGGGGGAGACGCGAGGCGCGGAGGGGGGTCGCTTATTGATGGCTCGTGTTACTGAACGCGGTTACCTTGATTATCTGTGTGTCCGCGTGTGTGACGTGACAGTTACAAAGTAAGAAATACGACCGTCCGCACAATGGAGGGTCAGCTTCCGATGTCGTTAACACCACAATTTGTTCAGCAGAATTCGTCACCATTTTTTTTTTGTTTTCATATCAATTTCGGGTGTCTACAAGGAGTTAACAGTAAGCGTTCTTGATGAGGTGATAGAGTTAATGTAGATACTTAAGTTATTTTGATTTCCTGAATCAATCAATAATTTCATGTGTTACCGTAATCTTATCAACCGTACGTCGGGTGTAGCGAGCATGTGTGACCAGCAGCACGCGCCCGTGTGCGGCCGCGACGCGACGTGATAGATCGCTCTCGCTGACGACTGCGCCGCGCCACGCCGCGCCGCGTGCCGTGTGTGGCATTTTATTAAAAAAGTAAATAAATTGCCGCCATTCGACGCCCGCTACACGATCGAGTGGAGTTCTTCGCTAAATGAAATTGCAACTTCGTACATCTGATTTCCTCGCTATTCCGTCAAGGGATCAATATGGCGGCGGAGGGTAAAAAATACGGTGTTATTTGTTATTAATCAAGGCGTGTCAATAGTACGGCTGTCCTGTGCAAACAGACGCCCATCGATCACCAGTCGCGCGCGCGCCAGCCGCTCGGGCGCGCGGCGCGCTGGTGATGTGGACACCACACTCTTGTGTACAAACATGTTGCTGTTAGCCATCTTGTAGAATATTTACCAAAACGTGGATTGTATTTTTATTGATTTGGGTTTCTTCAGTGATTTGCCTCATTCTGAGAGATTAACAAAATAGGGCCAAATTCATTAGAGTCGTTTCGCGTCGGTTTTGATGTCTAAATTATATATACACGTCTGTAACGTGGGGACATCAACAATAGTCCGGTCGTATCTGTGAGGACATATCGTTTGTCTTGCGTCCCCTCGGCCGTCGGCTCGCGGCCCTCGCTTTAACGCCGTGTGTGCACTCTTAAATAGGATTAAGGAAATAAAACCGGCCAAGTGCGAGTCGGACTCGCGCACCGAGGGTTCCGTACAAACCTGCAGGTCATCATCATCAGCATTCGTCATCATCGTTTATGAAATTAAATGTTTTTTTTTTAATTTTTATATTTGAGTTGACTGAATGAAAGGTAAATTGTGGTTTACGATTTATGACGTATTAAAAAAAAACTACTTACTAGATCTCGTTCAAACCAATTTTCGTTGGTAGTTTTCATGGTAATGTACATCATATATTTTTTTTAGTTTTATCATTCCCTTATTTTAGAAGTTACGGGGGGGGGGGACACACATTTTACCACTTTGGAAGTGTCTCTCGCGCAAACTACTTAGTTTAGAAAAAAATGATATTAGAAACCTCAATTTCATTTTTAAAGACCTATCCATAGATACCCCACACGTAAGGGTTTGATTAAAAATTTTTTTTGTGTTTCAGTTCTATGTATGGGGAACCCCAAATATTATTGTTTTAAAAAAAAAATGATATTAGAAACCTCAATATCATTTTTGAAGACCTATCCATAGATACCCCACACGTATGGGTATGATGAAAAAAAAATTTTTGAGTTTCAATTCTATGTATGGGGAACCCCAAATATTATTGCTTTTTTTCTATTTTTGTGTGAAAATCTTAAAGCGGTTCACTGAATACATCCACTTACCAAGTTTCAATAGCACAGCTCTTATAGTTTCGGAGAAAAGTGGCTGTGACATACTCGGACAGACAGACAGACAGACAGACAGACAGACAGACAGACATGGCGAATCTATAAGGGTTCCGTTTTTTGCCATTTGGCAACGGAACCCTAAAAAGTAGTATTACTTACAGCGTGTAATACAGACAAATGAGTCGAAATATTTCGTAGACGTACCTGAAACAGAAAAACATTGATATTTATTACTGGCCATATATTTTATTTTTATTGAAAGGTACAGCAAACAGTTACATTATAGGAACTTACAACTAATTTATCAAAAACAATTTCAGTAATGATGTAACCCACGACGCTGTCCACAGGTAAACATAGTGGTTTAAAAAAAGGAAAAGTGTAATCGCTAGGCGCTTTAGTAGCAGTACATGCAGTAGTAAATTTTATAATGAGCATCAATAATATTAAAAAGACAAAGATTGCACAATACAAAGTATGGCCATGTGGCCTTAGTGAATTCGATAGTTATCAGGAATACACATGGGTTTTTTTAATAAAGAGGAGCGGGTGAGGCTTTTGAAAGTACTCATTGGACAATTGAAGATGTCAATATTTTCAAAAGTACCGTTATATGTGTCCACCTTACTGCGGATAGGTGAGCGCTCGCCAGAATTCGTTCGGCAAGGGTTCACTGCAAAAAGAGTCCCTGCGCGTACCTGTCGCCTGTGAAAGGTTCTAGGTACAGCGTAACAAATCATGATATTTAGGTTCATAGAATTAAATTTATTTCTAACAATTTTATATAAAATTATGGCTTCAAGATATTTTCTTCGAGAGCTGAGGGACAGGAGTTTGTACTTGCTGAGTTAATGAGAATAAGGAAAGTAAGAATTGTGGCATCTATAATGCATGGCACGTAAGAATTTGTACGGAACATTTTCAACCATTTCAGCATATTTTATATAGTCGCTGGATCCTTATTAGAAGGTTTTGTGAGAGTACATCGCTTGAAGGCACAATATTTAATAAATAATGTACTTAAGAGGAAACGCGGTCACGTGGTTGATGGCGTCCATTCCATACTAACGTATTCCTCTGTTTTCTCCTCGTCTAAATGTTTTACTACGTACATATACCATTTTCAATGTCCCTATGATCTCTACGTTCTGGTTTAAACATTCATCATTAGTATCGACCGCTTTTCCTGTTAATCACAGTTACGATATGAAACCAACTCAAACAAATATTATCAGCTTATTTCTATTATGAAAATGCGAAAATGGGATTCATTTAATTTAATTAAGTGAATGCATAGTGTGAAATAAAAAATAAAAATATAAGAAAAGACCGATCCTTCCTTAAGAATTATAGGCTGGTGAGGTGTGTGCACCTGTTAATGGCACATTGAGGGCCGTGGCGGCGCGGTGGGCGGCAACAAGTGTAGCCACCCGGTCATTACACGCCGCTGTCTGCTTATCTCAGACCTCTCCACTACTTGCTGAAGAGGCATTGTTTGAGATTGACACGTCTGACCGTCACCTAGGACCCATGCGAACTAACAGTTGGGAACCTACCGAGGGGATGTGGACGGGTAGTCACGCATGCCATTGAGAAAGACTTAAAGAAAACTAGCTAGTAAGCTTCGTGCATAATATAAACGTAGTAGGTAGTAGTAACACGGCTGTAAGGGTTACACTCTGATATGAACACTCGCACACACTTGGATAGGTAAGAAGGGTACCATCCTTGGCAGCATGTGGCAGATGGGCACAGCCTGTCAACAGAGGATCACCAAGTGAGCAGACTGCAGTGATAGCTGGCGGGCGAGCCAGGGGCGCGGGGTTCAGATACGCGTGCAGTTCGGAGCAGCGCGTGCAATGTGAAGACGTCTTGCCCTCAACCTGGACGTAGAACCCGTATATTTGGGGCAGAATGTGTAACCCAGAGCGTTGTAGACAAGCCTACACTTGTACAGCTCGCAGTGGGTCATATAAGGCGAATATAGTCATATAAGAAGGTAACAAGACTTGTGTAGAGATGCTCGTGCACTTTAGCGGTATGGTTAAACATTAGTAGATACTGTTGTGAAGTCAAACGTTACAATTAATTATCAATTAATCATAATTATTGCATTACTATAATTACATATTTTGTTATAACGCTTCTAACAACATAAACAATAAACATCAACAGCATTATACAAATGCAAAAGTTGTTTGAGTTTGTTGCACAGTATCACCATGTGGATCTGCCTTTTGTGTATAGAAGTTGTGTGTATTAAAGCTATTGTCTTACTTATCAAAAGAAATAACAGGAACATGAGGAAAGATAACGTTTCTCATTCCGCAATAAACAATAACATCATACTGCTCGTTACCAATCCATTGCCTAAGCGCGGGGTCTACGCCGTAGGCGCCGTCGTAGCAGTGGCCTACGAGTCTACGGAGCTATTCCATAGCTATGTTTCAAAAATTCTCAAGCTCTGTTTGTGTTTCTGAGTTCAAATCCTGACATAAAAGTAAAAGTTAAGTTTATTGTAGGGAGGTTTTGTTATGATTAGATAATTCTTTAGATTCAAAAGTACTTCGAATGACGAACGAATGGTTCACACGAGTACTTCCAGCTATTTTACTGACGCAAAAAATGGAGATAGGTATTTTTATTGTTAGCTTCTTTAAAATGAAGAAGTTTGACATTTCGCAATTAGTTTATTTAGGCCTCCAGGTAGTCGGGGTCGTTTAACAAAAGCGGCTTTCATTAACTTCGGTACTGACAGTCGCGTGGGAGTAATTTATTACATCTACAACTACCTAAGTACTCATTGTTCTTTCCTCCAAAATATACCTCCCGAGCCGCTGAGTCCCTTCGCTAAAGATATTATTTCTGTTCCGACAAAAGTCCATGTAATGGAAACATTTAATCCTTTGAAATCTCTTTGGGTGCTTTGTCGCTGGCTCCTAATTGCGCCGAGCAAAAAGTACCACAAAGTCTAGATTAAAATGTGCATCCTTCCTGTTACGGAAGCCATCAAATTTCTACTCTAATTAGTAAGTACTAGAGCTCGTTTTCGCAAAACGGCGGTAATAACAGACAGCGCTTCTTAATGTACGGAGCTTCTAGGAGCAATTAAACGTAGAGAGGTCATATTCCATCCACGATATTAAAAATGTAAGGGACGACCGCTTACTGGCGGAATGTGCCTTTAATAGTACTGATACTCACGATGGAAATATACGCAAAATGAGTTTCATTATGATAAATACAATGATCACGCCGACCGGCACCGGTCCGGCACTGCGGCACATCCGGCCGGATTGTCGTGCCGTGACTGATCACTCGTATAAATTACACAACACGTTAAAACTTCACAAAAATATGTCCCAACTTTGATGCATCGGCGCGCACCGGGACGCGGGAGGCCGAATAAATAAATAATTGTGTACGGACAACAAAAGTCCATATTTCCATCAGTATGGAAACATGGTGGTGATGTGGACTGTGACTGTGGCGTCTGTGGCACAATATCTGGCTTTATGTGGCGTGCATAAATAACGCAAATGATTTTATTGTCGGTGGCTGAAAAGTTGACGTCGTAAAGTTTAATGTGCGCTGAAATATATTCCGCGATGGGGCGGGGGTGCGCCGCGCGGGCCGCGCGGGGCGGAGGTGTTATAAAGTGGAGCCGACTTGATCCACGCTGTCTGCCCGACTCGATAATGTGAGCGGTGTAGCGGACTTTATATTGCACGCCGCGGGACCGCACCTCACTATTCATTCTTGTTGAGTAAGAGCATTTACATTGATTTGCTTTCTTTCAAGTTCTATCAGAGAATAGACAAAAAACTTCTGTTTCAACCACACCTGCGTTCGTCCTACATGTGCCACTCAAAATAAATCACCAAGATGCATGATTGTAAACGTAATGAGGTGCGTTGGTTTAGCGAGTTGTAGTAATCTTATAATTAGTACTGTAATTAGTGTCTTCATCGGTTATTAACGTTTATTTAATTTGACATTTGAAGCTTCGATTTACATATTTAGGTTTATCGTTGACCTTTTCAATGAGTGGTAATGACTGTATTAAACAGATATAAGTTAATTAAGTATTCGTATAATTTTCCATAACCAGAACCGGACGAGCTTTCCTAAACAAGCATTATAATTTTATTATGGTAACAATTTACAACGTTTTATGTTTATTAACTTTTAGTGAAAGTGGAACAGATACAATTAATAAAAGTCAGTTAAGAATAATGAAGTTCTGTCCCGATCTCTGAAACAGACTCGTCAGTACAAAGTTGTGGAATAATTACTTACTCATTCATTTGCGTATATGTTTGGTACGATGGGATGTCTGAAACCTTTTAACCAGAAACTATCCGTTTAGTTTATTGGTTCATAAAAAAGTGTTACAATATTGAGGTGTGACACTGGCTCCCGCAATAGGGTACCTTGTGTCGCAGGATCCAGTCTCTTTTGACGTATAGGTACCTAATATGAAATTATAGTAGTCGTCAATTGTAAGAAGATAGTCGAAACGATGCGGACACTGTTCTAGTCCTAGCCTCATGCTTACCACCATATTTTACGTAGAGTGGAGAGTCACTTAGTAATTTATAAAACGATCTGTGATTGTGCTTCAACGAAACAAAGCAAGGAATAGGAAGCACTTAACGAAACTTGGACTCCTTCACAAAAACTTTTCACTCCGCACCATCAGAATATTTATCAATATGAAGAATAATTAGCATAAATTAAAAGCTAATGTAGATGAAGTTACAAAGTTACGGCTCCGAGGGAAATGCCCATTGTTATTATAATCTCATCGACTTATTAGAATGTATAATTATAAATGGAAAATTTTATGTTAATTCATATGGTAAGCTTGGGACCGGCCATCGCGAGATTAGGTGAAGAGAATGCGGAGACACATTTTCTTAATATTCATTATTTTAATGAACATACCTGGACAGCTAGCACATTTCCAAGCACCAATAATGTTTGATGCGAAGACGAGGGAACAATGGAGAGCATTGTATCGTAGTAATATTTCATTTCCATAGTTTAGTTCCTTGATTAGCAGTGGAAGTTTTCATAATGTTATGAAGTTAAGTAAGTGTTCAGAATGTAGTTGTGTCGAACAATCGGTAACTAATGTCAGTTGCATGTTAAGCAGTGGTCGCACTCGTTAGTTAATTTCACGCGGCTCAACCCACTTTCCGAATATAAGCTGAGAGCACTGTTATTAATTATAGCTGTAACTTAGTCGGTAGTATCACCGCCCTTTGTCACTACTAGTAATACCTCTCCGTACCTACACGATAAATACAATCATCATGATAATTAAAACATTTTTGACATCAATTTCTGATTTAAATAAACTAACTAAATTAAATAATAAACTGAGTAAAGCCCGCAAGGAATTTGAAAATAATAATAGGGATTCCATTTGCGTTTCGTTTCAAAGTTTGTGTGTGGGAGTAACAAGCGAGCTTGTTATGTTAGAAAATAATAACGTTAATTACGAGGGGAGTTACAATAATACACATTAAATTATAGCGTTTTAACTGAAGATAGAAATACAGCTGATTGTACAAAGTTGTGCTATTAGACCTGTTGACATCTCACTAATATTTAGTTTTCAGAATTACTCATTATTTTGTGTAGGTTTTAGTTTAGGTAAGTAAAACAATATGGACTTACTTGCTTCACGGCTCTGAGCCAACTTTATTTCAGGATTGTTTTAGTGAGTCATACAAACGACGTTTTATTTATTTAATAACACATGAGATGTTACTACTATTCAGTGTGTTTTCATGAGGGACGTTTACGTAAACTGAATAAGGTATTTTATCTCAAATAACTCCTAGACATTTTAGACTAACTTGTCTCCAACTTCTTGTACTGAGGTAACTGTTTACTATTCTTTAACCAAAATCAGTTATACAAAGCGTTACAGCGCGGCCTCTCAAATATTCTTACATCTGGTAAAGCTTACTCAAAAAGCATGGCTCAGAGTGATGTACTTACTCGTCAGCTTTCATGATATTTTCCTTAAGAACGAATAGTAGTGTCGGTGAAATGTTGTTTAGTTCAACAAAGTGAACCGTGCAATCTTAACTAATTTCATGTTCAGTTAATAACGCGGGCGCCTTCTTCTAAATAATTTCGCAACAAAATTACATTTTGTTCAAAGCACGTTAATTCAATGAATAACAAACTCAATTAGTCGCGTCGCGTCGTACCAAATATTGTATAATTATGACAACATAATGTCTCTGTATTATACACGATGCAGGTAAGAGTAGAAGGACAACTCTGTATTTAACGATATCTCACACTCACGGAGACAATTAATGGAATATAAAATATAGCCGAAATGCATGGTAACTGTAAGAATTACAGTGATGCGGGGTAATTACGACCGGTGTACGTCTCATTTTCAATAATGGGCCGGATACCAACATTATATCTACCTACTGCTTAAAAATCGGTAACCTTATTTTATTGGAAAATTGTGCAATTCTGCGCAAAAAATTGACCAAGTAATTAGTTATTGGACAATCTTAAAGTAAGTTTGTCAGCAAGTGTGATGAGCCTACGGCACCTGTCTCCTTCCTGGCTGACGCGAGTGTAAGCCGCATCCCCTGCCTCACCCCTCCCTGGCCCGCGCGGCACAGTCCTGCACTTAATTGCTGTGAAAAGCGCCACTTGATAATAAGGAGCGACGGACAAAAGACGTGGTTTCCACTCGATTATGACGTGGGAATCTCAGGTGCGAGTGTCGAGGTGAAGCGGTGTATCCCCGCTTCACCTCGACACTCGCACCGAATCGTCGAATTGAATTGTATCGCCAATTTCATTGTCAGGCGGTGTTTGTTATAAATTAATAAACAAAATAAGAAAAGGTTAATTAATTAATTTGAGATAAGCGTGAATCATGGCCTTTTTAGGGATCAGTTTCAATCATTTTCATTTAGAGAACTATGCTGAGTTAGGTAAACCAACATAGGTATGTTGGTTCAGAGCCACTGTAAAATGTTACCTAACTCAGCATAGTTCTCTAGTATAACACAGGACCAAATGTTCTGTTTGTGGCCAACCTACAAATATTGTTTTCACAAAACGTTTCACTCGCTTGAACCCACCACTTGCGCCCGAATGCCGTCGAGTTACGTCTCGTCCTGTTGTGAGGTGACGATGTCGGGGCGCGGATTTAATTATAGAATTATGTAGCTCACTAAATAATCCGCCATGCTCTGCCGTGTCACTCCATCACTTTTACAAATAGGTGTCATAGGAACCATATCAGGAACCTCATTAAACGTCGAACAAGCAATAAAGAATCCGCTCGAGAATGTTAACAAGTAGAGCCTGAGAGACCATCTTAGGTACTTATTCATAAGATCATAGCTATGTCGTCGCTAAACATTATAGTTTTTATGATCAGAATCGCTTCCGACCCGGCATCGCCTGTTATTATAGAAAATTAATTATTGCAACTATATTAAAATATTATCTAGAAATTCATAGATAATGAGCTAGTGGTAATAGGCTTAGACTAGATGAACCCTGATTCAATAATGATAAAGTATAGGAGCTTAATACGGAATTATAATAGATTAATAACCATAATAGGCTTGTCTATATATTTTTATACAGAGTATCTTTTTCAACATCAAACTACAAGAGCTGTCTGGTTCAATTCAAAGCGGTAAACATAAGCCCTCCTAAGAATATTGATTTGGAAACACGTTTGAAGTGAAATCCCCATTCGATCTTCAACAACTTCAACATAAATAAAAGTGTCACGGAAGGAAGACGGTTGGTAAAAATCTCCGGCGGAGTGTGTGCACACTGCGCCGCACCGCACCGCACCGCACCGCACCGCGTCGGAGCGGGCCGAGTGACGTCGCGCCAAACAATCCAAATCGGATGACGCGTCACACTCGCACGTGATCGGCAGCACTCGACGAGATTCACAACACGCGGTGAAACCTCCGATATACGCCACATTTGAACAAATAAAACCTCTGACTTGTAGCGCCGTGCGCCGCCGGTGGCGCGCGGCGGTCTGCCATCAGAACACAATTTATACGTTTATCTGTTGTTCCGATGCAAATATCTGCAATTCTGCAGTTATCTACATACTAGGACAGAGGGAGGTCGTAAAAAGCAATTAAGATAAAACGCACGTAGCAATTGGATCGTTATTAGAGGGTTGTGTTAAATGTATTCGGTACAGCGCCGTTGCGTCCGCCGCGCGCGGATAAGATTACCGCGGGGCGCTAACCGCCGGCCATCTATTTACTTATTTTGTAAATATGTAGTTATGTGCATCGGTAGGTACTGATAAAACTGCGTGTTTATGAATTGCTTCCAGTCAACAGGTGCGTTTTAATTGCGAGAAATCTTAGTTCAGGTATCAGATGTTTATCTCTGCTGTCCTCACTTCATTTATGTTCATACAACTGAACACTATCGATATTTATCGCTTCGCAACTTCGTATTTATCCATAACTTTGTCGGATACGCAGGTTATGGAGGTTGAGACACAAAGACGAGTTGAGTATGGAAAAGCATATATTTCGAAAAGTCGGCTCCTTATATAGGTACAAAATCTGTTGCAAAAATCAATACATAGTGGGTACATATAAAAGTTTGTTCGGACACAATAATTCTAAATACCCTACGTGCCGTACTTTATGTGTGAGGATGATATCCCGCTACAGTACACCCCCTCAAGCGAAGCGTACGACTGGTTTCACTATTCTTCCTGATCTCGTTGTTCTCTGGGTGTCATCATTTCTTTGTTCGTTCATAGTGTAAGCAGGCTTCAGTCGGTCGATCGAGACGTTGGTTACTCTTCCTGGTAGTTGGAGCTTGTAGTATTTCTCACTTCTTTCCAGTACGGGAAATGGGCCTTCATACGTTGGTTGTAGTGGTTTTTTTGTGCAATCTCGACGTAGGTAAACGTTTTCGCAGGTACGTAGGTCGGAGTGTACAAACATGTTTTTGTTGCTATGCGACGTCTCGGCTCGTCGGTATGCGTTGATAGTGTGTCGCAGCTGGTCAACGTAATCGTGACTCATTAGGCTTCCTTTTGTTTCATCAAAAAAAATCTCCAGGTAATCGCAGCGATGTTCCGTAGGTATATTGTGCAGGACTAATCCCTGTGTCGCTGCGAGTAGCCGCGCGTAATCCTAGTAGTACGGTCGGTAACTCGTCAAACCACTTTCCGTTTACACTAGCGGTGCAGCGCGCGGTAAGTGCGGCTTTGAGTGTGCGGTGCCAACGTTCGATGATGCCATTTGACTGTGGGTGATATGCAGTTGTTCTCGTTCTGTTTATTCCCATTAACTTCATTAATTCAGAGAAGAGTTTGCTCTCGAACTGACGACCTTGATCGCTTGTTATCGTAATGGGACAACCAAATCTTGTTATCCAACCTTCATATATCGTTTTGACTATTGTTTCTGCAGTTATGTCGTGGAGAGGTAATGCTTCGGGCCATCGCGTGTACCGGTCGATCATAGTCAGTAGGTACCTGTGTCCATATTGTGATGGTGGAAGGGGCCCAACAATGTCGACGTGGATATGTTGGAATCGATCTGCTGGCGGGAATGTTGCGATTTGACTCATTGTATGTCGACTAACTTTTGACTTTTGGCAGGCTTCACAGGCTTTCGTCCATCGTCCCGCGTCAGCGTTCATTAATGGCCAGAAGTATTTTTCACTGAGTATTTTTCTTGTAGTGCGCGTGCCGGGGTGACTCAGGTTGTGTACACTTTCGTAGGCCGCTCGCCGAAATGTTTCTGGTAGGTACGGGCGAATATGTTGTGTTGATGTGTCGCATAGTATTTTACAATTTGTGTTCGGTAGGTGTATGCGCTTCAACTGTAGGTTATTTTGCTTCATTAGGTCACGAATAGTGCTGTCTCTTTCTTGCTCTGTGGCTAATTGCTCGTAGTCGATCGTTGTAGGACAGGTGATGGTTTCTGTGTTGATCCGGGATAATGAATCTGCGACGATGTTATCTTGCCCGCTGATATGACGAATGTCGTTGGTGAATTCACTTATGTACATGAGTTGTCTCGCTCGGCGCGGTGTCTCGCTGTCTGACGATGTTTTATTTATCGCGTAGGTTAGCGGCTTGTGGTCGGTGAATATTATGAGATGTCTTCCTTCGAACATTTTTCTAAAATGCTTCACGGCCATATATATAGCTAACAGTTCTCTGTCGAATGTGCTATATTTGACTTGCGCGCTTGACAATGCTTTGGAAAAATAACCCAGTGGCTGCCATTTGTTGTGTACAAATTGTTGCAGTACAGCACCGGCGCACTTATCAGAGGCGTCAGTCATCAATGCGATCGGCGCGTTATGTGAAGGGTGAGCTAATAAAGCTGCGTTTTGTAGGCCAGTTTTACATAACTCAAATGCCTTCATGGCTTCCTCGTTCCATACAATCTTTGTTTTGTCTCGTTTCTTGCTATTGTGTAAATATGCATTCAGAGGTGCTTGTATTTCGGCTGCCTTTGAAATGCAATCTCTGTAGAAGTTGACGGTGCCAAGGAATCTCCATAATTGTTCAATGGTTGTGGGTAGTGGAAAGTTGGTTATTGCTTCTACTTTTTCTGCTGGAGGTTTGATGCCATCTTGTGATACAGTGTGTCCAAGAAACTTGATTACTTTCTTGCCTAAAACACACTTCGATGGATTTATGGTGATGCCGTATTTGTTCAGTCGTTGTAGGACGGTTCGTAAATGTTGTCTGTGTTCTTCTTCTGTACTGGAACTTATGATGACGTCATCGACAAAAGGGTAGGCAAAGTCGAGTCCGTGTAGTACTTCGTGAATGAAACGCTGGAAAGTCTGTCCAGCATTTTTTAGGCCTGGGCACATCCGTGGGAATTCAAATAGCCCGAATGGTGTGATGATGGCTGTTTTTTCTATGTGCTCTTCCAGTACAGGCAGTTGTTGGTATGCCCTATTTAGGTCAACAGTTGAGAATATCTGCTTCCCGTGCAACAGGTAGGTGAAATCCTTTAAACGTGGTACAGGATATCGGTCTGGCTTGGTTATGGCATTTAGTCTCCTGTAATCTCCACAGACGCGTAAGTCTCCATTTGGTTTGGGTACCACGTGCAGTGGACTGGCCCAGGGGCTCGTGCTTGGTCGACATAAACCCTGATCCATCATGGTTTCAAATTCTTTCTTCACAGCTTCATAACGGTGAGGTGGCAGTGGTCGTGCTTTGCAGTATAATGGCGGCCCTGTTGTTTCGATGTGGTGCTTAACGTTGTGCTTCGGAGTATTTTTCATAGTAGAAAGTCTTGTAATGTCGGGGTATTCCGCCAGTATGTCATGATATTTTTGTTCCAGGTCTATGGTTCTGATGGTAGGTGCTGTTGATTTGCAGATGGGTGTCTTCACTGATAAATTAGTTATCTTGTCGATTAAACATTTTCCAGCGAGGTCGACTAGTAGGTGATGGTGTTTCAAGAAATCAGCGCCGATGATGGGCTTACTCACTGCTGCTACGACGAACTTCCATCTGAATGGTCGTCTCAGGTTGAAATCTAGGTCCAATGTTTTTTCACCGTAGGTAGCTATTTCTGTGTTGTTTGCGGCATATAGTTTGAATGCGGTCGGTTTTAGGATTTCGTTGCGTTTCCTAGTGATGACGGATATGTTTGCACCAGTGTCGATGAGAAAGCTTAGATTTGTCTTCTTATCTTTCAGAAATAGACGGTGTTTTTTATCCCAGGCGCCAGATTCCGTCTCTGCTAACACCTGCTTTAGTTTCCCGAGCTTGAAAGGTGCTTATCTTCATAAGTGCATGGTCTGGTACATTTCCGTGCTTGTTCGCCGAACTTTCGATGAAAATAACAAACGGAATTATCGTTATACTCGGTCCTTTGTCTGTGATTTGAATCCGACCGGCGCACAGTGGGTCGAAACTATGATTTTAGTGACTTAGGGCTCAACTTTGCTTTTTCACTTTTTTTTTTATGCGGATGGGTAGAGCTCATTAACCTCAATAATAATTGTTCTGATGTATTTTTTCCTAAACTTTATACTTTGGGTAGAAAAATGTGTTTTGTTATTTTTTTGTATGGAGCGGCTCAAATAAACTTAAATTCCTGCTAAGTAGCGTGTGATCCCGCGTTGAAACTTTATTTTTCATATACCTTGTCTGGTCTATTATCATTTGATGCTATAAACAAATGCATAAAGTTGCAACTCTGCCAAATAAATGGATCGAAAAAAATGAAAAAATACATAGAATAAAAAGCTTCATTTTTTACTTTCGTAAGTTATTTTAAGTTAAATTTGATATGGAATAGTAAGTAAAAGCACGTAATAATACACATAATTACTTAGCAACTAACAACAATACATTTAAAAGGTCCCTAATTAGCTTAAATTTACTAATACTACATATATTAGTAAATTTAAGCTAATTAGGGACCTTTATTTAAAAATGTGGATATGAAATCAATTAATTTCTATTTGTGTGTTTAATTACTGTAATTAGCTTAACCTTTTACCTTATAAAAAAACAATGTTTTTCACTTTTAGTCATTACTGTAATATTAATTAGGATAATTAGTTAATGAGGGTAGTAGAAAAATTAGTAAATATTGTTTGTCACTGGATTCTGGAAGTATAAAATGACCATAATTTATTATATACTAACTAGTGTTCGTTTATTCGTACTACTACTAACATCTCGTGATTCTGATCGTCCCTTTTTCGTTATAATGGATAATTTAGTTAACAATTTAGATTTATTTATGATTTTAAGAGAGCAGGTCAAGTCACTGTCGGATAGTCAAAAATTCTTTCAATTCCTACAACATAAAATAAACGTGACCGAAGAGAACAGTGTTGAGCTCCAAAAATTCTGTACGCGCTTTTGTTCAAATATAAGTGCAAGATGGGAACGAAGTAGTCGCACGTTAGCACAGTTTGTAAGAAAAAATGGTGATTGGTTGGAACGTGCAATAAACTGGCCCGAAGGAATGATACCTGAAGCTGTGAACACTGAACAGGAAAGGCTCGAGATTTGTAATACTGAAGATGTCGAAAATCTCCCACCATCTACTACAGAAGCTTCGACATCTACATTTACACCTCGAAAACCTTTCGAGGAATTGGGCTCCAGGCAAAAACGAAGACGCGTTGATCAAATTAACCAATCGCTTTCGTTATCCCCGGATGAACTTAAAGCTACTACAATTGCTAGTTTAAGAAACACCGGAAATGAGGATGTAGGAAAAATTATGAACCATTTACTAAATCACCCCGAAGATCTAGAAAAAGTTAAAGAGTGTTTAAGTACAAGTAAACCGAAAAGTAGTACATATTCACCCGATAAGGCACTGTCTTTATTAGTTTCACTTAAATTAAGTAAGTGGCAGTATATAAGCCTAAGAGAAGCAGCAAGTGAAAATAGGTCTGATTTATACCCTTCTTATTATAAAATAAAACAAGCGAAGGCAAAATGTTATCCAGGGAAAGAAGACATAATTATAACTGAAGAAGGAGCTGCTATTAAACTGCAAGCTTTACTCAACTTGACGGTATCTAGGCTTTTAGAAGTGATTACTTTAGATTTGGATTCGCCAACTGAGTTACTGCTAATAAGCAAATGGGGTTTTGATGGAGCCTCAGGTCAAAGTAATTATAAACAAAAGACTGAAGCAGAGTTTGATGACTCAACTATCTTCATGGCCAGTCTAGTTCCTATAAGGCTTCAACAATGTGATGGAACAATTGTTTGGGAAAACGATCGACCCTCATCAACTTTCTATTGCCGTCCGATAATGTTCAAATTTACCAAAGAAACGCAGTCAACAGTGGTAACTATAAAAGCTAGCATAACCGAAGAAATAGAAAGACTTCAGCCAATCAAGTTCAATCAAGTTGAAGTTAAGCATCAATTGCACTTGACGATGATAGACGGCAAAATATCGTCATATTTGTCAGACACATCTTCAGCTGTCTGTGATATCTGCAAAGCAAAACCGTCAGAGATGAACAATTTAGAGTCACTTGCTCAAAAAGAGAACAACGAAGAAGTGTTCCAGTATGGAATGTCATCTTTACATGCCTGGATAAGAAGCATGGAGTGCTTACTTCATATCGGTAAATATAATTTTATTAGTTCATAATTTTTTTCACGTTATATAGTTACTTGTGAGATTTTTATTTAAGTGATATTTCTTTTTGTTTGCAGCTTATCGTTTGGACTTCAAAAAATGGAGTTGCAGGGGCGATGACAAAGAAAAAATGTCACTCAGAAAGAGCGCTATACAGCAAGCGTTTAAGAAAGAATGCGGTTTACTTATTGACGTAGTCAAGCAAGGAGTAGGCACAACCAATGATGGCAATACTGCCAGAAGATTTTTTAGGGATGCAGAAACAACAGCTCGCATAACAGGAATAGATAAAGATTTAATAGAAAGGTTTCATGTGATTCTTCAGACGGTTGCATCTGGAGAGAGCGTGGATCTTTCTAAGTTTTCCGAATTTTGTAGAGATACTGCACAATTGTACGTTCACTTATATCCCTGGTATTATATGCCTTCCAGTATACATAAATTGTTAGTACATGGGAGTGATATAATTAAGCACTTTGGTGCCATACCTATAGGTAAACTGTCGGAAGAGGCAGCGGAAGCTCGTAATAAAGATTTCCGGAAATATAGAGAGAGTCATTCTAGAAAGGTAAGTAGAACGGCGACAAATGAGGATATTATACACAATCTTCTTTTGTCTTCTGATCCAAAGATCACAAGTCTAAGACCTCGAATGGTGAAACAAAATATAATGGTTCTCTCTCCAAAAGTCAAAGAGCTTCTGCTGATTTTTCCCACAGAATCCGATATAGATTTTATTGATGTAGATAATTTACAAGATAGTCATAGCGATAGTGAATAAGATTTTTTGGTAGTTTGTAAGTTTCTTGTTTTTTTTATTAGTTTATAAATGTCAAACTCATAATTGAAAGGAAATAGTAATGTTTGATGTTGTTTATAGTTAGTTTTTAGTTTGCTTGTGTTAGTTGTAGTAATGTTAGTTTACGTTTACTAATTTGTATTATTATGTACCTATCTTTACTTACTATTCAGTATTAAATCTAACTTAAAATAACATTTCATAAACATGTTAAAGTCATTAAAACAAAGAAATTGAAATTCATAGATCCCTAATTAGCTTAAATTTACTACTACTACATATATTAGTAAATTTAAGCTAATTAGGGACCTTTTAAATGTATTATGATTAGTGTGATTAGCTTTAAATTTACTAATACTACATATATTAGTAAATTTAAGCTAATTAGGGACCTTTTAAATGTATTATGATTAGTGTGATTAGCTTTAAATTTACTAATACTACATATATTAGTAAATTTGAGCTAATTAGGGACCTTTTAAATGTATTATGATTAGTGTGATTAGCTTAAATTTACAAATTTACTAATACTACATATATTAGTAAATTTAAGCTAATTAGGGACCTTTTAAATGTATTGTTGTTAGTTGTTAAGTAACTATGTGTATTATTACGTGCTTTTACTTACTATTCCATATCAAATTTAACTTAAAAGAACTTACGAAAGTAAAAAATGTAGCTTTTTATTCGATATATTTTTTCATTTTTTTCGATCCATTTATTTGGCAGAGTTGCAACTTTATGCACACGTTAATAGCATCAAATGATAATAGACTAGACAAGGTATATGAAAAATAAAGTTTCAACGCGGGATCACACGCTACTTAGCAGGAATTTAAGGTTATTTGATCCGCTCCATACAAAAAAATAACAAAACACATTTTTCTACCCAAAGTATAAAGTTTAGGAAAAAATACATCAGAACAATTATTGTTGAGGTTAATGAGCTCTATCCATCCACATGAAGAAAAAAGTAAAAAAGCAAAGTTGAGCCCTAAGTCACTAAAATCATAGTTTCGACCCACTGTGCGGCGGCGGTTGCCATGCGGTGATCGGTATGAGCTGTGTGATCTATCACGCGCGCCTCGCCAGTTGCGCCCGCGCTGCCTTCCGTAGTGGCTGCGGTGTGTTTTTAATTCCGCTATTTCTTTCGCCAACATGTCGATCTTCGCGTGAAGTAATGCGTTTTCATGATTTGTAGCTACAGGTGGAGTGGATGGTGTTGACGGTGACGGAGTGTTGTGTACTGCTGATATTTGGTGGTGAAGTTGTTCTAGCATTTTGTCGGCCATTATTGCTAACTCATTTAGATCGGTATTCTTGGCTATTGTTTCGCTCACAGCTAGAATGGCGCGTACAGACGGCGGTAGGTGCTTCGTCCATATAACACGTAGCGTGTTCTCGGCAATGTTGTTACCGGCTAAATTTTGCATGCGGCGTAGCAGTTGCGAAGGCTTCAAATCACCGAGTTCCACGTTGGACAGCAGCCGCTCGAGCTTAGTGTGGTCGCTTTCGTCGTAGGTCTGGATGAGCCTCGTCTTCATGGTGGCGTATCTATTTTTCTCTGTTGCACTTTTAGTATCGAACATGATGTCTTGAATTTCGTCTAGGTCTTGAAGGTCAAGTTGGCGGATGAGCAGCTCTGACAGTTCCTTGTCGGTTAGTTTCCCTGCAGACACGATCGCCTCAAATTGCAGGAACCACAGCTTGATTCTGTTTCTCCATAATGGCGGTATCCGTTGGTTGTACGAGACGGCTGATAATTCGTGCGAATAATTTTTCGATGATGTAGTTCCGCTTCCATCGGTCAGTTGCGTAGTATTCGTGTTCATTTTGGCGTCTAGAAGTTTCTTCCGTCGGGGTCACCACTGTCGGATACGCAGGTTATGGAGGTTGAGACACAAAGACGAGTTGAGTATGGAAAAGCATATATTTCGAAAAGTCGGCTCCTTATATACAAAATCTGTTGCAAAAATCAATACATAGTGGGTACATATAAAAGTTTGTTCGGACACAATAATTCTAAATACCCTACGTGCCGTACTTTATGTGTGAGGATGATATCCCGCTACAACTTCATCTCAAGCTTTTTAAAGCCATTTATATTTTCAACGAACCAAGAAAGTGTTGTGCTCTCCACGTATAAAATATTCATAGTATTGAAATGATTTCCTGCATGTGATCTGGGGGTAAAAAGAAATGAATGTGGAATGTATCAGCTGCTTAATACCCCGTACACGTCGTAAATTTCCAATCGTAAATTTGAGGGAAGGGGGAATATTGTCGTAGTCGAGGAAAAGGGAACTATTTGAATGTACGATTTACTTTTTAATAATGTTTAAAGAACATTTTTAATGTTCAAAACGTGGTTTCTGTTGTTGTTTTCCCCTAATTGTAACTTCAGATTTGTAAATTAATTATGTATTGTAGGTGATGTTACTTACATGTTAAAATATACCTTAGACACGGAGATATTAAAAGGGAATCTCCCTGTAACAAAATATTGTAAGTATAAACAAACACAACTAAATAACAAAAAATGCATTCTTCTGCTACGAGTTCTCATAAATGGGCAATACGTATGCAATACACATAATACTTGTATTTACACAATGTTTCGTATTGCTGTCAGTGGGTGCACGTAATGACTTCTGAGCGAGTGGTCCCAGTTCGCGGCGTCGAAAATCGAACGGTATGTTTTACTGTGCGATTTTGAACTTTCAGCGGCAAGCAGAGCGTTCAAAATCCAGAAAAATCCCGTGGGCTAATCTACACCCCATCACGCGTCACATGTATGACTTGTGACCAGTGACAGCGCATCCAAAGCACACGATCAAAAATCACAGCAGAAAAAAAGCTTCATACTAAAGCCGCGCCGCCGCGCGCCGCCGCCCGGGTATACTACACGCACAGCTATGGTTTTAAACAAACTATTTACCTATTAAACCATTTCGTATTTCATAGCAACACTATTTTTAATATACCGTACCAAAATTAGAAAACTAAAAACGTGTGGGATCACCTCAGTCACAGTGCCTGTATTCTAATTGCCGAATCCCAAGTCGCACTTGCCCGGTTTTTTTATGTTCGATGACAGGGTGACTTCGGACAGCCCTATACAAGTAGATATGAATTTTGAACTCTGTTAGGAAGTTCTTGTTTTAAAAATATGATTGACGTGTAGAAGTGTTTGTACAAAGTGTTACCTTAAATTGAGCTAACAACAGAGTAAGTCCTCGCGGCAGGTGTAATGACAGCTCATTTCACATAAGTTTCACCATGGCATTTACAGAAATGACCACATAAGCTTGGATCTTGTCTAAATGATCACATTCAGACAAGGCTTAATAGCACGGAACAGGTAAACTAGCTTGCCAGTACAATGTCAGTACAACGAACCCTTCCTTTCGTAGTGAAACTTTGGCATTTTTCTTTATTTTGAGCTTTGTGGTTGATTATATAATTTTCACCGATTCCTTTTGTATCTTATACCTTTAAACGAGCTATTCTTGTATATATATATATAATCTGAATGTCGGAAACGGCTCCAACGATTTTCTTGCAAGCACACGTATCATTTTCTTCTTCTTCTTACAGTATTAATTTAAGGTTTACAAAGTTATTCCGCAACACTGCACTGCTTCGTTAACATTATTGGCAAATTAGGCACATTGAAATGAGTCGTAAGCAACGTTTTACTTACGTTGAGTTGTGTCACTTGATCTATGAGTACAGGGTTGTTGTTGAGCTACGTTCATTGACTGCAAATGTCAACAGAATCTCGTAATTTGCTTTAATTGACATTTGAGATATGGAGAGGACAAGCTCAGGGAATTATTTTGATTGCAACTGCGAGATTAGCTTACTTTATATGCACGCCGCTAATTGTGCCTGTTCACGTGAACTGCGCGGGAAGGGCTTTAGTTGTATTTTATTGAAAATCTTTTATAGATGTTGTTGCCATCACTCGTCTATTTTTGTTCAGGCTGCAAATCAGCAAGCAATATGGCTAGTAATGAAACTATTCAAACTAGTCTAGTGGCGGAGCTTGGGAGAGGCCTATGTCCAGCAGTGGACGTCTTTCGGCTGAAATGATGATGATGGAACTATTCACACAAACATTCTTCATCCTTAACATTTAAGATGATTTTCTTTGACCTTTGTTCGAACAAATAAATCTACGAACTAATATGAATATAATAGCAACGAAGCATGTTAAATGCGACAAACTCAAGGTTATAACTCAAAAATGATGTTATAGCGACGCAGTGACCGGTTATGAATGAATGAACGAGGTGGTTGCGACGGCCGCGGTACGCAGCGAGCGGGATGATCGAATGAATGGATGAGGTGCAGGCGACGCGCCGCGCCGCCGGAATTTATCGGCGCGGCGGCCCACCGACGCCGCATTACAATATATTGCTGATGGACACCATGTAAGTCATTGGACAGAAGGACATTTAACGACTGATCACCAGAAATGTAGGAGATAAAGGAACTTAAGTATCGCATACAAAGCAAAGAGTTGCCTCTTTGCTTTTCCAACCGTGGTTTATTTATGTTTCTTCAATATACCTTGAACAACTACCTAAATGCATCGAATGATCTGGTGAGGAAAACTGGGGAGTCTGGTGCAATTAGGGGAGGAAAAAATGAATATGTTGTTTTCGGTTTTCGTTATTGGGCAGAGCCAGCTTACGAAACTGAAGACCGATGATGGCAGAGTCGTATCCACCAAACCTGAGCTGTTTAAGAAGATTGAGAGGTTCTATGTACAGTTATACACGTCAACAAGTAACCCCGTTAAAAATCTGGCAAATGACCCAAGAGCTAGGTTGACCCGACATTACACCGAAGATATCCCGGACGTCAGCTTGTACGAGATTCGGATGGCTCTGAAGCAGCTCAAAAACAACAAGGCGCCGGGTGATGACGGAATTACGGCTAAACTCCTGAAGGCTGGCGGGAAACCCGTTCTCAAGGCCCTTCAGAAGCTGTTTGATTCCGTCATACTCGAGGGCAAAACGCCACAGGCATGGAACAGAGGTGTGGTGGTACTTTTCTTTAAGAAGGGTGACAATACCCTGCTTAAGAATTATAGGCCCATCTCACTTCTGAGCCATGTCTACAAGCTGTTTTCAAGAGTCATCACGAACCGTCTAGCACGCAGGTTTGACGACTTCCAGCCTCCCGAACAAGCCGGATTCCGTAAAGGCTTAAGCACCGTGGACCACATACATACGCTGCGGCAGGTTATACAGAAGACCGAAGAGTATAACGTGCCTCTTTGTTTAGCGTTTGTGGACTACGAAAAAGCCTTCGATTCGGTCGAAACCTGGGCTATACTGCAGTCTCTTCAACGGTGCCAGATCGACAATCGGTACATCGAGGTGCTGAAGTGTCTGTACGAAAACGCCACTATGTCAGTGCGACTTCAGGACCAGACCACGAAACCTAACCTTCTGCAGCGAGGGGTGAGACAGGGAGACGTTATTTCTCCGAACTATTCACCGCTGCACTGGAGGATGTCTTCAAGGTTCTGGATAGGAAAGGGGCTGGCATCAACATCAATGGCGAGCACATCACTCACCTTCGGTTTGCCGATGATATAGTTGTCATGGCTGAGACTATGGAGGGCCTCAGTACAATGCTCGATGACCTCAGTAGAGCTTCCGAAAGAGTGGGTGTCAGGATGAACATGGACAAGACAAAGGTCATGTCCAATGCTCGTGTGATACCCACTCCAGTGAAGATCGGAGGCGCTACATTCGAAGTTGTGGACGAATATGTGTACCTAGGACAGACTGTCCAGTTAGGTAGGTCCAACTTCGAGAACGAGGTCAATCGTCGAATCCGACTCGGCTGGGCAGCGTTTGGGAAGCTACGCAATATCTTCTCGTCCCACATACCGCAGTGTCTCAAGACGAAAGTCTTTGACCAGTGTGTGTTGCCAGTGATGACATATGGAACCGAAACGTGGTCGCTCACAATGGGCCTTATTAGAAGGCTGAAAGTCACCCAAAGGGCGATGGAGAGGGCTATGCTTGGAGTTTCCCTACGCGATCGAATCAGAAATGAAGAGATCCGTAGGAGAACCAAGGTAACCGACATAGCCCGAAGAATTGCTAAACTGAAGTGGCAGTAGGCAGGGCACATTGCTCGCAGAACAGATGGCCGATGGGGCCGAAAGGTTCTGGAGTGGCGACCGCGTGGTGGACCAACAAGGTGGACCGATGACCTTGTGAAGGCCGCAGGAATCCGCTGGATGCGGGAAGCACAAAACCGGTCGAAGTGGCGGAGCTTAAGGGAGGCCTATGTCCAGCAGTGGACGTCTTTCGGCTGAAATGATGATGAATGATTTCGTTTTTCTATTTCTCCACTTACTTTTTTAAACCACGCAACGGATTTTCATATGGTTTTCACTATCGTTTAGACAATTTCTTCCGGAAGGTTTATATGTATCATCATCATCATTTCAGCTGTAAGACATCCACTGCTGGACTTAGGCCTCCCCCAATTTGGGGGGCTTTGCCATAATCGCTACGCTTGGCAGGCGGGTTGGCGATCGCAGTATGGTGGTAAAAAGCATAGAGAACGCTGCTGCCCATTCTCTATTAAGTCCCTTAATTGCGTTTTACGACACCCACGGGAAGAAATGGGGTGATTTTATTTTTTACGTCCGACACGGTAGTATAATACAGGCATATTGTTTTGAGAAAGGCCGAGAATTAAAGAGATTTGTAATCAAAATGAAAATCTGAGAAGATATCTTAAAATTTTATTAATCGCTTGCAGCGAAACGGGCAGTAGGCTGGCATGCCTCGTTGCTGTCCACGATGCGAAGAGAGATTTTGTAATTATAGTACGACCTCCGTCATATATTGTGTACTCCTGTGCGAAGCCAGGGTGGGTCGCTAGTATATGATATTTTAGCAATAGTCTTTCAACACTGTTGGGCAATACGTGTGACCCCTTACCTAGAGGTTCAGTATTTTTCTTTCAGCTCCTTTCTTATGAGTGTGTTGTAAAGCCTGGTCCTTCTGTCTTCATCTTTACATTGCCCACAATGGCAGGGAAAGTAGTAAAAGTTATCGGCTCGTGATTTGTCAGCGCGTGCGGTGGACTGCTGATATTTTTATCGCGCGCATATATTACAGCGACGCTATATTTTACCTCATCGCTCCAGTCGCTGTGCGCCCTCGCGGTGCGTTTCCTGTTGTTCTCGGTCTTTGATTATAAACTTTTGATCCGCGGAAATTCCGACATTTTTGACGTTTATATGGGAAAAGTTGTCTATTTTGCTCTTTCTGATTCACGGGTGGAAAAAGTATGGACAAGAATATGGTGTTTTACCAGTCCATTGTTTACGAATTGGGCACACTTTTATCAGTTTCGGCCTTAAACAACGATTAAGATAGCAAACGACACATTATTCCCACAATAATGAATAGTTCAACAATCAAGCAAAATTTCCGACACGATTATAAACGCTGTAGCAGAGGAAACAATAAATTAGACGGCGTTATCTCCAATCTTCAATCAATCAAATCAATTACAGTTTATCAACGTCGATCAAGTTTAACGTTACAACCTGTCGGCGTGGGCGACGGGAGTGTTGGCACGTGGGTCGGTTGGCACAAAAAGGTTTAGGCTTTTTTATAAAAAATATTAATTGGTGCCCTACCAGGAGACCAATGGGCACCTATATAGGGGCCGAATCTACAACTTTTATGCTGGGGGACGAATTTTAGGGGACGAATGGGCTCTGGCCCGAAGAAGCTACAGAGGCAGAGTTAACAGAGGTCAAAATAAAATATTTTCTTTGTGCACTTGCCGTGGAAAAAAACAGATGAAGAATGTAAATAAATAAATTAGTTGGGGTGATAGTATGTTGATGTAGACATTGGTGCCGATTCCCTTGTTCACAAACTAAACTAAATTTAAGTTCAGTGCATCTTCTTCTTTGTATTTCAATAAGAAGAGGACAAAAGAAAAATTTTAGTTTACTCCTGTCAAATTAATCAGCGCTCCATACAAGTTTAGACGTGATTAAAAACTTGCCTACTAAAATTACGTCAATTTAAGTCAAGCGCTGATTAATTTGACAGGACTAAACTAAAATTTATCTTCTGTCCTTTCCTTAGTGAAATAGAAAGAAAAAGATGCACTGAACTTAAATTTAGTTTAGTTTGTGAATAAGGGAATCGACACCAATTACTTCTTTTTGTGAGAACTAAACAGCTGTAGAAAAAAATTATGAGTCTGAAAACGAAAAAAGGAACTACTATAGTTTAAGGTGTAGTTAGACTGCATTATTCATTTCAATCTATATTAACGAGGTACTTTCAAGCGGTCCTTTAAGAAAAAGCTCTACAGTTTAAATATTTTCTTACAAAGACTGTACCATTCTGTGTCTTGAAGTCTGACCGTGCGTAGAAATCAGCATTCCTTCCCATGTCTATCATAAAGCTGTGTCTACCGCACACCTAGCAACGAACACCTTCGTTAATAGAAACACGTCAACATCCCGCAAAGTTACAAGTACTGCGCATCTCCGTGCGAACATCGCTAATCCGGCGCGGACCCGGTCCGGCCGCCGCGCGCCGGCACGGCGACGCTCCGGTGTCCCCACGGTGCCGACTATCTGATCATTATAGCGCTATTCACGCGCGCTGCTCGTTTAATCTCTTATTCGCGCGGATGAACTTTAAAAACACATTTTTGTCGCGTAATGTAAAAGATTTGCTGATAGAGATTACGGTTTCTTTCAAAGAGGTTTAAAATGAAATGTCTCTCGGTTACCATAATTTACGTCGACTGAGTTTGAAGTTAGTTTGTGAAATAGAAAACAATAATTCTAGACTAGTTAATTGGACTCGAGTAAGCGTTACGATTGATAGTATCTTTTACTAATGTATTCAAAGCAAACCAGTTACTTACTATAAGTGCTAAATAAGTTGTTTCAAATGGCTGTAATTACTATTACAAATGGACGCTTTACTGCAAAGCCTTCGGAATGAGTTTAACACCGTCCAAGTAAACCGTTGTGACAAGTCCAATTATAATGTTAAATAGCTCTAAAGTGTGTCGATTAATTTGGTGGGATCCGTAGCGGCACGCTCCGGCTGCCGGAGCCGGTCCCGGCTCGCAGACGGCCGCGGGGGCCAGGACTGCGGAGCTCTATTAATCGGTACGTGACCCGGAATCAAATGACCACCGCGTCGTCGTAAATAACTTAACAGATATGATAATTCACCCCTCAGCCTTCTAATAAATTAAAAATCCTGAAGAATTTAATAAAAGTTGTCGGTGACACACACTTCCACGCAGGCGATGTAACCACCAGCGAATAGATTTTATAATTATAAAAACCAGCAGACTGCGACCTCCAGGACCGAGTGTTTACGTACTATCTGATAAATTATATCCGTACTAAGTACTGTTACTGTTCTTTTTCTATGAATAACGAGTTGAACCCACGTGTGTCACAAGACTGGACTTCTGTCTTGGTTCGGTGTAGAAACAGGATTTTGCATGGAGACTTAATTAATCTTCATCTCAAGTAAAACGATTAAGTTGCGGTTTGCCTGAAATGGCAAAAGAGGTTTAGAGTATTAATATTATTTCAAAATGTCAGAATTATATTATGTATTTCTATTATTTTCTGGGTTGAAAATTAGCCCGTGCTTGCAGGGTAACCGTCCAAAATACGGGATCGCATACATACAGGATAACGCAGACACGTTTCATGTTAATACTACCGTTCGTAATGATGATGGACTGGAATTATGCTGCAGTCCTCGTTAAATCAACCAATTTGAAGCCATTTTTTATCTGTTTTCCGCAAGCCATTCCCGAAACAAAAACTATTTGTACACAGTGACATGGTCGCATGCAAATACGTTGCGGCATGCGTGCTCCGCTGCCCGGAGCCGGGGCCCGGGCCCCCGGCCCCGCGGCTCGCCATGTCACTCCGAATCAAGATTTAATGTCAATAAAGTTTTACGTGGCCCCGTCCACTGGTCGGACGCTCGTAAAAATTATATTCATTCGGACATCGGCGGGCGGACGGCGACCGGACGGCGACCGGACGGCGACCGGACGCCGGCGACCAGTAGGGAAATGCACGATTATGTTACAATTAGCGAGACTATGTAATTGTGTGTACTGTTTTTATTTTACGAGGGGAAGTGGCAATGTGACGGTTTAACAGGTAGGGCACGCCATTGTTGTTTTTTGAGCTAATATCGTTTAAATGGAATCATTCCATCGTTGAGAGAGGACGCGGCTCACAGGTGCATGTTCTCAAATTCCTGCGCAGGTATAAATAGTGCGTCGCCAATGACTTCGAGCGTTGTACACAATGGACTATAGTTATGTTCCCTCCGCCACTAACAAATGTTCCATTTAGCAACACTTAGCTCCATAAAAGGCTCGCAAATTGCTTTTAACCATTTCGACTGAGCTAGATTAGATAAATGTGATCGTTTTATCTAGAGTTCAATTAGAAATAAACACGCCTAGCGCCAGACTTACGTACCTAGTTCGAAGGTACCCGTTACGCCTGTACCCGTACAATATCTCTCTATCAAAATGTCTGCCTAATTAATTTTGATACTACCTTATCTGAACATGTACGAACTAGAATGTGCTCCTTATTATAAAATAAGTTAGTCCCTAAATGTGATATATCGCTCGAATACAATTAAATAGCAAGTAGTTACAAAATGTCGTGTAAGTAACACAGTGCTTGCTCGTGGGAAGTGAGTGTAAGAGGATTGATGCAAAACGTCCAGTGCAGTCCTCATTTTACTGAAGCCAATTGAAACGAGTTGTTATATCAACGCTAATCAGAAATTAAAAGAAATACTGAGATTCAACAGAATGTTTTTCATATTTCGTAAACAGAAGATATTAAAGAATGGAGAAGCGATAAGTTGGCATCTGTAGTGATAATATTAATTTTCCTGTTATTTGCCTAGAAAGTTACTTTTATCGTAAAATATGTTCTTTGATGTACTTAAAAAAGATTGTCACTAGTCGTCAATGCATGCGTTATTAGGTTGATATACAATACAAGAGACACACCCGGGGCAACCAAGTTGTCGGCGAACGAGAGGCGAATACGAGCCCTTTTTTAAGCACTTCTTGTTTTCTGCCGTCCATTCAGTCTGACATAAAACCGCTTCCTGTATGAATATGAGTCTCCACTGAATATTACTGAATCAGCAGTTGGTACAATCCCGGGATATAAACCATCCCATTCGCGGAACGACGGTGACGTCTCTTTGACGACGCGAGCCAAAACGATTTTTCCATTAATGTTGAAAAGA
Source organism: Aporophyla nigra (assembly GCA_947507805.1). Taxonomy (NCBI): domain Eukaryota; kingdom Metazoa; phylum Arthropoda; class Insecta; order Lepidoptera; family Noctuidae; genus Aporophyla; species Aporophyla nigra. The sequence goes on along the minus strand of OX382300.1, from coordinate 25,473,322 downwards.
AAGAAGAATATATTTTACGTATAAAGGAAGATACGACAAAGAACCTATATAACGATAGAGATGGGTGTACCTATATCTATTCACTAAATATTATGGAGTATTATGCAGTAGTACTGAAGTTTACAGTAGTGAGTAATATAGGTCCCAAGTTGGCCGTTTCGTATGTAGAACAGGTAGCCAACTACTCTGCAGGAATATGAGGAGCGTTTCAAATGTTCTATGCACATGAAATAGGTGCCTTCCTGTTAAGTAAACGTCTACTTCTAAATTATATTTAGCTGTGGATGCTACTTAACTTTAAACCGACCGCAATTACCTTAAGCTTTTTGCAGTAATTTAGGAATCTAATCAGCTCAATGCGCACATGTACAGCTTAAACACACATTAGCATTCATTCAAGGTAATACAGTACAGTGCTGAGATAATCGCCGAACATCCGAGTTAGTAGTGCTTCATTTAATACAATATATGGTGGTTCCAACAATCATAGTGAATGCGGCGCGGCGCCACCGAATACCTAGAGACAGAAGGTCAGCTTCATACAAAGAGCGAAAGCTCACTACGCTACGTCCAACGAGCGCATATGCACTTGATACTGACGTTTGTTTGACGTACTTTGAGATCGCCGCAATGAGTTCGTGCACCGTTTTGGCTCGTTTTGTTGAACCAGCCTTCTGTATATTCCTTCTCTGTATTCTGTGGCGGTGCCAGTGGTGGTGTGGGGAAATGAATCAATTGCTATTGCGCGCCACAGATCAACTGCAGCGCGATCACAGCTAAACGGACGGCGGCACGTGCAAGCGATGAGCGGTGGCTCGATTAAGCAGGTGTCAAGAGCTTCACTTTTTGTTATATGGTCTTTCATCATTAGACGAAACTTTGGAAATCAAAAGGGAAAAATGTATCCATCAGTGATCGAATTCAACGATGTTGAGCTTCGGCACTCGCCTATCCAATGATTGAAAAGTTAAACGAAATGATCATATGCAGGTTAATTTTTTATTAAGAAAAAAAAAAGAGAATGTGTCAAGGTGGTTGCTAATGCTGCAAAGCCTTTTTCGGACCTGTTTGTCAATTACGTCGTATTGAACGAGGTTAAAACATAATTTGAATTAAATTAAGGGAGAGAGCCCATTTATGCGATTCGTAGCCAATATGCAAACTCTTCAAGCAATCAGCGTTGTAAGACTGCCTTAGTGAGAAAGAGCGTTTTAGGCATGGCACCACGCATTTACAATGAGCTACCAGATGCCATAAAAGTTTGAATGTTACAAAATTCAAAAAAGAATTAAAACTGTTATTAATTGAACATTTTTATTATACGACTGATGATTTTCTAAATGATAAATTAATGTAGACTTATTTATTTATTTGACTGGAGAAACCATTTTTAATTGAATATTGTGACTAATTGTATTTTATTTTAATATTTTTTTTTACTATTTTTTTTTTATTCATTAACTGTAGAAATTATTCCATATTGTGACATTTACAATTTTTGTTTTTATGTATGTATCATCACTCTATTAATTTTGACATGGCTATCAAATAATTTGTTTTAAATCTCGCATGAATAATAAATTTTTTTCGCATGCTACCATATTTGTACGCCTCTTGGCATAACATAGCGACCTATGACTTTTAATTTAAGAACTGTATTTACTACCTATGTTATACAAATAAAAAATGATTATGATTATAGTGAGAAAATACTCGCCGTGCAATTGCACTGAAGTTGAAAAGTTGTTCCTTTTGTAGGTGGCCATTTTGAATGTTTAATGAGTTTTATTAACGTTGCCGATATTGATTTTGGTCCTAGGAATTTGGTTGATTAAATAATAAAATAATATGCGGCACGCTACGCTTGTAACTTGCACCATTCAGCCAGAAGCGATAGCGGTCACATAACTCGGTCGTATCGGGTGTTAGGTGTGAAATATCGCCCCGCCTAATTACTACCCAGGCTTTATCTACAAAAAACGCGTGCAATGGAACCGCGTCCTACAGCCAGCGGCACAATTAGATACTGTTTTAATTGCGTTGATTAAGATATGGCTGCTGATGACCGCCATTACGTCCAGTTTATTGATCTATCTCTGTTCCGGGTCGTATGCTTCAGGATTACATTGACAAGCGTGACCGGTGCGGGGCGGTTTAGTCTGATGTTATTTGCGTGACTGTGGTTTAATTATGGTCCTTAAACCGTGACCGAATCAGATATGTTAAGGTCAGCTGTTCTAAAAGTTCATTCTATTTGGGTCTGGCTGACTACTATTTTTGTTTCAAGAGCATTGTTCTGTATTAATTCTATGTAATAGGTAAAGGTCTTATCTATGTACAAAATTACAAACTGTTTGCTTTGATCCAGTCGCTATCAATAAGTGAATCAGTTAGTACTCTACATTATACGGCGATGAAATAAAGCAATTAAGGTGCCTTTGCATCACACAACACATGCAGAAAGTAACTAACAAGCTAGGATACTGTAGTGTAAGTTGTAATGTAACGTAATAACTAAGACGTGTGTCGGCACGCCAGTTAGCCACGCGAGCCGTGAGGAGGACGAGTGCAACACTCGACATGTGTTATTATCTAGTGCCGGGAGGCGTGACATGTGCGTTTTGTATAATCACAGGATAATACCGGGAGAACGATGCCGCGGAACAAAACGCAAGTGTCGTTTGACTGGTCCTGTCTTACACTGTTCATTTTGGATGGCTTTTTCTACGAATGAGGACCTGCGGTTTTAGTATTACATAACTAGATACATATAATAATTTCACCATGATTTTTTAAAATTACAGAGTATCTCAGGTCTTTGTGACCCGTGTTTAAAATTGAATAAAAATTGTAACGAAGGACGGCCGGACCAAAGGCTAGGGGCGCGCGGTCAACTCCATCACGCTAATAGGGTGGATCCGCCGTTTTGATTCTTTACTATTTATTTTGTATGTTTTTTTAAACTGGTCGAAAATGCGTGCTATACTCAAAAAATACATAGTTTTTATAATAACCATTACTAAACTACTGAAGGCACTGAAATCCAACAAGAGAATCAGAAGTTATCGATTTTCAAAGTTATTTAACTAAAGTGGTAATGACGTTTATAACATGGTAATGACTTTTCTTTAACGGGAATGACACTATGTTAATGGGAATGATGAAAAAGAGTAAATAACATATCTTTCTTCTATGAATCACTATAATCATAATAAAATATCACAAATCAACGATTGATACATACTCGTAAGTATTGTAGGTAGGTATAGATGTTCTAAACAATAACAACCAAATGGTATAACGGTAACTTAAAAAAAATCCTAACAATACAACTTTTCACAGATTAAACGATTTTTGGCTAATTCTTTGGAAATTAAGTCATTCATACAATTAGTTTACTAAATAATAACATGTTTAATTATAAAACAAATTAGGAATCATCCTAATAGCCCAGTATTTCTTTTATTGATGACAATATGAATGATCCCACATTGATGAATTTAAAAAAAGTAGAAGAAGAACTAAACAAAATTATCAAATTGCAGTCGAATATTCTTCGACAATCAATATTATAAACGAGATCAAAATTGAAATACTGACAATTTGAAACACTACAACTACTTATAATATTAATTTTCATTTTTTTGTTAGTATAACTCTTTTATTAGATAAAATCTTTATGTTAGAAGGTCCAGCAACACAAATATTGTCTACATTTGATGTGGACGCCAGCATCGTGTTAGTAATATTTGCGAATACTGCATTACCATAATCACTCTTTGCAGCTATGAGGGGTATCACTTTATCTGTATCAGGAATAGGAGACGAGATCAAACTTTGTGGTATATTCAAAAATCCAAGGTGTTTCCCATGGGCACATATGATACCGCAGTCACATTCAAAGCAGCTTGCATTTCGAAACGTTAAAGTAGGGATTCCCTTTTTCCACAAAACTTGATGGACTTCTAGAGTTCCTTTAAATGGCTGCAAGTTTTTTGGGATTTTCTTCTCTATCTCACTAATGTTTTCTTCGGGTACATCAATTAGGGTCACATTTGTTATATTTTCTCGGCAGACACGCATAAACTGGTCATAGCTGCCTACATCAATACCATGATTGAAGCAGGAATCAACTGTCCTCTTTATTGTTCCCCCGACACCATCGGCAGCACCCTTGCCGTGACCAGCTTCAGTATAGTTCCACGTTATTGTTTTTATTTGTGGGAATTCTTTGTGTATTTGTGGAATCATATGAAATATGTATTTATTTTTATATTGGGAAGTCGGGGAATCTGTTTGAATATGTAAGGTGTCAATAAATGGGTTATCTTTGATGGTTTTTTGTATCAAAGGAACAAAGTGTGCCCAAACAGCTGGAGCGTCATGTCTCAAACAAGAACTCGTTGTACAAATTGATTTTGGTTTTGTTGAACTAGTTGCAAAGTCAAAACTGTAGATTATTGCTGTGTGAAGGCTAACTTCTTTTCGATTTCCACCAAAATGCATGGATTGTACTTCTTTATTAAATTTTAATCCATAGTTTTCAGAAAAGTCTGCGTGAATTACAGCACAGTTAACAGGCGTTGAATCCTTTAATTTCTTCAAGCTCATATATTGGTTATGAATTTTGTAAATATGTTTAAAAAATGGTGGTAAACTTGCAATCAAAGCATTAATTAATTCTCTTGGCACGGCTTTTACCTCTTCTTTTTTCGTGATTGTTATAATTTTTTGGCCTTTTTTTGTTTTAACAGTTTCTCTCGCACGTATCCATTTGCAGTAAGTAATATCTTGATCATCAGAAAATTCCTTGAACTGTACTAACTTATCTTTACAGTATTGGCACTCTCGCCTCAGACATTTCTCTTCGTATATAGAACAACACATAGTCTTTATTAATGCATCACAGTCTGGCTCGTCTATTATAGAAGATGTTTTCAATGCTTTAGTCATGAGATCAATATTTTCGTGAACGATGCACTTGCATGTGTCCCTTTGGGCACGCTTAGGAGTCAACACCCAAAACGGTCTATGCTTACAAAAAAAGCTATAACTAACTTTTACTTGATATTTAGTCATGAACTTCTGATGCAATACTTTTTGTGTGCTTGTCATGTAGCGTTTTTGCTTTTGTACTTTCAATCTTGTCATATACTCTTTCTTTCCTGCTCCCATTGTGCTGTTTAAGTCGTCAAGATAAAAGTTGCGTACTTTTCTTACCAACTGTCGAATTCTATTATCTTCTTTACCCTTTTCTTTATTTCTCACTCTTTTAACTTTTACAGCTGACTCTAATTTATCTTTTTCTTTATTCTTCTTTTCTCGCATACGCATGTTAAGCTTTACTTTTAACTGATTGTTCTCCTCTTTAAGTTTCTTAATTATTCTCATAAGGTACTTTCTTTTCTTCTGCTCTATGTATCGAATTCTTCGAAGTTTTACATCAGCTTGAGGAGATTGATTTATTTTTAAGGGATCTTCATACTTTGCCTCTATTTCATTGCTGTCTTTTATCGTTGCATCAATAAGTACACTTACCTCAGGGACCTCCGGTTTTTTTTTAGACTCTTCTTTCTTATTTTCTCTGTATTTTTTTGAAGCTTCGCGCCATTTCTTCCTTTTTTCCCGTTGATCGCGAGGAGATAATTCATTCACGCTTTTAATTTTCTTTTGATCTTTTCTATTCTGATATCTTGTTTATTCTTTTTTCTTTTCTAACTCGTAGAGAACTGGATCAGCCTTGAGTTCAGAGTATTTTATTCTTCTAGCAATCTTTTGCTTCTCTAGCCGCTTATTTTCCTTGGATTTCTTTTTTCTGTCCATGATTTTTCTAAAAGAATTTAAAAAAAGTACATCAATATTTACATGCAAAAATGTAAACTAGAAATAAATATACTGGGGAGTTTTTAGCAGGTTAATGGCTGTCTAACTTATAGACTTGTTTAATAAACTAAATATTCGATTTTTTTTAAAGCAAACACTTAAAATAGGACTTATTAACACACAGTATGTCATTACCATTCACATATTATCATTACCGTTAACACAGAAAAAATGGTAATGATGATGATGGTTATGACGTATATGTCTTCTTACGATTTGTGTACCTAAATACCAAGTTGCAAAGCGCACAACCAGCCATTTTTATGATTAATTACCTAAAAAATACAAATTTGCATATTTAAAAAAGATCTTGTATTGGTACTTACCTGATTTTCTGTGGTAATGGTGATGACTTAAATAATTGACAAACTGTTCACAAACTACTGTTACTCGAAAAATTTACGTGATCAAATTGACGTGCGCTTCGCTTCACTTCGTAAGAGAGACTGAGGGGACCGAGGAAAGGAGGGGTAACTTCCCGATCGCGGTAGGTAGTAAGAATATTCGAGAAATATAATTTTGACGGTGCCGGAACGGTGTTGACGAATTTCTGTGACAAAATTTATTTTATTTTTTATTATATGTTATTTGCTGTCAAATCACTTCATGATTTATTATATTGTTTTAGATAATGTGTACTTTCGAAATATAAGAAAAAAAACGGAAACTGCATTGTCATTTTTTGGAAAACAAATAAGGAAGTTTAATACTCGACTTTTTTTCGTAAATGGTGATGACGTTTGGTGCGTGTTTACTGAAATAATAAAATAAATAAAAGTGGTTAACTATTTTAGAGAGCGGAGCCTTACGTAAAAATATGTAACAAATGTCATGTAAAGTAAAAAAAAAACGCAGCTATGATATTTAATTTATTATTATTATATATTCGCCATTAATGGATTTCCGCGGATTGACCTAGCGTTTGCGTTGCGTTGATCGGGTTGCCGCCCGACGAGCAAACACGCTGGGAACACGCACTCGTGCCGCGGACGAGCGGGGCGGCCGGGGCAGACGGGGCGGACGGGGCGGCTCACGTCAAGTAGTTCAACTTGTTGGTCTAGGCCTTAAATAAAGTAGACTTAATAACCCTGAAAGCTTGCTTAGTATTCGTGAATACTAGCAAGCTTTCAGTGTACGCTATAGAGCCTTTGTAGGTACGAGTATCATCATCATCTGCCGAGCCTTTTCCAACTATGTTGGGATCGGCTTCCAGTGTAACCGGCTGCAGCTGAATACCACAATTTTACATGGACTGACTGCCTATCTGACCTCCACAATCAAGTACTGGGTAATGCGATACCCTTCGGTAACACTGGTTTACAGACTTTCGGGGTTATGACGACCGGCAGGTACGAGTATATTCCAATAGAGAAACACTAATAGTAAGCAAATAACTTTCTTTCATGAAAAAAAATTGTGAGAGGAACAAGTTTTACAAGCTTGTGTAGGGGCTGCCATTGTTAATAACCTTCCTTTGGAAATGTTCAGTTACACGCTGAAAATATTACATTGTTTACATAAACTAATTAAGAAGTAGCATAGTGGCTAGAACAATGCAATGAACAACACATAAGTTACACAATAAGACGCTGAAACCAGCAACAATAGCTATTTACGGTTTACGTCTCACAAACTTCACAAAGTTTCTTCTTAACCAGCTAGTTTATACTAAACTGACCACATTAACTTTTATTTAATTTAAGAATGGAAGAAAATTGTGTTTCATTAATATTTCAGCTCTAGTTGTGTTTCTTAATTTACGACGATTCGCTTCGTTTACATTAAATATAGAGTCGTATGTATATGTGTATAGAGTCAAATATTTGTCAGGCAATTCAATTACGGGTGTACATAATACATAATGTAACAAAGTTTGAGCTAAATAAACTCGCCGCCACTTTGCAGCGATTGTTTGTTCCGACCGTCTGTGCACACACCACATGTACAGCCTCCACCTAGCACCTCTGTGTATGTATAGCAGAAGATTATGAAAACGATCTATCTCTTAAGAAACGATGAATAGTGTCTGTGTTTGGATTGGGATCTCATTCATTGATTGTTTGAATGGATGTCCGCTTATTTAGCTACTTAGCGAAGGCAAAATCATGTAATATCATAAATCCATCAACATCATAAATCAGGATGTCAACAAAATAATATACTTATAATAATCTCCACCAAAACATTATGAACACTTCGCTCACTACCACTACTACTCGTAGTGTGGGCTCTAAGAGCTGCATGGGTGGCGTGCTTATCACTATAATTACGAAGTACGAACGTAGTACAAATAATAATCGCCGACCGTGATATAAAGTTGTTCCTAACTTAAAAGCCATTTAGTAGTAATTGTTCAATTATGTATTATGTATCGCCAACTGAATGTTGATTTATTGACCGACGTAGTTGTGCAACCCGCGAGTTGTTAGCGATTAGTCGTGCGGTCGCTCTCGATGTGGATGCGAATAAGATACAGCTACAACATTTGAAATGTAAATTATACACAATTTCGTTTAATCCCAACTCCGTTAACTTTATTTATTCTTTGATTAATCAAGTACCGTTTGGACTCGTTATTTATGTGCAGTTTCACAATAACTTTTGTAGTTTTGTGTCAGCTCTAGCAGAGAAACATAATGTGTTTATTGGCGTCGCTAGTTTAGCGGAAAACAATAAGAGTAATGATTTTTAAATCATCAATCAGAATTTAGTGAAGATAACTAAGTATTTTGCGACGGCTTTAATACTGAGATGGACCACATCAAACTAACATGCATCGAATGTTTGACGACGAATGCTTCATTTATTACTTTATAAGATTTCCACTAAGTGTATCAAATTCGGTTTAATCGTTCAAAACTATTCGAGTTAATTCGGCGCAAACATCGAACCGCAGGTTGCGATGCGCGGAGGTTCGCCGCGCGGCTGCGGGAGAAAGGAGCGTGTCATTAAATTATTGCCGATCGAGCGCTATTTACGCGATGTACGCGGATGTATGAAAGACGCGCGGGAATGGGGTTCATACACTGCAGAGTTTTTACTCTAACTTGCAGCTAGATTTATAAGCAATGCAAACCATACTGACGGTCTCTTGTTGTGATCCTGTGGTAGTAAAAAAAAAATACTGGTTTATCTTTTTCAGTTGAAATCTGTACTTTGTTATTCTAGAGTTTACAATTCAAGTAATTAAAGTGACATTTCTGAAAGAAACTTTAATTTCTTTAGATGAACTTTGCCAACAAAACGTTTATTTATTTGTCGTATCGTTAGTCACATCTAAAGATAAAAATCGTTGTTTCGCTATACACTTTTACAACGTTCAATTAACTTCACGGTGTTTCCTACATGCGGACCGTTAGTGACCTTATCAGCCTTTCTGCAACGTCATGTAATGGATGCCTCCTCCGCGCTATGTACCAGGGTACCAGTACCGGCGCAGAGGTGCATGCTATTTGCGACGCGTGTAATCAGCGGCTCGCGGAGGTCCGCCACCGCCTGACATCTCAATTGAACTGCGCGCCTAGTAGGGCCACCACTGAACATCGCCATGAAATTATTATTTAAAAGGCTTAACTGATAAGAGGACACTGCTTTGTATATTGTATAATCTAACCTTATTAGCTGTACACATATGTATTTAGTATTTGATGAAACTGAGAAATCATTTTCTTTTATATAAGTTCCAAATAAATGAGGGAAATCGTGGTTAAAGTCCATCAAGCTATGATTGAATTGAAAACATAGTGTGCCCCCAACTGTCCTTGTGAAAGAATATATTTATTGTATAACAGTCTGCGCGTTAAAAAGGTAGCTGTGATTGTCGTGTTGACTGGCTTACATAACACGCAAATCTAACATAAACAAGCACACCAAGCAAATATTGTGCCTACTTGAAGATATTCGATAAGTGTATTCATTCCGTAACTGTAATCTAGCGTGAAAAGCGAAATCGCATGGAAAACCAATTTAAATTACTGAAATGCATCAGTGTGTATCCGTCCCCTACATATTAGGCTCCGAGCAAAGGGTCGTCTGTGCGGAGTACTGCGCGGCACGGCGGAGTCTTGCGGGCCGCCCGCGCGCCCGGCCGCGACACTCGCTTAGACAACTTTGTAATTATGTCTTCCGGCTGTTGCCAATATCACAGACGTATTGAGCACGGCTTAGACAACTTTATGTTCCTGGATAATAATGTAATAAATATGTCGGGTTTGGTCCAGACATCAGAAGTAAAACTCAGTTATGGCAATACAATACACTAATTTTAATTTAATTGAACAATCAGTTATCTTAAATCTAGGAAATGTAGAAATGAAATAAAACTGAATTAAATAACGAATAAAGGCAGTGAGGGCGGTCACATAGGGCAGTACTGACTGTCAGGGACAGTGGTCCATGCACCCACCGCAATAAGGATAGTACTAACTGTGTACACAGTGTTCCACATCCAATAACCGGGCAGTACTGACTGTCGAGAGACAGTGGTCCGTGCACCAAGACGCATCCGTTTGAAATGCGTGCCGTCTCAACAGCGCAGCTCCTTATAAAGGCGGTCGCTAGTGGCCGAGGGTAGTTACGATATTTTACTGAACTGTACATTACGTCAAATGATCGAAAGAGTGAAGGTTTGTCTATGATGCTTCCGGTGCACGTTCCACTAGCGCCATCTAGTCGCCGTCTCTCGCAGTTGTTAAATAATATTGCTGCCGACACGGCCATTCTGACAAATCACTCGTCCTCGAGTGCATTTATTCATCTAAAAATAATAATAATACTAATTAATTCACATCATCATCATCGTTACATAGCTTAATAGCAAATATCACTGGTCTAGGTATTTCTTTACAACAGAAAACCCCTACAGTTCAAACAAGCTGGTCTAAATCGTCACCCACTAAAGCAGGCGAGATTCCTGCAGCATCTCACACATCATTGCTCATAACAGCAAGAGATCTTATTAGAACACCAATACAGTTCAAACATTCTGGTCTGAATCGTCACCCACTAAAGCAGGTGAGATTCCTGCAGAGCATCACAGATCATCTCCCACAACAACAGGAAAGATCTTTATATTCTATTTGCTAAAACAACCATCTTCCACAAAAGTAGAAGAGACCACATAGTAATTGATCATTCCAAAGATTCCATTATAGCATCGGAATTATCTACACTTAAGGTGCGAGAACTTACAGAAAGTGTTTCCTCTGCATCATCTGCAGTCAATGTGCCAGAGCTTACAGAAAGTGTTTCCTCTGAATCATGTGCAGTCAATGTACGAGAGCTTACAGTAAGAGTTTCCTCCGAGTCTGAGATCATATCATTATTTACTGGCACAAAAGACGTACTGAGCTCATCTTCTGCCGTCACGGTCCGTTCATCATTTTCATCACTATAATTTTCGCAAATTTCTAAATAACTTTCTTGTCCTTTAGGTACTTCCCTTAAATTTTCATGTGCATATTTATAAATTCTGTTAGAACCGTTAATATGTTTAAGTTCATAACGGTCATTATCTAATACGGTGACTATTTTATAAGGCCCCTTAAATTTATTATCTAACTTTGTTTGATGTCTTGCTTCGCATTTTGCGAAAACAAATTCACCTACTGCAAAAGGTTTAATCCGAGCTTTTCCCTTATTAAACCGTATAGTGTCAGCGTTAGCTACTCTTTGAATATTTTCTGATGCGGATGAACGAGCCGTTTCAACATTAATTATAGGTGGTTCAGAAGAACTAGGAGTTATTTTAGCTAGACTAAGTGAGGAACCTTGAATGCCAAACATCAGTTCCATAGGCGTAAAACCTGTGGTCCTGGAACGAGTACTATTAAGAGCAAGTTGGATCTCTCCTAGTTCATCCTTCCAAGCATTATTAGAATTACATTCTATAACAGTAAGAATACTCTTCAAAGTTCGCATGACTCTCTCAACCTGCCCGTTAGCTCTACTAGAACCAGTTGCTATTAAATGGAGCTCTATTCCATTATTATTACAAAAGTTTTTAAACTCATTGCAGTCATAACAACGTCCTCTATCTGCGATAATGCGCTTCGGAGCACCAAATAAGTTTACAGCATTCTTAATTGCTCTCACAGCGTATGAAGAGCTTAAGGCCGGTGTATATTCCAGCAGTACAAACTTTGTAAAGGCGTCTATTAAAACTGAGCAATATTCTTTTTTATCACTTTTGCCCGAAAGTTTTCCGGTTAAATCCAAGTGAATTGTGTGCCAAGGGACTGGATGTTTAGGAATTGAATGCAACTGCATTTGCTGTGCACCTGAAGGGCCTTTAGCAGTTTTACATACTACGCAGCAATTAATAAACTTTTTGACTAATTTAGCCATATCAGAAAACCAATAAAATTCGTAAAGTTTGTCTAAAGTCTTGTCAAAACCTAAATGTTTTATTTCATTATGAACGTGGTTAATAAGGGACCAAACCAAAGAACGTGGTACAATAGGTAGCCAACTAGAAACTCCTCTACGTTCTATCTTCCTATACAATATTCCTTGTCTTAAATCATACGTATGCGATATCTCTTCAGGTAATTGATTATTACGGATTTTTGCTATTATTTCAGAAAGTTCTGAATCGCGTTCTTGTTCTACAATTAACCAACCTTTATCTAATTCAAGGAAATTTACTTTGCGGGGCTCAGAATAATTTGTGTTTGACAAATTGCGAGACAAGAAATCTGCATGAGCCATCTTTCGACCTTCTTTGTACACGATATCAAAATCATAAGCTTGCAATATAGCCCACCAACGGTGAACCCTTGGAGTCAAATCACGTTTAGAGTGAGAAGCTTTAAGGGAGTTACAATCGGTAAATACGGTGAATTTTCGTCCATGCAAATAATGACGAAAATGTTCGATTGCTTTTACTACCGCAAGAGTCTCTAACTCGTAAGAGTGATATCGCGTTTCTGCATCTATGGTCTTCCTACTATAATATGCTACTACATGAGGGGTATCATTATGTTTTTGGATAAGAACTGCACCATATCCCGCACTACTTGCATCGGTATAGAGTTCAATGGGCAAGGAAGGGTCAAAAACTTTTAAAACTGGTTCAGACGTCAAAATGTGGATAAGTTTTTTGTGTATTTGGTCATGCTCAGGGGTCCACTTAACATTGCCTTTTCCTTTTGTCAAGGGATATAAAGGGCGAATTATTTGGGAAAAGTTAGGAATAAACTGTCTAAAATACGTTGCCAGCCCTATGAGCTGCCTAACATGAGTGACAGTTTTTGGCGTTGGAACATTAATTAAGGCTTGTATTTTTTTTGGATTTGGTCTAATCTCCCCAGCTGAAACTATATACCCAAGGTACTCAGTTTGAACTTTCAGAAACGAACATTTCTTTAAATTAAACGAGAAACCAGCATTGGACAGAGTTTTAAGTAATTTGTCTAAACGGTCAAGCCCCTCATTAATATCTGTGGAAATTGAAAGGACATCATCCATGAAAACTAGAATTCTTTCATCATTCATAGGCTGTAGAGCAGTATTAATAGCCTGTCACAACCTTTTCAGATAATCTTGCGTCCGGGATATTTTCAATCAATTGCCAAAGACGTAAACATGCCTGAGCAGGGGTCTCATTAGAATTAAGTTGAAATTTGAGGATACTGTCAAAGTGATCCTGAATAAGCATAGGGCGAGAGAACTGAGCTTTTAAAGTCTCCTGTATATCGTCCCATTGATATTGACTGGGAGGTATCTTGGTCAGTAATGTAGCTGCGCGGCCTCGAAGACAATGGGTCAATGTCATGATTAAATCGACACCTTTCAAATTTTTGCTTTTAATTATAGTGTCTGACAGCCGACACCAGCCCCCTATGTCTGAATTGGGGTCGTCAGGATCAAAAGGTACTAACGCTATGAAAGGTTGTGGTGCTGAATTGGACCGGGGTAGTAGAGCATCAGTTAATTTTGAAAGAAATGCTTCTAAACTATTTGTGGGTAGCGGAATATCTTCCTGCATATTTTGTGATGATGAAGTGCCAGAGGTGGGCGGAAAATCCGATCCCACTTCTGATGTCGGGTTTGGTCCAGACATCAGAAGTAAAACTCAGTTATGGCAATACAATACACTAATTTTAATTTAATTGAACAATCAGTTATCTTAAATCTAGGAAATGTAGAAATGAAATAAAACTGAATTAAATAACGAATAAAGGCAGTGAGGGCGGTCACATAGGGCAGTACTGACTGTCAGGGACAGTGGTCCATGCACCCACCGCAATAAGGATAGTACTAACTGTGTACACAGTGTTCCACATCCAATAACCGGGCAGTACTGACTGTCGAGAGACAGTGGTCCGTGCACCAAGACGCATCCGTTTGAAATGCGTGCCGTCTCAACAGCGCAGCTCCTTATAAAGGCGGTCGCTAGTGGCCGAGGGTAGTTACGATATTTTACTGAACTGTACATTACGTCAAATGATCGAAAGAGTGAAGGTTTGTCTATGATGCTTCCGGTGCACGTTCCACTAGCGCCATCTAGTCGCCGTCTCTCGCAGTTGTTAAATAATATTGCTGCCGACAAATATTTCTTTTTGTGTATATATAATCGTGTAATAAACTTATAAAGCTTGATATATTATAATATTGCGTGAAACTGCGTTATTAAACGGCCTACAAGCAGTACAACGCACGATTAAGCTCCAAATTAACTCGCAATATTATTCTGAATTTAATTGTGAAGCAATCTGAATCTGAAATAAGTAAAGTTTTATTTAAATGTCACGAATACGCATTTATCCGAATTTCTGGACAATATTAAAGAAGTATAGCGAAGCAAGTGCTTATTAGATTAATTTACGGATTACTCTCGGTACACACGGGGCCAGGCAGGCCTGTGTGCTCGCGGATGATTTACCGACGTTGTTCCAACAGGGAGGGTCCGGCACAAGTCCACGAGATCGCATTACACGTGATGTACAGCCCGAGGATTATCATTACATTCTGTTTACATCGCTGATTCAATAGAGAACGACGCGGTGCGTGTTGTACTCGATCGCGAAGTAACGGTCACGTACGTGCAGGCTATATTATGGATTTTGTGCAGAAATAAGCGCCTTTTTGACCCACTTGAAAAAAAGCTGGTTCTCAATTCAGCGATTTTTTTTTAATGTTTGCTATCTTAGAACTCCTACATTCATAAAGACATTGATAAAAACCTTTATTTAACCGACTTCAAAAAAAGGAGGAGGTTTTTAATTCGACTGTATTTTTTTAATGTTTGTTACCTCGTAACTTTTGACTGGGTGAACCGATTTTGATGATTTTTTTCGCTTATTTCAAAGCTGGTGCTTTCCGAGTGGTCCCATTTTAATTAGGTTCCATTTGGGCAATGGGATCCATGTGAAAACCACATAAGTCTTAAATTTGCATTAAGTATTTGCGCGACAAATTAACGAATAACGCGATTAGATTAGTGCGGGGTATCTACCATAACTAAATAGTTAAAAATAAAAACTTTTTACAAAAAAATAACAACCGACTTCCTTAAAAAAACACTACAAAGTCAAAAATAACTTTAATTTCGGAAGTCGGTGGCAAAAAAACCTGAAATACAGATCCTAAGACACCGACTTCCGAAATTAAAGCTATTTTTCACTTTGTAGTGTATTATTTTTAAGGAAGTCGGTTGTTATTTTTTTGTCAAAAGTTTTTTTGATTGTAATGGTATACTTATAGAGTGGTCCCATAAACATTTGGGTAAACTTCTGATGAATGGTTTTTGAATTAGTTTCAATAATACCTACAAATACATATTTTTTTCTCTGAGTGTATGATGCTTTTTAGGGTTCTGTAGCCAAATGGCAAAAAACGGAACCCTTATAGATTCTTCATGTCTATCTGTCTGTCTGTCTGTCCGAGTATGTCCCAGTCATTTTTTTCCGAAACTGTAAGAGCTATGCTGTTGAAACTTGGTAAGTAGATGTATTCTGTAAACCGCATTAAGATTTACACACGAAAATAGAAGAAAAAAACAATAATATTTGGGGTTCCCCATACATAGAACTGAAACTCAAAAAAATTTTTTTCATCGAACCCATACGTGTGGGGTATTTATGGATAGGTCTTCAAAAATGATATTGAGGTTTCTAATATCATTTTTTTTTAAACAATAATATTTGGGGTTCCCCATACATAGAACTGAAACTCAAAAAAAAAAAAAAACATCAAACCCATACGTGTGGGGTATCTATGGATAGGTCTTCAAAAATGATACTGAGGTTTCTAATATCATTTTTTTCTAAACTGAATAGTTTGCGCGAGAGACACTTCCAAAGTGGTAAAATGTGTGCCCCCCCCCCCGTAACTTCTAAAATAAGGGAATGATAAAACTAAAAAAATATATATGATGTACATTACCATGTAAACTTCCACCGAAAATTAGTTTGAACGAGATCTAGTAAGTAGTTTTTTTTTTTTAATATGTTAAACAAGTTTTTATACGAGTTCAAAGCAAAAAATGCCATTATAATGTAAATAAAGTTGTTTTTTGAATACGCAAGACTGCTTGTCTGCAAGAACCCTAAGACGTTTTGCGTAACAACGTCATGTTGTGTAAACGTCATTACGGTTATAATGTCGGATAATAACCGTTGCTTGGTAGTGGATGTGTGCTAGAGGTGGAGGATCAATTGCACACCACGCAACACACTCTGGCGCGTCACTAGAGGAGCTGTGCTAGTCGCGACGTGCTTGTTAACTCGGTCTATACATGGCCGCATGACTGATTTTCAGTTTTCACATGCCATTCCATAGACCAGATTGAATAACTTGTTTATATGATCGGTAAATAGATTACAGGACCACTATTGGAGACGGTGAGCTTATTCTTTTTCACAATCTCACAAGGGCCCTGGGGCGATGAAATTTAAAAAATCCAAATTCTTTTCTTTCTTTCTTTCAAATATTCTTCGGGAATCCAACATTTCTATCGATTCCAGCATTCAATCTATTACACAAAAAATCCCGTTAAATGCAAATAAATAAATATGTTGGAATGACACAGCTAACATAAAGCCGCCTGTATCGGCGACGGCTGTGATATACGTCTTCATAATAAAGCGGAGCTTGTCGCAATCAACGTTTTCTCTTGTATTTCCATACGGCGACCATTTTGCCGTGTAGTCTACCAGGTGCCTGTACCTACTAGATTAGTTGATTCATACAATAATAATCGCTTACGAGCCGATGAAAGAAATAGATGCTGTGCAAACAATGAGCAACGCGCGGTCAGCCTGCAAGCGATTTAGATTTATATATCGAATTATGTAAACCAAGGCTAATGTGACCAAAATCCCTACACTCACGGAGACATGTACTTTTTTCAACTGTGTTAGTATGCAGTTATAGTCAAGTAGTCAAATGGCTGCTATTTACCATTATTCAATTCGAAAATGAAATGTGAATAAAATATAACTAAATTTAGCCAGTTGTTTAACATAGCGCGGAGGATAGTGACTGAATTTAAATGTGAATAATTTCAACAGTCATTTGGTATATGTAATTATTCAGCGTCTACTACCTACATTATAATTATTTCAGTTAAAATTGATCGAAATTAATTAAATTGCTTTTAGCGGCTATATTTAGTAAACGAGTTCATTCATTTTATTTCAGTGCTCATTTCAATTATTACGTCCCTCACTATAAAACGGTACTTCCTAGGTGATAGGAAGGTGTTCAAAACAGTAACTTTAGGAACTTATTTACTTTTTATACGTTGGAAACGAGAATAAAAATCAATAAATGGTGAAACAGTGCAGTTTCTACAATGGATGATAAACAGATAATATGCTTTTGCTCTTGGACAAACTGATAATTACGTATAAAAAAGATACAGGATATTGATATTTTTAAGGAAAACGGTTTTCAAATCCCGCTAGAGCTCGAGGATTGTGTCGGTAAGCTGTCGCCTGTAGTTGTCGGGGGCGTCTCACGGCTGGAATGTCTTCATAACGACGATGTCATCGCGACCAACAAATAGATACCGACAATTAATACTGCGCCGCCCCACGCCTGCCCCGCGCCCAGCTCACAGCCCAGGAAATAGCAGTTAGACAGTTTTATGAGTTTGGGATATCTAAAGAACTTAAACTGCTGGTTTTAAAATGATAAAGGAAAGATACGTTCATATCATACGTAGTTGATAACATTTATTTAATTTAATTATAGTGGTCATGCCAAGATTGGATAAGTATTAATCAAGTATTGGTAATCCGCTTAAATCAATTAATAATAAGAAATTCATTACATGTCAATAAACTTTAAGTCTGCAGCTGGTGTTAATGCAGCTAGTACTAAGACAGGTCATTTTAACTACATGCAGAAACTTACGTCTAGCAGCCTTGCCTCCGTCATGTAAGAATTAAGAATACACACGTAGCACAAAGAAAATTATGATCCCACTGTATAATTGTACACTGTGACTTGTAGTAATAACAGCTTTTAACCGGTTTTATTATAACTCTCATTCGATGAAAAATTAATAACAATCGACATCGGCTAAACGGATGTCGGTTAACATCGTGTTATCTTAGGGTGCTCATACACCGACGATTTTCGAAAACGCATTCAAAGAAGTTCTACAAAACCGGGATAGCATTGGAAAGACACAGTTTATTGCAAAGCCATAAACAGAACCATGCAAAGGAGTCAACCGTGTACGTGGGCCCTTAATGTGTGTCATATCATGGCATCAGCGTACTGTCTTGTCGGCTTGCAACAATAGCTGCCATAAGAAGTTAACACTCACTTCGGTCTGTTCTTACTTAGATTCGTTTATTTTGCAGGCAATACAGGTGTCGTTGAAAAAATTGCGGTAAAATGTAGAAATCGTGATTTATTGCGATTTTCAATGGTGGCCGAGACACGAACACCCACAGCAGAGGCATCTAAGTTGTACTTGATGGAGAAACTGGTCCCATGCAACATTATTGGTCGTCCGATCAGCACAGCTGAATGGGAAAAAGAAAAGAAAAATTGTCGTAAAAGTCAGGTATCGTACTTTAAGTCTTAAGTATAGAAATAAACTAGTTTCGTCTGGAAGGACCAACTTACAGCATCGTGGTGAGATTACTCAGATATAAGTTCTGCGCACGACTTTAGTAGGCCTAAGCCAGGGAAAGGTCAAACTTAGCTAAACGCGTAAGCTGACACTGAAGGATTTCGGACACAACATTATTACGGGAGAAGTTGAGAGGCATTCACATCTTATGTTTACTGAAACGTAATATTTAACAAAGTTATTAAGAAAGATGGAGAAATAAATAACACAAGGAGACAATAACCCCTTGTCTCAAGACGTAAGTATTGTGAACAACCCAAATAATGGAGCACCGTATCATCAATCTTAATATCATTACGTTGTAACAAAGCAGTATTATATTACAGCGATAAGTAGCAGCAGCAGGCTCCAGATACAAACGCAACAGAAATGGCGAAACAGACAAAAGCTGCGACGATTAAGATGGGGACAGAAACACGGTCAATAATAACATACACTAATACCCATTCATTACTGATGAACGTCAGAACGAGACGACAGATCCGCTGAGTAGAGGGTGCAATAGAGACGGAGTTAATTGTGATATAATAAAAGAGAGGTTTAGCGGGGAAGCTTTAGTATTGAGTAATGAAGTCGCTTCTAGTGGAGATAAGGCAGTCGTTAGACGTAGATGGGTTCTTTCACAAAGTTGCGCTCCTCCACTCAATGGTAATTGCTGGTACGTTGGAGTTGCGAAGTTGTGCGTGTCTTGTGTGAGTCAGACAGATTCATCTCGAATGAATGTTCGAGGATCGCAAATCAATGTTATTTAGAATAGTATGTGTTCAGCTCCGTGTAATTTTGTTTAACAATCATACAAATACGTTTCTCCTTTGTGTACATGTACACAGTACAAGTATACCCATCAAAAACATAAATGTGAAATGAGAGCCAAGTTTAATATTATGATATATACCTTGGTTGTTGACTTCAACGACAAAAGAAGTGAGATCTAAATAGGTGCCAAGTTCAATGGTCAGTCCTGAAATTTATTTATAACTACATAAAATATCATTTCTTCTTATAACTTAGGATAATATATTGTAGCCTAAGGTCTGACTTGGCTAGTTCTCATATACGAATTATTATGTTCGATGGCTAGTTTTTACCAGCAAGCCAAATTTTCGGAATAATAAAATAAGAACCGACAAGTAACAGGCTTTTTTTTTTCTGGATGGGAAATCATCAAATGACTTCTCCCGCTCTGGGCGGAGCGGGAGGGCGTGTCAGACTTTTACTGACTAAAACCCACCCGTGTTCCTTCAGTTGCCCATTGCCAGGGTCACGGTATATCTTTCGAACAATCTCGCGTCACTGGCAGTCGCGACCCTGGCAGACAAGTAACAGGCTTAGAACTGGCGAAGGTTGAGACTTGCAAGTCTCAATATATGAGCCAAATTTTACACGTTTATGTGAAATAGTTTTTGAGTTATGAGGGGGTCAAAAGTGGCTCCATATGGTTCGTGTAATATTACACACGGTGCTGCTCGCCAGTTCTGTTACTTGAACTTGGCTTGACACGCTGCCGCATGTCTAGATATGCGAGTGCAGATGTTCGTCTATCAGCAAGCCCTCATTATGAGTTGCCTAATCGATACTTCGCCGTAAATCAATTTGATAAATTTATCGCTGATGGTTTATTATTTATGGCGATACCATACCTTTTAGTACTGTTGAAGAGGAAAAAAACATCTGAAATTCTGATTATTAATAAAATACATTAAATATACTCGGTTTAAATAAAATGAACAATATTAATAACAAAGCACTTAGTGATAGGCACTTTGTATTCACGATCTATTAGATCCTTATCTTATTATTAGTAATGTAAATGAATACATCGCTACCTAGGTTATTTGGTTACATTTGATGCAAAAAGAACAATATCATGAAACAGGAAGATGCCAATTCCTCTCAGTTCAATATTAATACGCTTAGCTCCGGTTGCCATGGCAACGGAGGCATGTTAGTTCAGTAGCCCACTTCGTGGAGTCGCGTGGGAAGATAATCACCTGATATCGTGTTATTCTTATTCGTATTGAGGACGATACATTACGGTACGGCTCATATTTTTTTTTTCTAAGGAATGAGTACAGGGTACAGTCTTTCAGATAGGTTTTCAGGGCAAAAAAAATATTTTTATAAAATGTTACAGTTGATATAACGTTAAATCAATCTTTTTGTGACATTACTCACTATTTTATTTTTCGTAACTATCTTCCGAACGTGGTTTCACCCGCATGGCATGTTGGTCCAGTCATTTGGAGGTTAATCAGAACAAACATACAACAACTGAAAAAAATCTTGTTTTTATGCATTTAGTAAAAAGTTGGTATTTTGAAATTGAATTTGTATTTATGTATAGATTAAACATTTCAATTTCTAGACAAATTAAATAATGAGGTACTTATTTCATCGACATGTATTGCCCAACTAGGGCTACTCTACGGTATGTAGTAGTCATTGAACGAGGTGTCGTAGTATCATACACTCGAGATAGTCTGAAGTGTGAAGATAGCGGTAGCTCGCGCGGTCTCTCGGTCGTGTTGTGCGCTTTATTCTTGTGACAATTACCAAACACTTCAAAACAATATGAAAATCTGTCTCAGTAATATTCTTGAGTGCTCCAAAACGGACATCCAAAATTTAGGCTAGCGTGGCGGTCGTATTTTATGAGTAAGAAACACCACAGATTATTATAATATTGTCGGAAGCTTTTAAAGAAAAGAAAGATCCTTTGCCGAAACATCCTGATTTTAACAACGATTGTATACTACTATTTAAATTAATTTATGTAATCTAAATCAAGCACGGTCGCATTTCGTGTATTTATTTGATATCAATAAAGGTATATCAGAAGACTTACGTACAGTGTCTCGGATTTCGCATCATCCTATTACGATTCCAGAGAAACATATCAACGAGCTCGATTGAACCACAGATTACTGAGAGTACAAGCGGATTAATGGTTTAACTGGGTAATTGCGTCTTTACTACGTTCAGTTTAGAATATTCTATGTATTCCTCAACTTGAGCTATGAAAGTCGAGTGGTATATCATATACGAATATATCACTGATAGAGATATATGTATATGTGTGTACGGCACTGAGCTGATCCACTTACGCACGGCTGCAGTGTGAATCTGAATTGCACTAACTTTATGGCACTGTTGTGTTTGGCTACTGTCCGTGGCTAATTTGTTTTGGCAATCGCTCAGATAATCTTTTGAACGGATGTTGAATGCAGTATTTGTTCGTGGAGCTAAGTTTCGAAATCGTATTTTAGAATAATCCAGTTTCCATCATCATCCTTGTTAGAGAAGCGCAAAACGATCTATCATCACTTAACGAATGGTTCAAGTATAACCTGCTTACCATTAATCAAAAAAAAAAAAAACGTCGTACATGATCTTTGCAGCTAAAAATAAAAAAATACCAAGTGACATTAACCTGACCATAGATAATAATGAATCCGTTACAAAAGTCAACAAGTGAAAAATGTTTAGGCTTAACGCTAGATCCAAGACTAACTTGGTCTAATCACGTAGAAAAAATAAGAACAAAAGTTTCTTCACTTACGGGAGCACTACGCAGACTTTCTGGTTGTATTCCGCACAAAATTAGAAACTTGATTTATAATGCACTCGTGAAACCACATACTTGGTTGAAGAATGGGGATGCGCCGCTAAATCCTATACTATAAACCAGATTCAAGTGATACAAAATAAATAAATTAAAACTCTATACAATTACCACTACCTAACATCAACTAAACAAATATATAACGACACTAAACTATACAACATAAAACAACTTTATATATCCTATCCTACTAATATTATAAATGCGACAGTTTGTGAGGATGGATGTATGTGTATGTGTATGTTTGTTACTCTTTCACGAAAAAACTACTGGACGGATTTGGATAAAATTTGGCACACAGATAGTTCATAACCTGGATTAACATATAGGGTAACTTTTTATCCCGGTAGTACGTTCCCGCGGGATATTTTCCGATCTCCACGCGGGCGAAGCCGCTGGCAAAAGCTGGTACAAAATATGTACCCTAATTTGAAAAATAATAACAAAGGAAACGCACTCGCAATTGAATTTCAAAAAAACAAACCACGGATACTATACCAGAAATCGCAATAAACTCGAACTCGGACCACCCAGAACCAATTACGGGAAGAAAAATATTTTATATGAAGGAGCAGGAGTCCTACCATGACCTAATTAAAAACGATTAAAAGCAAGACATTTCAATTTAGGTTCCTAAAATGCAACGCTTCAAATTCGTACCATGACGTCAAATACGCTCAGCGGCATTTGGATCGTCAAAAGTGAATGAAAGATCGCAATTTGTAGCTGAACCGCGTTTGAAACCTTTTTGGCGAAAGAGACAACGCTATTAGTATCGTCTATGTTTGTTTCGCGCACATTGGAGTGTCAGACACGTTCAGAATCAAGTAACATTTTATTTGTTCTCAACTCGTATCATTACTTGAAAGTAAAAAAGACCCTCAATTGTTGTTTTCAAGATTCCTTGTTAATACTGTAATTATTGTTAAAATGTCTAAGTTTATATTTGCTGACCTTTTGCGTAATAAAACGGCACGTTTATTATGTATCTGTTTCGAACGTACCAGAGTAAAAAAAGTAATGTGTGAGTTGTCACTGTCAGTGTCAGTTTCACTGATTAACTCAGTGCTGCCAACTTAGGGTAATTTACCCTAGATTTAGAGTAAAACTAAGACAGCATGGTAATTTTTGGGGTATTCATTGTTTTAGTGTAATGTCTGTTTCGAATACAAGACTACAATAATATTATTTTGGAATGTACCTAGTGTGTATCCAATCCGAAAATACAGGCATGACGTACAGAATGAACAAAGAACTTTTGGGTGTTTTGAAGCATGCTGGAGATTAGATGCAATAATCGTTACCGCACAAATCGAGCACTAATTCTTTGGATAGCCTGTTGCGCCTAATGAATTCGGCATCCTCAAAATTATTGAAGGGGTCCAACTGGCCACGTAACTGGAGTCTGTTACGTTTTTAGGTACAGTGTGAGGCAGTATCTTACTCAAAAAACTCAAATAAAAGTAGTTCATCAGACATCTGTTAGAGAAAAACAAATGCGATTTAAAAAGGCATTTTAGACTTTATAGGAAAGATTAAAGTACACTTACACTGGTTTTTGTAAAATTCCACAAAAATTGCACTAAATAACTTTGTTTTCGTCAATAATTCACCAAACGATTCAGTTTATATTAGAGAAATATTAACTTTTAATGAATCGCTTATTTTGACAGTTGAGCGTTTCAGTTGAGCTGCCTACAGACGTCATGGTACCAAACTAGTACAAAATTGAATGAATGAAACCAAAACTTGCGACTCAGTTTGGAACAATCGTTGTCAGATGGCATGATCTAAATTGAATCGTTAAACTGAGGTCATGGTACGAATTAGAAGAACAGTTCAGTTTAGGTCCTAAACTGGATCGCGTTAAGAGCTCGTGGTAGGCCTCCAGTACTATACAATAAATTGCCAGAGACAATTGTGAATGCAAAAACTGGAAATATTTTTAAATTAAAAAAAAAACATGTACAAAATAAAGTAACCTTCAGTTAGTATGTATACTATGTATTGCCTGCTTACGATAATAAAATAACTTATTGTATAGATTTTAAGCATTTAGAACAATAATATAAAATACTCTGTTAACCTTTTGTCGACTCATGGAGTCATTATGTTATTTTAAAACTGCATGCTTTATTTTTATATCTCATATTGTAAGTGAACAGTTTGTGTTCTTTATGAGAATAAATTCTTTAAACCGATCCTATGTTCATCACTTTATTATATATTTTTTAAATCTGTACATAGGCTACCTATTAATAGCAACATAAATCGTTCAGCCACTTCATTTGTGGACGTGTGTTGGCTTTAGATGACCTGAGTAATTTAGGAAGAAGCTATTGGTTACTTTTAGTAAACCTACTACTTACTATGTTATTTACAGCAATTTTCTTACCAGCCTCGGATTATGGGTTCGATGATCGTAGGTTTCAGGATACATACCTGAAACAAACAAACACAAAGGTTAATTTTATTAGAATGACATAAATTAACTACTTACCTATTAATATTAGCGGTGGGTGATCAAACCTAAGCTGGTTTAACTAAACTATAAGACACTTAACTCATTTGAATCTTAAGTCAAATTAGTAAGCTGTCTTGTTATTTACAGTTTATGATCTATCACATTGTTTCTCTCAACGATCGTCCGTGGGTACCAGGGCCGCATACCCGGCGAGTGGCCGGCGCGTGGGCGCTCGGCAGCTACTGGAACAATAGCCTAGACCCACACCTAATTGACAACCTTCCCTACTACAATAACTTTATGTAAAGCGTTGCCTTCTGTCTCGTTATTTTTGATAGCATCACGTCGTTGTCTCATTACGGCTCAAAGTGACAACAAATTAGCATTTTTCAAATAATTTGTGAAAAAATGCGAATGGGCCACATTTAAGCAACTTAATAATGTAACAATTAATGTCATCGTCTTTATTTTCTGCTTACAAGGTGATAGGCGCTATTTTTTGTTATCTTTTTACTAATGCCAAAAATGATTAAGTACCCCCATAATGTTTCTAAAGCCGGAGACGAGTATGGTAACTCCTCGTGTTACAATAATCCTCGCTCGCCCATACAGTACATATAAAACAGTAGGGACTCCACACGACAAACATACAGTTGCGCACTCAGTACAATGAGGCACAACGAAATTGTAGCAGTACTACACGAGTGCGGGAGAATGGTGCAGTTGAGCCGTGATACAGATACGTTCAGAGTACCCAGGAGAACTATGGTTCCCATGGGCATCAAGCGTAAGGTTGATAAAACGCGACATTTTTAAATTAATACTAGCATAATTTCAATTTTGTATTTTAAAACGATCATTGTGAATTATTCCTCTAATCAAGAGGAGGCCTGTGTCCCAGCAGTGGGAATATTATGGGCTGTTGATGATGATAGTGAATCATTTAGAAAGTTTCACAATTGCACGCTACTGTAAAAGCAACTTTTCACGCAGTTAACATAATCGGTTCTATGGCAAGACGACTATTTCTAGTAATACCAAGACAGAGCCTTTATAAACCTAGAGTGGTCCGCTTACTGAAAACATTTATCCAGGAGCTCGTCCAACTTGCAAAAAATATCAAATGATTGCCAGAGTTCATTAGGACACTTCAGTAGGTCATCTTTCAGCGGATGCCGGTCACCGTGATAGTGGCAACATTTTGCGCCATAGCAATTTAATCTATACATTTTCGTGCCATACCAAGAAGTAGAATATCAGCAGGACACGTCTATCCAACAACAAACGACTTCTTTTACTTGTTTTGAAACGACCGGGGATAATACAGAACGAGCCTTCTGCCCTGCTTGTATAGCCTGCAACAGATTGGCCTTTAGCAGCGAGGTGCATCGCGCGGTCAGGCAGCACGGTGCATCGCGCGGTCAGGCAGCACGGCGCGACGCGACGGCGCGGCGGCGCGGCGGTGCATGCTGGTGCGTGGCGGAGGATTAGCCGGGTAATCTTCGCACTACAACTGCCACTGACGTCATTGTGCGCACTAGGCACATGTCCATGCTATTTGTTAAGAGTACCACTTGTGAAGGTTTAATTTGATGATCTATTTACAAGGACTAGGCTTAAGCGTTCGACAGTTTAATATAGCGACCCCACGGACCCTAACTCCCGGGAGAATTCTTGTTCCTCATCTCTGGCTTGCCTTTATTGGCCGGCTGGAGTGAACACTGACGAGGTTCAGAGCTCCCACCTCATTCTTGCCTTTATTGGCCGGCTTGAGTGGAGATTCGCAAGAGCAAACGTGCTCGGGGAAAGGAAGTATTCCAGTAAGTGCTCGTAGGGATCTTGACCATCTTCCGGGCTCTGGGATTGTTCTGAAAGCCGTGGCATACCTCTCCACTTCTCAAGCACCTCAGGAAGTGTTGCCCCCTTGTCGCTGCGTCACTTTGTGCCAGCGATGGTTTCCGGGGGCCCATTATTGAGTGTGCAAGTCACCCCCTGCCATTTAATCCGTGTATATATAAAACATTGATGCGGCAGGGGCCATAGGCCTTCCATAGTTCTTGGTAACCAGTCCATTTTAGCCAGCCAAATACATAGCCTCCATCTTGGTTTCCATATCCTGCAATACTCCAACACCAACCGGAGGTTGTCCTTGGGTGCACTTGCACAGTGCATACGGGGATAATCGTCGGTTAGTGCCTCACTTCATCTAAATTTTCTAAGGGGCCTCTGCGAGTTGGCTTCGGCCCCTCGTACGCCTTCCAAAAGACCGGGATTCTAGGATCCCGAGATATATTAACATATACGAAAAAATAATAATAATATATTTATTCACAAATTTGAGACAACCATACAGAGTAACTTAATAATAGACACAAAATAAACAGATAGTTGAATGTGAAATGGTACACTGTAAATATGTTGGTTTGGCCGTCTTTAGACTGATTCGCCCTATCCACTCGTACTAGTATAAACTGTATTACGAGGGGATAGTCTTCCTCAACCCCAGAACAACAGATTCCCACAAGATTTCCAGTTTGTCATATAGCAGCAGTTTGATTACGTACTGTATAGGTAATTATATTAAGTTACAAACGATAATAATTGCCTGTGTTTGGGTGTATGCATATGTTTTATGTATGTGTGTATTTCTGTATGTGTGCAGTTAAGAGTATGTTACTGTTAGTAGTGTTAGTAATGTTACTGTATTCACCAGAATGTGTTATAAACGGTGACAAAACTCGACCAATGATGATTAGTTTTCCCATTTTTATAAATTTAGGATAATCGATTCACAGCCTACCGTCCACTGATTGCGAGATAGTGGCATTACTACTCATCAATTAGGTATGAGTATAAAAAACTTTTTTACAAAAAAAAAAAAAAACAACCGACTTCACTAAAAAACACTACAAAGTGAAAAATAACTTTAATTTCGGGAGTCGGTGTCTTAGGATCTGTATTTATGGTTTTTTTGCCACCGACTTCCGAAATTAAAGTTATTTTTCACTTTGTAGTGTTTTATAGTGAAGTCGGTTGTTTTTTTTTTTTGTAAAAAAGTTTTTTATTTTTAAATTTTTAGTTGTGGTATTCAGCCCGCACTTATTCCAAACAAACAAACAATGCATATTTATGCGATAGCAGGAGGCCTACCACGAGCTCTTAACGCGATCCAGTTGAGGACCTAAACTGAACTGTTCTTTTAATTCGTACCATGACCTCAGTTTAACGATTCAATTTCGAATCTGACAGCGATTGTTCCAAACTGAGTCGCAAGTTTTGGGTTCATTCATTCAATTTTGTACTTGTTTGGTACCATGACGTCTATAGGCAGCTCAACTGAAACGCTCAACTGTCAAAATAAGCGATTAATTAAAAGTTAATATTTCTCTAACATAAACTGAATCGTTTGGTGAATTATTGACGAAAACAAAGTTATTTAGTGCAATTTTTGTGGAATTTTACAAAAACCAGTGTAAGTGTACTTTAATCTTTCCTATAAAGTCTAAAATGCCTATTTTACATGCCTTTTTAAATCGCATTTGAAAAATAAAGCACTTAAGATGCTTGTCACAAAAACTTAAGTGGCTTCTCGACGCATGATACGTTTACTCCCTTTCAATAATAGATTTACCTATAGACTTCTCGAATGAATTGTTTAGTTTCAGTACCTATACAAATTATACAATGTTTAAATACATACGGCATTCCTTGAAATAATTGTGTACTATCAAACGTTTTCAAAACTACCTAACTACACTTCACTTAAACTTTCCCACCGTAATCACAACTCAGCACTTCCGTAGACTACCTAGTCAACAGTGTTGCCAGGTCTGGTTTTCACTTTACCCCAGGTTTAGTCTCAATTTACTCGAGATACAGAAAAAATACCCTAAATTAATTCCATCAGTTTTTCTTCCTTTATAAATAAAACAACAGCTAGATATTTTTTTCATTTTATATATTATTTGCAAATCACAATAAACTTTTCCTTCATAAATCCAAAAGTTCTTTGGTCATTCTGTACGTCATGCCTGTATTTTCGGATTGGATACACACTAGGTGCATTCCGAAATAATATTATTGTAGTCTTGTATTCGAAACAGACATTACACTAAAAAAATGAATACCCCAAAAATTACCATGCTGTATTAGTTTTACTCTAATTCTAGGGTAAATTACCCTAAGTTGGCAGCACTGAGTCAATCAGTCAAACTGACATTACTTTTTTACTCTGGTACGTTCGAAACAGAAACATAATAAACGTGCCGTTTTATTACGTCGAAATAAAAAAAAAAGTATAATAAATAGCAAAAGGTAAGCAAATGTAAACTTAGACATTTTAACAATAGTTACCGTATTAACATGGAATCTTGAAAACAACAGTTGAGTGTCTTTTTTACTTTCAAGTAATGATACTAAGTTGAAAACAAATCAAATGTTTCTTGCTTCTGAACGTATCTGACACTCCAATGTGCGCGAAACAAACATAGACGATACTAATAGCGTTGTCTCTTTCTCACCAAAAGGTTTCAAACGCGGTTCAGCTACAAATTGCGGTCTTTCATTCACTTTTGACGATCCAAATGCAGCTCAGCGTATTTGACGTCATGGTACGAATTTGAAGCGTTGCAGTTTAGGAACCTAAATTGAAATGTCTTGCTTCTGAATCGTTTTTAATTAGGTCATGGTAGGACTCCTGAAATCGCGATTGATTTGCTGTCATTTTTTGAAGAGTTCCGGTGTCTGTCTCCCGAAATTATCATCAGATCTATATGAAAATTATATGGGTCCATTTCGGAATAAACCCCTTTCGAACAAAAAAAGAATTTTGCAAATCCGTTTATATATGACGGAGTTATGGCCGAACATAATTAAAAAAAAGAAACATATAAACATCCGAATTGAGAACCTCCTCCTTTTTGAAGTCGGTTAATTATGCCCAACTTAATATTGAGAACTTATATCTTCTCTAACTAAAGTTTTCCTTGACTCTCTGCAGTTATACCTACGGCATAGGCCGTAGGTATAACTGCACACGTAAGTACTAACTGCGACAGTTCTCGGTCGTCGCCGCACGGCTCAGTTGCGCGCTAACAAACAATACACAATAGTTAGTTCCCGCACAATACGAGGAGTGTGGTCGGTCAATGCGCGTATTAGCCGGGTAATCCCGTCTTAGTGTCACGCCGCGTGACGTCAGGGCCGTCTTTGTGGCGCTAACAAAACAGTCATAATACCTATGTAGGTGCTGGAGGACAAGAGAGCAGCTCATCTTAAGGTTGAAGGCACACCGCACACGAAGCGCACATCAAACGAACAATAACATTATTAGAGATCATACCAGATAACTAAGAAAATAAGGAAGGCAGCCCATCGATGAGCCCTGTATTCAGATGAAATTTATGCATCTTCTATTCAGCTAACACTGACTTAACAGAAAATAAAGAGTAAGTTCAAAAACTAAAAGCCGATAATACTGAAAGTGAAAACTCACGCTCGCTTGAAACGAGAAAATATTCTCATCAGAAAACAATGGTGGTGTGCCTGTTTGCCCACAGCTTATGATCGCTTACTACTCGGTTTGGATGTATTGTTTCGTTAAGTTAGGTGGCATACGAACACGGTCAGATACTTAGTCGGGTTTTAGTTTTTAAACTGACTTTTTGTTTAAATTGTTTCAGGGTTAGTTAATAATACTTACATTACTATATTATATATTTTATGTTTATGACTGTGGCCTCTAGAGGGCGCCATATCTATGTTAATGAGACGTCACAAGTTTATAAAATCAGCGGAAGACCAAGACAGTTCTAATTACAGAACAAATAAAAGGTTCCAACGATACCTCATTTTGTCAAATTTCGATAAGTGGTTTATAAGGAACAGACGAACATACTGCAGAAATACCCATATGACTTATAAAAAAAGAATTCTTAATTATTATTTTCTATCTTATGGACAGGAAAAAGCTACAGCGAATGTATGATTGATTTAAGTGCTAGTTGATCCGCATGTTCTGCACACACACACACACTTGAACATTTAACACCTTCGTTGTTCAATTGCTTTGTGTTATCTGTATATCCTGCAAATATCCATTGCATGTTCATTCCATGCAATTGCTCCGTGTGCAGTTAAGGCTTTATGCGTTTGGTGTCAAGCAGTACAACAGGCAATGAAGGCTCGTGCGGTAAGCCTCTGGCGCGGCGGCGCGCGGCGTGAACGGCGAGGCGGTAATCCGCGCCGTCACAACACCAGCGTGACGGCCGCTGTCGTTACACACTGATTAAACAATACGGGACTTAGATACTAGTAGTGCACGGTGATTGCTTTTTGAACATATTCTTGATTTAATTACTCTGTTAGCTGTTCATCCAACGATTTTGTCACAACGAACAGTTAATTTCAGGTAGAGCAGTCTTAGAAGAGTTCTTAACTTTGTGAAATTTTAACTCTTATCAATATTTAACTCCAAATCATAATTTGCCAGATAAGTAAACCAGTTACCGAGCGGACAACAACACGAGGAGTCTGAAGGATGTATTTATAAACAGTGGGTCCAGTGAACCTCGCAGTTTAGTAAACTGTGCGCCGGGGGACCTGCCACACGGTCACACCGTAATAATACGAGTGACACCGACGGCTCACGCCTTTATCAGGACCGCACAAAGGCAGCGCCGAAATCTTAGTGACGGCCGACGCGGCAACTGTGGACTTGGACAATGTGGGAGAAGACAGCGACTTTATGGGATAAGGTAAAATAAACGATTCAATAATGACTAAAAGACGCTAAATTTAAAAATCTTCTAAGTAATCTTTACGTTTCCATGGTAATTTCCATGGAAACGTAAAGATTACTTTTCCATGGAAACGTAAAGATTATTTTTCCATGGAAACTCAAAGATTACTTAGAAGATTTTTAAATTTGAAGCCCACTTTTAGTTGGCCAAAACAACGGCAAAATTTTCGCAAATTGGTTCGAGACGTTGTTAAGAAAAGGCCATTCCTTGGAGAACCTTGTCGAGCAAAAGAAGACATTTCTATTCATTGATTCATGAATAGAATCGTACACGAATAAATTTGTATACGAACTATGTATGTTGAAGAGAATCTCCGTGTTTGTAAGTCAATGTGATTCACGCTGGAACCTCCACTTCATTCACGCTCATGTGACTCATTGTTTAAACACGCCTAACCAATTTCAATTTTCCCTTTAGTCACATAATTACTAAGAATATTGCCGTAAATGGACGTTATTCGACCATGAGCAGTTTGGCAAACTAATATTGTAGTAGCATATGTGTTGAACACTTGGGAAGTTCGCAGTATCAGTAGCTTAGTTATATCCTCACAATAAAGGAGCAGCGGGTCGGATTACCCTGACTTAGACCCCGAGTGGCCCGCAATATGTTTAGTTACACCCTCTCCTCCGCCACCGTCTTCGTCTTCACCCCCTGGCACGCCCATACACCCGCTTCGCAAATTGTCTACGTCTTGAGCCCGTAATTGAATTTATAATGGGTTAGTTTAAGAGGTATTTAGTGTTTTGCACGGAAGATATACGGGATTCAGTGCGGAGTGTATAAACGGCTCGTTGTTCAACTGACGACGTCAGGCAAGTGGGTGGGAGCTGAATGAAATATACAGAAGCAGATGGAGTAAACAAAAGACGGCTTGTATATGGCGGGAGTTGAATGGTAATGTTATACTGACATAATGCACAAAAGAAGATCAGCGCGGAGTCTGAGAGATACTCACGTGATAAAGAACACACATGTATATCTCTAAAGTTTAATGATTTGACCCCTTCAGCACCTATAATAGACGGTGAGAGTGCTGCTAAAATGATACAAATACATACTGATCACTTATTATATAATAGGTGAATATTCAGATCCACGACTATACCGCGGACACAAGTATCGTTTGAATGCGACCAGTCCCCAGGTCCGCTGGCTGGACCTTTGTTTGGGAAGACACTGAGCTCGGCTAAATAAACTCTCTGTAATGAAGTTTTGTTAATTAGTTTTCTTCGGCGAGTGGAAGAGCGAATACAAAACATTCCGCTTCTCGGAGGATTTACGAAATAACAAACAAGTGGTGATTCTGAGAGTTGCAGATGTTGCGCTGGACTTGGTGTCCTGTTTATTGAGACTTATGTTTTATAATAGGACTTAGCAAACTTCTTAAATGTTGCTTTGCTCTCTCCATAAATCATCATTTAAATTCAACTCTTCTATGTTTAGCTAATTCAAAAGACAAGTAATTGTCGCTTTATCCGATTAAGTCTTTATTTCCGCATTTTCTTTTCTTTATCTTTAAACCATCTTTTACTATTTAACGCATCTCATCCGCACGCATGACTATCCCAGCTTCAGCGGATAGTGTGGTGTTACTATCCTCCTAGCTCCCAGAACTGAAACTTCAAGATAAAGAACAGCGTTTCAGTGCAAGATGTTTCCAGCAACTCTATCATAATTCGATAACAACATTAGCGCACAGTATGCTAAGATATTCACCACGGCGCGGCGCGGCAGTGCGCGGCCGCCGTGCGCCGCCCGCTTTCGCCGCCACGCGCCAGCCCGACTAGCTAATTGCGTTACTAAACAAGGCGAGCTGCCCATTAGCTTTATTACTGATCATCTAGTTTCTGTATTAGTTTTAAACTTGCAGCCATTGTGACCTTTTGTGTGGAAACGGGAAGTGGGTTAGCGGTCAGTTATGAGAGTACAAACATACGTTTAGGTGTTGGAGAATGTATTCACATCAGTAGTGTAGTGTGTAATAGTACTTTATCTTTTCTGTCTTGTTCATTCGGTTTTTTTTTTCTGCTTTGCCTTGGTGTTTTACTAAGTGTCCTCTTATAATATTCATCTGTATTAAACTTGGAGGTCGCCATCTACACAAAGCGCACTTGGGTATCCAGTTGTCCAGCCCGCAATCCAAGCCGAATCAACGAGTCAGTACAACGATGTGACGCACTTACAGACGCACAGACTCGCTAATGGTGCGTGACCCGCCACAGTGACGAACACGTGACGGGGACGTGACGGACCCGCGGTGATGTTGTCTGGCGTGTACTCAGTTTCATTGGATTGATAATATTATAAGCGAAATTTAAGTAAGGTTAGAGTCGGCCAACACCGTATAATAAATAAACCAAACAAATCTATCAACAGTACTCATGTATCCTGTCGCACTTCATAATTAAACTACCTGAAGAGCTTCTCAGTGCGAACGAGTCCGGAGCGAACAGAAACGTCGTCTGTTTCTAAAGAGAACACTCAACCGCTCAACAGTAAACTTTCGCATTAACCGACTCGGATCAGACTTCCTCGCCGAAGTAATATTTCATGTTTCTCAAATTATATTTGCGAGATGCAAATCAGAGCATCACAAAGTCGAGCAAAATTAACTGGTATTAAGAACAAAAGGGCTAAAAAGTTGCTAAGTCAGTCCTTGTATTCTCTGAGGACGTGTTGCTCAACCTGGCGCTTTAGTAAACTGAATAATTTATCGGACTTAACAAGGATTAATACGTCCTGGGAGCGTTAAAATATGATCCCGGGGGCGCCGCCGAGGGTTGAGCGGCAGGCTTCTGATCAAAGTGCTCCGGTATGACGTACTACGCTCCGTTTCAACGATACGTCGTGTCGGAGTTCATTATAGGTTTCAGAGGAGCCGCTGAAGGGTTGCGCTAAAGGGATGATGTGGATGTTCTGTTCTGACGGAGAATTAAATTGTTGTTTTAATATTACGGGCGTGTTAGAGCTTATTACAAATGTATGAAGGTGTCGGCTTCAGAAATCGGAACGTTTAATTTAATCAAATGTAAGCTCGAACGTAATGCTATCTGCCGCCTCCGTGGCGGCTCAGTGGGATTACAGTAATTATTCCGACTGATCAGACAGCTGCACTATCATGCCCAGGCCTGGTTTCTAAACCTAGTGCTTCTGACACGAGCTGAGTTTAAGAGAGCGCTTAGCATAGTTCCAAGAACTCATTATCATAATTATAATACCTATAACAGATGAAATGATGCGGTGCGCGCGACGTACAATCATGAAAGGTTCTCCGAAAGCTCTGAGACACAGTAGACAGGTAACTTAAAACTGCACCTCGCGAGAAATAATAAGTGTCAGAAGCTTATTTCAATACTTTTTTATTTTAAATACCTAACTAACTAAATTGCCAGATTAAAATTCCCTGAGTTTAATGTTACGTGAAGCAGAAAAGAAGATTATAAAATAAAATCTTTTGAAATTCGATCTCAGAATTTCCGTTCCATTTAAAATATCTCAAGTTAAAATGTCCAAGCGTGAAATCTGTCAGTGCGAGTCGGGACGGCTCGGTGCGGCTCGGTGCGGCTCGGTGCGGCTCAGAACGATCCGGAACGGTATGGAAGGCTTCGACATCGCCTCGGAGTGACGTTATCAGCATCCGGGACTCAAACCTAGACCCCTGTGACGCATTCGTACGGAAATGTAGCGGCAAAAATACGCGATATTTTAGTTGAAATATGTTGAAAGCATTTATTTTGATGGTACCTAAATGAAATGGTGTGAAAAGAGAACATCGACGGTGAGCCACACGTAAGTACTGAGGGAGTGGCTGTGATAACTGATAAGTGATAACTTGTCAAACACGTTGCGTTAACGGGTGACTTGATAATTATTTCGATTTCCTTGATAAACAATGAAATATATAACAACATTTCCATAACAAATTGCGATTTCTCAGTAATAACCGTACGTCTACTGGATATATAGATAGATACATCCCAGGTTATCAAGCAGTTATTTATTCTATCTGATCGTCACGATCACCATCAAACAAACTTTGTGTGAACTGCCAGGATTATAAAGCTGTCAAAATAAATATACTGCTGTGCCTACAGTGTCACAAGGTAAACCTTTGCTCCCTATTCCGTAACACATAAAGATCATAATCTGGTGGCAGTAGGGCGACTTATAAGGAATTATAAGTGCAGGTGTCAGGTGTCGGCATTCCTGTCTGTTTGTGCGTTGTGTGGCGTGTTTGTCGCGCGGGTTACGCGTCACCTCGCGTCTGAGCCCACCTATTGTCCGCTTGGAGTCATGTTTGTTCATCAAACGCTTGGCTGTCAGGCTATATGTTCACTCGCAGGTATTTTACTATTTGTTTATATTTTCATTTCGTCTGAGGAGTTTTTGTTTTCCGTATAACCAGGTGTGCAAAGAATATTTTCACGTATATGTTACCGGCCAAACCCGATTTCAGGACAAACTAGTTTTGCCTAGGCTAAACTAGTTCTTCCTATACGCGATAGGATTAACTAGTATAGCCTAGTCCAAACTAATTTGTCCTAAGCCCGATAGGATAGACCAGTTTCGGCTAGATCCAACTAGTTGATCCTGATATAAATACGCAAACTCTAGGATAAAATAAATAACAATTTTAATAATTAAGATTATTGCTTCTATAAAAAAAAAAACACTTATTATTTGTTATAGTATGATTATTTGTATTACCATAACTTTTAACGACGAGGACGAATCATTATGGTTTTAATAAAAATGATTATTTTTCCAATTACGGAGTATTTTATTCAGTTTATCTATTTATTTTGACTTTCTAGTTATGCATAATGTTTAGACTAGGCTATATCAGTTTATCCTAGAGTGTGCGTATTTATATCAGGACCAACTACCTAGTTTGGCCTAGCCTAAACTGGTCTATCCTATCGAGCTTAGGAAAAATTAGTTTGGACTAGCTTAAACTGGGCTATACTAGTTAATCTTAACGCATATAGGAAGAACTAGTTTAGCCTAGGCAAAACTAGTTTGTCCTAAAATCGGGTCTGGCCGGTAACATATACAGTACCGTGTGGTGCCGGACGTAAAGAATAGCACCACCCCATTTCTTCCTGTGGGTGTCGTAAAAGGCGACTAAGGGACTTACTAGAGAATGGGCAGCAGCGTTCTCTATGCATTTTACCACCATACTGCGATCGCCAACCCGCCTGCCAAGCGTGGCGATTATGGCAAAGCCCCCCAAATTGGGGGAGGCCTAAGTCCAGCAGTGGACGTCTTACGGCTGAAAAATGATGATATACAGTAACAAAAGCTCCAATAGTATTCCGCTGTTGTAGCTCTAACGTACTTTTTATTCATGCTTCAACAATAATGACCGTAAATATTAAATGTTTTTATTCTGTTGATCCTTTACCCAATAGGTACCCAGTAGGTTTTTTTTTTTGGAATCAAATGAACCAGTGATAGCTACATAATTGTAACAGTATCTTTACCACATATTCACTCGTCTGTGGACTTTCATCAGTTCAGTACACGTCGCTCAAAATAATAGATCGTCAACCTTTTTTAACTTTTGCAACAAATTCAAATTTTTGTCAGTTTTGCTTTATTAACACTAAGTTTCAATAATGAAAACGTGCGCAGCTTATAACGTGCAATTCAATGATGGAGTCCAATGTGGGGGCTGCAGGAAACATCTGGATTTTGGATGTGCAAATATCTCGGAAGCCGGATGGAGAAAACTCGACGCGACCAGAATGGCTCAATGGAAGTTCCCCACTTGTCGGACATTATCGCCAGCTCCGTCATCTGTGGCCGCTCCTGAACCAGCCTCTCTCGAAACTATTTTGAGCGAGATTCGTGACATGAAACGCCAGCTGCTTAATTTGCCGGCCCTCGTGGACGATATTCGAGCAATCAAGGACGAGTTAGCTGAGCTAATAATTACATGTTAAGGCACTAGTGGTAGACTTGACGAATTCGATAGTCGACTAGCGGAGGTTGAAGCAAAGGCAAGAGGACTCGACAAGCTTCAGGAAACAGTGAGTTGTTTGCAGACTGACTTGGAGAGATCTAAGTTCGAACTCGTAAAATATGAACAGCGATCCCGACTTAACAATATAGAAATTAAAGGAGTTCCTACAAGAAAAGATGAAAATGTTTTTTCGATTATTGAAGCGATCGGCCAGAAGGTGAACTACAGCTGCCCCAAATCACAGGTGAATTCTATCTCAAGGGTGCCTATTTTTAATTCTAATAATCTTCATATGTCTTTATGTATTTCAGCGCTTCAAGAATCTGCGAACAAATTGAGATATTCAAAACAATACGATCAATAAAGCGCAGTGGACACTTGCCAACAGCGGGCGACAGACGACGGCGCGGCGCGGCTCGACGCGGCACGGCAACAAATAGTCGCGGCGCGGCGCGGTAACGAGCGACGCAGATGTGTGGAGAGGCGTGATAAAATTTAACGACACGCGCGGACGACACGCAAACGCTGACGCCGCGACAGTGGGAACACCGCCTTTCGTTCACATCGAATTTTCACTGTCTCATAAAACGGATTTTTGTGCAGTAAAATATCTGATTAGTCGCATTTTTAATAGCGAATAAAACTTTTCATGCCAATACTGTCTGTTCCGGGACTACGAATATCGGTATAACATATTTTATTATGGCAAAGCTGGCCCATAAAATATTCAGATGTCTATTAGTTCAATAATATTATTCTTGGAAGCATTGCTCAAGTAACCAACTGTGGCTACTTATGCAATAATGATACAAGCATCGTCAGATAATGCTAATATCACAGTGTTAGTACATTCGTTCTAAAATACCTACATTGTCTTCTCCGCATGTGATGTGTTAACCTTTCACGATTTCCGTCGGAACTCGGAATATTTATATATTGCCATCTTCATTACTATACTAAATCTGTCAGTGCTATTAATAAAGTGAATTTATTACAAACACTAGTGCGAGTGGAGTGGTGGGCCGCACCGTCTGAACGAGGCTCCGAGGAGAGTCTACTCGACAGTCAAGTGGCCGTCAAGATTTTAGGGCTAATTCATACAAAGTTATTACTTCCAGTGTCATATTTTGTGTGAGACGTAACCTTTTGTGTACAGTTTAGCATATTGACAAGCGAGCGACGTGCTGGCTGCTAGAATGTCGTCTTTTGTAGAGTTTCGACGAAGAATATCTGAAGTGGTTTCTGTGCACTTAACTCAGTATGAGTGCAAACGTCTACAAACTGTTTATTTAGACTACTTATATACGCGAAGTTCCTACAGCTGTGCTCAGTAAAACTGGTAACAATACTTTATGGAACAACATTGGATAACAGTAGTTGTGAAAATCGCTTGCTGATTCAGCTGTATCTCAGCTTAAGTGCTACTTTATTTGAGAGCGAGTGCAGTGCGACAGTGTACAAGGCGGTGCACAGTGCAGTGCGCGCCGGGCGGCAGGTGTCAGTGCGGGATGTGATGGGCGCGCTTCCCGGGTGCAGAGCGCCCGACCGTGAAACTGAACTGGCTAAAAATATGTTAGTACGAGTTCGTAAAAATCTACTAACATTTAGTGTACAAATTTGTTATTTTTAGAGCTTAAAACATTCGTAGTTAATCTCAAAGATCTAGCTTTACGACCAGCACTAGCTTCTTATAAAATCAAAACTGAGATCGATCAAATCATTGTCAAGCGTTGTGTACCAATTCATTTCACCAACATCGATCACGAATGAATGTCGTTGTAGTCAATCATAAATTGATGTGCTCCACATTTCAATCAATGCGTCGCTTCGACTCCATTTGCGTTATAAATCGAGTTTATAAAGTTATATTAGAAATGGGGTCGGAGCGACACATTATTTTTATTTTCCTCGCACGTTTTGGGCTCCATCAATTTGCGGTAGGCGGCAGACGATTTCAATCAAATTGTAAATGTGTTCGCATACGTTATCATGTCAGGCACTTGTTTCAGTGGCGTGTCACCGCTGTCACAGGTCGTGTACTTCCACTTCCTCGAAGAGGACGCTTATTACTTTCATTGTTTTCAAAGTTTCATACACGCAAAGGAGCTATGTTTCATTTTCGGCCATCAGATGTACATTTATCAAAAAAGAAGAAAAAATACTACAAATTAGGGAAAAATATTCCCTGGTTAATTTGCGCCTGATTTGTTGTGTACAAAAAATAATAGTTTTTCAATTATTACCATGTTTTATTCAACATGGCGTCTTGTTTGCTTGCAGACTTCATTCGTTCTGAAATCATGTCTCATCAAATCAATGTTAAGTAGAAAATAATTAAAAAATGTGTGTATTCTTGTAGTGTTAAAAATAAATTACTATTATTCTCTTGTAAATATTTTTGAGTAAACATAATTAAGTGTGACCATTTCATCGTTACAAAAATCTTTAGTCTCCATTCTTGAAGTGTGTTTCTAAACGAATTCAAAATGATCACTTGCTAACTCTTAGGACAAACGTCAAACATTTTTAATTTTTATTTTGTACATAAAAACCATTTGATATTATGAAAAAAATGTTACTTTATTCTATTTATGAGTAATTTACCCAGCTTCGCTAAACGGTACACGTTATGGCCGAAGCCCCATATAAAAATGAAACATCTCCTTTGTTATTGGGCACGTCAGTGTGTGGCTTGTAAATTCTTAAATGTGCCTATTGTCTAATACGTATTTTCTGGGTTATCGATTCGCCCAAAAATAAATTAACTTCATAAGAGTCATATACATAATAATATACTATTTAAAAGAGACGATTCCGACAAGTTAATTCGTGGGAGTCGACTAATAAGCCCAGTATTTTTGTAGATTGGTAGTGCTTATATCTCGAAACCAATGTAGATTGTTGATCTCTTAAATTAACCTGAAACGCTACTGTTCATTCATTAAAATGTCAGACGAGACAGTGAACGTAAACCAAAACAACGCATCAGCAACCGATAGGGGCGATCTGAATGGTATAAGTTTCTGAAATAAACGCGCAGCGACAAGTCGTAAATTAGTGCGACAGATTGACGCGGCGCGACACCGCGACACCGCCTGTCAAGCACTGACTGACTTTATTTTCGTCACACGTGCGCCGCTGATTATTGCATTGTTTTGTACGAGACGAGGAAAGAATGTCGCTTGTGACCAGAATAACTGTTTGCAGTTACCTAAAATATGTTTATTGTATAGTGTATGACTAGCTTCGCGTGAAATGTTGTCCTTGGCGATGTATCCCATGTCCCAGGGCCCGCCTGCGCGTTCTAACCGACTTTATCATTGTGCTAGGCTCCAGAGGGTCGTTGAGTGAAAAAACAAACTCACAAACTTTACCGCTTTATAATAAGTGCAGTTGTACATTTATTTTATAGTAATGATTAATATGAGTATTCGTCTTAAGCGGGGAGCACTACGATAGCCCCGAAATTAAAATTTACATTCGTTTTTTTACAAATAGCAGGGGGCCGATTCTAATAACAAATTTGTGCACAAATCGCAATAGACCCACGACTGAATCAAGACTTTTAAGCATTTTCTCATTCTACTAATGAACAACAATCCAACTGCAATTACGTTGTAGTGGACGCCAACGATCGATCGAAACAATGTAAAAATCTATTCTGCTAACAACATCGAACATGAGCGTGACGTTTAGTCACATTCTGCTATTATTTTGACACTCGTTAGAATCGAATCAACGCTGAACTTCGGCAGTTCATCTGTCAAAATTTGCAGTTGAACATAAGTCAGTAAAATGCAACTTTTATCGCATCGGTCTGGGATTGCTTTCGTTTTTTTTCCTAAAAATATAATGTTTTATACAGATTTCGTTGAACTTGCCCATGTGGGTGATGTTGGAAAGGTAAGAGGAAGAAATTTAGCGTCACGAGTATGCAATAATGAACTTCCCGACGCATCGCATTGCCTGTCAGTTTTCATCCATTTTTCATTGCGGCTCTGCTCCTTTTATAAAATCGTAGCGTGATGTTATATAGCCTATAGCCTTCCTCAATAAATTGGCTTCCCAACATAAAAAGAATTGTTTAATTCGGACCAATAGTTCCTGAGATTACCGCGTTCAACCAAACAAACAAACTACAGCTTTATAATATTAGTAAAGATAGATTATAATGGAATATCAGGTATTTGGTAGTTAAAAAAACCACAAATTAACAGACTGCGCCCTTGTAACATATTACGCCTATGTATATGCATGGCTTAGTTACGGCATAATAATGTGGGGAAACAGTACAGATGCACAAACACTGGTTACAGTTCAAAAGAAATTTGCCCATATCATAGTAAATATACAACAGATAGAGATAGCTGCAAACCGCATTCTATAAAGCTAAATATTTCAACTTCGTCAGTATACTTGAAATATGCAAATTTGCACATTAACACCAAGAATTTCACACTCAACGAGAAGACATACAAACAAGATACACACTCTGATACAAAACACGACTAAAACTGCCTACATTCCACCTAAAAATACATTCAATAAGCCCTCTGATAATGTCAATAAATATATACAATAATTTACCTGAATCAATTAGAAATGAAAATAAACTCCATCAATTCACTAACAAACTAAAAAATCTATTAATAAGTAAATTTTATTACAGTATTAGCAAATATTTAAGTGATAAATACCTGAAACGCAGTTAGAATATCCAAAGCATGTTTTTTATTTATTTTGATTTTAGCAATGATATTGTATACATTATAATATCATTGGATTTTAGAATAAGTTGTAATTGTAAGGTATGTAAGATATGTATAAGTTAGGTGTCTTCCTCTGCCTACTATATTTCTTTTGCTGGGCCAGACAGGGTCTACAATTGTAATTAAATCCAATGTTTACCACCTAAGCATATACATTGTGGAATGCAATAAAGTATTTAGTATTGGAATGGTTCATGAAATCAAAAAACAAATAATGGAACAAAGCATTTTTATTACTATAAGTATATCAATTTTAACATCAGACCACTTGAGAAGTAGATACTTAGTATCTCATCATCTATAATATATTAATATTGCATGCTCAACATTATAAGTACACAACAGCTAACAGTCAGCAGAATGTCTGCCTGCCAAACAATTGCAACAGTATCGAGCACGAGCAACTCTTGAGTCAGAAACGTATGTACGGGTGTACCTAAGTAATTTTCCTGAAAAATATATATTTATGTTAGAAGGGGCTAACTAATATTATTATTTTTCTCATCAGTGTGCTGGTACCCACTGCATAATAATGTTTTTTCCCCCCAAACTGGCACAGTATGTAAACTTTTGCAGATTGCCATGGAATGTAAATATTCCTGTATCTAGATCTCCATATTGAATAAACAGTTCAAATTCTTTCTTGCATCATCATTACACACTTTCCTCAAACTGCATCTAGATAGTTTTACTGAAGAAAGGGAAACATTCATAAGTTATTTTAAATCTGGAACAGTCTCGGGCAACATCTTCACACATTGTATTGAAATCTTACTGAACAGTTAACAACACATTATTTTGCAGTATGCTGTACCATCTTGAAGATTCAATTTTCATAATAATCCTTCAAGTACACACTTGAAAACTGAAATATCAATTTCGTGCAATTAGAAAGAATCGGATGAACTACTCTCTCTCACAGAGAGGAGGCCAGTATCCCAGCAGTGGGAACATTATAGGCTGCTTATATATGTATGTTAAGAGGAATAAAAGTATTAACAAAAGCAATTAAAACTTTTTAAACTAAAGTATTATTTTGTATTATTGTGTTGCTGTCA
Organism: Aporophyla nigra; assembly: GCA_947507805.1. Taxonomy (NCBI): domain Eukaryota; kingdom Metazoa; phylum Arthropoda; class Insecta; order Lepidoptera; family Noctuidae; genus Aporophyla; species Aporophyla nigra. The sequence goes on along the minus strand of OX382300.1, from coordinate 25,429,668 downwards.
CTTGACAGTTGACACTTGTCTGTCAACTATGTCAGATAGTGATGCGATTCGATTTTGTTTAACTCGTTACTCGAGTAACTAAAGGCTCGAGATCATTTTATTTATTTATATTCTCACGCGTTGTCATGTCACTCGATGTAGTCGTGTTTAGATAAGTATTACGGAGTCTTCAACTACACCAATTCACAATTCAATATTAATAATATCGTGTAACAATCTGTCAAAATAATGTGATGTACTGAATCACGGATGTTTTAAATAAGAGTGATTATGCATTGCATTATTCTGTAAGTACTAGTCAGTTGATAACGTGTAATTTGTCATCGTATTGTCATTATTTATCAGATTGCCAGTGGTATGTGATATGGAGAAAATGCTCCCCGAACAGCAAGAGTCGATTGTAGCTCCAATATTGATCGGATGCCGCATTTCGAATTTTGCTATGATTATTTTCTTTTTAAATTATTATTTAATGTCTCGTTTTTAACTAACAAAGCTGCTAGAAACGTCTCTAAAGGGAGGTACCTACCTTAGATTCAACTTGAATTAAATTGAGAAAATCAGTGCCTGACGATTTATAACTAGTAGTAGTAACATCACTAGTCAAACTGACAAGCCACCAAAAACTCCAATCCGTTTCACGATGATTTTTAAACCACTTTATGCAAGAGTAAGCGAACTTAAATCGGGATTAAACACCTGCACCGTCAACAGTATTTTTTTTAATCAAAACAGATTTGGTTAGGTAAAATACGATGAATAGAAGTTCCCTTCGAGTCTTTAACATAACCGAAAGGTTTGATTTCACAGCTTTAGCTAGTTAGGGACGTAGAACGGAACGTTCTTCTGAGTTTTTGTTATTCAATAAGTTAAAATGTTGTGGGTCAATCCGCGGAAATCCATTAATGGCGAATATATAATAATAATAAATTAAATATCATAGCTGCGTTTTTTTTTTACTTTACATGACATTTGTTACATATTTTTACGTAAGGCTCCGCTCTCTAAAATAGTTAACCACTTTTATTTATTTTATTATTTCAGTAAACACGCACCAAACGTCATCACCATTTACGAAAAAAAGTCGAGTATTAAACTTCCTTATTTGTTTTCCAAAAAATGACAATGCAGTTTCCGTTTTTTTTCTTATATTTCGAAAGTACACATTATCTAAAACAATATAATAAATCATGAAGTGATTTGACAGCAAATAACATATAATAAAAAATAAAATAAATTTTGTCACAGAAATTCGTCAACACCGTTCCGGCACCGTCAAAATTATATTTCTCGAATATTCTTACTACCTACCGCGATCGGGAAGTTACCCCTCCTTTCCTCGGTCCCCTCAGTCTCTCTTACGAAGTGAAGCGAAGCGCACGTCAATTTGATCACGTAAATTTTTCGAGTAACAGTAGTTTGTGAACAGTTTGTCAATTATTTAAGTCATCACCATTACCACAGAAAATCAGGTAAGTACCAATACAAGATCTTTTTTAAATATGCAAATTTGTATTTTTTAGGTAATTAATCATAAAAATGGCTGGTTGTGCGCTTTGCAACTTGGTATTTAGGTACACAAATCGTAAGAAGACATATACGTCATAACCATCATCATCATTACCATTTTTTCTGTGTTAACGGTAATGATAATATGTGAATGGTAATGACATACTGTGTGTTAATAAGTCCTATTTTAAGTGTTTGCTTTAAAAAAAATCGAATATTTAGTTTATTAAACAAGTCTATAAGTTAGACAGCCATTAACCTGCTAAAAACTCCCCAGTATATTTATTTCTAGTTTACATTTTTGCATGTAAATATTGATGTACTTTTTTTAAATTCTTTTAGAAAAATCATGGACAGAAAAAAGAAATCCAAGGAAAATAAGCGGCTAGAGAAGCAAAAGATTGCTAGAAGAATAAAATACTCTGAACTCAAGGCTGATCCAGTTCTCTACGAGTTAGAAAAGAAAAAAGAATAAACAAGATATCAGAATAGAAAAGATCAAAAGAAAATTAAAAGCGTGAATGAATTATCTCCTCGCGATCAACGGGAAAAAAGGAAGAAATGGCGCGAAGCTTCAAAAAAATACAGAGAAAATAAGAAAGAAGAGTCTAAAAAAAAACCGGAGGTCCCTGAGGTAAGTGTACTTATTGATGCAACGATAAAAGACAGCAATGAAATAGAGGCAAAGTATGAAGATCCCTTAAAAATAAATCAATCTCCTCAAGCTGATGTAAAACTTCGAAGAATTCGATACATAGAGCAGAAGAAAAGAAAGTACCTTATGAGAATAATTAAGAAACTTAAAGAGGAGAACAATCAGTTAAAAGTAAAGCTTAACATGCGTATGCGAGAAAAGAAGAATAAAGAAAAAGATAAATTAGAGTCAGCTGTAAAAGTTAAAAGAGTGAGAAATAAAGAAAAGGGTAAAGAAGATAATAGAATTCGACAGTTGGTAAGAAAAGTACGCAACTTTTATCTTGACGACTTAAACAGCACAATGGGAGCAGGAAAGAAAGAGTATATGACAAGATTGAAAGTACAAAAGCAAAAACGCTACATGACAAGCACACAAAAAGTATTGCATCAGAAGTTCATGACTAAATATCAAGTAAAAGTTAGTTATAGCTTTTTTTGTAAGCATAGACCGTTTTGGGTGTTGACTCCTAAGCGTGCCCAAAGGGACACATGCAAGTGCATCGTTCACGAAAATATTGATCTCATGACTAAAGCATTGAAAACATCTTCTATAATAGACGAGCCAGACTGTGATGCATTAATAAAGACTATGTGTTGTTCTATATACGAAGAGAAATGTCTGAGGCGAGAGTGCCAATACTGTAAAGATAAGTTAGTACAGTTCAAGGAATTTTCTGATGATCAAGATATTACTTACTGCAAATGGATACGTGCGAGAGAAACTGTTAAAACAAAAAAAGGCCAAAAAATTATAACAATCACGAAAAAAGAAGAGGTAAAAGCCGTGCCAAGAGAATTAATTAATGCTTTGATTGCAAGTTTACCACCATTTTTTAAACATATTTACAAAATTCATAACCAATATATGAGCTTGAAGAAATTAAAGGATTCAACGCCTGTTAACTGTGCTGTAATTCACGCAGACTTTTCTGAAAACTATGGATTAAAATTTAATAAAGAAGTACAATCCATGCATTTTGGTGGAAATCGAAAAGAAGTTAGCCTTCACACAGCAATAATCTACAGTTTTGACTTTGCAACTAGTTCAACAAAACCAAAATCAATTTGTACAACGAGTTCTTGTTTGAGACATGACGCTCCAGCTGTTTGGGCACACTTTGTTCCTTTGATACAAAAAACCATCAAAGATAATCCATTTATTGACACCTTACATATTCAAACAGATTCCCCGACTTCCCAATATAAAAATAAATACATATTTCATATGATTCCACAAATACACAAAGAATTCCCACAAATAAAAACAATAACGTGGAACTATACTGAAGCTGGTCACGGCAAGGGTGCTGCCGATGGTGTCGGGGGAACAATAAAGAGGACAGTTGATTCCTGCTTCAATCATGGTATTGATGTAGGCAGCTATGACCAGTTTATGCGTGTCTGCCGAGAAAATATAACAAATGTGACCCTAATTGATGTACCCGAAGAAAACATTAGTGAGATAGAGAAGAAAATCCCAAAAAACTTGCAGCCATTTAAAGGAACTCTAGAAGTCCATCAAGTTTTGTGGAAAAAGGGAATCCCTACTTTAACGTTTCGAAATGCAAGCTGCTTTGAATGTGACTGCGGTATCATATGTGCCCATGGGAAACACCTTGGATTTTTGAATATACCACAAAGTTTGATCTCGTCTCCTATTCCTGATACAGATAAAGTGATACCCCTCATAGCTGCAAAGAGTGATTATGGTAATGCAGTATTCGCAAATATTACTAACACGATGCTGGCGTCCACATCAAATGTAGACAATATTTGTGTTGCTGGACCTTCTAACATAAAGATTTTATCTAATAAAAGAGTTATACTAACAAAAAAATGAAAATTAATATTATAAGTAGTTGTAGTGTTTCAAATTGTCAGTATTTCAATTTTGATCTCGTTTATAATATTGATTGTCGAAGAATATTCGACTGCAATTTGATAATTTTGTTTAGTTCTTCTTCTACTTTTTTTAAATTCATCAATGTGGGATCATTCATATTGTCATCAATAAAAGAAATACTGGGCTATTAGGATGATTCCTAATTTGTTTTATAATTAAACATGTTATTATTTAGTAAACTAATTGTATGAATGACTTAATTTCCAAAGAATTAGCCAAAAATCGTTTAATCTGTGAAAAGTTGTATTGTTAGGATTTTTTTTAAGTTACCGTTATACCATTTGGTTGTTATTGTTTAGAACATCTATACCTACCTACAATACTTACGAGTATGTATCAATCGTTGATTTGTGATATTTTATTATGATTATAGTGATTCATAGAAGAAAGATATGTTATTTACTCTTTTTCATCATTCCCATTAACATAGTGTCATTCCCGTTAAAGAAAAGTCATTACCATGTTATAAACGTCATTACCACTTTAGTTAAATAACTTTGAAAATCGATAACTTCTGATTCTCTTGTTGGATTTCAGTGCCTTCAGTAGTTTAGTAATGGTTATTATAAAAACTATGTATTTTTTGAGTATAGCACGCATTTTCGACCAGTTTAAAAAAACATACAAAATAAATAGTAAAGAATCAAAACGGCGGATCCACCCTTGTATTTTTGTAACAATAAAATATCAGCACAAAACTATAATTATTGTCAAGATATTTTTTTATATTAGAAAATCGTTTAGTGCCACCTTAGAGCATATAACCTAAGTGCCACTTATTTGTGTTTAGTGACATTTTTAGATTCAACTATGATTCAACTTTTTTCTTTGTGGTAATAATAAAACATACTATTTGGCATGTTGGTAACACCGGAAGCCCACCCGTATGTTCCCGTTACGACTCAGTTGCGATCGGGTTTAAGTATAGTTGCCCTTGTGCTTAAAAAATAGCAGAATGACTTTATAGGACAGTATCGACCTGCGATCGAAATCTCACTGTTGCGGAAACACAATTGAACGTGTAACTTTGCAAATTAGTAGAATCGCCCCCCAGGTCATGTCATGTAACTCATGTTAGATGTTGATCAAAATATGATTCGCGAGAGTAACAAATATGTAAATACAGAATTGCAGAAATAGTTAGAATCATCAATAACAATACAATACAACTCGCTAAGTTAGAATTGAACTCGAATGACTGGTAGGATTACATGAACTTATAACGATTTCATGAAATAATTATTCAATATGGTAATATGGGCTCAGAAGATTGTACTGATGATTTAAATGATTTTAACCTAACCTAATACTGACTTTAAATTGAAAATGACTTAAGTGAATTTAAATTCCGCGGCTACCGTGGCACTTATATTAAATTTAATTATGCAATTTCTTTTAATTCAATTTCTTGGCTGAACTACTTCGCACAGATGTTGAGATAACAGAGTGGCTTATTTATCGCTTCCGCTGCGGCTACCAACACTAAGGTTCGCAAAACCGTCGCTAACGAAGTTTGACAGTGAAACGCAAAGTCGCGCTTCGACGTGTGTGGCGCGGCCCTAAGTAAGTCAACATTGAGATTAAGTAAAGTTTTTCACACATTTCATGCAGAACATTGGCACATTAGAATCCCCATCTGTCTCGCTTAAGACGAGAATAGCTCCAAGTTACACAAACACGTGGGGTGCAAACAGGAATGCTTTTAAACGCCCCATTGAATGCGTTGACGTATGTAATTTCAGATTCTTTACAAAAAGTAAGTGCGACCGTCATCGACAACGCCTGTTTCGCCGTGTCACAGTTTTTGTTGAACTTAAAGAGCGTGTTTCTAAACACTTTCGGGGGAGATTGTATCGCGAGCAACAGCTTTTGATAAAGGCCATGGGAAGGTAATAATACCCTAAAAGGGGCATGGAATTTGAAGTAGATTTAATCAAAAACTACCAAGTGCTCCCTAAGTTAGAGTGATTTATTTACAGTTAAAAGTTTGCGCCGAGTATGGAGTGTAAGCGATCGGACTTGTTCTGAATATAGCCAACGTCGTGCATTTCAATTAAGAGCGACTCAATTTGGCTGACAATTCACTTTGACTAAGGATCATTTAGTCAAGATTTAACTGGCATTATATAAGCCTAATTGTGCAGTAGCATCAAAGAGTGATGTGCTCTAACATTGCACTTCCTTCATAAAGCGGGGAGCTCCGATGGCCACTTCCATACCGGTCGTGTTAACTTTTGATGTCAAGTGTCGTGGGCTGACTACTCTGAACCCCTCTGTGACGTTTATTTGTTTGTCCTCCTTCCGATTTGAGTTATTTTATAGCACTGCCTTTGAAAATGTCTCTTGAGCTTTCAAACTTTTAACTTGCTCATAATTTTACGGCTGATTTATAACGAGCCGTGATGACCCAGTTAATGGTACATTAAATATGTCTAATTATAGAATCGACTTTTAATGCTGAAGTAGCAATAAAACTTGATTTGTCGCGCTGTCGGTTACCACTATAAACACGTGAAAATATGAGCATCGTTATCGGGACGAGATCAGACATCAATGTGGGACGATATCGTGGAGCACTGGGACTGTTTCATAATCACGATCTACATCAGTCCCGGGATTATACATGTCGCCTGGAGAACTCTTGCAAAGCTGGTGTTATAGGCGACCAAGCTTCCCTCTTGATAAGTAAAATGAATTGCAGCAATCCATTACGAAATCAAGACAAGGTGGACTGTAAGTAAGGCCATAACTGATAAAGCATGATTAACTATGACAGTAACATTATCAACAAATGCAAATATTTAGATAACAGCGGAATAAGCAGTATGCAGCCGGAGAGAGCAGTTCTAAGTTAGTGAGTCAATTCAACAGTTAATAAAGTAATAAGTGATTTCCATATAGATGACTCGCCAAAACACTTCTACGTTGAGAGAAACCTCATTGCGCACTAATATAGATGTAAATTCACCTTTATCAGATATGAACCCTGTCTAGGTAAATATACTATTGTATTTACGAAGTGTAGCAGGACTTCAGTGTGCCTGAACACTTAAACTGATGTGTATTTGGGAACATTTCGTTACTCTTTATAAGTAACCAAAGTGATTTATTTTGCAATTCGATGTAAGTTCTCACTAAGTTCATCTATATATATAAAATTCAAATTTAAATATAAAATTATTAATAAGTTACATAACGAAGCTCTTATTATCGATGAAATAACAGTGATTATTTAACAAGCTTCAACGCGCACTGGGCCCGTGCGCAGATTACACAGCCCTGTGTCCCAACAGTGGGCACATTATAGACTGATTATGCAATGCTATTCTGTTAATTATAAAATGCATCATTTCTCATAATGCGAGAAAGCAAAACCGTCGAATTAAAAACAAATAGACTCGGTTAATGCTTGATAGTTCCTTGAGCTACGACTCAAGGACAATTACACACCTCGCTTGATTTACATTTTCCATTTTTGTCATAAGAAACCGCCACTCGTTACTTCAGATTGGTGACGTGAATGTGATATTATACGCAGATACGAACTTTGTTACACAGCTGAACTTGAAAACGAACCTTGTACCATGTATTAGTATCGCCAGCTTGCCTAGATGAGTGGCGGCCGCACGTTACGGCGACTAATAAAACGCATGCAAATGTGACAAGTGTCGCACAACGGTCGAAGCCGACTATCCGATGACATTGCGGTGATTCCCGTTTACGATCCGTTTTACTGGAGGCCGCGTCCTCCGGTTTACAGCGCGTGCCACTGTTTAGTGCCGTGGGACTAGTTAGTGACGATTTGTGAGTTCGCAGCGAGTTTGTTGTGAGTGTTTGTGCGGTGGAAGGTAAATTGACTACGTCAGCGTGTTTTGAATTAAACAGTAAGTAGTTCTTTAGGAGTACCCGAAAAGCGAGGAAAAGTCAAGTTATTTATATTTACCTCTTACAACTATGATTCAGATCAGATCAGATTCAGATCTTAGACCTATTTCGATAGTGTAGCTTAATTTTTTATCCTAATATTATTTAAATCAGAAATATTAGAGTCTACTAATCAAACAGAAATACTTACTTAACTACAATTAAACAAAAAAGCACCTACTTAATTATCTAAGAACTAAATAAAGATGCGTTATCAGACTAACACACATGATAATTTAGCCACTAGACATCTTTCAACAACTCTTTCATTAAGTAACGAATAACTAGCTGACCCGTGCTCACTTCGCTGGGTGTCAAACATTATAACTTGTGATTAAATCATATTTCTCATAAAAAATATTTTTAATTTGAAGCCTAGAAAAACCTACTTATAGTTTTTAGGTATACTTGATTTGGAAAATATTTTTAATTTGAAGCCTAGAAAAACCTACTTATAGTTTTTAGGTATACTTGATTTGGAATTAAATGAAATGAAAATATGCATCCGATCGAGCAAGGTTTATTTTTTGCTATTAGCAGTTTTAATGAATATACAAGCCTCAGTGGCAGCAACGGTCTGCTCTAGTATTTACAACAGGTAAACTCTCAGTATCAAGCTGTTTAGCAGCGATTTATTGCGATCTTTACTCTATCTTATCGACTGTGTAAGTTAGTGTTGCGTGCGGCTTTGAGGTGCCCGCTGGCCGACACTCGGCTACTGCTGTGCATAGTAAGCCAAAGACAGAAGTAGTAACAATAGCAGAATTAATTCTCAAAATGAAAAAGAGGACATTTGGTGTCGATCAGGACGGTATCAGTAATTTGATGTTGGACTCCACTTTGACGGGCGATACGGGCTGATTCTTAAGAGTTTCATAAATCCCTCTCCTTTCTGCAGTGATACCACAAATATACATGAAACTACCGCGTTCTAAAAGACAGTTCTTACATTAACAATACAGCTAATAAACCCGCTTCGGAGAAACAAACCAAAGTAACAAGTAATGTAACATTAAGATAGAACAATAACAAAACTGTTATTAGGGCTAACATGCGCTATTTTAGAATTCTTGTGCAGGCACTGAGCCAGACGCAGACTGAATTACAGGTTAGACGCTAACTCGCTGAAACGGTGTTTAATTACGAGGCTAGCTAGAGTGGCCGAGCGTCTATTGACAATGACTTGCACCTGAAAGAGGAGTGTGCAAGTGTAACTGACACGTACGTGGGAATTACCTATGGTAGGGAAACAAGTTTAAAAAAAGTCTCCTAAAAAATTATAGTTTTGATAGGTCAAAAGTTCGAAAAACTTTTAAATACGTCAAATTACAAAACAACAGAATAAGCTAATAAGACAAGGCAAACTAAATTCGAATCGGAGATGATAAAAATACTACATCAACCTTTAAAAGCTAGGTTTATAAATTTCAATTCCACATTTACAAGAAACAATAAACAAGGCTCCGCGAGCACTCGAAGTCGACACGAGCACAGATTGGTAACACAAGTTCCCGACGAAACTGACGGAGCTGTTGAAACATTCATTAGCTTGAGGTATCGCCCTCGTAAAATTACATCGTTCCCTCTACGCCGCACTTAAAAACACCAGGTTGAATCTTTCATGGGAATAATAAGTAAGTACATTGGCTTTGAGTCCATCTATGCTGAGGATTTAAAAAGTGATTTTTATGTCCCAGTTTATTAGGTTACTGTTGTCAAGTTTTGCACATTGTTAAGTAATCATTGATTTATTTGCACCTAATGTCGAGAGCGAGTTGTGGTCCAATGAGTAAGTTGTTTGGCATGGGTCTAAATAGATTCAACTCTCTCCACTCCTAATAAAGAAATCGCATACAGAATTGCTCCAACCGGGACTAGAGGAGCAACTTTTACGAAACAGGACAATTTTATTAACCGACTTCAAAAAGGAGGAGGTTATCAATTCGGATGTTTATATGTTTTTTTTTTTTTTTTTTTATGTATGTTCGGCCATAACTCCGTCATATATAAACGGATTTACAAAATTCTTTTTTTGTTCGAAAGGGGTTTATTCCGAAATGGTCCCATATAATTTTCATATAGATCTGATGATGAGTTCGGGAGACAGACACCGGAACTCTTTAAAAAATGACAGGAAATCAACCGCGATTTCTGCTATCGCATAAATATGCATTGTTTGTTTGGAATTAGTGCAGGGTGAATACCACAACTAAAAATTTAAAAATAAAAACTTTTTTGCAAAAAAACAAAACCGACTTCCTTAAAAACACTACAAAGTGAAAAATAACTTTAATTTCGGAAGTCGGTGGCAAAAAAAACATAAATACAGATCCTAAGACACCGACTACCGAAATTAAAGTTATTTTTCACTTTGTAGTGTTTTTAAGGAAGTCGGTTTTGTTTTTTTGCAAAAAAGTTTTTTTGTTAGAAAAGTTGACGAGTCGATTTGATAGTTGTATGGAAATATTGAAGGCAAAATCAACGAAAATCACGTGAGGAGTGATGAGATGCGGGGCGATAGGCACAGAGGGTCAGAAGGTACACGTCCCAGAGGACTAACTCACCCTCCAAGCTCGTGGCCAACATTTCTGTGATTTTTTTGCTCCGATCGCGTACAATCGAAGGAAAAGTAACTGCTGTCTATAATACACAGATATGGAACTCTAAAGCGTTCAGACGTAGACTATGATAAATAAAAGATTTGATATTAAGTCGGGAATCTCGATGCAAGATGCAAAACTAGCCCTAAAGGGAAAATAAATGCTTTTATATTTAGGGTGGTTTTTAGGTTATCAGGTAGCCTCGATGGTAGTAGAACTTATCCCAAAACATAGTAGAAGGTTCGTAGCTTACTGCTATGACATGGACAGTTTAAAACAGCCATTTCGCTGAGCCCCTCTGTTAGTGGATTGTAGCGCGTCTAACGCCAGTTCAGTGTGTTATAAAAACTTTTCTTTGTTTCAGTCGCGAGCTCGAGCGGCGCGACGGCGCGGGCTGCTATTGTAGCCGTTGTCGCCGATACCGTCGATACCGTCTGGACTCCGAAATCGTTTTCCGATAGTATTTTATATGTAATGGACAATAACACATGCTCGAGGGCCTATTGTAACTCGCGAGTTTATACTGACGACCCACTTATATTGGAAAACTTCCTCCATCCTTGCTCCCTGAATTTATAATAAGGATTTTTTTCTTTTCCTGTCCAAGTCGACCCGAAACATTGGGCGGCAGTAAATTGTTGTTTTATTTTAAACTATACGCGGTTAAAGGATTTGCCGGATCCAAATAATGGAGATGGGGTTGCGGATTATATTGGTACCGATTGTTAAGGGTAGTCGACTACGGCTGGGATTTCCTCTGCGGATAGTGAGTTTATTTCTGATAATCTTGTTGGTTGACCTGAAATTGGGGTATATATTTAGATACGAAAACGAAAGGTATTCGTTAGACGTCGTTCAGTACTTTTACATTAATCATTAAATTCGAATTCTCATAGACGGCATTACACGGACCACCAATCAATCAACGTTTGATAATAGGTAATACGTTAAATCGTTTTGTCAAACTTTCCCCTAAGGGCAAAGGCGTGGTGTACACATTCGTAAACATATGATTATAACTCCTGCACGTCCACTATTTGCCGGGCCTTCACCGTGGCCTATAAATAGCGTCTTCGGCGCCACACACCCGCTGCAACAGACTGACAGACAGTAATTTCCCAACAGTCAGACGTCATATAACATTCATAATGGCCTCCGGAAGGATTTTAAAATATACGCCAAGGAAATGCACCGCCCCAGTCGAGTTTACGATTAGTTCTGACATTGTGATCACATTATGGAAATCATAATTCAAAACGGTTTTAAAGTGGTCAGGTATTATTAGAGCGAGCGTGTTCGTCCTTTGATGTTTGTGGCTTTTTAGTTGAAAAATATTGTGGCTCAAAATGAGAGCCACAAAATCGAACCCTGAAGGAAAAGCTGTTTCGGAAATTCATAGGTATGTTTTTTAGCAGGGTATAGTGCACCACTAGCAGGCTATCACATTGTGTACCGACGTCTGTAACTAACACTACATCGTTATAATCAGCAGCAATTTGCTTGAAATTTTAGCTACACCGCAAGGTCAAAACAAACTCGTAAAAGTTAGGTATAGCTCATAAGCAATAATAACCTTTAGCTCAGTGCATCAAAAATGCTGCGGTTATGGTGGCCTTGGCACACAACCACCGCGCACCGGTGTCGGAGTGCAGTCGTGACGTTAACTGCGTTAGAGAATTGATAGCGGTGAAGGGTTATAGCGGTTTTATTCTCTATATAGAGCGGAGTCAGGGCGGCGCGCGGCGCTTTGTTCCAGTTGTTCTGTATTCGGAAGCGTACGGTGGCACAGTGGTAACGCCCCGACTTACCGAGTTGTAGCTCGTGATTTCCAACCCTTGACGGAGCTTTACTTTTACTTTATAAATTTAATCACCACTGCTCTCTAAATGGTGAAGTAAAACTTCGAAGACATGTGACATCGACCAACCCGCACTGGGTCCGAGTTTTATTACAGCCTCTCTCTCAAAGAAAGAAGGCTTGTATCCCAACAGTGCTAATATTACAGGCTGAATATGCACTCGGAATGTTCCGTTGAACGCAGGTCGACGTGCTTGTTGTTCTGGAACTGTTTTATGTCTACATTAACTATCTCCATAGATTATATTAGAAAAATACCTTTAAATATATCAGTCTTATAGAAAACTCCAGATTTTGTAATAAACCAAAGAAGGCAATAATGTTTGAGACATTTCACCGCCAACGTTTAGGCAATGCCCATAAAAAAATAGCTTTATCATCGAATTTTTATCGAGCTTTAGTTTTATACCAAGTTTCGCTGAGACAATCATCAATCATTCTTTTAGCGCACACCGATGAAGACGGATTCTTCTTACTTTCTCCCGGGACAAGCAGAACAGTAGCACTTTAAGCTCCGACAGTATCCCAGGGTTCGACATCACTACTCAACGATCTAGTACCAAAACGTTGTTACTCAAGAATACCCAATCACTGTACGATTGACGTTTATCGTCGCTCACCATAAACATTAGTAGTTTTATGTGGTGCTTTATTTATTTCTGTGACTGCCGCTATTTCGGTGCGTACCAAGTCCACGCGTGTTCAACTCATGTCAATTAGCCACCATGATTAATTACATTTAACGGGTAATGAAAATCGTTGCCTCTAATTAGAAGTACCATTCGTCATACACCCAATTCTGTGCGGCACTCGAGCTATTTTATTCAAGTGTTCGTGAGGAACTTATGTAAGAGTGAGTCATTACCGCGTTAATATGGATTGTTCGCTGAACTCCTGAGATTGTCTGCGGCTCCCACGCAAATACCGTCCTAATGGATCCTTTAACGACATCCCATTTGAGAATAAAGCAGTGCTAATTAGGGAACCCCTGACATAAAGTGATGGTCCTATGTGTTGGGGCCGTGGGGCGCGAGGAGCCGATCGATTGCCGAGGGGCCGCGCTTCGGACGCGACGTCCTCCCCACACAAACATTACAATGTCCCTATTACTTAAGCTGGGAACTTGTCACATAAAAACTTAATATCATTAACAGAGATTAGATTTTCTAGGATGACAATTGTGTGGGGGTTGCGGGTAATAAAAAGATCCCCAAAAAATGTTGTTATGTAAAAGATAGTTCGAGAGTATCTCTATTTGCTTAGACTTTAAAATGAGTGAGACGTAAATATTTTGAAAGATCGCTATAGTTTATTCCCAAAAGTGTTTACAGTGGCAAGTGCTTTGTTCAAAACAATAGTCATGTAAATAATTGCCTTTATGAGCTCTTTGCCACCTTCAGGGACTGAGCCCTGTTGCTGTGCTGTTGCTAACACCCGCGATGTGTTTAGTCATCATCTCAGCCGCAAGACGTCCACTGCTGGACATAGGCCTCCCCCTATTTGGGGGGCTTTGCCATAATCGCCACGCTTGGCAAGCGGGTTGGCGATCGCAGTATGGTGGTAAAATGCATAGAGAATGCTGCTGCCCATTCTCTAGTAAATCCCTTAGTCGCCTTTTACGACACCCACGGGAAGAAATGGCGTGATTTTATTCTTTATGTCCGGCACCACACGGGACAAGTATTCATGTTAAGTGTGTCATGTGTCACGTGTTAAGTATTCATTCATAATTCCTTTATATATATAATTTTTTTTTGGAACGAATGGATTTCTTCTAATTTGATGTTTCAGATTTAAGTTGTAACTGTTGCTGTTAAAGACAGATGGTTCCAGTATCCAAGGAAACTGTCTGTATCTTACACACACTGTGCCTTCGTTTGATATTTGACTCCTATTAAGCTGTTGGTAGGTAGGAAAGGGGCTCCCTTCAATTTCTTCCCTGCGACGTCATCATTACTGACCGTAGCCCAAGTTTGCCTTTTTTACTTTTTCTTTTCCTTTGGACCAGAGCAACAGAGTAACAATGTTTTACTTGGTTTTATTTCATTTAATCACTAGTTGGTCACTTAGCTTTAGTTTTACAATAGATAAATCATTTCAGAAGTTTTTAAAATTACATTTCATTTGGGTTAGAATTTGAAATTAACTTAATACTTTAGCGCTATGATCAACGAAGAAATACTTTTGTGAAACAATAATACAAACTTCTCTGCTGATCATTACCATCATAAAGGGTTTCGTCTTCCTAGAGTGAATTCGGTTTCTTTACCACCACTTTGGTTGCGTGGCAATAACAATACAAGTGGAGCCTGCCTAGGGGAGCCCTAGGCTTATTAACTTCCCGACTGCTCCGTTATGGACCTCCGGAGACCGATTGTTTGCGAGGGCCGAGTATTTACTCTGACCTTTATAATCGTTCTAAACTTGACTCAGCGGTCATAACTAAATAACTATATCTGGTAAGTCACGGTATCGCTGCTATTGTTTTTCATGATAAAGCTCTTCATATGATCAATAGCCTTTTTGGATAATAAATCTCTAAGTTTTTCTTAAGTAATCCGGATTCAGTGACTTGTTCTGCTCACAATTTACACGAAAAGCTAGTACAAAAATAAAATGCTGCTTTAATTCCGATACTCAAATTCTCACATCCTATAAATTAAATCCAGCGTGAAATCTCGTCCGAAGTCAAGAAGTTGACAAACCAATAAGACATAAACAGTGATGAGGGTGAAAAGGAGCAATAACTCTTGTCATATATTCGGTGGTCCAATCATGCGTCGCGACAGTTAACACCTCAATAACTGGAATAACTCGGGCAGTTATAAACTTATTTGATGCTGCACTCACACTTGCCACAGCCCCGCCACAGAGCACGGCCACAGAGCACGGCCACAGAGGGGCCACAATGCTGTGGTCACTCTGAGGACGGGTGATTGACGGATAACTACGATTGTGTGAATGAGCTATCCTTTTCATTAAACTGAATGACGGTCAAACGGGTTCAACACAGAACTATGTGGAATATTATGGCATCAATTAGATTTGTAAGACAATAATGTTTTGAACAAATTACCTTTAAAAAAAAAAAAAACATAAATGCAGTTTTCGTTCAAGAAGTAGAAGGAATAGTGGCAGAAAGTCTCAGCAAAAGTAGCCGATGAAACAAAACTGAAGTTTAAAAACTTTGAACCTTAGTTTATACATAACTAACCAGATTCACTAGACGAGCACGATATGAACGCTGTGAAACAACAGGCCAACACTCTGACCACAAAACTTTTTAATTGTGGCCCGTATGAGTTGGCCACATCTTGGATCCAAGCTTTGTCCAAAGTTTACGATGGCGGGCATAAAGCCGTAATAAAGTATCTCATCAACACTAACTCGCTGCACTCGAATAAAAGTTTATAACCAGTAAAAATATATGAAATTGTCGCAAACTCGTCGAGAGCTGCAGAGTAGAAAGTTTGAAATGAAAAATGCTCCGAGAATCTGTGCACTTTACGTACCTACTCATCAGAGGTACATGGGATGGAATTCAAGGAAAATTGAGTGGAATCAATTAGTTTATTTTGAAAAGTACTGGTAGAGGTTCTAAATCACAATACTAAAGAGTCAACCAATAATGTAACTGCATTTTTCTGTAGCAAAACATCTCATCCCATTGCCGAGCTTCATTAATACAGATCAAAAGATTCAGAAGAATATCCAATGATCCATTATGAACGCAACAACGATTTACTTAATGAAAATGGTGCTCGGCAGTACAAGTTTAATAAAGTTTGTACAACAAAGAATACACATAAAAAGTGTAAAAAGAGCCGTTTATAGACGAAGTTCGCTCCGTGGGACTCCGGGGACAGAGTAACGAGAAGTGAACACAAAGGAGATAAGAGGACGGCTTACAATACACGGGATACCAAATTATAGGCAGCTATAACTTACTTAACTTGTCAAACAGGAATAAAAAGTATTGATGTAAAACGTTTGCGGCACTCGGCACAAAATATGAGCGGAAATCTTTTTTTAAATCATTCTCACCTTTGAAAATTCGATACTGTAATCCTGGCAAACAATTTATGCGCTTTAAGTAATCCGAGCCGTCGCTTTTTAATGTATTTTAATGTTATTTCTCTTCGGTGGTTTGTCATGGGATTAAAGGTAATTCGATCCGTATCCTGTCATTTGTCCGAGTATTTACAGTGGCGGGTGCCTCCACAAACACACAAATATTGATTCGTGGCACCCGCCATTCAACCGTTATGCTGACAATGGTCGCGGGTACAATGCACACTCGCGCACACCGACACATTCCGATGGAAAGCGCACGTCAGCTCCAATGTTTAGCTTGAGACCTGTTTCGTTTGCTGAGAAAACATAAAGTATTCGCTTCTGAATCTGCCGTACAGCGTAGGTATCACAGCGTACTTTAATTTTTAAACCAAACATTAAAATGTAAACACTCACGCTGCAATATTGGTATAAACTCTCAAGAATTCAAATAATCTCGTGGAGTATTAGAAGCGAGTAAAGTACGCAAGGTGTTGATTGCGATTAAAGACTTACGACGAAACTTCGCTTGCAACTTACTGACGTATCTCGAACAGTGAACTAAGTTTGTTCAGTACTTCAGGAACAATGATTGCGGGAAGTTCTATAGGACATTAATGAGGAAGTCCACGGTGAGGTAACGTAACAAAACGTATAGTTATTTGTTTGCGTGCTCCGGGGGAAATTAACTGATCGCGTGTTTACACCTCTTTACCTAAATCTACTGTAATTGAATTACTTTTTCTAACTTACGGCCGGTGGGAGGATTGCTAAACGTTGCAGTGTGTTTGGCGATTGTGAACTTATCGACAAAAGCTCAACTCTGCAATATTGTGGTTATATCTCAGTAATATCCAACTAGGGTATAAAGCCATATAATGAAACTGCAGTATAAAGTGACAAAATAAATTCCGTGCTGAGGCACAAGACGGAAGCGGGTATTGATTACGTCATTTCCTCAACCTCGCCGTATTGTGTTGATGCAATTTCCTCAAAAAGCCGGTGAACAAGTATTATGTACACAACATTTTCTTTACAAAAACATTGTTTCCGCGCTCCCCCGAAACAGGGTGGTAACTGCTAACTTATTCATGGTACAGAGAATCATCGATGCGTACAAACTGTTTCATACTATCCGATTCTCACTACATTCATTCATATCACCGCACGCGAATGTAAACCTTATACTTATGAAATAAGAACCACAAATGCACCGGATGTTTCGTTGAATACATTTGCAAGAGTACATGAGGAAAAGTCTCCACCTGCGCCGCGTATAACAAAGTAAAATATACGTAGATTTAAAAAAGGACTTAAACGTGATGCGAGAAATAAGCAGATTCAGAAAAATAAATATTTCGTGGTTGGGGACCCTTGTGAGACAAAACAGAACGTACAGATGTAGGTACTAGCCGTGTTGATAAGTTTTGTCTATAAGTTCTTTTCACACCTGAAACTATGTAATATTTTCCCGCGGTTGAATTTCTTTCAAAATAGAGAGGTAACATTTGCTTCGCTTCTTCATAGATACAACACGTAAACAGAACGGGAAATTCTCGACAAAGAAGCTATTGTGCAGCTAAAACTTTAATATGAGCAACGTTTTTAGGGAATCATCTCATAAGCCGGGACGGCGCCCATTCTTGCGGAGCCCTCAGTAACGACTCCGATATGAAGGTTTTTATACCGCTTACGACATATAGAATATATTGCACGTATGATATGCACGCGGGCACATACACACTCGGCTTAAAATGACTATAAAGGGTCTACGTGACGCCAGGGAGCGTGTAATATGAGATGTAAGTATAAACGATAGAACTCATATACCTATAGCATTTATAAGAATCTTTTGTCGCTGAAAAACGAGGCTAAAGATATGACGTCTTTGGTTACACATCCCTTTTAATGGGAAAAGTTTTTCTCATAAAGGTATTTAAGCCGACTAAACTGTGATAAGACAATAAGTGACACAATTAGGGTTTGGGAAGTCTCGACTGTGTCAAGGTCTCGGCACAAGAGACAACCTATCAAAGCTCCGGGACGTCATCGTCAACAGTCTTTTGTGACTTCCAGAATAAAAATAATTGAGTAAATTTTGGTAGATTGATCAATAAAAAAATAATAGTTTATTTTCTATTTTTTAGGGTGTTTCAAATTTTGAGACGTATGTCAGCGTAGTTTGTGACGTATGTCAGCGTAGTCTGTGACGTATGTCAGCGTAGTTTGTGACGTATGTCAGCGTAGTTTGTGTCGTATGCAGCGTAGTTTGTGACGTATGTCAGCGTAGTTTTCGAAGACAGTTTTTTTACTGTCCCGGTAACCCTGGCAAGGATGATAGCACAAATTTATGAAATTATTGCATTGTCATCGGTCCTTGACAGGTGTGCAAAGTTTGAATGAAATCTGGTCGTTTAAAGTGGGTCAAAATCGCGCTATAAGGAGTCGGTTACAAACAAACATACAAATATACAAACATACAAGTGAAGCTAATATAAAGCGTGTAAAAAGCGATTTGTTTGTGATTTTTGTAGTAATGCCACCGGATAAGGAGATCCGGACAACTCTCTCGTTTTCAATAGATGTAGATTTTATAGTGTTTAGAGCATTTTAAAACAGTTCCAAAGTTTTAGTATTCTTTCCGGTATCTTCAAACAACTGGAAGTCCTTTTTAGGGTCCCGTACCCCAAAAGAAAAACAAAACCCTTTTAGGATCAATTCATTGTCCGTCCGTGTGTCTGTCTATCAAGACCGTTTTTCTCAGGAATGCATGGAGGTATCAAGCTGAAATTACTTGGACAAAATTTAATGGGACCACTCGATTAGTATGGTTGCATATTAGAAAATCAAAACTTTCTCGAGCAAATTTCAAAAGAACATTAAACGAAATAACAAAATTTAAATGACCAAATGTTTTAGTTAGAAAAATTTTAGAAACCCAATGTATGTGACATCAAATGAACGACTGATCAAAAGTTGCTAGATGTAATTTTAAAATATCAAATCATTACTAATCAAACTAGCTTTTGCCCGCGGCTTCGCCCGCGTGGATGTCGGAAATTAATGCAAGAGGACGTACTACCGCGATAAGAATGTGTTATTCCAGGTTATATGGGTAATATAGACTCTGTGTGCTATTTTCGATCCAGATCCATTCAGCCATTTTTGCGTGATTGAGAAACAAACACCCAATCATACATATTTTCACATTTATAATATTAGTAGTAGTAGGATTATAATTCATATTACTTAGGATTCATAGTTTATGAGAACATCGTGTGTTGGTGTTTTTAAAATAAGAGTAATAGTATTTAGAGTAAGAAGACTGCGACATAGGGCTTGGTTTAGTTGAATATAAGTCTTCCTGGTTTTTTTTAACGCTCCTATTTTACCCATATAGACACTCAATCATTTACCAGACACCGAACATAATTATAGGAATAGTACTTTTGCCAGTGGCTTGGCCCGTATAGCTGTCGGAAAATATCACCTGGGAACGTACTACCGGGATAAAGTAGGTATCCTATCTGTTACGTATCCATGATATAATATATCTTTGTGCCAAATTCGATCTAAATCCGTTTGGCCGTCTTTGCATCATTGAGAAACAAACATCCAAAAATCTAAACATCTAAGCCATTTCGCGGTCTCTTACTTGGATTAATACTATTAGGTTTATTTTGAGTATAATGAACACACATGATATTCGCAATTACTATGAAGCCAAAGTAATATGAATTACAATCCTACTTATCCTGTTACTACCCGGCCGCTGCCAACGGATGGACGGGACGGACGTACGACCCGCCAGCTGCTCTGCGCCCGCTTTTTAAATCTCTAATATCTTCTAAGATATTCATTTAAATTACATGCTGTAAAGGGCCATATTGGCAGGGCCATAATGTATTTAAGGTACTTAATTGGATAAGGATTAATGCTGTATTGCTTAAAATTGCTTCGTAAATAAGCCCTTATTTCTCGTAAAAAGTAAAAGATAAAAAATGGTTATTGTGGGTTATCCCTAAGAGATAGACATATATCATTGCGGACATTTTTGTAGGCCTTTTTAAGGTGTACAATACTGTAGTACAATATTTTGATCTATTTCGTAGGATTCAGCCAGGGTTTTTTGAATTTTGAGACGTATTTCAGCGTAGTTTATGACGTATGTCACCGTAGTTTTCGAAGACAGTTAATTTTTTCTAAAATAAAAGAATCTTTCTAAAATAAAAGTAGCCTAAGTTACTCCTTGTTACATCAGCTATCTGCCAGTGAAAGTCCCGTCAAAATCGGTCCAGCCATTTCAGAGATTAACCCGAACAAACAGACAGACAGACAAAAATTGTAAAAAATGTTGTTTTGGTATACCTATATACCGTGTATACATCCATATACACTTAGTCAAAAGTGGTTATCTTAATATTAAAAACAGCATTCCAATTTTATTTATTTGTATAGATTAAAAAATGAATTTAAGTCTGCGAAATTTACACTCATGAAGAAAATAAAATAAAATGCAAGCAAAAAATACTTACATGTGTATAAAGTTATGATTTTGCACTGATTGATACTTGCAGAGGTTATATACTTGGTAAATGCATAGGTATTTTTACGTAGAGACTGACGCAGAGAGTAGTACTAAGACTTGTACTGAGATTTTACTGAGACTATCACTTTCCGGGAGATAGTATTAATTCACTCGTTTAAAAAGGAACTGAACTGCGGTGACACTCGGCGCCAGTATTTATACCTGAACCTTGAATTTCCCAAACGTTCTAGTTCGCATGCTTCGAGAAGAATTGATTGATCGATTGTTCGAAATAGTGGATCTCGATGGTTCGAGAGGGAGCTTTGTTTACGCTCAGAGGAGCCTAGGTCTCGAGAACGAATGAGATACCAAAGCTTTGGACATTCAAACCAGAGATGGCGACTCGATAGAATTTGATGGCCAGATCTTGAAACTTTGATTAAAATTTGGCGCCAAGACTTTAATAATTCTCTAACAAGAATAGTACATTTTTTTTGTTGTTATTAATGGTAATAATATTGTAACATAATACCCAGTATAATTATAAAAATATCAGTCACAAACCATTAAAATAATACGGTTATATCGTGAACTTAAATAAATATTACGTGAAATAAAGTAATAGAATTTTATATTCTAAAAACAGAACACAGCGCCATCTATTGGGTGTATTTGCAACCTAGACGTCAAACAATATTGAAGAATTTTATCGATGAATCAACGTACACCGCCATCTATGAGAACTTCATAAAACTAAACAGTAAATAAACACTTGCTTAAGAAACAATTAATTGATACATTTTATTCGTTTACATTCACGACACAAGCGAATAATTGAGATGATAACTATCCTATCCAGTAAGTTAGACCAAAATACGATTACATGTGAAATTTGATTGAAATCGGTTCAGTAGTTTTGGAGTTTATTGGCAATATACATCGTGACACAAGATTTTTATATATATAAGATTACATAATCACAAATGACGACTGAATAAATTTGCTAGATGTAAATATAAGGATATGTATCAAAATCCCGAATTTTAATAGTCCGAATTTTAAAATACAATAAATAATTAACATCATCAGAACTTGACCAAAATTTAATGGGACCACTCGATTAGTATACCCGTTAAAAAAAAAGAATCAGTCTAATCGGTTTATAAATCACGGAGTTCTGAGGTAACTAATATAAAAATCTACTTGAATTGAGACCTCCCTTTTTGAAGTCGGTTAAAAGATTTGTTCGCTTCACTATTAACAGAAAAGTGCCGAAAAGGTTGATAGGCTAGCCCTCTGGGGACTTAGAGTCGAAGAACCGCTTGACGATGTCTCAAATAATGCGATGAGTAGGTACTTGGACCCCAACGCCCTACTGTTTCATCCCAAATGGCTCAAACATATGGCTAGTTCCCTATAAGGTTATATAATATTTGCACCGTTTGAGTTTATCTGCACCTCCAGCAGCTGCCCCAGCACAGCCCGCCGTGCTAGGAAGGCGGAGGGTGTCGACACACGTTGCATCTTACACCAAGGGCGGCCTACCTATCCTCCATTATGGTCATTCCGTTTGATCTCTTCCCATCTGCTCTTGATTTTTTTATTTGCAAGCATTTGGGGTTTATTTTCTTAAATTTTTTTTTCTTGCATTTTGTCTCTGAAACGATCCGGGTTTATTATGTTATTCAAAAGATTCGATTTCAAAAGTATTGCAATACTGTTCTTCTGCAAAAGCAATAATTAGTGCAGTTGCTAAAAAGTCAAAGAAAACGTAGGATATTTTGGGACTGTAAGCTGCACTGTTCTCTGATCTCAACCCGAAAGTCTTGTGGTGTAAGACAACAAAATTTACAAAAAGTCCCTTCGAGACACGAAACGTCTCGGCACCCAAACCCTTGGCAATATACTAGTCTTCTTACTTATAAGTATAATAATCAATCGTTATTCTAGCTAAAACTTGGAAATGGCTGGATCGATTGTGATGAAACTTTGGTAAGTTTGTTTTTGCGCACTGGAGAATGTTCTTAATATTTCTTAAAGGCATTGCAACGCTCTATCTAGGATAATATAATTATATTAACTCAGTCGAATCCACAAATACGCCTTAGTCTAACCCTTCGGCGCTATACTCGTGAGATTATTTATATTGTTTGATATAAAAATATTAGAGTCTCTGTTTTCTTTATCATATCTGTGGCAGGATATGTGGATGGAAGAAAAACATGGGGAGTGCGGAGTGCGGAGTGTGCCGGCTGCAGCGTTCCCACGCAGGGAGGAGGCGTTAATGTATGGCAAGTGCGCAATACCGATGTTATAAGCTTGCATTTGGAATATGTGCTGATGCATCGTGTGGTAGCCAAACACGTAGAAATGTTTGAGGCTTTACAGGCCGTGCGGGATGAGAAGGATGTTCGGTGTTTCAAAAAAATAAAGGTATTCAATTTATTTTTATTTCCATTTACCACCGCTCACTTCTTTCCATACAGTCCATTTTCTTTGCTCACATTTAACAATTTTCCCTAATACGGAAACATTGAAACAGCAAATAATCTGAAGAACAAAAATAAGTAACATCTTTTTAATGACATTAGAACACTACAATGTAATTATATGTAATTTATTGTCTTCATAGACAAAGTAATCTGATATTGTTGACTAATTATTCCGCAGCGTCCCATTTCAACGGATAACTGAAACGTATGCAGCAATTTAACCAGCATCTAATAACTTATTCATTCAATTATTTTCTTTATAGCTCCACGCGACGCCCGCGCCACAGCGTTGTTTAATATACTTTAAAGGTGTCTTCAGACAGCGAGCGGGGCGTGACGTGACGTGACGTGGCGGGGCGCCGGCGCGACGCCGGCGCGGCGGGAGCCTTCACACTGCGGGCGCGATCACGTCCCGTCCCGCCGGCGCACAGTGGATCGTCCCCATACAAGAGGTCGGACATAGAATCAAAAATTAAAAAAGTATTTAATTTAAAAAAAAATCAAAATATACAGTTGCATTCCTCTATTAAAGAACAACACATATGTGCAAAACACACAAAAATAACTATAACTAGCAATGAATTTGATAAGCTAATTATGACATGAGCCAATCACACTGCAGAGCTTAAGGGCTGTGAACATAGTAATTACAATAACTCATTAGATTAAGCAAGTACTTGTAGTCGTTACTTAATGACTCATTAACGCTTTTGTTATGTTGCAACAAAAGCGTTCATAAGTCATTAAAGTCCTCAAAAATGCACCTGTTATTTAAGGAACTACTTAGTGATGACTAATGCTCAGTAATAAGTATACTTAATGTACCTCCATTCCATCAGTAATACACATACAAAGATAGTTACTATAGGCAAAATATCTCGGTAGGGGCAATCTGGGGGCACCATGTGTCCTTGAAGAAAATGTGGCATAAAATGGGTAAATAACAGTAGTGAAATCCACAAGTCGAACAAAGGGGGAATCATGAGATACATACATTTTTGTGTTCGTTTCCATACAAAAATAAAAGTTTTCATCGAATAGCGCCTAAAGTGCTGGTCAAATAAAAAAAGCGTAGAACAATTTTTGTTGTACTTTAATAGAGAAATGCAACTGTATATTTTGTTTTTTTTTTTTTTTAATTAGATCCTTTTTCAATTTTTGATTCTATGTCCGACCTCTTGTATTTGGACGATCCACTGTGAAAAAATGTTGAGCGATTCAGACGTGGAAACGCTCTTGCTCTTATTTTTTAATGAAGTATCTAACAAATATCACAGGTCAGCATATCATCGACCCGTGCGGCTGTTGTAACTTAGCCTCAAGCGCTTTACAAAATTATGAATTTTAATCGTATTAGTAGCCGTTAAACATTGAAATTGACAGGCATTTTACGTACCTTTCTAAATCTTTTGCGATCTTATGAGGTTTGGCTTAATTTGTCAAACTGTACTCCATGCCTTTCATGCGAGATTCAGAAGGATGCCGGAGGTTTGAAAATCTGTCTCGGTAAATCCACAAAGCAAAAGGAATAGCTTTGCCACGGGCTTCTAAACACATCAACATGTTACCGTTTTCACGAGCACTGTACACGTATTCAGGCATTGTTAATCACAACAAAATCAATAAAAAAAACGTAATAATAACAACAAGACACAATTTTAAACTAAAGCGTTAAATGCCTAGGACTAACACAATATCAAAGATACCGCCTGCACGTGGAGCCGACAAAAGCACCGCCGTGCCGGCGGCGCCGCGCTGGCGGGCGGCGCCGACGCACGGTGGGCTGCATATCGCCTTTCATAGACATAGAGACACGAATTTTGAAGGGACCTTTTTTTGGCTAGAAATGGATTCTGCTGATCATTACTATTCTATAAAATTTCGTATGGGGCAATTGCGTGTAAAAATGAAGGAGTTCTAATTTTTTAAACAAAAAAATTGTATGGTGCTGACATGAAAAATTATTCTATCTCTGGAATTATAAGGTTCGCCATTATACCCTTAAACGCAGATAGTACCATTTATTTTTAATTTTTTTACATACTTCATATTGCGCCACCATTTGTGGTTTTTTTAAAAATCCTCAAAATTAAAAAAAAAATATGTATGATGATGATTAATTTTATGGTTAAATGCTTTAAATATGAGTATGCTTAGTCAAGTTCACAATATTTTTTTATACTATAAGCCAAGACAGTCTAAAAAAATCACAAAAGTTCGTTTCACTAAATTGAAATCACATGGTTATTATGAATTACCTTTCTTATCTCGCGATTTGCAACCCACTGTGCGGCGCCGCGCTGTCTTGTCATGTGAATGATCAAAAAGTTACAGAGACAAAACAGAAAACCAAATCATTTCAATTGTTAGGAAATTGGTCCTATGCTTTAAACCGAACTGTTTTAATTTTTTTGACTTTTCAATAAGATTTAACGGGTTTCTTATGTATCGAATTATTCACATTAAATTAATTGAGTTTACTTACTAAATAAAGGATACAGTCATTGTAATAAACAAGCTTGCGTCGTGTGACTCTAATCATATTGGCATAAAGTTCAAATTCAATTGATTCACGTGCGCTAGTTGTTTGAAACTGTACTCGTAATGAAAATGTTTTAGTCAATCACAGCTAATGTCGGCGATCGCTCACTTTCATTCACTATCCATTACTCGTATCAACTAACATACAAAACTGTTATTAAATGTAAGACGCAGTCAATCAATTTAAAACTTGTTATACTTCTGCAATTTATCGCCGTCCTGCCGACGCTGCGCTCGCGCCCCGCTCGCGGCACGCCGGCCTCTGAGTTGTATTCCGACTCGGCGCGGCGGCGGCGTGGCGCGTCGCGCCGAGCGCTCTGTGTGAAGTCGTCCATACTATCTAGTACATTACAACTACTCAGCGTCGCGTCGCCGCCCGGTCCCGCCGCGTCGCGCTCGCTGTGTGAAGACACCTTAATTCGGCAGTGGATGCAAGTCGAGCAGTTTATCGCCTCTTATGGCTAGTCCGAGCAATGAAGTTTACTCATTAAGTTGTGACTGTGAACCAAGAGAGGTTTTATTAACAAATTTATATCGAAACATCGCGTTAATAACGGTGGTCAATACAAGGTTACTTTTTAGGGTTCCGTTGCCAAATGGAAAAAAACGGAACCCTTATAGATTCGTCATGTCTGTCTGTCTGTCTGTCTGTCACAGCCACTTTTTTCCGAAACTATAAGTGCTATATTGTTGAAACTTGGTAAGTAGATATATTCTGTGAACCGCATTAAGTATTTTATACAAAAATAGAAAAAAAAACAATAAATTTTGGGGTTCCCCTTACTTAGAACTGAAACTCAATAAATTTTTTTCATCAAACCCATATCCTAGGTCTTGAAAAATGATATTGAGGTTTCTAATATCATTTTTTTTTAAATTAAAGGGTAAAATTTGTGTCCTCTCCCCCCCCCCCCCCCCCCCGTAACTTCTAAGAGAATGATAAAACTAAAAACAATATATGATGTACATTACCTATGTATGTATACTTCCACCGAAAATTGGTTTGAACGAGATCTAGTAGGTAAGTAGATTTTTTTTAATACGTCATAAGTCGTAAACCGCAATTTACCTTTCATTCAATCAACTCAAATATCAGAATAAAATAAAAAACATTTAATTTCATAAACATAAACCTTATGCATAAACCGTGAATACCTACAGGTTTGTACGGCAGTTTACGGAACCCTCGGTGCGCGAGTCCGACTCGCACTTGGCCGGTTTTTTAAATACTTAAACTTCAGAGACTTTTGATTTAGTTTTGTTTGTTTATTTAGTGTCACTACCGTTTGGCTTAACTATGGTAGGTAGATAATTATGAAACTGTTGGCAGTTCAGTATTTCTCTAAAAACCTGACGAACTAATTATTATTATAAGTACCTACGCTAATTTATTTCCACCTTATCAATATTATCTCTTCAATCAACGATATTAGCTCCAATATCGGAGAAACCGCCATCACATTTTATATTACTCTTAAAGTCCTATTCCTAAATGGAGACGATCACTGCAACAATAACAATCGTGTAATAGCCTCATATCACTCCAAGTTTCCTACGCGACTATGTAATTAAACAAGGCTGTAACAATAGTCGACGGGTCTAAGTGCAACTCCTACGCAGGGCGTCGTGCGCCTGCGTGGGCCACGGCGGCCGCACAATGGTCGACAAGAAAAGACCCATTCCTTACATAACAGGAAACTATAGGAATAGATTAATCGCCAGTACATTATCGATATCTGTTGCAGTCCACTGCCTTAAAAGTCATAAGGACGCCTATAAACATAAAACTGCCAATGACAAGATAAAAATGTTTGATCACTGTTAGCCAATGGTTGCACGTGAATTTAATGAAAATATGAAAATCTTTGTAGCTTAAAAAATCGTGAAAGATTTACAAGGTAAAGAAAAGCTTAAACTAAGACAATTAACTTAGAAAACCAATACATAAATGAGTGTTCTACGTCTACCGTATCGTCTACTTTATCTGAAATAACTAAGAGTGAACATTCTGTAGCAACCTCTAACATGGCAGAACTAAAGCGAACTCTTAGAACGCAATTAACCTCACCAGCTCTCGCCTTTTTTGGACAACCCGCTTGACTTTCTAGTGTTAAGGTTAACTGTAGTTCTCTATCTGGTGAAACTGTACCGCGTTTAGCTGCTGAAGATCTTAATGACGATCTGTTAATTATATTGCTCGAGGAATTTAGACTTGAGTGATACAAGGTGAACCAGTAACTGAACTAAACTATTTTTCGTTACAATCTGAACGATAATTCATGTATTATTTGGTTAATAGAGTTGGTTATTGAGATAAAGATAACCCTGTTCCAAGAAATTTCATTCAAAGAATATCATAAGCATTGTTGTTTACGTTTACTTATTTCCCTAACAGCTTATTCTCGGGCCCCTATTTCTACGTAATGATAAATGTTTCACGAAGTTGTTTTAGCGACTCCCAAAGTAAATGTGATCTTTAATACGTTTGAAGTAGCTAATAACATGTACCCTCTCTTTGAATATCAACTTGTGTATGTGGAACAACTTAACTTCCGTAACTCTAACTCTTGAACACGCCCCTAAGTATTATACAAACAGAATTCTATTTACTGTCCCTTTTCGACAAAACTTTTCGAAGTTGATCGTGTTATTTACAGAAATGTAGAGAAAAAACTCTAGTCGAATGTTTTAGAGAGCTCCACAAATAACATTTGGTCGTTCGCGTACTGGCTATGACAATTTTCCATATAAAAGGATGTCGCATGTTCGCTCCACTTGACTGTCAGTCCACAAAGCCGCAGTCATCCACCAGCGGGGAGGACAAGAGGGTACTTTCGATGTTACTGTTGTTACACAACGTGACATTCTTTTGTATTCCTACCGCATTCCTAATCATATTTGTCTAACATGTTCTGGACGGCTACATCTACAGCTAAGCTCGTATTTACTTTCACAATTTTTGTTTTAGTTTTTCTTTACTGAGAACCATACTTAAGTCTGAGATTAGAGAGCTTTCAGCATTCCTTGCAAATAAAAATTTAAAGTCAGCAATTACTATCTAAATATCGCACTGACTGACGAAATGGAAACTGTGGCCAGCTTGCTGACCATGACACCACTTTAGTGTAACGTGTTAAGTTTGAAATTGAGTTGTAGAAGCATGACATTTGAGACCACCAACATTATAGTGGGAATAAAAGTTTTACAACAGGTTGCTGGCTTAATGTTGCTGTATGCGGTTTAACTGCGACGAACAGAACGAGTAAAACCTAAAATTTATCAGCAGAGTGTTCCTACGACGCGACGCAAGAACAAAGACGAAATATAACTCAAGTTAATAAATAAACTTAAAATTTTCTCAATTTATACTCTAATAAACTTTTCTTAAGCTTTTACAGGAAAAAATGAGTCGAGGACGTAAAATTAAGTTAATTACCCTAGGACTTTGAAACGGAAGGTGAAATTAGGTTAAAATTTAGAGTGAAGAGCTATGGTCATAAAAAATATGGAGACTACCTAGGTAATACTGCTGGGGAGTTTGTCTGCTGGGGAGTTTGTCTGCTGGGGAGTTTGTTCCGCCACTTCTTCTTCCCAGCTAAAGCACTAGGAAGTGTCGAAGGGTGGGCGTTTTTGGGGGACTGTCTCATGTAACTTTGACGTTCAAAAAGTGCTGACTCTCAGCCTAGTTTGAATAAATGACTTTTGATTTTGATTTTGAATAGCATTTTGTAGATGCATTCTTCATCTATGTATTCTATGTATTTACAAAAACATTAATAATGGACAAGAATATTTCTAAACTTGACCTTTAAAAGTTCCTCCACTGTACGTACACAGGTAAGTGGAGTTCAAAGTTGTAAAGGTCAAGAAGAGGTGCGCTATTCGAAAATATTTAAGTATTCGGGAACACGCGAGTCCTGATCCTTTTCAGCGGTACATCACGTCACACAATTCCTTGTGCGTTCACCCCCTCCGCTCCCCCACGTACCTACAGGTTGCTACACTTCCTGCCTTGGCTGCCATCGCAACTAAACTTTATGACCCGTAAACAGTAACACTACCAGTCTTTGTTGTTCACAGATACACGGATTTGCTCCGTCGGTGACGTATGCAAAACGTGCACGATTGTACTTTAAGTGTTTTCAGGTTGGTTGCAATGGTCGGTTAAAATGGCAATAACTTGAAAGACTGACGAGACTCACTTTTGAGTTAGAAACCTATGCCCCTATTCTTCCCAAATTGATTTCATAATATATCGTTTCTACATTCTTACAACTGCTGTTAATAAAAAAATTACTTACAAGGAATGACAGCTTGATGTACTCGCCCATAATGCATTTGACATGATAGACCATAAAACCAACATAATTTCTACCTAAAAATGGTGAACAGAATGAACACCAATAACTTATTACTTACGGCAAGTGGGAAGTGATAAATAGGTGCAAAGAAAAACGAGACGACAAGTGGCCGACCGCGGGGCGCTGCGAGCAGTTCCCTAGGGCAATGTTCTCGGTCCACTCCTATTTCTCTTTATGTCGGAATCAATTGTGTACTTTGTTATTACTAGTAGCCCATCTATTCGCACAGTAGCGAGAAGCGATTTACGCGTGATCTATTGATGACAGTCTGAATGATAACACATTAACAAATACGATGTCAATCTTGATTGAATATTGAAAAGCATCATCATGCATCGTTTCAATATCGCAATAAGTTGTATCGTGGACTTCTATAGTAATAATCATGTCAATAAAGACACCAGTATTCGTAAAAAAGGAACTAAATTGGTTGTTAACGTTAATATATTTGGAGGTAAAAAACACGTTCGAGGTTTGAAGGTTGTTCGACAAGTTTCTAACAGCGATTGTCTTTTTGTTGGACATGATAGTAATCAAACAACAAAAGCTGTAAATACTGAAACATATTCCGATACTACTCGTATCATTTTTAACAACTAATACTTATCACAAAGTCGAAACAAAATTAAAATTAAAAATGATTCTTATTCTTTTTGAGGCAAAGTTTGATATTAAAAGGCACAAGTACATTACACTTTGTTTTAAATCATTTGTAGTTCGTTGCCTTGTTCGTAAACAAATTAAACAAACGACACAACTCACCCAACAGTTATGATGTCGGACTGTTTGAAGCCAACTTTCATATGGTGGATAAATAAATAAATAGGCTGAAAAAAGGTTACCTTCCCTTCTTGTGACATGTGTTCAACGGTACATACCTGTAATGAAAAAGAAATGATATTATTTAAGGGTTTTGTACTAGATTATCGCAACAAAAATGACTAGTATGAATACAATTGAAATGTAATGAATGATTTAACCAGTTATTTCAACATAAATCAGGACATGTACTTTCGGCATTAAATAATAATCATTTATGTTAACAACATTCAATCACCTACGCACCAAATGTCTTTAGCCAACCAAATCCTCCTTTGTAACTGTCCATCAAACATTCAGTATCGGCACACAGACACAGAACATCGATTCATTAATACTGTCAAGTGTCGGGCGACACCTCTCACGACACTCGGGCTCGGCGGAGATTGACGCGCGTGTCTCTGCTCTCGTGAATAATTCACAGGGAACGGTTATCTGGCGACGGTTGAGTATCCGAAGTGTCCGCAGTGTCCACAGCCTCACGATGAAGGCGAGTCCAGTGATAGTGCTCCATAATGGAAATAATGGAACACTATCGCCTCATGATAGAGACAATTGCTGTACTTGTGATTAATAGCCTATCTCTGGTTTATCGGGTAAAGAAATTGATTCAGTGATGACGGTATTACAAGTTAATGAATAGCAATTTGTTAGACCGTTCGTAGATATGAAAACCATTAACGAAAGTATTTGAAAGTCAACTATGTGAAACAAGAATTTAATGGAATTCCTGTAGGAAGATGAATGATATAATGTTCGAAGCAAGTTCCAAAAAACGCTGTAATTATTTCTGCCCAGACGTTTAAATCTGTATTTACTAACGTGTGATGTCTGCCGGTAATCCGGAGAGAAGAAACCTTTGTTAAAAGCCACAAGATTGATGCGGTTTGTGTACGCGCGGATTATTCAACGACATCCCCGTCCATTCATTCTATCACTCCAAATTAGGGCATGCAAACCGGATACCCGGATAACCGAAAAAACCGGATAACCGACTGATTTGAAACCCGGTTTTTTTAAGATAACAAATCCGGAGTTTTCGGTTTTTTCGGTTAACATTATAAGTAAGCATTTTTTGACTACTAAACTGACGGCAACTACAACTCAGGAAAACTTAGACTATACAGTACCTAGTAAATGTTTCATGGAACATCAAGGACCAACTCCGACAAGAAATAAAGAAGGCTCTCAAACAACATACCTCTGGTGCAAGCCTATCTACAGAACTTGATTTAGAAACTAAAATCAGGGTGGAAATGGCACTTTACGACGGTGGAGGAAAAATGGGAGAGCACTTAATAAAAGTATATAAAGCTTTGGAATCTATACCTCCAACAAGTGTGGAATCAGAGAGAGCCTTTTTATCAGCAGGTCTCATCTATACTAATATTATAAAGCTGAAGAGTTTGTTTGTTTGGTTGAACGCGGTAATCTCAGGAACTACTAGTCCGAATTGAAAAAATATTTTTGTGTTGAGTAGCCCATTTATTGAGAAAGGTTATAGGTTATATAACATCACGCTACGATTAAAAGGAGCGGAGCAGTAACGAAAAATGAACGAAAACTAGCAGGCAATTCGATGCGACGGGAAAGGTCAGGGTAGAAAAAATTGACGCCGACGAAGTCGCGGGCAGAAGCTAGTCTGTTTTATCTACAACAATGACAGATTTATTTTGTTTTGGTTTATTATGGAATAAGACTTCCATTTTATGCGATATTTCAATAATTATTTTGATTTCATTTTACGTACTGTTGATTTTGCCTGTTTGTATTTTATGACAGTTCAATTGTTATTTAATATTCTATAATTTTAAGCCTTTGTCTACCTACCAAATGTTCCAAATTGTGTATGTTAGGTTTTAAAGAATATGTTATTTTCCTAAATATGCTTTATGATTATTATTCTATGTTTTGTATAAAGTAAAGAAACTTTTTGTATAGCTTGTTAGTACTTGTACCTTATTTCAGTCCGTAAAAAAATCATATTTTGATTAGACTTCAGCATTTTCATTTCTGTACAGACATATTTCTCATTTATTAAAAATCAAATAAAAAAACCCGAAAAAACCGATTTAACCGGTTTCACCGGTTTTGTAAACATAAACCCCGAAAAACCGGTTTTTATAAACAGCCCGGTTTTTGCATGCCCTACTCCAAATACAATCCCGCGCCGTCGGACAAAGAGCCTTGGATTTAAAATTATTTTACATTTCTTTAGGTTACGCCTCGGTTGAACCTGTTTCTGAATGGATGAATTCTATTACATTTCTCTTAGAATAGATAGTATGATTTACAGACTTGTTCTCTAAGATATTCTTGATCGTGAAGCATTTGAATCGTAATAGATGTCTTAAATATGAGATGTTTTCTGCAAAATACATTTATTTAAGTACCGTTTGCTTGCTTCTGCCGTAACTCTGTCATATCCTTTTATAGTCGCATCCGTAGTGTATGAATCATTCAGCATTCTGAGTGTCAAGCATTTTAATTCGTCAGAATTTAAAATCTCAGAAAAGCACCACGTAATTCGTAAATTATATGATTAATTTTAATGTCTTTTCTTAACTACTTTTTGGGAGTCTCTAGAAAGAGTTATATTAGAATTATGTGTTAATAACTGCTGTCAAAACCAATAATGCATCCGCCGGGTATGACGCATCGACTCGTGCAATGATTGTTATGAATTCTAAGGCCTTAGAATTCATTAGAACCAACTGCTGCTTCTTTCCATATGATATTAATATACATATTCCTGTATCCTAATTGCTTAACACACTATCAGTTAGAGTCTTGATCATTTTGAAGCCATTGCTAATCCATTACTTCATATTTTCATAAAGATTTGACTGCGCTGCAACGTTAATAATGCAATGAAAGTAGTTGAACTGTCAAAATGAAA
The DNA here is from genome assembly GCA_947507805.1 of Aporophyla nigra. Classification (NCBI taxonomy): domain Eukaryota; kingdom Metazoa; phylum Arthropoda; class Insecta; order Lepidoptera; family Noctuidae; genus Aporophyla; species Aporophyla nigra. The sequence continues at coordinate 25,395,486 of OX382300.1, read as the reverse complement.
GCCATTCCTACTGTTAGTGTGTTACGCAATTGTCAAACTGGTGATATGTTCGACTAAACCAAAATCAAAAGTCTACACACCATTCACTATGGCCTAAAACTTTCAAGAGTACGTTCCTGTACTCATTGGCGTTAGTTTCTTCTTGCACGAAACATGATACCAGCTATAATACAATTCATTGTGACTTGTATCAGCGTGGCGGAAGATTCCGCAGATACTGAAGGAACGAAATAAATAAATATGGAGTAGATCCGGGATGATCCTGATTGATGTAATGTCTGGGCTCTCCAGTTACTGCACTTAACCTTGGCAGCAGGAGTCTTCAATCAACCCACTCACTACTCGAATGATCCCGCATTCATGAACATCGAAGTAGCGTTTATTATTAAATATATCTTGTGTATGATGGATTGCAGCATGGTGTGTTTCACGGGAAAGCTTGATTTTGATGTAGATATAGCTTACTGTAATTTATATGGTGGCAGCAGCTGGAATTATATTTGCTGGCCACAGGCCTAGACAAGTCAAGTGAAAAACGTAAAATTGCCATTCTACTACATTTAATTGGAGAACGTGGTCTTAATATATTTAATACTTTCAACGATTATGGTCAAGCGCATCAAGCAATCTGTTTGACACCACTATCCATGAATCTAACTTCTCTTCACCATTTTTCTAGCATCTTGTTATCATTTATAGATATGGGAAATAAACCATTTGACAATCAAGTGTAATAATAAAATTCTTTATAATTATTTTGTAGTGTCGTCACTTGTGACAATAACATATTATGTAGATGACACATTATTAATAGTTAATTCAGTATCGATGAGTGAACATACGGGGCTGACTTTGACAAAGGTCGGACAGGATACTTAGGAAGATCACATTTAACCGGATTTGTTTCCACTTAGTAAATATGTATCACAATCAAACCCTTTGGGAACAACGTGGATTTCTCTCTGCAGCCTTTTTCTCTAATATATGGATTGACGTATTCTTATTTGTCGTTGGCCTTCTTGCTACACCGATCATTAATTTAACTGTCTGTTTTGTAATACGTCATGTTGTGTTACCGACAAAAGCCAGTAGCAGTAATTTTTAATGTGCCTCAACAGCATGACTCGAGTCACAACATTGTACACCCACATCGAGTTAAGTCTACACATTGTTTAGCGGGAAAGGAAATACGAACATTATTGTTTGGAGCTATTAAATTAAGTATATAGTGATCATATGAGAAATCAGACATGTGATAGTTCACTGGTTTTGATGCCGAGAAGGCGGCTGTATGCATTTATTTACAATGATAAAACAAACAAAATATACTTATTTAGAAAAATATTTACAGTGAACCACTGAGTGTCAAAACTTTCAAAAACTACAAACGAACCAAACGTAATAGAAACAAACCAACAACAGATAATGATGTTCAGAGGGCTGTCACGCACGCGATGCGACTACGTGGCGCATGGCGCGGGTGGACTGGGCCAGCAATTAACTAATTGTGACTATAACTGGCCAAGTTATAACTGCGTTCAATTGCACTTGACGCGATAACCTATTGGTCGGTAATTATACTGCAGCCGAGCTCGTTAGCTTAGGGGATAAATGTGGGAACTCATGGTGACACGCCGACGTGAGGGCTCTCCAGCCGACGCCTGATGGCTCGATGGGATTAGTACTCACACTCACATTTTATGTTCGTTAATTCGATTTTATATTTGACTCTTGACCTCATTCCTGCTGAATGGGGTGAATTAGAGAGCCGTGTTGACAGTTTACTAAAGTGTTGAGTGTTATCGCCAATTCATTTTCATTAATGATGACATAAATAGCTGAATTAATGTTATTGGCTCTTTTTTAATTCAGCCCTATGAATATTTTCAGACTGTTGCTCTCATTGTGAAATTTTCTTTACATTCGAAAAATCGTCTCTCCATTGCTACCAATTTTTAACCGACGAAAAAAAACGGAGGAGGTTATCAATTCGACGCGTATATTTTTTTTTTGTTTTTGTTTTTTTTATGTATGACCACGCATAACTTTTTACACAGTCGTCCGATCGTGATAATTCTTTTTTTATTGTAAAGGGTATACTCCGAAGGTGGTCCCATATTAATTTGGAAAACAAAATCGAACCCTAAGGGTCGGAAACCAGGGGATGATTGATTGTTCACTCACTGATTATAATGTATAACCGCGCATAACTTTATACAGAGTAGTCCGATTGTGATAATTATTTTTTCATTGGATAAGGTATACGTTGCCAAGTATTATTAGTACATTAAAGCCACAAAGAAATATATAAAATAAAAACTTTTTAACAAAAAATTAAACCGCCGAAAAAACTGAAAAGCAAAAAATAATAAACCTTAAAATTTTGAGTCGGCGCTGAAAAATGAATGAACAAAGATCACTCAAAGCGGGCACTCATAATTTTAAGGTTTATTATTTTTTGCTTTTCAGTTTTTTCGGCGGTTTAATTTTTTGTTAAAAAGTTTTTTATAAAAACCTTTTAAATGAAGTATGGAGATCAAGTTATCGATAATAATAATAATATTATCATCACCCTTTAAAGGAGCTCAGTGCTTCAGATGATTTATTACTTACGTCTTTTTGAAGATTAATATTGTTACGTTGATAGCCCATAACACGATTGCCTACTGCTGAGCCTTAAACATCTTTTATGAACGAGTTATTTAAATTGACTGTGAGTCAGAAGTTTAGTAGTAATCATTTTGTGTACAACTTTTTGTATATGACAAAGCCATATACAGAACATACGATAAGAAGCTTAATATTGCAGACGGTCTATTCGTAGGTATAATTTGTCATTTGCTAATGACGCAATGTGTATATAATGTAGTTAATAATATAGTGTCCGCATAGTCGCCAATTAACAGTGTGGCACCTAATGAAGTAATTAGCGGGTCGGTCGATACAACGTGTTCCATTGTGCGGGCCATTGCGTTCATGAACGAGTGCTGTCTCATTACATACTTATACAACATCATGCGCATGATCAGTCAGGAGTCAGAGCATCAGCGGTCAGAGGTGACCGGCGAGCGCGCATTACTTATTGATGACGTCATAGATCAAACAAAAGCTCGCCACTGGAGTTTTAATTATTAATCCACTGCTAGTGTTATGCCACAATAGTTTCTAGTCTAGTCATTGTAATCAGCAAAAAGTGGGGAGACCCCAAACAGAAAGCTTTAGTATTAATTAATGATCCAGATAGGAAAGATTGATGAGGCTAGGACCTAAATGTTGGGACAAAAACCATCGTGAAGGCTATACTGAAAGCAAATCGATAAAAAAGAGTGTTTACAGAATGATTTATTTCTTTGTAGCACATCGGAATATACAAATATCGGAGCCGTAGCGCGCTACGGTCCGATTTGCTAACAGGATTTAAACCGTCCGGCTTTTCCAATAAGGATTGTCTCACTCGATTCCTGATTGCTTTTTTGCTAATAACGTACGCGTATAAAAGTCGCGAGCGAACGCATCGCCCGTGATATATGTGCGGAGGGGGCGGCCTCCCCGCGGACCCCCTGGGGGCCCGGACCACCGGAGTGGACCTCTCGCTGCGCGGACCCGCGGACCTAGCCCGCAATACCATTAGACCGCTATCGAATAATCTTTATTTTTTCTTATACACCCTCTATTAGAACAAAGAATCGACAAAGAAAGAATCGAGATATGATTGAAAAATTGGCCCATCTAGTTTGATTTGTTGTTGATCGTATTCGTGAATGGGACCAATCGAGTGGATAATTGAGATATTTATTTAACTGCGTGGGCTTATGAAAAGCATCCTAAATATAAATTAGATTGATTCCTATAATTTTATTTTAGTGTTTTTTTTATATACGTATTTGATGGAATGACTGTCGTGTGTATCAAAATGAATCAGCCAGCTACCAGCTGCGCGATTGAATAAAAACCTTGACACATTTGTATTTTCGAATACTTGCATTATCGGAGCCTACTTTGCTACGTTACCCTATAATTTCGCCGTAATCAGGCTCCACATGAGCGCGTCTGTATCCTTACCCTCCGCGCGATACTATCGTGCACATTGTGAGCTCGCTCGTCGCTGCAAGGATACAATACATGGGCCCGCGGGGTTCCAGCCCTCTATAACTGCCTCGAAAAAATGTTCAGTGAGCATGCTTCCTCCGCAGTGATTTATAATGTTTTGTTCAGTTCCGGGAGTCAATGGTGTTTTTATTGGTTACGACGTTATTATGACACGGTGCGACAAAAAACGAACTCCATTGTGTATTGTACGTTTGTGACAAGTTGAACGTATGGTGATAGTTCAAACAGATGAGTGGTGTGTCATGGGAGCGGAAATAATATGTATGACGATGTTTTGAATGAGGTAATGATAAATATTGTGTGTCCTGGGGAAAATATGAGCGTGAATGAAAATAAACAAAATAGGCTTTACAAAGCAACTGTCTAAGGTTAAGATGATAAATCATCGATTTTATCCAAGTATTGAATGTTATCTCCAATAAAAGCGAATAAAAATATGATACTGTACAAAGAGCCTGGCTTATCTAGTGATGCTCTCACAAACGACACGGAATATCGGTTTCATCGCGTTAAACTGTCCGTAGTTGTTGGATAATTTAACTTTTTATTAGAATGGAGGCTGCGCAAGTGTTTGTGTTCCGAATCGTCGGATAATCTCGTTTTATCGTTGTTTTATTACAAACAACGACCGCACGTATATCTATATCGAGAATCAAAAAGCGAAACGGTGTTTATACCACAGTTTTGGATAACGCCTTGTAGGGTTCGGCGGGACGGGACGCGGGACCACTCAGAAAAACAAAGTGATTTGTTGCTCCGATGAAGACCTCAGTTTGTTTTTATTTACAATTCCAATAATGGGACGGAGTTTTTGTTGTTTATGTTCCGGGTCATATTTTGTTGGTCCTACTTCATTATTAGTTTAGGGTGAAAGTTCTGAGAACGATTTCAATGTTGTTTTGTTAAGGATCACATTCGCTACTCGATGAAGGGCCAATAAAATTATTATTGTAAGCTATTCGACTGCTGACGGGCACGGTACACAAACGCGTATCGAATGATAGGACCACCACACACAGAGTTATGATAACTTTGGTACCGAGTAAAAATATGGGAATGGACACACTGTTTTTATTTGGTTTTATGACATTTGAAATAGAAACAAAAATATGTAAGTCATATTTGGAAAGTGTAACCAAGATCCACAGTATAAACATATCCAGTAGGTACCTACCCAGTGTGCCCGTCAGTCGCGAGAGATCACGACGCCTCTCGCTGTTAGTGGCGATGTTTCACGAATGTATTAGTTTCCAGTTCGGCGAACATTATGAAGTCACGTCAATCACACGCGGTCAAAATATTACATTGAATAATGTTGTTATACCAAACTGGCTAGATACATTATTCATGTTAATATTTATGCAGGTATGTTTGTATGAGGGCTACAATCATAAAGTTTTTATTTACTGTGATGGAGTTTCGCATACCTACGTATAGTAAACACAAAAGTTTCACGGTTGATCATAAATCCCACGATATCGATGAATATTAAGGCCCAGAAAGTCTCATCAAACTTTAAATGCAACATGTTTTTTGATTTATGTTCGTAAAGAAAATTTCGAGAGACAAAATGAACAGCCTGCAGTAAGCAAGTATTGTGAACAATGCTAGTTATTTTTAACCGACTTCAAAAAAAGGAGGAGGTTATATGTTCGACTGTATGTATTTTTTTTTTTTTTTTAATGTATGTTCACCGATTTCTCCGCCAATTGTCAACCGATTTTGAAAATTCTTTTTTTATTCGTAAGGGTATACTCCTGAGGTGGTCCCATATTAATTTTGTGAAGATTTGATGTATACTTTGGGAGATAAACGAAGGAACTCCTCAAAAACAAACAGTACACGTAATGTGATTTGGATATTGTACTAAAGATCAAAAATAATTGCTGGTTCTATCTATCCATCCGTGGTGAACTAATTATAGTCTTCGAAGATACCGCATGGAACTCCTCATCGGTGAACAGTACATATAGGAACTTACAGTGAAAGGTTAGAAGGTTAGGGGATAATTCTTTGAATATTATAGGCACGTTTAGACCGTTACTTGTATTCTTATATTCCGTTGAGCTGATGATGGAAGGTACAACTCCTTATCGATCAGGAGTTAGAAGATATCTTGTCCTAGATAGACATACTCGTTGACATCGAGAATTGATTCCTCAGCAGACACTAGAGTGGGCTCTTACCCACTCTACTGTCTGCTTAATAAAAAAAAGCAGCCTTAATCATTTTGGCCTGGCCATGGTTGGTTTTTTTTTTTATGTATGTTCGGACATAACTCCGTCATATATAGATGGATTTGCAAAATTCTTTTTTTGTTCGAAAGGGGTTTATTCCGAAATGGTCCCATATAATTTTCATATAGATCTGATGATGAGTTCGGGAGACAGACACCGGAACTCTTTAAAAAATGACAGGAAATCAACCGCGAGTTCTGCTATCGCATAAATATGCATTGTTTGTTTGGAATTAGTGCAGGGTGAATACCACAACTAAAAATTTAAAAATAAAAACTTTTTTACAAAAAAAAAACAACCGACTTCCTTAAAAACACTACAAAGTGAAAAATAACTTTAATTTCGGAAGTCGGTGGCAAAAAAACCATAAATACAGATCCTAAGACACCGACTACCGAAATTAAAGTTATTTTTCACTTTGTAGTGTTTTTAAGGAAGTCGGTTGTTTTTTCATTATAACGATAAGACCTTAGCACTGAAGTGGCATAAGCGCAAACTAATATTACAAAGCATTCTTGGACACATACACAGAATTAATATTACAGATTGCTACACCGATGATGACTGGGCGTGTTCAATAAGAAATAATTTATGTTAACCACCACATACCTGTCGATACCTAATTAATTTGAATCACGATTACCACTATGTGTGTAAATTAGCGCAATAATATTCAATGCTATGCCAAATTACACAGTAATAGTAGGTAAACGCACAGATACTGCTATTAAACATGACTTGTATTCTATGTAAGAACTGAACATTACACTAGACCTAGTAGTTGTAATGAATTTCAATTTGTTGATATCTCTCAGTTATTGCGTTAAGTCACGATATAGGATAACACAGAAGGTATAGAAATGAGAAAAAGGAAAATATTCAGAAATAGCAGCCGTAGCTTCAACGCCGCGCTGCGCCACCTCGACTGGTATAAAGTCGAATGATATTTAATATTGCATTTCATTCCTATTCTATTGCTTGATCGTTTTGTAAGTAAATAAACAAAACGTCTTATGCCCACAGCTCAACGTTAGGATGTGATGTAGGTAGGCGCCGTTTTCCGACATGTGGGTGTCACAATGTTTCCCAATTAAGTACACAAAATGTTTCATAAAAACTTTTTTACAAAAAAAAAAAACCACCGACTTCCTTGAAAACACTACAAAGTGAAAAATAACTTTAATTTCGGAAGTCGGTGTCTTAGGATCTGTATTTATTGTTTTTTTGCCACCGACTTCCGAAATTAAAGTTATTTTTCACTTTGTAGTGTTTTCAAGGAAGTCGGTGGTTTTTTTTTTTGTAAAAAAGTTTTTATTTTTAAATTTTTAGTTGTGGTATTCACCCTGCACTAATTCCAAACAAACAATGCATATTTATGCGATAGGTCTTACTGGATTTTGCTAAAGGCCAAGTTTATGTTGCGCTAAGTCGTGTAAAGACTCTGGATGGTATTGCAAACAAATTGCTCAAGAAACCGCATGACGAAAGAGCATTGCGTGAAATGCAACGATTAAGGCAATTGTAAATTTGTATAAAAATATAATAAATGGCCAGGCCAAAATGATTAAGGCTGCTTTTTTTTTATTAAGCAGACAGTAGAGTGGGTAAGAGCCCACTCTAGTGTCTGCTGAGGAATCAATTCTCGATGTCAACGAGTATGTCTATCTAGGACAAGATATCTTCTAACTCCTGATCGATAAGGAGTTGTACCTTCCATCATCAGCTCAACGGAATATAAGAATACAAGTAACGGTCTAAACGTGCCTATAATATGCAAAGAATTATCCCCTAACCTTCTAACCTTTCACTGTAAGTTCCTATATATACTGTTCACCGATGAGGAATTCCATGCGGTATCTTCGAAGACTATAATTAGTTCACCACGGATGGATAGATAGAACCAGCAATTATTTTTGATCTTTAGTACAATATCCAAATCACATTACGTGTACTGTTTGTTTTTGAGGAGTTCCTTCGTTTATCTCCCAAAGTATACATCAAATCTTCACAAAATTAATATGGGACCACCTCAGGAGTATACCCTTACGAATAAAAAAAGAATTTTCAAAATCGGTTGACAATTGGCGGAGAAATCGGTGAACATACATAAAAAAAAAAAAAAAAAAAAAATACATACAGTCGAACATATAACCTCCTCCTTTTTTTGAAGTCGGTTAAAAACTAGGGAAACACAGCTTTTACGTAGATTTTAATACTTTATTTTTTATATTTGCTTGGTTGGTATTATGTATAACGTCTTGGTGTTTTTAACCGACGAAAAAAAACGGAGGAGGTTATCAATTCGACGCGTATATTTTTTTTTTTTGTTTTTTTTTTATGTATGACCAAGCATAACTTTTTACATAGTAGTCCGATTGTGATAATTCTTATTTTATATTTTTATTGGAAAGGGTATACTCCGAGGGTGGTCCCATATAAATTTGGAAAACAAAATCGAACCCTAAGGGTCGGAAAACAGGAGATGATTGATTGTTCACTCATTGAATGTAATGTATAACCACGCATAACTTTGTACAGAGTAGTCCGATTTTGATAATTATTTTTTCATTGGATAGGATATACCTTGCCAAGTATTATTAGTAGATTAAAGCCACAAATAATGACAAAATAAAAACTTTTTAACAAAAAATTAATAAACCTTAAAATTTTGAGTCGGCGCTGAAAAATCAATGAACTACGAGTAAGATCACTCAAAGCGCCGACTCATAATTTTAAGGTTTATTATTTTTTGCTTTTCTGTTTTTTCGGCAGTTTAATTTTTTGTTAAAAAGTTTTTTAAGTTGGAAGTTCCACGGTAGACCATGAAATAAATTTGTTATACGTCTTTGCAATTTGCAAGTCAGTGCCAAAATGTATGTTGATTAAAATATTATTCACGACTGTAATAAAAATGACTTTTCAGAATTATAATCATTAAAATCATAAATAAAACCCTCTAAGTTTAGTCAATTCCATAGAATGACTATTTCATGAAAAAAAAAAAACTACTAAATTACTTTGCGACGACGCGCGATGACGTAAGAAAATTTCGGTTACAGCCCTAGCTAGAGCTTTTACCTTTACCTCTGACTGCTAAGTTGAAATAGTTTAGGAGCTTGCGTTTCGTTTAAGTGTGTGGAACTTCTGAAAGTTACTACTCTGTGACGTAGTAGTAATGTACCCGTGTACCACAGTAGCGACAAATTAAGATTAATCGCGCCGCGCCGCGACGCGGTATCGCGCGACTAAATCTGTGCCCTAATTAACGGGAACAGTTTCGGAGCGAGCGATGTAATCTTGTGTTAGTGGGTTTTTTAATCGATAGTTCGTCAGTATCGAACTTAGTACAAGACTGTTTACACGGTGATAATAGTTGTTATCTTGTGGAAATCGATCGTGAACGGTATAACATTATCCACAGAGTTTTCTTTTAAAGCTTGCCAATTTAGCTTGCTGGCTGGCCTACCGTTTCAGTTTTTCTTTGCTATGCTATTGATATTTTGTTCGTTTTATTTCATCATGTTGTTAATGAGATGTCAAGCAATCTTTTTGTCCTCTAAGGATCTAGAAGATACGTAGAAAGCAAAAACGAAGGTAAAGTCAAGCTATTATAATGAGCGTGTCTGTGTCTGTAACAAATAATGGTTGTCATACGAGTCATACGATCTTATTGGTCCAGCTGTCCAATGGTCGTGTGGTTGGAGTACTTGTAAGCGGTGAGCAGCTATACCACTTTTTGTTATAGACTAGTAGCCAGACAAGACATTATAACTTGTTCGTACTTTGTATTCGTAGCTAAGCGGCCACGTTGCTTTGGTAATATCTACAATAAGTGTAACTGTGACAACGTGGCTTTAATTCCTAGGTTGAGTTTCACATATAAGTACTAATTTTCTGTGTCCATCAAGATTTATATAGAAATATGTTGCGTGGCAGTGTTCTTATTAAAATAATAACTATTCCCAATTAAAGTGTACCTAAAAAAGGTGTAGGTACCTACATTTTTTAAATAACTCACGAAAAGCAGTTACCCATAACTCTGTTTATACTAAAACGAGTAAAAGGCGTGATTTGTATAATTTACATGTTTGATAAATGCAGCCATTGGTGTCAGTTTATATGCATTATAAAATGAATATATTTCTATAGCGTTACTCCTCCACTGTGAGCTCACGGTACAGCGGTACCCGTCTCTTAAGAATTCTATCAAAGATACATTTCAGCTTTTATGATTATTAACAAACATCGCGAGGTTGGTGTATCGCATTAAGGTTTATAGAAATTGCACTTTGAATGTATTAAACAAGAAAATGATAAATTATAAAGCTTGAATGGACTTGCATTTATGTTCTTTTAGTTGAGTTATGTTGACTAAATTAGGTTTTACTAAATGATTCAAGTTCGCTTACCATTCATCATTAATTCAGCTGCTAACCCATATTGGTTGATAAATCAAAAGTTATTGAGCGTGCCTTTAAAACATTCAAGAATTCTTTATTATTCGGTTATCACTGCGGGCAGTGCTCTGCCTATCCCATCATGACACCACACAGCTTCAGTATCGCGGTGTGTGGTTGTGTGGTCTACACTCTACACTGCAGTCTAAAACAGGGATGGCGAACCTTTTTTACCTGCTGCGTGCCTATCTAACGAAGATTTCTTTAGACTAGTCGGTCCACCGACATCTTACAAATATTAGACAAAATTACAAAAAAAAAACCTATAAAATAATGTACCTTCCTACTATAAACGATTTCTTACACAAATAGATTAGAATGAAATTACGCAACCAATCTGCTGATCTGTATTATTAAAATTACCTAAATGAAAACTGATTAACGTGCTGAAAAAAAAAACAAGATCTAAACTTATTTTTTAAAACAGGTAGATAATCAAATTTTTTGAGCATCAAAATAACATAAAACAGTCCACCGAAATGTGCGTCATGCTCATGCACCATTTCGTGGTCATTAACTGGGCATTAACTGGTCAGAAATGACGCAATGAAGTTCCCAGCAGCACATCTGTCTGTTAAGTTAGAGGAACTTGATTCTATACAATAGTATGCGAACTAATGATGTATATTACAAGACAAAGAAACAAAAGGTTTAACATCCCTGGTGTACAGTACAGCTTAGTTTTATTTCGTAGGAACAGCCCCGCCGCCGCCGCCGCCCGCCACCGCGATAGCCGCGGTCCGTCTGGCGCGCGGGACATTCGCGACAGGTGAATATTTGATACTAATCAATCACAGTGCACTAATATACAGGTAACGGACTAAAATAGATCGTGCCTGTACCTACTTAGGAGCGAGTATTGGAACCTATTCATGATGGCGACTTTTCTTCTTCCTACGTAGTAATTGCAAGCAGACCATTATATAAATCATACCATTTTGTCCAATGGTGGAGCGTAGTTAGTTGTTCTTAAAATATAAATTTTTAAATGGCATATTCAGATATGCGTCACCGGTCATCGTATTAAGTTTTCCAAAAACATACTTAAGTACCCAAAGAATAAAAGTTTTTAGATAATTCGGGCCTCGTCCATGTAACAGCTAGATACCTATTAAAAAACTTTGTTATCTAACATAGTTGTCTTACACTCAGTTTTAAACTAAAAAGTTAGTTATACTTACTTACTTAGTACCACTACCCAATTTTCATTATTTTTTGTTTGAACTCAAGTGAAGGCAATTCTGTTTTTCTTTAAGAACTTTCCCTAATTATTGAACTAACAAGAAATCTTCAAATACTTGGACAAAGTTAGCGAGTGCTACACAACTTCGTTCAAAGCCTTCCAACTTAACTTACTACAAATTAGTTCACGTGAACTGGAGTTTACAGAAAAAGGATCAATTTACCCGTAATGGCTGTTTACAATGGGTCAAAGTTTTTATTACAACGTGCAGTGATCATCTTTGACTTATTGAGCATAATACCTAGGTTCCTTAATATCGTGTTAAGTAAGGTAATCCCTGACTAATTATGAATTTTTACCTATAAGTTCATGGCAATGGTGACGTAAGAGATACTTTTTACAGGTTCAAATATCGACGATTCATTCCAGCAAGTAATCATTATCTCGCAAATACAAATTATAATTAGCCGACAAGCTCGCCTGTCTGTGTGTCTCTTCATACGGCTGCGTCTGCGCAGGTCACAGTGTCAGCACTAATTGAAGACATGTCGCTTTAATATTTATCACCGAATTAAAAGTTGAAATAGCAATAACGTTTCGTTAAATATTTACTAAACGTTTTAAAACGAGTTGTTTTAACGAAGTATAAAATATTAGAAGCAAACCTTTTCCGATTGAATTACTGCCAGTAAACGAGAGGTACCACGAATGTATCCCTCTTAAATAATTATCCTCCCATTTGAATCGTAAAAGGAGTCACTTAAATTAACTAATTATACTCGATAAAATATTCAAGCAAGCAAAGTGTCTCTTAATATACGACTATTAGTTAAATGTACGCGAAGAAGTTATTCATATGTCTAATTTATAAATGGAGAATCAATTGGTGAGTAAGGCTGGGAATGAAACACTCATCTAGTTACGAATTCAGTTTCATGTTGATGTAGCTATTTATGAACTGGCGATAAAATACTTTGAACTGAACTGTTACAAGAAGAAAATTAAGGGGACGAATTTGTGGGGCAAATTCAGAATACATAATTCCAAGTAAAGTTTTAATACCAGGCAAACACTGTAAACTCTGAGCAATATGAAGCGCAAAATCACGAAAGAGCGCCAAGAAGAGTGCACAAAGTAGTGCCAACAATAACTGTTGATAAGGCGAAGTATCGGCGAGGGAATTATTCATGAGGCGCTTACCGCCACCATGCGCCATCGACAACTATTAACATTTTAATCATCCACTTTATTGAAACGCAACACAAACTTTTGCAGAAGGACCAAGCTACTCGTATGAGAATAAGCTTACAAATTCCTAGCTTCTGCCCGCGTCTTAGTTTGCGTGAGATTTTGGGCCCGAACCCGTCGCGTAATACCTAATCACTTCGTTTACACTAAGCGTTATTTCCGTCTATTTCTAGGTTCCTAACGGTCACAGCGTGATGTTAAATACCCTATATCTTTCTTCAAGAATTGGACTATCAATCGCAACAAGTATTTTTCAAATTCGACTGGTATTTTCAGAGGTTACCTCCTACAAACAAACTAACAAACTAGTTGTAAAAACATGAATAAAAGTAATAAAAACATGAATAAAAATCACTACAGTCCAAATTTCCTCAATTTTCAACGAGCAAATAGGTAGTCCTACTGTTAATAATAGACTTCTTCACAACATTGTCTTGCTGTGTTTGTGAAAATGTAGATACATATGGGTGCAATTTCTAATTAGAGAGTTGCATAATATCGAATCTGCGACGATAGAAGTTTGTTTTGGGTCCCGTGCCTCCCTACATATGTTCATCTCCTGATTTTCGTTCTATAGAGAAGAAGATAATGCGATCAGTACTTCAATTTTCTTTCCTTTCATTTTGAGTCTTTCGTTCCTTTAAAGAGACTGGAACTTCTGTATTCTTTTATTTGGTGTCGCTGAAACTGGAGCGCGCTAACTATAAGCTTCAGCTGACAGCTTGAGTATTCAATTTTGTGGCAAAGTAGATCGGAAGTAAACAGAGATTACATGTTACCACACTTTAATTTATATTTTGACTAGTGAGGAAATTAGCTCTCCAAAAGAAATTAGGAGCCTCTCGCTTTGTGAGGAAGATTATGTAATGACTTTTTATGACAGCATGTTAGTAGGTATAATCGAAAAATGTTATCAATTGAGCAAATATTTGAAAAGAAAACGGGGACCGTTTATTCTTATTAAGTAAACATTCCCAAAACCACCTACTGGTATAATTCAAACGAATAAAAATTGAAATATGCAAACTGCGATATTATTCCACGACTAATATAATATTATTATAATAAATCGTCGATTTCGATGCAACGACAGTCCATAAGCGTTTAAATAACGTCTTATTGTTGAAGCCACTCCTCTGAGTTATGTCTCGGCGTCTTTGTTCACGCACACGCTCGTAACTTCACACAACTGTACAGTATTATGGAAGTATTTATTTATTTATTGCTGCATTACATGTAGTATTCTATATGATATATTCACAATTCTATGGCATATGCAGGTGCGTTCAAACGAGCCAGTAAGTGTCAATGAATGAATTCAGATCTGAATGGGAATATTTTGTACACTCGATAATGTCAAGGAGCTAATAATAATGTGTGGTTGTGATCTATGTTATTGCTCAGACTTTTGTTGTTTTAAAATAAACTGATATTATAAACATCGACCTAACGGAGATTATAGAGTTCCAAATGACGAATGTCTTCCGTGCTTTGAGTTCGCTACACTTAGTAAGTCTTCAAAGTTTTGATGAAGATTTACTTGCCACATCGCAGAACAAAACACCCAAAGATTGAAATTGACCTTCACAACAGATCCAGGCATTCCTAAAGTAGTATCTTGGGCGATGTTTACGTGACGTCTGACTATATTAGCCTAGTATCATTCATTAACTATACATTGGTACACTCACTTCGTCATTCTATCCCAACAACATACGAACGTAAAGCGACACGTGCGAAACTCAACAGTCCAATCAGCATCACCCACTGGTCTAACTGAAACAGGGGAAATTAAGGCTGCGTGAGACGTAAAGTGTTGAGTAAGCAGTTTCATCTCATTCTGTGCTACAAGCTTGAACGGTGAGTTAATTGGACTAGTCTTTCCTTCCCCCTATAATTCACTGTTAACGAGCCAGATTCGATTTCAAAATCAAGTGTCTGTGTATTAAGTAATCTGGTCTACTAAACGCGCTATCTAATCAAGTGGTCAGTATTCTAAACGCGGCGTGCACGTGCGCACGCCGAAACATTCGTGGGCGTCGTCTGCGCCCCGTCTGTCAGGGCTGGCGGGGCGCCAACAGGCCCAGCCCCGGCCCCCGAACCCCGCTGGCATCCAGGGCCCGAGAGACTTCGGAAGGAAAGAATCTCTTCAGCTTATTGTGCACAGTTATGATAATGGCACGGCCTGTCTGCGAGCTGGTCATAAACTTATGATAATGGTGGAATGACAATATGCCACAAGTGTTCACGACTTTTTCTTTTTCGTTTGGTGCGCTGTGTGATCGTGGCTCCCCGTTAAACCCCCACCCCCCACCCGTGTCTATAGTAAGAGTACTAAAGATTGCCAGTAAGATACTAAATATTTATTCGTTTTGTACCAACTAAAAAAACTGACAGAGACCGCTGAAATTGTATCGTATTTACGATATTAAGCCAGGCTTATGCAAGATGAATGAACTAGCATCATCAATCATGTCCTGGGGCCTAAACAAAGAGTAAAGACTATAAGAAGTTTCGCTATTTACTGTGTACCAACATTTTAAGGTCTTTTGCTGTCTTCTGAAGTAAGCTACTCAACAGAATAAAGAGCTGTATTTATACGAGTAGTGACATACAACTATACGATCTCATTAGATGCTCATCCACAAGAACAGATTCCAACATCGTACCTAAAACTAATCACTTTCCTCCAATTAAAATAACACAGCAGTAGTTAATAAATAACAGTTCTTTGCCCATCAATATCGTAATGGTATTTAAATATTTCACAGTTCGTTCCTCGGAACAGTTCCACGCGAGAGTCACAAATATATTATTCACGATCACTTACGAACTCAAATTAATTTGTTATAAAAGAGTATGTTGAACATGTTACATGTGGGATGTCGTGTTACATGTTGAGGCGGAATACATTAGTCTTCAACTGTGATTTCTTGTGATAATTAAAATTTTAATTAATATAGCGGTTGTTATGGCTCCAATAAACGTAAGTATTGCTCAATCATTAATAGAATTTTCGTAGTAGCTGGGAACTGAGAAACGTATACCCGTGCGTGTTTCATTTATATGTAATAGGTAAGCAATGCAGTCATTATTGCACCTTAAATATTTGTAGCCCTTAAAGAAAGGTATTTTTATCGACAATGATAATGGTTAGACTAAAAAGTTCTTCGAATTTCGAAATAGCTCTTTGTGGACGATAGTTCATTCTATTTAGAAATCATCATAGAATTTCGAATCCTATAATTTAGATTTCATCACTGCCATTTCGGAATCCTACAAAGCCAACCTTAATAACAGACAATGGAAACATATTTCCCACTTCATCGTAGGTGGCGAAATTATGGTAACCGTTTAGCGCACTACATTTTCCCTTCGTAGCTCCAGCCGTAGGAGGAAACATGACAGTTTGTGTTTCACGCTGAACTAATAGCGGGGCTCGCGCATTACTCGCGGACAACATCGCTAAGCGGCCATAGACTCGTGTAACTGTACCGAGCTAAGTGATTTAGAAGTATCCGCAAATGTAATAACACGATTTCCTCTATACTCGTACCTTGCTAACCGTTACTGGTTAATTTGCAAGTTACACAGTCATTACGACGATGTCCTCTAGCAAAGTAATGATGATAATGAAGGTAAAGAAATTGAAGGGTCAATAATTAAGGTTGTTTTATATTACAAACCTACTTTCAAGGTTTGGTGAAGTATTAAGTAGCTCACCTTAAATTATCACTTCTATGTATACGACTGTGAGCCTGTACCTATAGTCACATCAACATTCGTAACCTCAACAATGCGTATTACATTGCAGGAACCGGACATTAATAAATGCAAGGTTCAGACATAATGTTAATTCGTGAGCATTTCGCTCGCAAATTGGATGTAAGTGAAAACAGACGCGGGCAGTCATTTGCATGCGCCGCGGTATGAGAGAGTAAACACACGTGCACTGGGCGCCAGCGGGCGCACAGCCGCGCACTGGCGGGCAAGATCACTGGAGGAAGAAGCCATTCTGTTTTTATGGCTGCGTGGAAAACGAAAACGGATTATCCGGAACGAAGTTTTCTTTGTTCCAGGAATGAAAAATAGTCTCAAGGTATTTTCATGCAAATTCTCAATAAGGTTTTGAAGCAGTAATTATAAGCTCTTAGAATGTATATTGTTGCTAAGTAATAGTGTCATCTCATCACGACGAGCTACGCCTGACGATAGATACGTAGATTTATCTATCCCTGTGAACTATTCCCAAAAGAAAATATTAATAAAGACATTGCCACTACCCAAACACCATAAAACTTCGTATAAAACTTAAGCATGTGTACAAAGCCCCATCAGCCATGTTAGCATACACTAAATAAATTACGGGCGAGTTAGAGGGATGCATAGTAATGTGTTTACACGCGCTACAGCAGTATCAGCAGAACGTTAGCGCCTAAGAGATTGCGAACCTCCGGCAGATCCTATTTAGTTAAGTGGAAAGTGTTCAAATAATAGAATAGTACTTTGCTGATAGTTTAGCGTTACGGGAATTAGAAACGTAAGCTGAAATTCTATTGTGTCGGCTGAGACAACAACTCGCGGTAATGGGTTCTGTGCGCTGGTTTGTTCACGATTGTTTCTTGTGGGGCTGTATCTATATCCACTGTCTCGTCTACAAATTATCCTTGTAATAAGGACCAGAATAAGTAGTTTTATATTGACATTACATTTTCATTATTTATTTAGATAGGTGCTTTTATTGTTGCTAGTCCCACTTGTTACCGAAATTCCGGTAAAGATGCGTATCAAATGGACAAGATTTAATGATATCAGACTCGAACTTTGTTACGTACCGATTGGATGATACAGATGGTGATCGTATGACCGATTTTGGGCTTCCAAATTCCTGTGATACACGTCCTTACTCATAGTAAATTTCATATTGTAGTCCCAAAATCTTGGTCATGTTGCTCTGTGTGTGTTCTGTGGTCGGTCTCAGGACATTACACATGTTTGTAATTCATTAAATTTAATTTACTACTCTTGTCCCGGCATTTCCGTAATTATGTCAAGTCGAATAGTGTATCCCTACAATCTACATGTATTTGAAGGCGGCTGTGAATCATTTCTAAATAATTTAGAACTACGTTAATGGTGGATTGGTTGCTTTATGAATCAAAGTTAATATTATTTATCTAAGAGATACTGCCAGTGTAACAAGCTTTAACTGTGTAAAGAAATAAAACAATAGAATAAAAAATTATATTAATTCAAAGACTATAAAGGATGTGTGCGCGTGTACAGTCACACCACGGAAAAAACAAAAGGTTCAAAGGCAAGGAAACAGATCAGGGGGCTAAGTCTCTAAGTCATATTATGGCAAAGCTTTTAATCTGTGTTAGTGAAATAATTGTACTTACAAAACCAGTCGAACAAACAGGACTAAGTACAAAAACTTTATCACCATTCTGATGTTGTACAAACCTTAGTTGTTTGTTATTTTAGTCTAAGCTAGGTTTAAAAGCTAATTTATCCATGTCGGCTTAGGCAGACATTGTAGTAAGCTAGAAGACTTTCGATGTAATCTCTTATTTATGGCCCGAGTGAAATCTGTGCATCAGTTACTTAACGTTACCGCGGTGCTTCGACCAGCGTTACAACTGCCGGGAGTGTAATCCTTGAACACACATTCTAGAGGGGTTGATACGGATAGACACTCGATGAAGTGGTAATTAAACTACTGGGTCCTGGATTGTTTTCTTTAAAAATCGTCTGTACCTATCACTGATAGCTAGAAGACAAAAAAAAACAGCGATTTCTAGATAAACCGCAGTCAATTTTCTAATTCTAGTTGATGATAACATGAAGCATCTCACATCAGCTCTACTTAAGAGCTTTCCACCAAAAAGGCATACAATCAAATTGTCTCCCAAACACAATTCAAGCTCATAATTCCACCGTCCCGGCGCCGTCAGCTCCCCAGAGTCCCAGAAGGTCTTACCTTTTGACCCTGAAATCAACATAGTTATCGAAACGCTAAATCCCCACCGGCCCCGTAATTAATTGTCAGCGCCGTGTCCGGGGTTCCATTTCCGGTTGGAAGTGGTTAATTTAGGGTCCGCGATAAGGGCTCGTTAATTTCCGTTGCAACTCACTTGTCATAGGCGCCACCTCGTGGAGCTTTTAGACATTATTTTATCATACTCACTTCCGGCGAGTGTGTGGCGGGGTACAGAAATAATTGACATTTGGGGAGGTCCTATTGTTTGCACAAGCTGGTTATGTGTTTAATACAAAGATTATTACACCATAGCATTTAATGTTTATTTAAAAAATAAACATGGAAAGTCATAATGAGATATCGCAATAACATTTCAGTAGGCTTTTAAAAAATAAATAGAAATAATTCATTTCATAAAATTACACGCTCAACGAGCTGTATTCAGGGACATCACAAAGGCAGTGATGGCAAAAATAAATTCTGAAAGTCTAAATCGTGTAAATCGGATAAAATTCCAACAATGAAGGAATTACTCTGTAGTGAGGGGCATCATTCTGTCAAACTCGTAACAATTTACATTGGCCTCCTCCCACCCCGCCCCGCGCGTCATTACCTCCCGATTGTCGATTGTTATCATCACGCCGACTCAGTTAAGGGCGATCGCTCGACAGATCTCCTAACTCAATAACAGGCGACAAATTCACCCAAGATTAAACGAGACGCCGAACGGATATTGAAATTTTACGATCTTCCCCTTTAAAGTTTATTTTCGGACGATGCTTTTTGTTTGAGAGATAATGTTCCCCGTTATGTTGGGGTGACATTATGTGTAAACATAGGATCCCTTTGTTACTTCCCCGAACGAGAGCAGTTCACTGTAATCAAGTTCAAACAATTGATTAATTAGCCGAAGCTGACGTGTTGTGACAGCGGATTCTTCTTATTAACCTTAGTAGATATTTCAGAGTCAAATATATTATAGTGTGCGCAGTACATAATTAGCTCGTTCATAGTGTCGCATGCTGACGTAACTACCTAACATGACACTCGCCCGAGCAATAGGCGATTACACTTTACTCGATGTCTATTTTTGCAGCTGTTTTTCTTTTCCCTACATTCGTACCCATGATAACCTTTTCCGTTCGTATTTTATTACTACACACCGTATTTTACATCAAAATGAAATATATATCCTTGTATTTTACGCTGACTACCAGTCTTTCCATACCTATCTCACATCATGAAGATAAACTACATATTTAGCTACTAGATGTAGCGATGTAATATATAACATTTATGAATACATAACTGGGCACATAAATAACGCCAGATAAGCAGATTTTAATTCAGCAGATAAGTGGCTGGTGTCCCGCGGGCCTGCCGTGTCGTACGCCAAGGAGTAGCGACGTGCAGAGGGCTCACTTATAAAAACTGCTGTAGGTACCTAAGATGAGTCAATGACTGGCACTTTCATTACACACATTTTGGATTTGTGGACAAATCTTGTTACATTACAGTCATTTTTTGAATGATTCTAATCTGCAATTCATGTGCCCTATGTACCTCTATAATATACTTATACTTCACGTGATTGAGGCGGTTTGGATTCTTGACAAAAAATATAATGATCATCATGCATTATTTTGATTCAATTGGTATTCTGTGCTAATCTTAATTTAGCACACTGAATGAAGTGAACCTCCTGTGGGATCTACTCGGTGGCGTGGTTCCGTATCTGGCACGTTATAGCCTGCGGATCCCTGCTGCTCGAGGGCGACTGTCCCTGCTACACTGTTCCAGATAATGCTTTGTTTGTTTATTACCATGACGCGCTGTAATTTTAGAACATTTTCTTTGGAAACAGGCTGAGTGAGGTCGCTGTTTGTCTCTTTACAAGTATAAATACAATGTTTTTGAAATGATTCAGACAAGACCACAGTTATGTACCTAGATTCTCTACATTGATAGATAGATATAAGATTAAAAAACAACGTCGTAAAAATATCCCTAAGTTAAACAAGTTCGGCTAATTAACGCTAAATGTAAGTTTTTTTTTAACTTCTTAAAAAAAATACGTTTAGCGTTAATTACTACTACACTACTGTTATTGCTGACTTGTATAAAATCGAGCCTTCGCTCGATTTTATACCTATTTGTCATTTTAGGCCAATTTTGCACTAAACTTTTGTTACTAAGGTGATGAAAGTCTGGCTCATATGAAGTTACCAGTTAGGTGTGGATACAATTTTACGAAATATATACTTCATTCACAAGCTTGTGACAACTAAAATAAATTCTATGTGTATTACTGGGAGCCATACTCATTTAAAGAAATACTAAGATACAAAGTAGCCCCACTCAATACGAAATAAGGCCAGCGCCAAATGAAGCAGATGTTATTAGCTATCAAGCAGATGAATTCGACTGAAGAAAAAACGAACGCTACAATGGAAGGCAACTTAATAAAGAAAGTGGAAACAAACGAGAAAGACAAGAAAAAGTATTGAAAACAAACATCTGTCGCGAACGAAACTAAACTGAACCGACATTAGGCGACGCTCTGTTGTGCCAATTTTTCTAGAACATGTTTTGCTACGTAAGATTAATAACGTTTTTAGGCTGCTAACTTTGACTGTATTCTTAGATATGGGAAAATGACGTAAGCTTCCTGACTAAGTCGCTACTTTCAACTAATTTAAGAATATAAAAACTGCAGAAAATGAATAAATAATAGCTCAATAGAAGTTGTTAGGAAAGGATACCGGATACAAACGAAACCAGTTGCACGAGTCAATTACATTTCTAATTGATACCAATGGTAATAGTGAAATTATCCCCTTTAAGGAGAATGCTAGTCCGTATGCGTCTAAAACCTCAAAGCGAGCACAATCTTGCGCTCATTTGACCCTAGTCCATGCCCAGTGGATAATGAACCTTCTGCAACAAGCCAGGGGGTTAACGTTCATACAGTTAAGCACGTTAATGCTATGTCTGTCCCCCCCGGCGAGACTGAGGGACGAGATTACAACACTATTAAATTTGGGGATGAATAATGAGAGCTGTATTTGATTTCGATTTGCAACATAAACGAAACTATTTATTCTTTTGTTTAGATTAAAAGGGTTTGTGAATTGAAAGGCTATTTATTTAGAATTACGATCGGAATGACACACCTATACAGTACCAGTTACTATTGTTATATATGATGGATATGGGTTGTTGAATGGTGCTTGTTATGCGTCAATTGTCAGTGGACCTTCGTACTGTTATATTAGTATCGCCAATGAGCTAGAACCTGCCACTTTATAAAGTTTCACTGAATAACGGTTTTGTAAGTATTCATGACGGTTAGAAATACACCTCGTTTTAATATTTGGGTCTTCATCCAAAAATAAAAAGCGTGGGCGTGACACGTTGGTGACATTCTAAATAATGATGATAATATACGCAAACAATGAAAGTACTTTACCTGCGTGACACGTTGCTGTTCAAAAACTTCACAAAAATATAGTCCTCTCAAACAAATGGTTGGATGCTGGATGAAACAAAAGTATAATAAATTAACTGAGCCCTTTAAACACATCGCATCGTAAATCATTGAGAAACAAA
The DNA here is from genome assembly GCA_947507805.1 of Aporophyla nigra. Taxonomy (NCBI): domain Eukaryota; kingdom Metazoa; phylum Arthropoda; class Insecta; order Lepidoptera; family Noctuidae; genus Aporophyla; species Aporophyla nigra. The sequence goes on along the minus strand of OX382300.1, from coordinate 25,372,659 downwards.
GATTCGTTGTAACGCGCGTATGTGAAGGAATTGAAGACAAACTCAATAATACATGCGAGGGTACTAAAGTAACGAAGTACGCGTTGCGAATTGTTACTGACAGGGTTACCAGTCGCCAGAATATTGGCTTTAGACTTTTTGTCAAGATATAAGATAACTTTTTTCTGAGGACCAAGAAGATCCAGCTTAGTACTCTTAGTGAAATTCATGGCACTTCCTACAAAATCTGGAGGAAATGCAATAAGTCAAGCTGATCCCGCTTACGGCCTATTGTGCTATCCCGAAGTAATTTAATATATTAAGTCCAGGGCTAATCCTGATTATGGCCTCCTATGTTACCAGGGCACAATAAAAAAGCAAGAGCCACACTGTCACGACGTCGCGGCAAGAGGCGTCAAGTAGCAAAATCCGACGTAAAGCGTCATCGGCATTGTGAGATACACAATGGTCGGTAATGCAGGCCTGCCTAATGGCTCATTTACATTATTCAAAGCTGCGGGAAGCGTTAGATGTCTAATGTGATGCAAGGAGGCCACATAATGTATAGCTTAGGTCGCCGGTCCATCCATATGCTTATTTCCATTTCCTTACAGATTTTTTCTCCTTTCCAAAGTACGTTGGTTCCAGTTTATATCTCCACTAGATGTGCCTTACCATCAGTATCATTTTCTATCGGTACAAAACTTTTGTTAACATCGGTTGTTCGGGTAATGTATGGGTACTACCCGTATTCAGGAACTACGGAAGTCATACGAAACGACCAACCCATCGACTTTCGTCGTTTTCCTGAATGTGAACCCACCCTGCATGCTTTATAGCGCTCCAGTTGTCGACTAATGTAAACGGTTCACAATGTAGCCGGGACATAGTTTGCGCGAACATAAAATACCGCGCGGAGTTGTTGAACCACTGCTTTAGAATTAACTAGTCATTAAGGTACATTACTCACTGCGGGAGTTCATTAGTCAAACTAGGGTTTAGTGCTGTGTTTGCTGGAGCTTTAAGGTGGGAGTGAAAAGTTTTCCTTTTGGATAAACGCCGATTCAAAATAAGATTTTTTTAAATCGAGTTCGTAATGGATGATGCTATCATGCAAACTAAAGTTGATAACAACAAAGAAAAAAAAAGAAACAAAAGAAAACATTAAGAAAATGACTCAGTTTTTCAATAGCTGTGACGAACAGAATTCGAAGCGTGTCAGTCGTTGACGAGTTGACGCTGCATAAATGAAAACATTAAATTACATTTATTACATCGACGGGCCTGTACAGGTCATGTCGCGCGCCACAAGAGCGTGAAACGCGACGAATACAATACACGGCCCATTGAACACACTCGTGGAACGAATGCCGGTTAGATACGGGGGACGTGTTGTGGTGGAGGAACACTCCTTCAAATGGTTTGTTATGAAGATCAAATCATTGAATTTTGGTTTTAAGAGGTACCTAGTCTATTAGCCACAATTAGATTATAGCACGTGAAATTATTGAAAACCTTGCTTGGATAGCTTAGGACGATTTGTTAACCACACGGAACGTTATAATATGACATTAATTTGCTAGTAGAGATACTACATTGTAATCGTCACTCGATAAAAACGGAAAATTCTTTTCAATTTTTAAATGCGAAGTGCTTAGTTGCTAGAACACTTTAACTATATGCAGAATTTTACTAAACTCTACCTTAACTATCCCTAACATTTAGTTTAGGTAAAACATTAGTAAGCTGGACGCAACGAGTCTCCAGCTGAGACAATAAAGGGATTTTCTCAATCGTTACGCAACAGCTCCGCGCGCCCGTCAGCACAGATTAAATAAACTATTAATCTCTATACAAAAGGTGTTTCTGCATAGCGATTATAGTTAAGATCCGGAATATCTCGCAACAAAGGGTCGGCACAAACTGATATGTAACTTGTTTAACAAGGACTTGCAAAAGCGTTCTGACTACGGAATTGTTCGCAACTGGAGCTGAACTAGAGCAGGCCCAGTGGTAACGGCCGCGACTTACGAGTAGTAGGTCGCAGGTTCGAACCCAAGCCGACGCTTTACTTTGTGTAAATTATTTCATCATCACTGCTCTCAAAACGGTCAAGGAAAACATCGTGAGGAAACCGGCATATCTTAAAACCACAAATTCGAAGACATGTGACATCCATCAACCCGCACTGGGCCCGCGTGGTGGATTATGGCCCACTCCCTCTCACCGAGAGGAGGCCTGTGTCCCAGTAGTGGGAACATTATAGGCTGATGATGATGATGAGCTGAACTATGGTCCAGCAATCGACCAGGTAAATAGTCTGTATGGTGGTTAGTCTGTATTCGGAGAATGACAAACGAAAATTTTAACACGGTTTTTAATAGCTTGGTATGTATGTTTATGACGGAATCTTTGAACGTGATTTTCATACCCTCCAAAACGTCGGATTAATTTGAAAGTTCGCACACTTATCAAGGACCGATGACAATGCAATCGTTTAAATAGTTTGTTTCATTTTGTTTTATTATTTAATTATTTTCTTTTTTATTTGGTTTTCTACTAAATCGCTGATGATTTTTAGTTTTTTGATACTATTATTTTTATAGTGTATATTTGAGAACTGATACGATTAGTTTCAGTATCTACTTTAGCGTTTACTATCAAGCTGTGGTTATGACGCAATACTCGGGAAATGTTAATAGTCGCTTGTGCAGCTCGTTTGCAGAATTGTAAAGTAAGGAATTTAGATTGATACAGCTTCGATTGAGTGCAATCAGCTGATTGATTCACTTCATTTGAACGTGAGCTGCGATCGCGACTCGTTTTATTGTGAAGAGTATTTTAAAATTGAATCGTTCCGTTTCTGCGATTGTTTGGATTGGATCCAATAAAACTGAAGTATTCCACGATTCAAAATAAACACGTAAACTAAATCCTGTTTGCTTATTTATACGATCCTGAGGCTTAAACTGTTAGCTGTTCACTTATTTATTTACGTTCATTACAGAAGCCGTGTAACCTGTATTTAAAGTTTCTTTAATCGTTTTTATAGACCTCCCGCAGTTGTGTATAAACTTTAATGGACGCAAAAAAATACGTAACACGGATGCAATTATGTTCGGCATCGGAACAAAGTACATAGGTATAATATAAATAAAACTTAATATTCACAAAGGAGTCTGTGTCGATTGAATGTGGAATAAAAGTGCGTTTCCAACAATAACATGCGGTGTACGGTCGGCCCGGGACCATTGTGTACAAACAGTGCACAGTGGGCCAAGCTGGGCATTTTATCATGCAAATGAGCTTTGGATATTGTGCTACATAGTTCGATATAGTGCACGGGGCAGCTGCGCATGCGTTGAGCCGCGACGGACGCATGGACACCATATGTGTAAAAAAAAGATTACATAGAAACAAGGTGTACTTAAATTGTTTGTTTCAGTTCACTGAATACAGCCGGTGACGATAAATTTAGCAATCAATCAATGCTATTTAAATTAATATTGGATGATAAATAGACAACTTGGTATTGAAGTGAATATCTTATCTATCACCAAACTATAACTGACTGTAGGTACCTATGTTATAAAAAATAGTTAATCAATACGTAACAGCAGGCTTTACGCAATAGCCCTTATATGATATTGGATTGGATACATTTCCAACAGCTTCCCACACAAACTTGTAACCGAAATCAAACGTCTCTATTGAAATACAAAACAAACTCGTAAAACCCAACTCTCATTTTTAACTCGAGTTAAACTATTGACGCAACGGCGCGATCAAAACAAAAACATCCCTATTGAAAAAGGGTTGAATTGAAGCGTTGTCCGAATGCACCCCTTTTTTTCAAAGGGCGTGATTCTGAGGTCATTGTGAGGGGTGACATAGAGTAGTACTAGCTACAGAAGGGACAGTTGAAAAAAATGCAATTATAAGCGTGCGTACCTACATTGTTATTAAAAAGTTATCGATCAAAGTACCCTATCTATAATACGAGCTTCTTGCAGATGTTTTAACTAGTTGTGTAGTAAGTGTAAGGTGATAGTTCTGGAGGGTAAAATGCCTACAAAAAAAGTTCATCGGTGTTGTTAAATATTTTTTCTGAATTGTTTCCAAGTTAAATTTTATTTTTCTATTAATGTTAAACATCATCTTTGAGTAGCTTATCATGGAAACCCAGATTCTCAGCATTATTTAATAAATAAACCATTAATGGAGTAGGCTCTCTGTGGCTACATATTCAGTGGTCGGAGTGCAGCGGTTAGCCAAGCTGGCACGCGAGCACGTGCTGTGCTGTGCCAAGTCGACGACATGTTGCGGATGCGTGAGAAATTGTCTGAATAGTGAGCGTACGGGGACTGAGCATTTTTTTCTTTATTTATGATATAAAAGGTTCTACAAGGATAATACTATAACTACTTATACGAAACTAAAGTAATGACATCTCTTATATTTACGGTTGGTCCTCTTGAAGATAGTGTTCGAAAGTAAACAATATTTAAAACAATATAATGGACCACTACAACTGTAACGTTAACGTCGTTAAATATAAATTAAGTGAACACGCATCCATCTTCATACAGCATCTTCGAATCGGCATCTTCCAAGAGCCGTGATACAGACGCTGAGCTCTAATCTTTACTACTGACTGTCGAGGGGAAAACCACACCAAGTAACATTTGTTATTACTGGCTTTTTTACTGGTCCTTCCATACTTCATACGAGTGCCAATTTAAATGGACAAAGCTGTAATAGAGCCAAACTAAATAAAATCTTATATAGTTATGAAGCAAGCCGAATAAAGCTTAAAACAACAATGGGGCTTGACGACGCAAATTCAGCTAATAGTTAATCTGTAACCATTGCGTAGTAACAGAGGCGTCGTTAGTTCGCCACGGTGCGCAAACAAGCAATCAGCGCAGAGAAATAAAACAAACAGATGCGGTCGTGTCGCGCCTATCAATGTGTTACCGTGATGGCGACTCGCTTTTATTTTTATGAGCGTTTTACGAGCCTCCAAAGGATTTGTTTTAGAGCCGTACGTGATAAATGCACCGCTGGGATTGAATACCGTTCGGTTCGGTTCCTACTTGTGAGTTGTGACGCTTGCGAACATTGTCGACGAGTGGTAGCACTGGCACAGATGTTTACCGTGCAATCTACTCGCATACAGATGTTGGAACATTGTCGACGAGTGGTAGCACTGGCACAGATGTTTACCGTGCAATCTACTCGCATACAGATGTTGGAACATTGTCGACGAGTGGTAGCACTGGCACAGATGTTTACCGTGCAATCTACTCGCATACAGATGTTGGAACATTGTCGACGAGTGGTAGCACTGGCACAGATGTTTACCGTGCAATCTACTCGCATACAGATGTTGGAACATTGTCGACGAGTGGTAGCACTGGCACAGATGTTTACCGTGCAATCTACTCGCATACAGATGTTGGAACATTGTCGACGAGTGGTAGCACTGGCACAGATGTTTACCGTGCAATCTACTCGCATACAGATGTTGGAACATTGTCGACGAGTGGTAGCACTGGCACAGATGTTTACCGTGCAATCTACTCGCATACAGATGTTGGAACATTGTCGACGAGTGGTAGCACTGGCACAGATGTTTACCGTGCAATCTACTCGCATACAGATGTTGGAACATTGTCGACGAGTGGTAGCACTGGCACAGATGTTTACCGTGCAATCTACTCGCATACAGATGTTGGAAAATTGTCGACGAGTGGTAGCACTGGCACAGATGTTTACCGTGCAATCTACTCGCATACAGATGTTGGAACATTGTCGACGAGTGGTAGCACTGGCACAGATGTTTACCGTGCAATCTACTCGCATACAGATGTTGGAACATTGTCGACGAGTGGTAGCACTGGCACAGATGTTTACCGTGCAATCTACTCGCATACAGATGTTGGAAAATTGTCGACGAGTGGTAGCACTGGCACAGATGTTTACCGTGCAATCTACTCGCATACAGATGTTGGAACATTGTCGACGAGTGGTAGCACTGGCACAGATGTTTACCGTGCAATCTACTCGCATACAGATGTTGGAACATTGTCGACGAGTGGTAGCACTGGCACAGATGTTTACCGTGCAATCTACTCGCATACAGATGTTGGAAAATTGTCGACGAGTGGTAGCACTGGCACAGATGTTTACCGTGCAATCTACTCGCATACAGATGTTGGAACATTGTCGACGAGTGGTAGCACTGGCACAGATGTTTACCGTGCAATCTACTCGCATACAGATGTTGGAACATTGTCGACGAGTGGTAGCACTGGCACAGATGTTTACCGTGCAATCTACTCGCATACAGATGTTGGAACATTGTCGACGAGTGGTAGCACTGGCACAGATGTTTACCGTGCAATCTACTCGCATACAGATGTTGGAACATTGTCGACGAGTGGTAGCACTGGCACAGATGTTTACCGTGCAATCTACTCGCATACAGATGTTGGAACATTGTCGACGAGTGGTAGCACTGGCACAGATGTTTACCGTGCAATCTACTCGCATACAGATGTTGGAACATTGTCGACGAGTGGTAGCACTGGCACAGATGTTTACCGTGCAATCTACTCGCATACAGATGTTGGAACATTGTCGACGAGTGGTAGCACTGGCACAGATGTTTACCGTGCAATCTACTCGCATACAGATGTTGGAACATTGTCGACGAGTGGTAGCACTGGCACAGATGTTTACCGTGCAATCTACTCGCATACAGATGTTGGAAAATTGTCGACGAGTGGTAGCACTGGCACAGATGTTTACCGTGCAATCTACTCGCATACAGATGTTGGAACATTGTCGACGAGTGGTAGCACTGGCACAGATGTTTACCGTGCAATCTACTCGCATACAGATGTTGGAACATTGTCGACGAGTGGTAGCACTGGCACAGATGTTTACCGTGCAATCTACTCGCATACAGATGTTGGAAAATTGTCGACGAGTGGTAGCACTGGCACAGATGTTTACCGTGCAATCTACTCGCATACAGATGTTGGAACATTGTCGACGAGTGGTAGCACTGGCACAGATGTTTACCGTGCAATCTACTCGCATACAGATGTTGGAACATTGTCGACGAGTGGTAGCACTGGCACAGATGTTTACCGTGCAATCTACTCGCATACAGATGTTGGAAAATTGTCGACGAGTGGTAGCACTGGCACAGATGTTTACCGTGCAATCTACTCGCATACAGATGTTGGAACATTGTCGACGAGTGGTAGCACTGGCACAGATGTTTACCGTGCAATCTACTCGCATACAGATGTTGGAACATTGTCGACGAGTGGTAGCACTGGCACAGATGTTTACCGTGCAATCTACTCGCATACAGATGTTGGAACATTGTCGACGAGTGGTAGCACTGGCACAGATGTTTACCGTGCAATCTACTCGCATACAGATGTTGGAACATTGTCGACGAGTGGTAGCACTGGCACAGATGTTTACCGTGCAATCTACTCGCATACAGATGTTGGAACATTGTCGACGAGTGGTAGCACTGGCACAGATGTTTACCGTGCAATCTACTCGCATACAGATGTTGGAACATTGTCGACGAGTGGTAGCACTGGCACAGATGTTTACCGTGCAATCTACTCGCATACAGATGTTGGAACATTGTCGACGAGTGGTAGCACTGGCACAGATGTTTACCGTGCAATCTACTCGCATACAGATGTTGGAACATTGTCGACGAGTGGTAGCACTGGCACAGATGTTTACCGTGCAATCTACTCGCATACAGATGTTGGAACATTGTCGACGAGTGGTAGCACTGGCACAGATGTTTACCGTGCAATCTACTCGCATACAGATGTTGGAACATTGTCGACGAGTGGTAGCACTGGCACAGATGTTTACCGTGCAATCTACTCGCATACAGATGTTGGAACATTGTCGACGAGTGGTAGCACTGGCACAGATGTTTACCGTGCAATCTACTCGCATACAGATGTTGGAAAATTGTCGACGAGTGGTAGCACTGGCACAGATGTTTACCGTGCAATCTACTCGCATACAGATGTTGGAACATTGTCGACGAGTGGTAGCACTGGCACAGATGTTTACCGTGCAATCTACTCGCATACAGATGTTGGAACATTGTCGACGAGTGGTAGCACTGGCACAGATGTTTACCGTGCAATCTACTCGCATACAGATGTTGGAACATTGTCGACGAGTGGTAGCACTGGCACAGATGTTTACCGTGCAATCTACTCGCATACAGATGTTGGAACATTGTCGACGAGTGGTAGCACTGGCACAGATGTTTACCGTGCAATCTACTCGCATACAGATGTTGGGCGACTGATTGATGGCCGCACTAGAAGGGGAGAGTTGCTAATCAAAGTTATAGTCGTAATTTTTGAATGTTTGATGCATTAGGTTTGTAATTGAAGAGTTTGTAATTTGATGAAGATAATCCCGAAGTTAGATTAAGTTTTTATAAAAAAAAGTCTTATTTGAAAAACATTACATTTTCGAAGGAAAGTTGGTAGCACGTAGGTACTTGGGCACCGGATTGGGGCACCGCACCCATTCCGTACAAATTCTAGCTGCCACAAATTAGCTTATCAAGATTGTAATTATCATAAGTTAAGCACTGATTACAACACTACTATAATACGCACGTGCGAGTAGTCAGCCTAACTGCAGACCCGTCTGTGGACCGTTAGACCACGTGCAGTCGTGCACCCGTGCGCTGCGCCGCCGATTGACCGATAACACGACAAAACACCAATAATCCCTTACTTGGTGTTAAGTTAATTAATTCAAAGTATTGGAAACATTAGTCTGAGCATAATTAAGTGGTACACTAGTAGTTTTATCGGGAAACATAATATCAAATAATTTATTGTAAAGCTTTAATTGTAGGGTAAACTAGTGTTGATCGCAGAGATTCTTGCGGTCAGTGGTGAGAGATAGACACTATAGTGCAATGTGGCTAATATATTAGCATGGTCTAATGCATTCCCTGTTCTAGCATAAGCACATTACATACGTAAACTGAAAGTATGTAAAATACTTCGCAATCCATTTTACTTGAAATCGTTTTATAAGGTCCCTCTCACAATGAGGAGTCCTGTGTCCAAGCAGTGGAAATATCAGCTGATAATGCTTATATAGTTCAGGAAGAGCGAAGAGAAAGTCGCGCAAATAAACTTCCTAGCAGTCATAACAAACCGATGCGTGTACAAACCGCCCAGTGCGCCTACCTCGGGACGTGTAAACGCGCGGCTATAAATACAGACGCGCCGTAACGCGCGATATCCGCGTCTATTACCAGCCAACAGCTTTTCGTTGAGTTCCTAGCCAAACGGCTCTAAGTGCTTACACCAAAATCAACACAAAAACAAAAACAGAAAGACCACCCTGCTACACTTTTAAGAGCATAAAAGGACCATGAAATGAGGTGTCTTTATATTGTACTGTTATTCTCTAAACATTACTTCGAAGCGATCGAAGTTAATATTTTAAAACTAGTGAGTCCGCGGTCTTGAATGAGGTCTGTAGTGGCTTTTAGGATAGCACTTCTGCACTAGATAATCAATATAATGGACTATTGCTAACTTAATAAACTATGACTGGTTCCACCTTCACTGTTCTTTAGACCTGCACCCTAATTACGAAACACACAATTTATCAGAATCTGAATGGGATTGAAGATTATTTCTAAACCATTGCGTCATTTGTTCGAATAAATTGTCGGCTCAGCAACGTAAATAACGCAATGCATGTTGTTTAACTATGAATATTAAACCAATTCCTACCGATAAAAAGTTCCGCAATTACCACTCTGATCTGCATAATTCGTAAATGATAAGTGTGAAGCACATGTCATAAATTTGAATAACATCATTTAAGGACATTTTTATTTTAGTGTATTTGAAGGAAAGTAATTGGAAAGGCTAAAATAGTAATGGTCCTTCTGCACGTTTATTCAGGCATGCCGAGAGCTAATGACTCTATCGAGCATAACACCTTACAATGCTTGCCAATCTCATTAGCAGCCGACTACTGCTCACAAAAACACGCAATGTACAAAAATGTGTACGTAATGTCATGTGTGTTGTCCAGATGACCAGTGTTTGCTCTTTTGTTTGCCGGATCTGCGCTTAACGTGCATGGCGAGCAGCGGAGTTGGAGGCGGGCAAATAGGAAACAAATCCATTTTTTTCCTAACCTCTTATTTAATTTTCATTCTAAGTAAGTACTTCTAATAATAAAAAATACGACTGTTTTCTGAGGTCAAAAGTATATCCGTGCTTACTAACCGAAAAAAGTAATTTACCATTTAGAACGAATAAGGGCAAAGCAATCAAACAATCGAGCTTAGCATTTTAATTAAGGAAATTAAACAAAGAGACCATTTAATTGAAATGTATCAAGCAACAACTCAAGAGGCGCATCGAAAGCAATTTCCCTATTACCGAACAAAGTCAACAAAGACAGGAATTTTAAGTGAAAGAACGTATCGTATACGTAAGGCATTAATTAGGAGCTCTTGAACGATACAATCGAGGTTCAGGAGACACACAGAAGGTGAACAGGAGATAGCTAAAGTATGGGTATAGACTAGGGGCCGTGAAACAGAGTAAAACTGTTTGTTACTGTTTTATTAGCAAATACGACCACACCAGTAGTCTTTGGACGAACAGTAATAATCACTGTGCTTTTTCTTTTGAAACTGATCGTCAAATCCGTTCTTCAAAGCATGTGGTTTTCCGCAAACTTACCCATCAAGCTGATTTTTCACATCTTCTATTATTTCCACTGTCAGAAACCGACGTGATATCGTTTAGAGATGACCATAACATGGCCTTCTGTATCTTCTTATACTATGTATGAGCTCTCAATTACTGAGGAACGAAACTTGAACCGTGCTCAATGCTTGCTGCTCAACAATTGATTGAGTCAACACCGCTTATGAGCATCACTGCTCTTTTTAGTTTTGAGTGTTTGACTAAATTAGTAAACATGTACCTACTTGCTCTTACGTTTAAGAAAATGAGAAATATTTAATTTTAAAATATTTTAAAGTTCAAAACATAGTTTTAGTAAAAGCAAAATATTAAAACTTGATTTTCCAATGGTAAGAAGACGTGCGACGTGACAGCAAATTCAATAAGGACAAAATCGTGTGCAAAATATTTTAAAGAAAACGTTGACAAACAGGTTTGTTTTGAAATTTAAAGTTCAATCTTAATATATTCGTGATTCGTTCACAGTGTATTACCCTGAGTAAGGCAGCTTCGTTAACATTGCTCTAACGTGCGCCACTTAGTAGGGCAGGCGCGTACGCACCTCGGACGAATCAATTAGTTGTTCCCGCTCCGACATTACAACCGCTTTCCCTCACGCATAAAGGTGAAGTTATTAATTTTACGTGGATGTTGTACTTTCATAGATACCACATTGCGGTGGAAGTATGGTGTATAACTTATAATTTTTTGTCTATTTGAACAGCCTATGAGAGCGCGAGCTTTTATAAGACGAAATTAGCATTACACTACATTTATTTATAGGCTTTTCCCAAAACTTTCTTTTTTGTCATCAGGGTCTATATGTGTGTGGAAATTATCTATCATTTGTAGAATGCCAGTCTTTAATTCGGGTCAATTTTTGACATCAATCTGCAGAATCTTTTTTTAATATCAAGGCATTCATATACGTAATTACTTTACATTAAGCTCTCTATATAATATTTATATATGGCTGTATACATTCTAAATATGTATACGGTAATATAAAATTCGAGCTCTCAAAAAAGCTGCTTAGTTCATCAGCTTCTTAACCACTGAAAGTCTTCTTTTAAATATCTACAACTTCCAAACTAACTGAACTGTTATAAACTTTCTCGTCTTCTTGTATAGTAATAAAGTAATCAACATGATATAGACGGTGCATCACTCAGCCGAAGAGCGTGCACATTTATTTTAAATTAAACTTGGTCCTAAAGGAAATTTATTAGCTTTAACATGCTCTGCGGTTATAGATAGTCTTTCTTTAGCTACATGCACAGAGAGTGCAACATTAATGCTGTTCAGAGTTGCATCACTAAACATTTCAATATCATCATGAGGATTACCATAATTAAATAAGTTTACGGACTGTTTCAATCTTCCACTGTTTAAATTCTTGCACGTCTAAAACTATCTCCTGAAACTAGTTAAAGTTATTAAATTCGAAGTCTCAAAGGAATTGATTAGTTCTAATCTACCACACTGTTATTAGGTTGTGCTAAGTTACATGAAGTTATTAAATAATCAATTCCTCATAGATCTTGAGACTTTCAGATCTGGAGCGGAACGTGATAAATCTGTTAGCATCAGCTCTAAAGTTTCGTCTCGCAGGAATCAATTTACTAAAGTCTGTTACTATGTATAAGCGTAGAAACTTTCCCTCTATGTGAGTTATTATTATAGAATTATCAGCGTATAATTAGCACGTTAGAGATAACAGCGTCTACTCCATTACTCGGCGGAAGGCAGTACTTCGCGTAGTAATCAATTAGTTTTGAACCACTTCTATTGAAGGCTTTCCCTAACTTATTAGACTACATTTTATGAATTGAAGCGACCTCTTTGCTCAAAATTACAGCTAATTTATTTCAAGGATTAATAGTTACAAGTTAACTTATTTTTGTATGAACTAGTATATATATATATAGTGACCTTTGTTCATGCTATTATAAATAACTATATTGAATTTATAAAGAAGAATTATAATGGTGCTGCCGTGGAAGGTGTGTTTCCCGCATGTCGGTGCCTCGGGAGCTGGCAGTCGGTTCGTGCGGTGCCGGCGACGAATCAATTAGGTCGACACCGCGCCGCCATTACCGACGCCCGGAGACTCCGCCACCACTGATCCCAGTCACGAAAGCTGAGCGAAAGTAAATACTTAAATGCAGATTTCAGGAAGGACATAGTAAATAATTTTCAAAAAAAATTAAGGACATCTTTGCTTGGAACTTATTTTCAAAATAGTGTTGTTTCAAACAGGCTAGATAAAAAATAAACTCCGAGTTTAGTTGGTAGTCAGGTAAAGGATCTTCAACAAATATATATTTATAGAAAAGGATCGTTTAGCAATAATGTTAAACGACCAATTTGTATGTATCGCTGCTGCTTATGATTTGCCACCTGCTATATACTGTCGCGTAAAACTCACGACTCCGGCGGGATTCGCGGTTCGATTCCATCCGCCTCAGTATCTTCCTGTACTTCCTGTATATCTTCTCGCTCAGGTTCGTTCCACGTGTAATGAGCAGGTGGTACTGGTATATATTCTAGATTAATCGCAACATCATCGTTAATATTTGTAAGCTATAATTGGATATTAATTGTTTTTGATGTCTTTAGTATCATTTTAAGTTTTTTCTCATTAGAATAATCTTAATAAGATGAACTTAATATTAGGCTGAGAGTTTGCAGACAGTTAATATAGTGTTTGGAAGACATTTACATCTCGCGAGCGCCCACAGCTGGCACGTCTTTAAATAGAAATAATTTGAATTCTCCTGTAACAAATCTTAAGCTGTCAGCAGATGATATACGAAAGACACTGCGAGAATGGACACTTTCTATAATAATAGTGCGCACGGCACACAAACCAACACTAGTATAACTGTTCTAATATAACGATACACTATAACTGAGTTGTTATGTAATATTACTTTACCAGGAACTAGTGAATTACTATCGCATTTCATTTAACTTAGTATAGAGTGATGAAGAACACGGTGGACGTATATATCTGCTCGAATAGTGCTCATCTTCGATTAAAAAGCGTTGAGTAATATAATATTTTTTTTCTTTATTTATTTAGGGACATTTATAGAGTAATAGTTAGGCGATGAATTTCAAAGTCTAGTCTTTGAAATTCATCTATTTTAGTATTTTTAACCGACTTCAAAAAAGGAGGAGGTTAGCAATTCGTCTGTATTTTTTTTATGTTTGTTACCTCAGAACTTTTGACTGGGTGAACCGACTTCGATGATTTTTTTTTTATTTGAAAGCTGGTGCTTCCCGAATGGTCCCATTTTAATTTGGTTCCAGTTGGACAATGGAGTCCATGTGAAAGTCAAAAAAGTGGAAATAAGGGAAAGTAGAAAGTGACCACATAAGTCTTAAATTTCCATTAAGTATTTGCGCGACAAATGAATGAATAACGCGATTAGATTAGTGCGGGGTATCTACCATAAAAGTTAAAAATAAAAACTTTTTACTAAAACATAACAACCGACTTCCTTAAAAAAACACTATAAAGTCAAAAATAACTTTAATTTCGGAAGTCGGTGGCAAAAAAACCTTAAATACAGATCCTAAGACACCGAATTCCGAAATTAAAGTTATTTTTGACTTTGTAGTGTTTTTTTAAGGAAGTCGGTTGTTATTTTTTTATTGTTATGGTAAGATACTCTGACTGCTATGCCATCGTTTAATATTGTTGTAATTGGATGATATCCAAGTGTTGTCCTTAAATGGAAGTCTCAAAAGTTAAAGTACTTTTATCTTGTTCATCTTCAACCCCTTCACCCACAACTGGGTGGGTCTCATGTGGAAGGATTTTCATGATGTAACTTTTTTTTAAACGACTGCAATTACAAACATTGACAGAACAAATAAAATAGGAATGATTTTGATTACGTACAAACAAACGAGGCAGATGTGAGGGTCGTAATTTCCTTGATGTCAGTCGCGTGTAGTGTACCCGCGACTCTCGGTAAATATTCAATTAGGTTCGTTTGAACCGCGGCGCGGTGGCTGGAGGCTGGGGGCTGGAGGCTAATATTAAAATTGCTATGCTGATCATATGTAAATTTTGAGGTTCTTTGCATTGTGATTGCAACGCATTTTGTTATCGGTTTTGTTACGATTTGGCGGAATGACATTTTTTCCAAAGATTTTCAAAATTTCATAATATAAAATCGACGTTTATTAGGTCAAGCTCTCATATTCACGCGAAAACTAATAATAAGTAGGTGGTATCAAAATTTGGATATCTGAAAGATTTGGGAAAAGAAACAAAATAGAGCTTACAGTAGCCGGTTGTGTAAAAATAGTTAATCAATAAACTTTTAAAATGTCTAAGTGCAAGTCAGCGCGGAAGCAGACTCAGGGGATTTGCAGAAGATTTTGTAATGGAATTTAATGTGTTAAGTCTATATTATTTTATCGTGATGATGTTTTCCCAGTTAATAATAAACCACTTACAAAGACAAGAAAGAAGACATCATTACTTACATATAGATTTTAATTATTTTCTGTAATGTAATGCTCGTGTGAATGGTGTAGGTAAAGAAAGACTTTTAATTCTATTTCTCCTCAGCGTGTCAGTAGCAAAAATAACACGAAAAAAATATATTAGTACTAGCTTTTGCCCGTGGCTTCGCCCACGTGAAGATCGGGAATTATCCCGCGGGAACGTACTACTGAGATAAAAGTACCTACCACATGTGTTAGTCCAGGTTATAAAATATCAGTGCGCCAAATTTCATTTAAATCCTATCAGTCGTTTTTGCTTGAAAGAGTAACAACAACATACAACATACTCACAAACTTTCACATTTATAATATTATTAGAATGTACTAAATTATTTAGAGATAAGAATTTTAATTTAAACATTGCTAAACAGTGTGAAACTGGTATGAAAAACATCAAAACATAGTTTTCAGTAGTTAAGAACGAAAGTACTATATTGGTATATTTTATGAGCTTGACTAATAAAACTGTCAACCTGTTTATAACTGTTACAGAGTATTGGACTGCAACTGATTTTAGAAGCACTTTGTCGATTGGACCGCAAGTGTTATTTCAACTAGCAACTTGCACTTGGAGACTCACTGAAAAGTACGACATACATTGAAACAATGTAGAACGTGAATACATATACTATGATGGGTACCACTTGAGTGTTCGTAGTACAAGATATGTGAATTTAATGAAAAAAAAAATCGTTGACAACGCCCGCTCTAATATCTCCTTCCTAAGTAGTGCTTATCTGAACATCTTCACAAAGCAGCCTGGTTAGAATGCATGTATGCAAAATGCATCCGACGGCGCTAGCGTTACCTCGCAACAACTCGACAACCAGTTGCACCGCGATTATGTAACGATAGCGCGGTAATTGTGCGATTATCGTTAATTTCAATTATCTAATAAGATTACTGCTAATTTGTTGCCTAGTCGGCTATTTACTGTGGTCGCGGTTTTCACGAGAAATCCAACGAATGTTGTGGAAAGTGTGTTCTGATTTCCTATTTCTATTAAAAGAATCTGATAAGTATCAGTTTGAGTTTTTAAAATGATTGAAAATGAGAGAGAGACAAAGTCAGAATTTAGAGCTATTATTGATTTTATCTCATTTTCTACAAAAATATGAATGATTGTCACTATGGTATGGATGATTATGAGCGCATCTAAGAACGCAATATAATTAACTACGGAGATCATTCTCCACTAGATGTTCTTCGTCAAGCTGGGATATTTGTCAAGGCAATCATAATCATATTTGATTTCGTTTGATGTGTTAATGCCCGTATGTGACGAAATGACACTATTCCGTAGGGGAGATAATAATGACCAGTTTATGAGATATCACATTTTCTAATTGTGTCTCGTTTAGATAGGGACTTATTAAACAATTTATAGCACTTACTCGAATACCAGTATTTCAAGTGGTTAAGATAAACAAATAATCATTTGTCTTGGTTGACAAGTCACTCATTTATCAGTTTTTGTCTCAGACGCAGATCGATACGATCAGACCGGGGTCGCGTGATTGTTCGAAAGAGATACCGCGCCCTCTCGCTCCGCCCAGAGCGGGAGAAGTCATTCGATGATTTCCCACCCAAAAAAAAAAAAAAAAAGATCGAAATATGTTTAATTTGACAGAAAATAATATTGCAAAATTAAATTAATAAAAATGTGACCCTGAATATTCAAAGACTGCACAATATGTTTTATACATGCTTAGATTCAAATTCTCGAGTACTCCCTCACATAACAAATAATGCAGTTACGATTGTATACATGCAGTCATAATATAATAATACCGAACCAGTGAACACATTGGTAGCGCAGCTCGGCCGCTGCCTCATTCATTCATTCCAGTAGTGCGCTAACAATGGAGCTAGACGCAACGGATTAGTTATGCCTAAGTCGCGGAACAAAAAGCTGGATAATTGCACTGGCGAGTAGTCGAGCCAGTTACTCGCGCTAACTGGTGTAGATAGTGGCACGTGTGAGCGGATGTGTAGCAGTATGTGCACGGTATTGTTGGTGCTAATAAATGCGTGCTCTGTACAACTTGTACGAAATATTTGCTATAAGGTCCCGAAAGCTTCTCTTAAAAAACAGTCAGTAATAAGTGATGTGTAAAAAAATATTTCTATGGCTTGAGGTTATTCTAGGCACTTACCTACATAGTGTAGTTTTCTGAATTATTGCATGGTTGATAAAGGCTCGTTCAGACTAGCGCGACGCGACAGTCGCGTTCGAATCACCGATTTATATCCGTAGAACAATTTCTATGAAAACGCGCGCGACACTTCACACAGGGGCGACCTGTCGCGCCGCGACACGGTCGCTCCACGTCGAGCAGCGCGACAACATAAGGTACATTTTGTGTGGCGTCGGTTCGCAGCCGCGACGACCTCGTCGCGCCGCGACTGTGACGTCGCGGCCGCGAATTCACCGCGACGCCCATCGATCGCGACGCCATAGAAAATGTACTAAAAGCTGTCGCGCTGCTCGTCGCGCCGCTACAAGGACGTCGCGCGCGATTCGCGCGCGTCTTGTCGCGCCAGTGTGAAAGGTGTTGCGTCGCGATATATCGCAGAATCGCCTCCGCGACAGGTCGCGCGACATGTCGCGCCTGTCTGTACGAGCCTTTATTGAAAAAATCGCTCTAAAAGTCTGTGAACATCTATTTTGGTAAGCCGTGCAGGTCATAAAATACTCTCTATTGAACCAATTCCACTGAGTTACCGGCAAACCTTTACAATTTCTACAAATATAATATATTAAGGCTAAGCCTTTATTACGTCGGACTCGGCTCCTATTTATGTCCCAAACACCTTATAAATCGCTGGCACAGATTAAAGTTTACAAGCCAATGTTGACGTAGGCTTCTAAGGACTTCAGTGTATTTAGGAATTATTGAGAGAATAAGCAATCACTATGTATTAACTCAAACTTAATGGGATATTGTTGATAGAGGATCATTTACATAACAGTAATTTGTTGGACACTCACAGGCACTCACAGTGCGGGGAAGATTGAGTAAAGTTCAGATGGAAGTGTGTCGCGTCATGCTGCCGACTTTAATGTGGTCTCGATAGGAATCTATTTGATGTCCTTTGCCTCCCACACGCACAAGCCTCCGATTAAAGATTAGCCTACATTTATCGATTCTGATTTTGAATGATCGTCGAATATATAATCTGATTCTAGATAATAATTTAGGAGCGGAGTAGGTACTGTAACCGTCAGTGTTTACTGACTCCCTACAGGTAGGTACTGAACCGAACACTATCAGTTCTAGTAGGTAAATCTTCGGTCTGTGTATAGGTGTATACGTAGTGAACTAGTGACGGTTGTGACATTTGCTCAAACAATCAGTTTTGTCGATCGTTTGGCCCTTTACGACGACGTCAGTGACTCAGTGTTGAATTTTGGTTTGTTTTGTCTGTATGTTGTTCATGTAAGTTATGTACACTATTTGTACAGAATTTATACTTACACCTATTGTTTGACGACAATATTGTACTTATTGAAATAGATAAGTCTCAAATGGCTGATGACCCGCTATAAATTTGCTTGAACGCACAATAGTGTCAAAGCCTACAATATCCCAATTTTCCATCCACTGCACATATTTAAACGAGCCCAATCGAATCAATTACGTATTTTCACAACGAGTACATAAAGGAATCAGCACAATGCGTGGTCCGCGCCTGGCGGCCGTGGAGGGCCGGCTACACAGCCGTCAATAGCGCGGCGCCAGTAGCCGGCCACTCCACAGCATCCAATAATCCAAATAACACGGCGCTGTCAGCGACACGCGACACTTTTATCGCCTAGTGACCACGCTGGGCTCCGGAGCCTGACTATCCGACCCACCACTATGTTTTATTGATTGAACATTGGTTCCCATATTACGCTGCTAACTCGCCCAAATTATCGGCTGAACACGTCCGCGTCGGCTCAAATATTGTTGAAGCGCACCATTAAACTTTACTACACAACGAAAACGATCCCAACCAAAAGTTCCCGCTATAACAAACGTTTGCAGTTCTAACTTTTCTTATTATAAATTTTGTGATATAAAAACAAAAGATTCGTAATCATCAAAATAAACTGGCGGACCGCGAACAGAATACTAACGACATCATTCAAATTCAACGGCAATATCGGCCAAACAACAACTCGTAATAAAAGCTCAACTCCTATATTATCCAGAGCCGTGGGCCCCGTGCCGGCGGGGCCCGGGGACCCTCGCACTGAGTCGTCACCCGCCACGTATTCGCGCCATCCGGCGTTTATCATTTTTACCATCTCGAGCCGCACCGCCTGATAGCCATGGGGTTAGTGACAGCTTTCAACTCCGGATTAACTTCGTATTGCGGCAGAGAGGGAAAAAACTTAATAGCTACGAAAAGATTGGCTCGAACCCCTCGCGTGATGTGTTAGTTTCTGTTAAAGGATCCTTTCCACCCTACAATTTAAAAACTATACGCCATAATTGGCAATCTGTGTAGAATAAAATCGTCTCTTTAACTATAATGCGTTTATTAGAAACCGACCACTGAATTGGGCGAATCGTCACTTTTAAATAATATAATATTTTCTATAGGCGACCCGCACGAAGTTAGGTACTTTATTTGTAGGTGAATGAATCGACGGTTCCAGAAATACGTATTAGGCAGTTTTGGCACGTTTTGTATTTTATGTAATTAAGTTAGTGTACTTTTTCCTTAACCTTTCGTTGTTTCTTTAAGGTTTTATTCAAAACGTGCCAGTTGCCTAATGTGAATTTCTGTAATTGTCAATCCACCTACAAACAAACTTCAATTTCTTTAAATCGTAATTCACAAAACTGATGTACAATCACTAATGCAATAAAATAGTTACAACGCAATGTTTTTGATTGACATCTACCTACTAGATGTGAATCTAGCATGCATATTTTATGTAAAACACTTATCAATAAAAAGAACAAAATATTAAAAATAAACAAAACTTACAAAATGTGAACTATTCCATGGACAATGAAAAATTTAAGAAAAATTTAAAGTAAAAAGATATAAAATTAATAAATTATTGAATTTAGACTGAAAGTTTATTTCTTACTGAGGCTATAGAACCAGCAAAGACATCTACTTCTCCACGAATGGAGTTGGCAAGAGAAAGCCTGCGACCAATAGGTGAAAAATTTCCTATATTAGCTTAAGGCCCTCTTGTAGTTGACGACGTTTCGGCGAACACTGGCCGGTCGTTGCGAGCGCTTGAGCTGCTAAATTTTGTGTATAATTGTTTCGTGGAAAAAAAAATGATAAGGAAATTATAAAATATTATTTCAGCATGCCCTAAAAAACAATAAAACCTATCTTTTGGTATGAGTTTTACATGGTTTAATGATGGAATCTCTTCAAGGTACACGTTTTAAATAGCGATTTAGTGTCATCTTTATGATTCTTTTTTATCGAGCCAATTGTTTTAATTCACGTTTCTATCTTCACACAGCGCTTAACAGTATGTTCAATTTTCCTAATTTTTTTTTTTTACGGAAACTAGTCATTTTGCTAGATTTACAGAGGTTTAAAAAAGTTAAAAAGTGCTGCAACCTCGCCTTAACTATGAGGCATAGAAAATAGTATATTATTTGAAAGTGACGATTCGCCCGATTGTCGATTGCGGCGCGTTAATTCGTGCGACTCGACTAATAAGCTTCTAAAATTTATGAAAAAAGAAAATATTCTCATAATTGTTATGTTAAAACTATTCAATATTATCGTCTACTAAATAAACCACTTACGCGTAGGTAATTAAGGTAATTTTAACGTATTTAACATAAAAATATTCATAGTGATGTTCAAAGAGTAGCCGTGAGCATAATGCCCATTTACGCTAAAGCTTATGACTGCTTACTATTGTCAAAATGTATTGATTCGTTTGGGTAGGCGATATTGAAATAAAGAACGATTCTAGCGACACCTCATTTGTCAAATTATGATAACAAGTTTAATAGTTCTGAGGAAACAGATGAGCAATTGTGGCGTTCCGGGCGTACCTACAGGTACCAAGTAGGGAGGTGTTGAGTTAAGGCCGGATGTACAATCTAGAAGAGTCCCTTTATTATGCTGATTACAAAAAAAAATCCTTATACTTTTTTTGTAACAGACGTCCAAAGTTGAAATTCTGAAAAAACTAATTCCGAGAAAATGGAGTTTGAAAGTAAAGTTTACAAAAAAAAACAATGTTCTACTCTCGGCAATTCCTGGCTAGCGCCCAACACATATGCATCAATGTATCACTAACATAACCGATACCTCCCAATATACAAAATTCAAAAACTCAACATAATAATTATGAAAATATCGACATTTTATAAGACCTACCGATATCTGGTACCTTTTTACTTAATTTTTCTACCTTTTTACTAACCTTTTTAATAAAACCATTTCATTAAAAAAAAAAATGTTCTTAGAAATGTTGTCTGTAGATGTTAATTGAATCAAATTGTAGCAAATATGTTGTAGAACAATAATCAGTAAAAATCACAAAATTTTCACCCGATTTTACAAAAATGCAAATAACTCGGAAGCTAAATGCCGACATCTGGTACCTTTATGCGCGGAACGCCACAATTGAACATATACTTTAATACAATACATACAGACATACCGATCAAAAGCATAACCCTCCTTCTTGTCTCGCCGTTGTCGGGTAAAATTTGACTAACAGCAGACGCGTTGAATGCATTATAAATGATTAACAGTTTAATTTAGCTCATAACTGGTCCGCTGGTTATTTCAATATCATCATTAATTAATAATACAATCATTAGGTACCAATAATAATCTTGATGATACGAGATGGGCTCGCATGATGTAGTACATGAGTACGATATCAAACATGGAACAGTTGATGAATGTTCACAAATCGTGGACGATGCAAAATGTACTCAGAATTGAGAGACGATTAAATCTGCGAATGATTTGTTGAACAATGTTGATCAGTAGAATGTTGGCGTTATTACCGATGGAGTAAATACAATCGGGGAAGCTTGCCAAATAAACACGCTTGTTATAATGTTTGCCTGATATTCATACAGTCATATTTGAGGATTTCAAGAACATTTTTCAACCGTAAGGACAATAATATGATGTATCTTTTTTTTTTGTTTGTTAACACAATTTACATTATTTATGTTCAAAACATTTTAGTTACTCATTGTCTAATTCGTAAGTTTTGCTAAAAGTGAAATGATCACGCTTATGTAAGTCAATTTCATATGTTCACTTGCCTGGTGGACAGACGCAGTCTCCGTAGTCGCGGACGCTCCTCCTCGGGCGCCAGTACATGGGGGGCCTGGCCAGCACCTCGCGCCGCAGCCGCTCTACTAGCGGCTGCTGCGGCTCCAGCACCGCGCTGCGCAGTGCCAGGTGCTGCTCCTCCAGCAGCGACAGCCGTCCCTGCAGCCCCTGCTGCTTGTATAGGCTGTACCCGCTCGAGATCAGGCTCATGGCACATGCACACCATAACACCACACAGTAAGCCCACGGATCCGCTGGACATCTATCCTCACATTTCTCCCATTTCTTTTTAATCGTCTCTTTCTTCTCTTCCTTCTTCCCCTCTTTCTCCACCGTCTTCACACCCGGAGGCGACTTCCCTCCAATTTTCAAAATCATTTTTTCTGAGTTCTATTTCTCATGAATCGCATGTATTAAACCAGTGGCATGTCAACCGCATCGTCTTCGATATTCTCATCGTAAATGTTCACCCCGATCTGAGTTAAGGCGATACATTGTACTCACAATAGATGCGTCCGGTCCGAAGCTTTTCACGGTGGTAACAACCTCCTCTATTCTTTAACGAAATCGAATAAAAGATCTCAGAAATACGAAACACAAACTAAAAATAACACCAAAGAAAAATTAAATGAAATTCAAAGGAACACAGAAAAGATAATAAGTATGTTGTGTAGCGGTCGTAGTTGTCGACGATGGGATCGTGTTTGAATTCGTTACGTTCGCGCGCGAGGAGCGTAGAGGCGTACCGTCGGGTCGGCAGGCGGAGCGCCACTGAGGACCAAATGCGAGCAGTGGATCCAGTCGCCGCGGCTCCGCAGACAGGCCGGCGTGCGCCGAGCGCCCGCAGCGGCCGCGCGCGGGACACCGGCAGCGTTTGGGAATACTCCTTGAATATGTTGTTAGTCTGTTTGTATTTTTTTCCTTTGAATGTATAATTTCGTAAAAGCTTGTACGTTTCGTAATTTACCTCGCATTTCGAGTCTCGTTTTATGTATCGGGTAGAAATGTATTTCAGATGTCTCTCTTCCATTAATAATTACGACGCTGTTAGTTTTGTTGGCACGGAAACAAGAAGAATGTTTGAAAAACGGAGGAAATCCCACTTTGCATGCAAATTTAATTAACGGTACTGAAAAGACAACTGAACAGAAAGTTGTAGATCATTAACCTTTCCCATGCTTTGGAAACGATTTCGAGAATCGAACCAGCGCTTTTATTGGCGAAGTTTTTTCCATCGCAATCAAGTTACACAGCTCGCCGGGGCATGTTTTATAGTCGGTAGTTGCGAGTTCGTCGGAAGGTCCATATTAAGGGGATGCGTGCAAAAACGTGCAGGCCCGAGCAAGCCGCCAAATTGGGCGCTAGCTCGCGCGGAAGAACCGAGGGGGGACGCCAATCCAGTTAGTCGCTCACCCCCGGTACCCGGACCCGGTACCCGGACCCGGTTCCCGATCTCGGTCTACTCAGACACTGAATCGTAACACCGGTTTAACTCCAACTTACGCTGTCTCATCTTTTAATACGAATTGAAGCTAAAGCTACCGATGAATTTACATTCCTAGTGCGGAGACAAAGTATTGTACTCCGTAATTCAAACTAAACAAATGTAAATTGATGCAAGAGATCTTTTAATTTGTGAACGTGATACTGTTAGTTAATGTTATTTTAATAAAACATTCACCGTTGTGAATGATGGATGAGAAATGAGTGCTTCAGATTTGTAACGATGAAATATTCTTAATGCAGGTTAAGAGTGGGGTTAAGTGTAATTTGATATGGAACAAGTCTTAGGTATAAGGTAGTATAGAGTTTCGCGTCAAGATTCAAAATTAACTGATCTTTTAACACATGCAATACACGTGCCGTGTCTCATGTAATACGTAATTTTCCTAATCGAACAAGTCCTTTTAAAGCGATGAAGGCAATCAATTTTGATATAATATGAGGCAAAAAAATAGTAGCCGCCATAACCCTTCCCGTCCTAAACACTGGTCTGGTTAAAAGATCCATATCGACATTAATTAAATTTGTAAAGAATGAAAAAAGTACGGTTGTTTTTTAAGCGATAGACGCTATTAATCTCTTTAATAGAGTAATTAAAAGCGGAGTGGCGGCCGCAAGCGCCGACTGCCACAAAAAACGCCACTTGAGCCTGACGTGCGTTACGAGCCTTTGTAATAAAGCATTCATAATAACATTAAAAGATAATCCTGATAAGGGCTCATCACGCGCATTCCGATCTAATAAGGCACTGTGCCTCTAATGTCCATCTTTATCAATACTATACACATCTAAATGGTCATTCCAAAAATTTTATTATTGTTATTTACGACGGCCATTACAATTCGGTTTAAAGTTACGACTGCATAATTGGATTTCATAAAATTTTAATGCAATATTTACAGGATTGAAAAGAGCGTTTTGAAGTTTAATGATGGCATTATTTTTGATGCGTCGTTCGACTGGTTTAAATGCTCGCTCTCAGCTCACCTTTGTGAATATTTAAATACTGATCACATAGGTGCAGGGGACGTGATGATAATACTGAGTACAAGATTGTGTGGATCGTTTAAAAACTCGAAGTATTGGTGCGCTTTTTGTAAGTGTTGTAATTAATACGTTAAGAGCATTCAAAATTGGTCCATCGGCGACGCAATCTGCAACATCGGAGAGACAAATAGCTGCAATTAAAACTAGATTGTCGTTATTTAGCTCGGCGCTGTGTCGCACGGGTCGCGCCGGACCGGGACGTGTGCGGGTGTGCGCACATCTATCTCCGCGCGCTTCTATAAATTTAATTTAAACTTTTGTACTTCGTCAAACGCCGAGTTTAAGACACCCTCCCGCGCTGACAGTTTATATTTTTTTAATTTAATCTCGTACTCTTTTGAATAATTGAGCAGCGCGATGGCTCCCTCGCAGCCGACTGTGTCCATAGAACATTCTTGTTTAACTTCAAGTTCATCTAATCATTATAGAGGTCGACGAGTGCCGAGGGAAATCTTGGAGGTGAATTAAAATTATGTTGGTTCTCGACATGGCTGCAAATCGTTAAAGTTAAGAACTCTTTTATATTATTTAATAGCAAATTTATAAATAGGTGACGATAGAGCTTAAAAGTAATACCAAAAACGTACACTAAACTAAGTTTTAGTTAGCTGAGCCAAGTTTGCTAACAACGTATTCTAGACATCTTTTGGGACTAAACTCGGAAGAGCCTTTTAGCGTTTCGTATTTCGTTTGGCTCAATGTAATTTCGTTCACATAAGATTTTTCTAACCTAATATTATAAAAAAGATTTTTTTTTGTATGTTCATATGAATTGTTGTCACAGTAAAACGGCTGAACGGCTTTAGATTAAATTTGGCACATGAGTAGACCATGATCTGGAGAAATATCGGGATAAAAATGAATCTGATGTCATATGATGCTTAGCATAGGATGCTTTTTATCCCCATATTCCTACGGGACCGAGAAGCAGGTGGCAGGCTTTTGCAGGTGAAACCGCGGGGCCAGCTAGTATACTCTATATTTCGAGACAGCATATTGCGATAGTGGTTTTGTAATTTAAAATAATATTATTCAGCAATTTTACGAATTTGGACCAATTCACGGCTAACCTAATTTTATAAGGAAAATGAAAACTTTAAAACAGATGTTATCAACTCATTTTGTTAATTTCATGTTGATTTTCGTTTCACATGCTAATGTGAATAAAAAGAGTTATTTTCCAGCAGTAGGTAAGTCACATTACCATCATTCCCCCTAACTTAATTCGAAATCAATTCAAGTCCATTAATCAGAAGCGGCTACTTGCGGCGTTCTCATAATTGTTTGTAGAAACATTCAATTTCCTTCAAGCAATCAGAATCGGCGTGACATTGTTAAATCCATTTCAATTTCAGAGGAATGAAGGCGTAAATATTACCAGCAGAGCACAGTGGCGCGAAATGTAAATAGCTTAGTATCGCCAAAACGAAAGTGAAATATCCCTTCGTCCGTGCACCAAATTGGAGCAGCCACGTTATCGGATCGTTTGCTTTATTTACAGTTTGTGGTGGAATTGGGAAAAGTGGCGAAGGGGAAAAGCGGCCAAGTGGGGGAAGGTGCGAACTGAGGCACTTCCTCCTCTTTATGAATTGTCGGCGAGCGGTCACCTACTTGCGAGTTGGCGACACCAATACCGCGGCCCGGCTCCCGATGGTTCCAGCTCGTAAATATTGAACTCGGGAAAAAATTGCAGTCCGCACTGCGGTGCGCGATATTTACTGTTATTACTTGTTTGTTCTGCGACACTGATTAAAACTCTCATTTGTATTTATTTGAAACAAGATTGTAATCGGAAAAGTTCTAGAAATATTTCGTGCTTAAACTTTTCCTGGCTTTTGGAATTGGGATCGCAGAAAACGTCTGTTTCAGAAAACTGTTTCTACAGAAATACCACTTTATGAATTCAAATAAAATGGTATCTCTGTAGAAACTGCTATCAATAGTGATACAGAAACACGAACATGGACTAGTAAATGTGGTCGACAAAGGCACACGTAGTATATGAGGAGCGACCACAGTCACAGATTAGTATGCGAAGAGCTGAACCGAAAGCAATTAGACGTTTCGATTCCATCTGAATTCCAAATGGGTTTCAATTGGGACAAATAGTTTGGACCCTTCAAATTGGAGTCGAGGTGACGCGTGATGTTCTAATGTAATCACTCCGAGCCTCCGGCGAGCTCCAATTTGCGGCCTTACGGCCAAACTTCGATCAGTGTGATTTCGCGAATTGTAATTGCGAAGAATTAGGAGAGCTGTTAGTTATACCAGCCGCTGTTGCTGGATATGAAACTAAGAGAGCTGTTAGTTATACCAGCCGCTGTTGCTGGATTTGAAACTAAGAGAGCTGTTAGTTATACCAGCCGCTGTTGCTGGATATGAAACTAAGAGAGCTGTTAGTTATACCAGCCGCTGTTGCTGGATATGAAACTAAGAGAGCTGTTAGTTATACCAGCCGCTGTTGCTGGATTTGAAACTAAGAGAGCTGTTAGTTATACCAGCCGCTGTTGCTGGATATGAAACTAAGAGAGCTGTTAGTTATACCAGCCGCTGTTGCTGGATATGAAACTAAGAGAGCTGTTAGTTATACCAGCCGCTGTTGCTGGATATGAAACTAAGAGAGCTGTTAGTTATACCAGCCGCTGTTGCTGGATATGAAACTAAGAGAGCTGTTAGTTATACCAGCCGCTGTTGCTGGATATGAAACTAAGAGAGCTGTTAGTTATACCAGCCGCTGTTGCTGGATATGAAACTAAGAGAGCTGTTAGTTATACCAGCCGCTGTTGCTGGATTTGAAACTAAGAGAGCTGTTAGTTATACCAGCCGCTGTTGCTGGATATGAAACTAAGAGAACTGTTAGTTATACCAGCCGCTGTTGCTGGATTTGAAACTAAGAGAGCTGTTAGTTATACCAGCCGCTGTTGCTGGATATGAAACTAAGAGAGCTGTTAGTTATACCAGCCGCTGTTGCTGGATATGAAACTAAGAGAGCTGTTAGTTATACCAGCCGCTGTTGCTGGATATGAAACTAAGAGAGCTGTTAGTTATACCAGCCGCTGTTGCTGGATATGAAACTAATAGAGCTGTTAGTTATACCAGCCGCTGTTGCTGGATATGAAACTAAGAGAGCTGTTAGTTATACCAGCCGCTGTTGCTGGATATGAAACTAAGAGAGCTGTTAGTTATACCAGCCGCTGTTGCTGGATATGAAACTAAGAGAGCTGTTAGTTATACCAGCCGCTGTTGCTGGATATGAAACTAAGAGAGCTGTTAGTTATACCAGCCGCTGTTGCTGGATATGAAACTAAGAGAGCTGTTAGTTATACCAGCCGCTGTTGCTGGATATGAAACTAAGAGAGCTGTTAGTTATACCAGCCGCTGTTGCTGGATATGAAACTAAGAGAGCTGTTAGTTATACCAGCCGCTGTTGCTGGATTTGAAACTAAGAGAGCTGTTAGTTATACCAGCCGCTGTTGCTGGATATGAAACTAAGAGAGCTGTTAGTTATACCACCCGCTGTTGCTGGATTTGAAACTAAGAGAGCTGTTAGTTATACCAGCCGCTGTTGCTGGATATGAAACTAAGAGAGCTGTTAGTTATACCAGCCGCTGTTGCTGGATATGAAACTAAGAGAGCTGTTAGTTATACCAGCCGCTGTTGCTGGATATGAAACTAAGAGAGCTGTTAGTTATACCAGCCGCTGTTGCTGGATATGAAACTAAGAGAGCTGTTAGTTATACCAGCCGCTGTTGCTGGATTTGAAACTAAGAGAGCTGTTAGTTATACCAGCCGCTGTTGCTGGATATGAAACTAAGAGAGCTGTTAGTTATACCACCCGCTGTTGCTGGATTTGAAACTAAGAGAGCTGTTAGTTATACCAGCCGCTGTTGCTGGATATGAAACTAAGAGAGCTGTTAGTTATACCAGCCGCTGTTGCTGGATATGAAACTTGTTATTAGATGTGTGCGATGTTGGCCGCGTTGGTGTCTCGTAAGTGGTGATAAGACTATCGACTGGTGTCACACCTCACACAGTCGCTCAGACCTCAATACTACAATGTGGACTGGAGTCACGAGCAACAGTTACATATCATAGATATTTCTTTAACATTGCTAAACCGATTTTGAACAACCATTACACTAAAAAGGTAACATAAAGTTGGAATTTATCAAGGAAACTTGATATTTATGGCGGCGATATGGAAGGGGAGTGCTATCTGAGCACTTCATAATTTTAAAATGGTACAATAGTTTGTAAACAGTGAAGATTAGAACAATAAAGTTATAACGCGCCCGCGCCGCACAGTGGGTCGAAACTATGATTTTAGTGACTTAGGGCTCAACTTTGCTTTTTTACTTTTTTCTTCATGTGGATGGATAGAGCTCATTAACCTCAACAATAATTGTTCTGATGTATTTTTTCCTAAACTTTATACTTTGGGTAGAAAAATGTGTTTTGTTATTTTTTTGTATGGAGCGGATCAAATAACCTTAAATTCCTGCTAAGTAGCGTGTGATCCCGCGTTGAAACTTTATTTTTCATATACCTTGTCTAGTCTATTATCATTTGATGCTATTAACGTGTGCATAAAGTTGCAACTCTGCCAAATAAATGGATCGAAAAAAATGAAAAAATATATCGAATAAAAAGCTACATTTTTTACTTTCGTAAGTTCTTTTAAGTTAAATTTGATATGGAATAGTAAGTAAAAGCACGTAATAATACACATAGTTACTTAACAACTAACAACAATACATTTAAAAGGTCCCTAATTAGCTTAAATTTACTAATATATGTAGTATTAGTAAATTTGTAAATTTAAGCTAATCACACTAATCATAATACATTTAAAAGGTCCCTAATTAGCTCAAATTTACTAATATATGTAGTATTAGTAAATTTAAAGCTAATCACACTAATCATAATACATTTAAAAGGTCCCTAATTAGCTTAAATTTACTAATATATGTAGTATTAGTAAATTTAAAGCTAATCACACTAATCATAATACATTTAAAAGGTCCCTAATTAGCTTAAATTTACTAATATATGTAGTAGTAGTAAATTTAAGCTAATTAGGGATCTATGAATTTCAATTTCTTTGTTTTAATGACTTTAACATGTTTATGAAATGTTATTTTAAGTTAGATTTAATACTGAATAGTAAGTAAAGATAGGTACATAATAATACAAATTAGTAAAGGTAAACTAACATTACTACAACTAACACAAGCAAACTAAAAAGTAACTATAAACAACATCAAACATTACTATTTCCTTTCAATTATGAGTTTGACATTTATAAACTAATAAAAAAAACAAGAAACTTACAAACTACCAAAAAATCTTATTCACTATCGCTATGACTATCTTGTAAATTATCTACATCAATAAAATCTATATCGGATTCTGTGGGAAAAATCAGCAGAAGCTCTTTGACTTTTGGAGAGAGAACCATTATATTTTGTTTCACCATTCGAGGTCTTAGACTTGTGATCTTTGGATCAGAAGACAAAAGAAGATTGTGTATAATATCCTCATTTGTCGCCGTTCTACTTACCTTTCTAGAATGACTCTCTCTATATTTCCGGAAATCTTTATTACGAGCTTCCGCTGCCTCTTCCGACAGTTTACCTATAGGTATGGCACCAAAGTGCTTAATTATATCACTCCCATGTACTAACAATTTATGTATACTGGAAGGCATATAATACCAGGGATATAAGTTAACGTACAATTGTGCAGTATCTCTACAAAATTCGGAAAACTTAGAAAGATCCACGCTCTCTCCAGATGCAACCGTCTGAAGAATCACATGAAACCTTTCTATTAAATCTTTATCTATTCCTGTTATGCGAGCTGTTGTTTCTGCATCCCTAAAAAATCTTCTGGCAGTATTGCCATCATTGGTTGTGCCTACTCCTTGCTTGACTACGTCAATAAGTAAACCGCATTCTTTCTTAAACGCTTGCTGTATAGCGCTCTTTCTGAGTGACATTTTTTCTTTGTCATCGCCCCTGCAACTCCATTTTTTGAAGTCCAAACGATAAGCTGCAAACAAAAAGAAATATCACTTAAATAAAAATCTCACAAGTAACTATATAACGTGAAAAAAATTATGAACTAATAAAATTATATTTACCGATATGAAGTAAGCACTCCATGCTTCTTATCCAGGCATGTAAAGATGACATTCCATACTGGAACACTTCTTCGTTGTTCTCTTTTTGAGCAAGTGACTCTAAATTGTTCATCTCTGACGGTTTTGCTTTGCAGATATCACAGACAGCTGAAGATGTGTCTGACAAATATGACGATATTTTGCCGTCTATCATCGTCAAGTGCAATTGATGCTTAACTTCAACTTGATTGAACTTGATTGGCTGAAGTCTTTCTATTTCTTCGGTTATGCTAGCTTTTATAGTTACCACTGTTGACTGCGTTTCTTTGGTAAATTTGAACATTATCGGACGGCAATAGAAAGTTGATGAGGGTCGATCGTTTTCCCAAACAATTGTTCCATCACATTGTTGAAGCCTTATAGGAACTAGACTGGCCATGAAGATAGTTGAGTCATCAAACTCTGCTTCAGTCTTTTGTTTATAATTACTTTGACCTGAGGCTCCATCAAAACCCCATTTGCTTATTAGCAGTAACTCAGTTGGCGAATCCAAATCTAAAGTAATCACTTCTAAAAGCCTAGATACCGTCAAGTTGAGTAAAGCTTGCAGTTTAATAGCAGCTCCTTCTTCAGTTATAATTATGTCTTCTTTCCCTGGATAACATTTTGCCTTCGCTTGTTTTATTTTATAATAAGAAGGGTATAAATCAGACCTATTTTCACTTGCTGCTTCTCTTAGGCTTATATACTGCCACTTACTTAATTTAAGTGAAACTAATAAAGACAGTGCCTTATCGGGTGAATATGTACTACTTTTCGGTTTACTTGTACTTAAACACTCTTTAACTTTTTCTAGATCTTCGGGGTGATTTAGTAAATGGTTCATAATTTTTCCTACATCCTCATTTCCGGTGTTTCTTAAACTAGCAATTGTAGTAGCTTTAAGTTCATCCGGGGATAACGAAAGCGATTGGTTAATTTGATCAACGCGTCTTCGTTTTTGCCTGGAGCCCAATTCCTCGAAAGGTTTTCGAGGTGTAAATGTAGATGTCGAAGCTTCTGTAGTAGATGGTGGTAGATTTTCGACATCTTCAGTATTACAAATCTCGAGCCTTTCCTGTTCAGTGTTCACAGCTTCAGGTATCATTCCTTCGGGCCAGTTTATTGCACGTTCCAACCAATCACCATTTTTTCTTACAAACTGTGCTAACGTGCGACTACTTCGTTCCCATCTTGCACTTATATTTGAACAAAAGCGCGTACAGAATTTTTGGAGCTCAACACTGTTCTCTTCGGTCACGTTTATTTTATGTTGTAGGAATTGAAAGAATTTTTGACTATCCGACAGTGACTTGACCTGCTCTCTTAAAATCATAAATAAATCTAAATTGTTAACTAAATTATCCATTATAACGAAAAAGGGACGATCAGAATCACGAGATGTTAGTAGTAGTACGAATAAACGAACACTAGTTAGTATATAATAAATTATGGTCATTTTATACTTCCAGAATCCAGTGACAAACAATGTTTACTAATTTTTCTACTACCCTCATTAACTAATTATCCTAATTAATATTACAGTAATGACTAAAAGTGAAAAACATTGTTTTTTTATAAGGTAAAAGGTTAAGCTAATTACAGTAATTAAACACACAAATAGAAATTAATTGATTTCATATCCACATTTTTAAATAAAGGTCCCTAATTAGCTTATATTTACTAATATATGTAGTATTAGTAAATTTAAGCTAATTAGGGACCTTTTAAATGTATTGTTGTTAGTTGCTAAGTAATTATGTGTATTATTACGTGCTTTTACTTACTATTCCATATCAAATTTAACTTAAAATAACTTACGAAAGTAAAAAATGAAGCTTTTTATTCTATGTATTTTTTCATTTTTTTCGATACATTTATTTGGCAGAGTTGCAACTTTATGCATTTGTTTATAGCATCAAATGATAATAGACCAGACAAGGTATATGAAAAATAAAGTTTCAACGCGGGATCACACGCTACTTAGCAGGAATTTAAGTTTATTTGAGCCGCTCCATACAAAAAAATAACAAAACACATTTTTCTACCCAAAGTATAAAGTTTAGGAAAAAATACATCAGAACAATTATTATTGAGGTTAATGAGCTCTACCCATCCGCATAAAAAAAAAAGTGAAAAAGCAAAGTTGAGCCCTAAGTCACTAAAATCATAGTTTCGACCCACTGTGCGCCGGGGGCGAGCCGCAGACGAGCGCAGAGCTATAAATCACAACGAGCAGCACGACGCAACGTTGAAGTCGCAAGGTTCTGAATGTAGGACAAATATTTCTCCAAAAATAAGATACCACAGATAGCGGTCACCATTGTTTATAGGACACATAAATAATGTTTATGTAGTTATAAAATATTGGTAGATGTACCTGGAAATGGAAAGCTGGTTAAGCTCGTTCACCTACCGTAAAGGAAAAGGACATAAATTATAGTCTTTAATTATGTTAGCGTCCCTACTTTGTTTGTTAATTACAGAAAAGGACCCACTTTACATAAAGTTAAAGTTGTCCGGCACACAATGAAAACTAAACAACGTGTAAATTCACAACAGATTACGAACTACACACGAAATAAGCGGCAAACAACAAGTAACGCAATAAAATTATTCAGCGAAGAGGAGGTAGAACGGGAGGAACATAAAGAGTAACTTCGTTTTCGTGTCGATTCCCGCATTTCCCACAGAAATAGTGCGGCGGGGATAGTTCCCGCAGTTGTCGGGATCGTGACCGCGGACCGCGGGACTGCACACAGCCGCCCAGTGTTTATTGCTGCTCTTGCTGACGACGCCGCGCGCCGGTGACGCGCCAATGAGCTCGCTTTCTAATGTCCTCTCGTGATGGGAAACAACACATTGTTTCACCTTAATGATCACTCTATATGGCTTCCTTGATTGCCTGTTCTCTTAGTTGCCTGTTTTCTTTATCCAAATCTTGATCTGTGGTTTGACTAAACTAGGGCAACGTGTTTGTTCTGTTATGGAGTAAAAAATGAGGTTTTCTCTTTTAGGAATGATATGTTGCGAGAGAATTAAGCGTAGGTTGATCATTTAACTAAATATCAAAACAGGAATATAAAGTATATTTTTAATTGTGCCTCTGCTATAATTGCTGAAGTAAGCATAACGGTTTAAACCTCAATAGCAGTCTTGCAAACAATAACCCTGCGGCGACATCCCTCGCTCGTCAACACTAAACTTGGGGCTGTGATATAAACTGATAAAGAAACTATGCAAGCGGAAACTTTAACACCGCCGAAGTTTGGACAAATTATCTGTCCGCAGAAGGGAGTGTGTGTTTAGGACCGGCGTGTGGCACCGACTGGGCTGTTAAGAAAATTTACCTCGACCAGGCTAATGCGACCCCCGACCGTTCATTAAGCTTCTCCGCTAATCGCCGACGCAGGTGACGTGTGGAGATGTGTGAGAGCTCAGGGCACGCTGGCCACGTCAACACTTGCACGCGACATTTGTGGCCCGGCCTTTAATTTTCCTGAGTCGCTTGTTTCGTTTGTGGAATTTATACACGCATATGTTTTGATGATTTTGCGTTTTAGGATTGCGTCAGGTTTATTTTGGTAACAGATTTCGAAAAGGTCTATCTGTCTGCCTCGTAATGTTTGGTGGTGCTTTGCACGTGAATTACGGTTAAGTTAGAAAGTCGCAAAGGGGCGTTTGAAAAGTCCTGTGTAATGTATAAGCATCACCACAGTGTAATAAAGTTATCAGTGTAACGTCTCGGCAGTGGCATTGAAATAATTTCCGGCAAAGTAAGGCTAGTACACATACCATCCAATTTTGACGTTTCGTATTCTTGAGTTCGACGCTAGCGCCAAAATATGTTTAAATTGGGTGTCCATTTTGGAGAACTAAGTGGAATCGAGATCGGGCGTTGTTGTTGTTCCAATGTTGTTAACATTGAAACAACAACAACGCCTATTAACTGGCCTGTTAGTCTAGTGGTTAGTGACCCTGACTGCTAAGACTGAGGTCGTAGGTTCGATTCCCACCCAGGCCAAATGTTTGTGTGATGAGCACAATCATTTGTTCTGTGTCTGGGTGTAATTTATCTATAATAGGTATGTATTTAGAAATATATAAGTATATTTATCAGTTGTGTGTGTGTTACCATAGTACAGGCTCTGCCTAGTTTGGGATCAGATAACGGTGTGTTGGATGTCCTAAGATATTATTATTATTGTTTTCAAGAGTGCCGAATAACGTGTATGCAAAATTAACATTGGAATCGTATTGGCTTTAGATTGGAATTAAAACTAGGTTGAAGAGTACGCCCCCTAGTCAGAATTCATAATTATAAAATTCATTACAAAGCGTAAATATATTCTACCACCAGTATCGTAGTTTAAATAAAATATTATCCAAGTATTTTATTTAATTCCAAGAATGAACATCTCTTTTAAAATATTCTATGCATCTAGTCAATTTTACCGGTCAATTGATCTTATCCTTCCGAACATTAATCATTGGACGGAATCGAGCAATATCATTAGAATTCCTGGTTAACGTGAATTATTTTATCAATTTATCAATCTCGATTCAAGTTGTATTGAAGCGAAGTCCTGAAATTCCTTGAGTGTATGAAGCCCACGCTTCGTTGACTCATTTAGTTAAATTTATCATCAAGTCGAGTTATTACTGATTTGTGTACCCGCCGCCGCCGCCATCGTAAACTGTCTCCTTTATTATAGTCGTGATATTATTTTGAGTTAATCTTATTTACTTTCATTACCTCGAGAATTTATTACGTTTAGATGTAACGATTAGTATTTAGATGTATAAACAATATCTCTGGTACTATTAGATGAGAGATAATTATATTGTGATAAATTATATTAATAGGTGGTTTCTAGTAAGTATTTTAATAGTTATCGATGTAACATCTTTATGGGATTACTGGACACTTATAAATGTACTATAAAATGTTGAGTCCCTTCAAGTCCATTGAGAGCAACTTGTGAATGAATAGCCGCTGGCAACAGTTGAACTATTTGAAAAGTTATTAAAACAATAAAAATACGTTTATTTCAATTAGGTAAACGTTTATATTACCAATCGGAAATACGCAATAGTCGTAGCAGGTAGTTAAAAAAAAATACAGTCTAATTGAGAACCTCCTCCTTTTTTTGAAGTTGGTTAGTAACAATTAAATTCTGTTCATAATCAACGATATTTTCACCATCACACAGTTTCTAATCAATACTAGAGGGTACTTATCTCGCATTTCAGTGACGTCACGTGCCCAGCGTACACATCACAAAGTCACAACAGTAGTACACAGCAGTGCACAGCAGAGCAATAAATATTAGCAGAGAAAATGAATCGAGATAAGGAAGCAAAGGGGACTGCCGGGCGGCGGCGGTCCGGTCCGGCGATACGCGGTCCGGCGCGGCGGGCGGGCGGGCCGGCCGCGCATATCGCCGACTTTGTCCGCACTCATTGAGCTGTGTAAAAAGATACAGCACCCCTATTTCATTTATACCAGCCTGTTTATCTAGCCTTTATAAATTGCTTTCATTTGCCCAGTAATCTTCTTTTCCGCTTTGATCTCAGCTTGTTTATTCAAAAAGCGCTTTTAAAATTTTCGATTTGTCTCAACGAGCCACTCGCTCTAACACTTGCACTCGTAAAACCAGTCTCATTTTACAATCAATAAAATGAAAAGTTGAATAAAATTGTTTCCTCGTTTCTAGTAAATTACGAGTACATTTATGAATGAAGGTGGTAATAAAATTACTCGGTTAGTTATCTGTACGGCGGTCATTTTGATATTATAATGGTGATTGTAAAACAGTAATAAACAGCCATTTAGATGGTTGTTGACGATTAGGAAATACACGTAAAACGATATCTTCAGGTTGATTTAAAGACGTTCAACTGTTTCGTAAGTCAGTCATTAGTAAGCAATATGCAAGTTTAGTAATCATTAGTCAGAAATTGTTGCATTCCTACAATGTTACAAAATGGAACCAAGTAAAATAAAGTTAAGTTCATATTGTGCTCAAAGGCAAGAACACCTGACATTCATGGCAAGTAATTCACAGAGCTCTAAAAGAAATAAGGAAAAAAGAAACGGTGAGAAAAACTGACGAAGCAAAGAAACCGTACACCGTGACAAT
Source organism: Aporophyla nigra (assembly GCA_947507805.1). NCBI lineage: Eukaryota > Metazoa > Arthropoda > Insecta > Lepidoptera > Noctuidae > Aporophyla > Aporophyla nigra. Next base: position 25,335,229 of record OX382300.1, on the reverse strand, counting down.
GACAAATAAAGTAGCGAAGGTAGCGAAGTAACAAATGTCATAGGAGAGCGACAAATCCGCGCCCGCACCGATCCGATCTACCGAACGATTCCTTGCTTCCCGCCAGCGCGCCATTCACCTCCGACAACATTTATTTTCCGCCGTTTGATTTCTACAGGTATTTCCCTTTATCAGGCAAACTCATTCATGATAGCGACGGCTTCGAAACCATTCTTTAACCAACTGATGTCGGATCAGCAATCGATACTTATAATAAAACTTTACGGGACCTTTTGTCCGTGATTTCTTACGGTTACAAATCTAAAGTAATAGTTCGTCTAACTTAGATTTAGCTGCAAGCAAATTCATTGTTCCGGAACCTAAGATTATTCGGAAAGATTAATGCTTCCGAAAGCACATTTGGTCGACAAACTTCCCCAACATTATTCTATCAACGCTTCATGGGATGCCCTAAATTACAGCCATCAACGGGTCTATGACAAATTACGAGGGACAAACTAATAAACATGAGAACATCTAAATAGCATCTGGTGTTAAAATGGGACGTCTCAATAATTCAGCGGAGTCGGTTCTGGAGGCAGCGGGTAATGTTTGGGCAAATGTTTGCGTATGACCCATCCCGGCCCCTAATACGGAGGAAATTGTATGCGAATTGCGAGAGTCTTGTTCACACTGCTCGACTTGAAGTGGGCCACAGTCTGAAATTTAACTGAAGAATATTCGAATGAAATAGGCAGTGTGATTGAGGTAAGTTTATAAAGTTGTTCGTCTATGCAAACACATTTGCCGGTAGCCAAATAAAGGTTAACATCAAAACACGGGGATTATGTGAAGCTGCAAATAAAACGCTGGACTTAACTTCTTTCAGCACGTAGCATACTTGTGTCGGTATTGGTATCGCACGCTCGGCTGCCACTAAATTGTAGGCTCAGCGTTCTCAGTGCCTGTAATTTGTTGAATGTGCGTTCGGAATTGATGTTATTACATTGAAGTTTAAATGTGTACGGTTTCCCGTTATTTGTTGGTTTTATGATAAACCAAAATTTTGTAACGCAGTAGCAGCAATAAAGTAGGCTCATATATTGTTGCACAAGGATAATTTATTAGGTCATTACTTTTATTTATCTTGAACTGGCTTTTTACTCTAGGTCAGTGTTACAGGCATGGAGGTAAATCAAATTAAATGGTATGATCCAGAAACGTAAAAGACAACCAACGAAGCAAGATATTTGTGTCCAGTTTGAATTTTAAAACGAACTGTCCAAATATACAGATTGGAATCTTGCTTGCGCTGTAACCAAATATTATACGAGTTAAGGGATGATAAATGTCTGTTTTGGAGATAAACTACCAGCGAATAGAAAAGAAAAGACAAGGTAATTTATAAAATTTAGATAGTTACTCTATTTTCACATACATCATTATAAGCAAGTTTCTTAAGAGTGCTTATTTAATCGTCTCTTTATTGCAACCCATCTAAGAAGCCTTGTCTTATTACAGTTTTGCATTGTTATTCGACTCATTAGAACTTTTTACAGTCTAATACTGCGAAGACGGCGCAGCACGGATTTATACAAAATATACCGAGTGAAACTTATAAATATCAATAAACATGTTACACTTCACTATAATAATTCGATATGTGGATAAAGCATGACATGCAAGTTTGAATGGTATGATCACATGTCACGCATAACGAGATAACTATGTATAATAGTCTGAAGGGAACAAAAAACTTTGGCGCAGCTTGTGAATGATAAAATGTTTGTATGTATATGGAGTAATGTTATTTAATCTCACTTTTTAAATAGGACCTGAGTTCAGTAATTATGTACCGCCATTAATTATTATTTAAAATTAAGTTGAAGCAAACATAAAAAAAACCGGCCAAGTACGAGTCGGACTCGCGCGCGAAGGGTTCCGTACCATTATCTAAAATTGCGGTTTACGAGTTATGACGTATTAAAAAAAAACTACTTACTAGATCTCATTCAAACTAATTTTCGGTGGAAGTTTACATGGTAATGTACATCATATATCTTTTTAGTTTTATCATTCTCTTATTTTAGAAGTTACGGGGGGAGGGACACATTTTACCACTTTGGAAGTGTCTCTTGCGCAAACTATTAAGTTTAGAAAAAAGTGATATTTGAAACCTCAACATCATTTTTGAAGACTTATCCATAAATAACCCACACATATGGGTTTCATGAAAAAAAAATTTTGGTATGGGGAACCCCAAAAAATTATGTTTTTTTTTCTATTTTTGTGTGAAAATCTTAATGTGGTTCACAGAATACATCTATTTACCAAGTTTCAACAGCATAGTTCTTATAGTTTCGGAAAAAAGTGGCTGTGACATACGGACGGACAGACACACATGACGAATCCATAAAGGTTCCATTTTTTGCCATTTGGCTACGGAACCCTAAAAAGAAAAACCCAGAAGACGGTACATTCATGAACAACTTAAGAAAAAGGAAAGCCTAAGAAGCACCTGTAGAAAATAGTAAGGAACCTCCACTTAAATATATCCACACTGAAGTGGAGGTGACACCGACAAGTGAACCGCACTTAAGATTTAGAGGATCGTTAGTAAGATTGAACATACAATTTCAAAATTAATAGTCGCCAATCAAAACAATAGTAGACAAACAAAAACTTGTAAGTCCCCTTCGATTACCCAAACTATGTACATTATAGAACCGATGGCTTCACCCACATCCCTCGTCAAACAAGTGGAACAATGGCGCCGAGCAAACAGCGGGAATAGACACGTTTGTCTTGGAATCTACATTACAACAAACATACACCCCTACTTAATAGCGCGGTGGTAGCAGCGTTGTGGAAGTATCCCTTTAGTCCAATATCGGAGTTTGCTTAGGGTGGGCCGATAATAAAGTGGTGATTGCGTAGTTTGACTGAAAGACACTGTCATTTTTAAAAGCATTTAAAAAAAATACTTATATTCCCTAGTTTAAGACTGAAATCAAAACTTTTTAATACAAGGGCAATTCTCACGAAGCATTTGATCTAGTGGAAATGAACTCTTGTGGAATAATACTGTGAGAGGTTATCTACTTTACAACTAATTGAAAGGATAAGCCACAAGTATATAAAGGGATCTTCTGTTTGTATTCGATACTAGCTTCTGCCTGCGACTTCGTGCACGTCAAATTTTTGCTCCCCCGACCCTTCCCGTCGCATCGAATTGCCTGCCAGTTTTCGTCCATTTTTCGTTGCTGCTCCGCTCTTTTTGATTGTAGCGTGATTTTATATAGTCTATAGCCTTCCTCAGTAGGTAAATAGGCTACCCAACACAAAAATAATTGTTCAATTCGGACCAGTAGTTTCTGAAATTACCGCGTTCAACCAAATAAAAAACAAACGAACTCTTCAGCTTTATAATATTAGTATAGATTGTAAGCCACGTTGAAATATGATTACCATCGATGACGTTCTGAGATGTAGCTGTAGTACAGTAGTGGTGACGTCAATAATTACGTTGGGCATTTGAAAATAAAATGTTAAAGTAACGTTTTTAGAACAGTTTCTTTTGTTCAAAGGAAAATTAAAGAAAAACCGTGACAGACAGTTCGTAGGCGTCGTAACACAAGATGTTAACCTATTAAAACGTACAACAAAACCACTGAAAATTAACAGAATTTAGTTGTTTAGCTTTGAGTCTCCTGAGGGACCTTTATACTAAATCTGTGGCAAGTCGTCATTAGGGCTTACTTTTAATTTGTAACAACATGTGTTTTTTTATGGACCTTACTTTTGACCTACAGAAAATAATATTTTTTTTCCTGGAACACGATAAAAGCCAAGCGCTTACTGTTTTTAGATGAATATTTTCTTTGACAGAGGTTATAATGGTGACTCGTTAATGAATAGCAAATCTTCTTACGTTGTAGCAGCTTCTAAATTATGTTATTTAGAAGTCTCTGTTAGCTACGGTCAGTAGATGCTTCAGGAGTAGGGTAGAGATTAAAGACCTACATGGTTCTAATATGGAATCTTTTCCTTGTGGTCTTTCTTAAACACTTTTTTTTGGATGCGAAATCATCAAATGATTCTCCCGCTCTGGGCGGAGCGGGAGGGCATGTCAGATTTTTACTGACTCAAACCCACCCGTGTTCCTTCAGTTGCCCATGTGCCAGGGTCACGGTATCTCTTTCGAACAATCTCGCGACCCTGGCAGGTTCTCAACCACTTCATTCGCCTCCTTTTCATCATCTGCAAGGACGTATTTTTGGCAGCTAGGCTTGGCCTTATCGTCATCAGTGCCTTTTTGGCAGTTTTGCTCATCATTTATTCTGTTCTCTTGTCTTTCACTAGAAAATTAATCAGCACTACTCTCTACATTTGCAACACTTTACTGTCCTCACTGCTCAGACATAACTTCCCCGATGTTATCTTCTTGGACTGTCCCAGATACTTTTACTGAGAGGCATCTACATGAAAATTCTAAACATGTCGCACGTCGAGGAAAAACTCATACTTTTTTCTACAAAAAATATAAAACCACTTAGCTCTGTTCTCCTCTCTTCTTAGTGTGCGAGATTATTTATCAAATGGGGGGATAGGGGGTACCTTCTTCACACATTATTAAGTTAATTGCAAAAAAAAGTAACTCCTCGTTACGATATTTATCACTGGGATGTCAGTCAATGATTGTTTGGTACTTTTATAGCGTAATTATTTGGATAGTTAAATTCATGATAAATTAATTTAATGTAAATATGTCTCAATATAATGTAATGTATGCCACAAGAAAAAAACCCTAATTTTTTTCTATTCTAAATTCTTATTAGCGGTTATCTCATAATAGGTGCCATTATTTAATATTAGCCAGAAAAAGTTGCATATGAGAAACGTGTACGTTATTATATCTACATTCATATAAGCACGACAGTCCACAACGTTGACATACTATATTTTGTGGTTTCGACACAACTGAAGCGTCAACACATTCATTGCTTGCTGGCACTTTATATTTTAACTTCACCATTTATCACCATCGGACAAAGCTCGGGGCGATCACCATTGATTAATATCACCGTTTCTGCATATTTTGTCAGCAAACACAATTGTTAAACGGGAAGCGTGCTCTAAAACAGCACAGCTCGTGTTTTGCAAGTGGCAAATTTATTGCTGGTCGGATCTTATCTGCAATCATTTATCTATTCAATCTCGAATCATAAATCTGTATTGCATTGTAAATCTATTGGACTCTTGTCTGTATACTCTGTATTATTGTTGTTGTTTTACATATTAATACACAAAAATCACGAACTGGCCTTGCAAATTGGAACATGACAATGAGCTAAGAAGATAATGGAACGAAGGCGACAGATAATCTTATATTGAAACATTCTGGAGACACTCAAGTCAAAGTCCAAAACCTATTCGAATAACCGAGAGCAAAATCCTCTTGGTTTTAAAGGAAAATATCGTAAGGGAAACTGTACATTTAATAACACAATATCGAGAGTAGAAACGATAGCATCGTCTTATACATTGGACATAAATTACGAACGAACAAACCTCAGCGGCACGGAAGGCGATGTATACGAACGATACTAAATTTGTTTTAATACGAGCAATATTTGAACAAAGCTCATATCAAGAATTAATAACAATATAACGCAGTTAAATATGTACGTAGTTGGTAATGGAATGTACCGAACAGAGCAATCTAACGGCGGGATCAGACGAGCGATGCTCGGCGACGATACGGCACGCATCGCGACTGTTCCCGCGCTGTTGACGCACCCGCGCCGGCTCGATCGCTGATAAACGTACCTCCTTGTTCCGTTCCGATTGTTAACATTGTTATATAATTGTCTTGAGAGATGTCTGGTTAGACCTGACTGTTATTTATTAAGATTTATTTATTTGAAGGTGAATCATTGACAGTTGAAGACTCTTTGTTTCGGTTTGCCTTTGTTTGTATACTGCAGCTGAGGAATGCTTTAAATGTTAGATTTGTATCCACTAATTGAAGGACACCTAAAGATTAATAGATATATCGGGTAGTCTATAATTAAATTGATCTAATTGTGTCGTTAGGAACTTAGGATATCAATGCTTAGGTTTACAATTAACATCCGTCGAAATATGTATTTGGTTTGAATAACATTACGTTTGCCTAGGCAGCGATCTCCTGAATAAACATAAACTGAAATATCTTTTAATACTTTTAGTCACATAAACATAAGGAATTGATACAGCAAATATCGTTATTATGTATATTAAAATGTTCTTATTATTCTGTCTATAAATGAGTAAGACTCAGTATAAATATCGTATGCCGATGTCTTACCTATCTAGTGTAATGTAAACTCTGTGTGAAATTCCCAGTGAAAGCCGCTTTGCACAGAGGTAAGTAGGGGCAGGACGGTGGAAAGCGACCGCCTCCCGAAATAATACAAGGCAATGCAGTCTGGTCTAGATTAGATCTAACAAAGACTGGTGAACAATATAAGAACACAGTTAGAGTTAGGTGGGGAAAAGGTAGCACAAGCTATGAAAAGGATAGGTAAATAACTGCTTTTGCAAATACGAGTACGATAGACAGATTACAATTTATCCACGCTTAGATAGGACCAGATTTTAAGAGATCCACTGAACTGCCAGGGTCGCGAGATTGTTCGAAAGAGATACCGTGACCCTGGCACATGGGCAACTGAAGGAACACGGGTGGGTTTTAGTCAGTAAAAGTCTGACACGCCCTCCCGCTCCGCCCAGAGCAGGAGAAGTCATTTGATGATTTCCCATCCAGAAAAAAAAAGAGATCCACTGAAATAGATATGCACACTGAAATCCTGATCAATCATAACTACCTTATAAATCATAATGTACAATACCACGGTACAAGTGATATACATGAGTACCCACATGGAGCATTATGCCCGCAATTATCTCCCAACGCGCCACACATACATGAAGCCCAATCAATCGAAAACCATGCCATTGTCAATCAATTAACTGTGTGGCGTGTTCCACTAAAAAGAGCTAATAAACCAGCTGCGAGATGAAAAGATTAACCAGCTTCCGATATCAATTGTAACCGAATTACGATCAACAACGAATTGGGGACTAACGAGACAAAGAGACATAGAGCAATGTAAACAGTGAGTTAGCTTGTTGATATTTTTGAACATAGCCTTTATCTTTGATGTTGTAGAACTATAGCAAGATAAATAGTGTGCATATAAACTTTATATTGAAGAAAATGTCGTGTTCTTCGCGTCACGTTGTTGCTTTGTTTCTATTTCATTTGTCAACTCAACTCAGTAAAGCTGGAATTATCTACTTAGCATAAGTGAGTCGCTTATACTCGTAAACTACGCGGCACTGAACAGACTACTCAAACTTTGTAATACAACAAACTTTGCAGATTATTTTGAGAACTGTTGTTCGTATGACAGCTCTGGTTTCAACCGCTAAATTGAATATGAAATAAAGAACTAATCTAAGTAATGTAATTGCTTAAATGTTTTGTTACCAACGCTATTGCCTAAATCAAAACGAAAAAACTAAAAGAATTGAGGAAAAATGAATTGAGGAATGTTTTGAGGAATTTTTTAACACGCTTTTATAAGCTTCGTACGTATGTTAGTATGTGCCTATGTAACGGAAACTTTGAACATGATTTTGACCCCCTTGCAAACGTCTGATTAACTCGAAATTTGGCATACTTATCAAAAACCGATGACAATATAATAATTTAATAAATCTGTGCCATTATCCTTGCCGGGGTTACCAGGATAGCCAGAAATAAAAAACTGTTTTCGAAAATTACGCTGACATACCTACGTCACAAAATTCGAAACACCCTAAAGAATAGAAAATAAATAATAGTTTAAAAAAAGTAAAAAACACGCTTCCGAAAGTAGAAAATAATGGAAAAAAGCGTGGGGTGCTTGATATCAATTAAAAAATACCTCAATAGGCACCCCACGCTTTTTCCATCATTTTCTACTTTTTATTTTGGTTTTCTATGGAAGAATGTTTTTCAGTTATTTTTAAGCTAGGTATATTAATTTTTCTTACACTTAGACAACTTTTCAAAGGCAACACAGAATTGATTCACTGTCTTTAGCGTCACTGCACCGATTATTTGGTATCGTAACAGCCGTAAATAAATTCATGTAGATAAGTCCCGTAACACCCGCATCCAATCGAGATGTCACACGATCGCGATCCTTATCAATCGATTGTTGAGTAGATTATAAATTCGAATACAATAGAATCGATGTTTGTGTTGTAACAAATCGAATGGAGCGTTCTCAGAATACGTAATTGGTATTCGGCGATTGACTGAATCGAAATTATGGTCAATTATATTTTTATGGTTGTTTGGGGATCATAGTTATAAAAACGTTGATTTGTAGCCGTTTGTCTAAATTGAAGTTAGGGGTGATTTCTTCGACGTATTATTTTAAATATGTGTGAGTAAATTATAGGGTATGAATAAAAGGTTAAGTTAATAACAATAACAACTTTGGGTCTCTTTATTACGGGAGCTTTTTTAGTGTGAACAATATTCAGAGCAATTTATTTAGAAGCCGGTTGGTTCAACTCATTTTTTCAGTAAATCATAAAATTGTTAAATTGTGATAGAGCACGTTGTGAATAATATTTTTTCTGCGCATATTGATTAAAATGAATGGTTGAATATATTTAAAAATGGGTTTATGTTCAATCCACTTTATCACCCATGAGCTGTTTTGTTATTTTAAAGTTGTCTATAACGCTTTACTGCTTACTCTAATTAACTTAATAATCTAAGATGTTTTAAGAAGGTAGCTCTTTCTTTTGTGCTTCCATTTAGTATTATATATCTTGACCTGCTAAAGATTTATATATGTCCGAGTTTATCATCTGCACATGTCACGGTTTGTCTCCACCGTACTTTATGGACTGCGCGTGAGAAGCTTATTCTTCTTCTTTTTTATATCGGGTGCAAATAAACTGATTTTCTTTATTATGTTTAATTATAACATCCTTGCTACTGCTTAGGCATAGCTGCTATGACACAACTTCTAAAAGACTACCAGGCGTCCATAAGCTCGTAGGTGATGGCCAAATTCGCATGATTATTGCATGCTCATAAACAAGGGCTCGTTAATGGCGTGGTATCCGCGGCACTGCGCGGCGGCAGTTTGGCACGCGGCCGGCACATGGACATCAAATGTGTACTATAAGCCTGGTTAGGCTGCGTTCATGGGACGACTAATGGTAGGCGACAAAGGTTAGTTACACACTTGGTGACTATCTATTTGATAATGTCGTTTGAAGAGATACTTATGAATTTTCTACTGCGTTTAGGATTTACAATAACTTAGGGCAAAGAAAGACGAAACTCCTTACGACAGTAGAATAACCCGCAAATAGGATTTGTTATTTCAGGGAATAGAGTTGATTAAAAATTTAAAGCTAAATTATGTGTAGGTAGATCAGACCTAGTATAAGACAAAGTCGCTTCCCGCGTCAGTACTTTTAGATCTTTTAAACTACGCAACAAGAATGCGGTTTTCTTCATTAGATAGAGTGATTGAACAGGAAGGTTTCAAATACGTATTATACGCGGAAGAAGCCGCTGGCAAACGCTAGTAAAAAATAAAAAAGCAAAATCCTATTCGAGCAGGATTTTCCTTTTTTAGGTACAGCCAGAAAAAATAATTAGTAAGCAAAGTGACGTGCCTATTTGCCGTGGTATAAGTAGCCATTTCATATAACTGCCGAAGAATAGTAGTTTTGATTTAAGTAGGTATATGTACGTTCAATTTAAGTTGGTTGTCAATTTGCTGAACAGTTAATTTATTTTACTTAACAACTATCGGAGAAAGAAAAAAAAGAACCAAGGACAATAGGAACGTGTCCAGTTCCGGGCAGCATTATGTCCTCCACTCATGTGCCCGCTGCCTATTGAAGCCTGGCTTTGCGTTTATATACGCAGTAATCGTATGCTGGTTTATTGTCCACTAACGTTGTGACCCGACTTTTTATCTGCGACGGTAGACCTGCCGGCGTTTATAGACGGTGGAACAACTCGTAGCTTCTAGCCAAAATGTTTGGTTTACTGCCATTTTGTAGCTTTGGGGAGCTGGCGGTGTAATATGGCTGTGCGTTTAATAACTCTTTCTTTTTAATTTGAAAATAAAAAGATCCTGGTTTGAGCCAAGATTCAAGATTTCATATTCATAAGTCAAACAGATAGTGGGGTAAACACATAAAAAACTGGCCAAGTGCGAGTCGGACTCGCGCACCGAGGGTTCCGTACAAACCTGCAGGAATTCACGGTTTATGCATAAGGTTTATGTTTATGAAATTATATGTTTTTTTTTTGGAACGAAGTTCCTTATCGCGCGTTGTGAAAGGGGGCTAGACGGAAAAAATTCTTACGAAAAGTTGTCACGACATGCTTTAACCGACTTCAAAAAAAGGACGAGGTTTCTCAATTCGACCGTATATATTTTGTATGTTGTTTTTTTTTTGTTGTGAGTAGAGAGGGAGAGAGGGAGAGAGGGAGTGAGGGGGAGAGGGGGAGAGGGGGAGGGGGGGAGGGAGAGGGAGAGATGGGGAGAGAGAGAGAGGGAGAGAGAGGGAGAGAGGGAGAGAGAGAGAGAGGGACAGAGAGAGCGAGGTAGGGAGAGAGAGGGAGAGAGAAGGAGGTAGGGAGAGAGAGAGAATATTTTTGTTGAGTGTATACAGGTTTTTTGTACATAATAAATAAAAATTATAACTATTATGAATCCTGGAAAGGAACTTCGTTCCATCCGGGTGTCCCTTGACACCTCTAAAGTTTTTTTAATTTTAATTTTTGAGTTGACTGAATGAAAGGTACCTTGCTTGTTGAACGATTTATGACGTATTAAAACAAAACTACTTACTAGATCTCGTTCAAACCATTTTTCGGTGGAAGTTTACATGGTAATGTACATCATATATATTTTTTAGTTTTATCATTCCCTTATTTTAGAAGTTACGGGGGGGGGGGGGACGACACACATTTTACCACTTTGGAAGTGTCTCTCGCGCAAACTATTCAATTTAGAAAAAAATGATATTAGAAACCTCAATATCATTTTTGAAGACCTATCCATAGATACCCCACACGTATGGGTTTGATGAAAAAAAAATTTTTGGGTTTCAGTTCTATGTATGGGGAACCCCAAATATTATTGTTTTTTTTTCTATTTTTGTGTGAAAATCTTAATGTGGTTTACAGAATACATCTACTTACCAAGTTTCAACAGCATAGCTCTTATAGTTTCGGAAAAAAATGGCTGTGACATACTCGGAAAGACAGACAGACAGACAGACATGACGAATCTATAAGGGTTCCGTTTTTTGCCATTTGGCAACGGAACCCTAAAAAACAATTTACTTTCAATATCTCACTTCACCCTAGACACCATTAAATAAACTATTCGCATCAGAGCCTTCAGCCGAACAAATTGTTGAAAAACGGCCTATTTTATCTAAGCCCTCGATCTTATTTCCTCAGTTCCGTGTACCGCTTTAGTTGAAAATGGCGTCTATTCCAAACAACCGATACTACTACAAAGCCTGCTATTAACGTAATGCTCATATAAATAGTGTGATTTCCTACAAACCGTGTATCGCACGAGCGTTCCTTAAACTGAATCCTTCGGTGATGGGATCAATTTGTATAGCTTCCCTCGAAACCTCCGCACAACTCGCAATCGAACAAATTACGACCTTAATGGGACCACTTAGAGCTAAGTTTGGATCATAAAGTGTGATGGTGGTGTGCAGTCTCAATAACCCGGTGGATGGGTTTGCGAGCGACTATTACAGTTTGATCCTTAATTCGTCTGCGAGAACCCGCCCGGTCAGTTGAGGTGACGTCAATATGGGAGGTAAGTGAGTGTGCTAGATGAACAGACTTGTCTGAATAGTCTAGTGTCTAGATATACCTAATACTACTTAAAGGTTTTAGACGTTAGGGATAAAGCTACACAGAATCAGTAAGCATTTGTTTTAAAATACAGCCCTGTAAATGAGGGTTAATTTGGAGTTTTTAGTGTTCCGTACCGAGATGGTAAAATGGATGAGACTCAGTCTGTCTGTCTGTCGGTGTGTCACAGCTGGATATCTCAAGAACTACTGATGCTATCGACTTGCAATTTGTAATAGATTTAGCTGACGTTTGCTTAACTATTTTGCAAATAAGAAATAAATACATATTTAAAGGGTGTCTTAACAATTAGAAGTGGCTAAAGTACTAGGGCATGTGGGGTATCATATATGAGAGAACGCTATTTGCACATTTTCCCCATAATTTTCGACTTTTGACGGCAAATGAAAAAATTCCTTCATCCCTTATCTCCGAAGTTGGCATAGAGAAAACTCTGAAATTATTCGGGGTCGCAGATTTTATGCAGAGATAGCCTGAAAAATAAAATAAGGTCTCTATATAGCAAACTTTTTCAGAAAACATCAACAAAAATGACATTAGTTCCACTATAGTTCAAGAGATGTTGCTGACCTAAAACTGCAATACTATACGCAATAATATACTATAAAATATTTATATTATATGATGATACGGACCAGTCAGGTGCGAGTCGGACTCGCGCACCGCCCCCGGTGCGCGAGTCCGACTCGCACTTGACCGGTTTATTTTTTTACAGTTTTTACTTCCCAGTCTATGACATAGAAGTATAAAAAAGTTTAATTTTTATTCAACCGTACTGCAACCCCACTTTTCCATATTTCCATTATTTAGGGTATATCGAGTGGCCGTTATTTGAGCTCGTATAATTTGTGCGCATGAGTGGCGCTGGCAAGGACTCGTTAGCATCGATATGCGAGCATGCTAATGGGGCAGCTGGCCGGCTAATAGGCGCGCCCTCATACAGTAACGCAGGTTGTACAACAGCGTGTGAAGGGCGGGGTTAGGCTTTGTGATAGCACGCTCTTGTGCTACTGGGTTTAGGTAATATTGCAGACAAGTTCAGTGCTATCGGTTGGTCGAAATTATAAAATGAAGTGTTATCGAATAATTACCATTCATTTAACGTAAATGTCACGAAGGTTTCGGTTATAAAGTAAACGTTAAAAAATTTGTATACTTAAATTACTGTTAAAATTTAAAACAATACTCAAATGTTTGTTACGTTTGAATGTTGTCTTTAGTTTCAGCAGCATTAGGATTACACATCGTTTTCTATTTAAATTACATACAATAATGTTAAATGGCTTAAAAGCAAAAGGTTAATCGCTCCATTTTTCATAATTCTATGAACGTGACCTGAACATATTTCTCAGTTACCGTTGACATGTTGAATAAATGTTGATCACCCACGTAAACGCCTGCGCAGCTCACAGGTGTCATTAATTCCTCATAAGTTCCCCAAGTGATCGCTCAGTACATTTATTGCACCTTGATTTCTTGAGATATGCATTTACAGGTGACAGGTTATTTCACATGTTTTTGCAGGAAGTCTGTAATAGCTTTTACAATCAATAATTAAGAGCTAGATAATAATCTAAATTCCAAAAAATGTGTTTATAAAATTAATTCATTAATTCACTGCTCAGCGTCATTACCTTGTTATATTAACGTACTTATTCAAAACGTACATACAATTTGTATTTTCAGGATCTGAAAACAAACATAAACCAAGATACCATCTTAAGTTCAAATATTCTAATTTCCAATCAAACCATTAATCCCAAAAGACGACGTCACTCGATACTTTGACAAAGTTCTATTAGCGGGACGACTTTATCTTTCGCGTGACGTTAACAAATTAAGCTCATTCAGCGAGCCGGCCCGCTTATCAACTCCCACTGCATTCAACAACTTATTTCCTAGCCCTCTCCGCTCCACAATAAAAACTTTTCATAAAAGAAAATAATTGAAAAGAAAGGAAAAGATAGCAAGTTCGCGACCGACCTCTTTGCTACTGACACTTGTGTATATAACGGAAGACTTTATACATAAGCCTGTTGAGGATTTAAACTTCAAAGATCATGTTTTAAATGAAAAGGTAAGTTATAAAGGTACTTATTTGTTGTTATCATAACTTGGTTTTATAATAAGAACGCATCATAATAGCATATTTTATTATCTCTAACTGTTTCGTAATTTATATTTTGTCAAATATTTAGGACAGAAAAGCCATCAAACAATAACTGTCTCTGGCAAAGGCCCTTCCTATTTATAAGAACAGTTATAGATCACGTTGGTGGTTTCAGACCAGTCCAGATTTCCCAATCCGTAAGTAGGCTTCAAGATTAATTCAGACACTACGTCTACAATAAGATGTCAAACAGTTCTTATAAAGATAGTTTCCATAAAGCGTAGCTCCTTTTGCGCCATTGCGGATAAGGAAGTTGTACAATTTTAAATTGTTCACGACGAGCGGAGGAAATTTCAAGAAAATGAGTTCAAATATGTGTGCGAACTCGGAACTGTTGTAAAATTATAGTTTTTACAAGTGTAGGAACATTTTTACGTGGGCTGAATATGTAAGATGGCGATAATGTAGGTACTACTTTATTTTGACTGGAGAGCTTTGAGGTTCATAGGCACAATGTTTTTCCGGATGCCAGTATAGGTAACCCGTGGAGCAAAAATGTGTTTAAACGCCTTTGTAAGAACCGTGCATTATCGTATTATCGCAGTTATTAATTCGAATATCTCACATAACACTTTTCATGCTGCATTATACTACAAATAAAAATTACAAAGGGTTCTCATTATTTGATGGATACATAAGCAACGCATACGGCAAGAGATTAAATGGTTCTTAAGTAAACTAAAGTTTAATTTCTCGCTATAAGTATTTTTACTACTGAGGCCACCACCCTCACGACCTCCTCTGCGACCACAGAAGGCCACACGCGAAATCATTTTCAGCTCTCAATATTCATACACATCCGTCTTCGTTTCCACGATATCTCTCTCCACAAGACTATTGTTATTTATTCACAATTTCGAACATTTCGTCACGACCAGCAGGCAGCGTCGGGCCATAAACGAAGGTTTACAATCAACGCTTTCCAAAACTATCGACCATAGAGTTTTTATGTCTTTACTGTGATTACCATAAATGGTTTAACATTCATAGGTGATGGCACCTTTATTATGTTTTACTACACTAGTGAAGACGCCTGGATTTGCTTGTAGAAATTAAACAAGCCATGGTTCATTTGCGCTTGAAAATTGTTTACGAGGAAAAGGCTGCTGTTATTCCTGCTGGGTGGTTAATCAGATGTTCCTTTTGAGCCAATAATGAACTTCTCAGAGCACTGTATCCAACAACATTATAAACTTAGTTAGCTTAAGTATCTAATATTGGATCTTTATTACAGAATCAGAGAGGTACGTAAGTTATAACTCTAGCAAAGTATATGTTACAAGAAGGTTCCATTTTTAACTTTATAAAATAAATCTCCATATTATCTATTTAATTAAATTGTATTATATTAATGGGCAGTTTCTAGGAGCAGTGGTGGCCCAGTGATTTCGACCCCAACTTACGTGTCGTAGATCGTGGGTTCGAACTCAGGCAGGCATATAACCTTGTATAATTTATTTCATCACCGCTGCTCTCAAAACGATGAAGAAAAACATCGTGAGGAAACCGGCATGTCCTAGAATAAAAAAATCGAAGACATTTGACTTCAACCAATTCGCAATAGGCCTGCGAGGTGGATTTTGGGTCACCCCCTCTCTCGGAGAGAAGACCTGTGTCCCAGCAGTGGGAACATTATAAGCTGAGTATGCATTATGTATTATATTTATTGAATATCATATCCAAACGTATTTTTCCATCATATGGTGATTGGAAAGTACCTATCGAACACTCAGACAAACTCATTAATTAAATATGTAATAGTTAAAATATTTAAAAAAACGAGCGCATAACATTTTATATTACCTCATTACAAGCTTTACCGCTTCATTATATTTTATCTAACTGTAAAACACAGTTGTAACTACCTTTTAATTCCGAGCTCGACCGATAACGGGCTGTAGCGTCAACTGACGTTTATGACGTCACCGGCGCCCGCGCAGCCGTATAATACTTATTAAATAAGAAAGCTTATTTATTGTCCAATTATGAATTTCTTAAAGGGAATATTAACGTCGAGGCTGTGATATTGTATTAGTGTTATTGGGGTCATGTTATTTAATGTGACATCGATGTACTGTGAAGGAATTCAACTATGTCTCGGGACGTTTGTCGGGAAATTAGACGCTTTCTACTCGAAGTTTATGATTTAATAAGCGTGGAATTATCTTCAATGTTCATAAATCACATAGCAATGTAGTGGTAATGAGTATAATTTAATCAGATACTCGTAGAAGCAAGTTAATTGCGTGAAATACGCGCAACCGTAGACGTTAGCAACAAAACGAAAGCTAATGAGATTGAGAGTGGTGCCATAAAGTGTTCTGAAATGATAAGGTCTTGATTTGTATTTTGTAATCCAGCCAGTCCGATATAATCGAGTGAAAATGTAGGTGTGCAGTACAGAAATAAAGTAAACGGTTCCAATAATCGTAAATCGTATTGAAACTTTAACATTTCAATCATTGGCAGCAATAATTCATTCACGAGTACTAAATCAAGTTCTTACAGTAATCCAGCCGAAGCCCGCCTCAGCTTACTAATTGATAAATTTCCACAATACAACATTAACATAATAAAGACATAATCTTCTGATTTATGACCTCCTAGTACCTACCATTAGAACGTTTTCACTTGCCTCGCTAATTAATATTACGATAATTGTAATTTATGTACAAAATATTTATGCTTCGGTTTATTTGAAATGGTACTATACTATAAAAGTGTTTTGAAAATAATCCTAGGTCTACTCATGTATGTTGTGAGAGTTTGTAAGCAATAGATTTTATATGTAAAGGTGCCGCCCTTTGACATAATTATGATAGATGAAACCTCCGGAAATGACGTAGATATCCTGGACTATTATATCTGGAGGTTGGGTTCATCCTATTCAAACATGCTTTAGAATAAGGATTCTATAGAACGTTAATAGTGGGTATCCAATACGTCGGCGGATCGGCAACTATTCCGGTCGAGACGGTTTCCGAATGTAGGTCAGACATGTGTGTAATACTTGTGGTTTGCATAAAGTGACCAACAATTAAAGAGCGTCATCACTACACCATGTTGAAATCGCATATAGGGGCACAGAAATTCATAGATACGAAGCAATACACTTGTCAAAATACTTAGGTGAGAATTTCCAGACACCCCATTATTTGCTTTTCTCATTTCATTAGCGACAGCAGCTGTCATGAGGGTTTTAGTTCTTCAGAAAACAACTACCTACTGAGGCAAATATTTTGCTGTTCTTTCAGATATTAAAATGTTTGAACCATTTTTCTAAGCTTTACAAGAAAAATGATAGCCTCGCGAATCTCTTTTTATCGCTCGTTCCTTTCATCCTAACTTCAACACTCGAAGCCTTAAGCAAGAAGTAGTCATACATAATAGACACGCGGGTGTAAAGCCATCCATTGTGAGGACCCTTGGCTTCATGGGTGTTGGCAGAAGTGCATTAATCATCGCGGAGGCGGATACAACGCTGAGTTTTTATTACCACTCCATGGCTCTGGGGATCAATGAGGACGCGTTGCGGAGGGAACATGTAGAAGGTTCAAATGGTTACTGCAGTTCATGAGGACTACTTCTAGTCAATAATCGTTGTTCCTTTCGGAGTAAGTAAAAAGGCAGAATGATAATGATTATCCCAAAAACAAGTTATGTATGAAGCAACAAGGTAAGAATTACCAATATTTTTCTCTAAGCAAAAACTGTTTTGTCAAAGCCTTACGAATTTGTGTTCAAACTTTAAGATACAATGGGGCTGGTTGGACACCATGATTATTTTTAAAAACGAAAAACATGCATTGGCATTCGACCGCGCGTTGGATTACAAATTATTTGATGTCCACACGTATTCATTATGTTATGAGTCAAGTCTGCAGTTGTGCACCCACCAGGCTCACACGTTATGTTCGACTCCTAGCACTCGTAATTTAGTGGTTACTAGTAGCAGGTAACACTTACCGGGATTTGCATGTTTGCATAATGTCAGCGCAATTACTGTGGGTGCCGCCGCGAAACGTTGATTTACGTACCTGAAACAATACAAATTACTCATATTAGCTATATTTTACAAATGCACAGCATTTTTATGTAAAGTAGGATGATAACCTACGTTATGGTTCTCCAAAACTTCAACTATGTTCTAAATTCCTGCATTTTTTTCATAACATATGAAAAAAAATGCTTGTCGGATTCTTAACAATCTACCCTTTATTTAAATTAGAATGCTTCTATACAATTATCACACTACTAACTACATATTCGAAGTCATGTGACATCTACCAACCCGCAATGGATTCGAATGATGGATTACGGCCCACTCCCTCTTACCTGAGAGGAGATCTGAGAGGAGGCCTGTGTCCCAGCAGTGGGAATGTTACAGGCTGATTGTGTATTGTGTTACAACTTATGTACTCACACTAGTTACTAAATTAAATGAGTTACTAATTCTTCAAATAAATTCAAAAACAAAAGATCATCCGCATAATGTCCCCAGAAGACTGGCAGCACTATCATGTTGAATGGCAATCCTGATTCTGTGGCCAAAGATAGAGACAGCCCTCTGGTAACGTGAAGTGTCCACCAGTTCTTTAACTTTTGACTTCAAATTCCATTTAATATTTCACATTTTGTAAACTAGAGATTAAACAGACTAAGCAGCAGCGCCGCTGGTTCTGAAAATGAAAATCCAACTGGTATTTCTGTGTTTTCCCTTCCTAACGTAAGGTCTAAGGGGTGTTATTCGGTCGAGTGAAGATAGCCGACGGCGCGGGATGATTTACTGACGAACACGACGTGTGATGAAACGCTCGGAGATCATCGGGTGCCGAGCACAAACAGTAAAAAATGGCCGCGATAACGTGTGTGGAAGGAAGCTGGCTTTCAATGAATGTAGTGTGTTGTGATGATTGATAGTTGTGAAAAGTTTCATTGAAATTGTATGAAAATTGAGTTATGATGAAAGTTGATTAATTGATTGTAGTTTCGTTGTGACATATAGCTAGTTTTGGGTATTTAAAGGTACCTCAATCCTAGCAGTCTAATAACCTATTTTGTATACAACCTATAACGATTTTTTCTGATGTTTTCGATGTTTTACGCGAATAAATAAACGATTTTTTCTTTCATTTTTTTAAAACTTGTTTTGTTGCTCATACGCATCGTAAACGTGTCAATTCGTGACGTTTAACAAAATCAATTTAAAAATAGTTTAAAAAAACTAAAAAACACGCTTGCTTGCCATGCTTTTTTTCCATTATTTTGTACTTTTTAGTTTGGTTTTCAATGGAAGCGTGTTTTTTAGTTTTTTTAAACGATTATTTATTTTCTATTTTTTAGGGTGTTTCGAATTTTGAGACGTATGTCAGCGTAGTTTGTGACGTATGTCAGCGTAGTTTGTGACGTATGTCAGCGTCGTTTGTGTCGTATGTCAGCGATGTTTTTGACGTATGTCAGCGTAGTTTTCGAAGACAGATTTTTTGCTGTCCTGGTAACCCTGGCAAGGATAATGGCACAAATTTATGAAATTATTGCATTGTCATCGGTCCTTGACAGGTGTGCAAAGTTTGAATGAAATCTGGTCGTTTAAAGTGGGTCAAAATCGCGCTATAAGGAGTCGGTTACAAACAAACATACAAGTGAAGCTAATATAAAGCGCGTAAATAGAAAGTTACAATCCATGTTAAACATATTCTCTATCTCTATAAAGCAATTCAAGGTAAACCTCGAATCTAATATGTTGTCACCACAATTCCCTCAAATAACCGATGTTCACCCAAATCGTGCGTAATATTGCCACACAAACCGCATCGTCGTATTAACAGCAGCGTTATGTACGAGTGTGTGTGGTGGAGGCGTGCAGATCCACGCAGTCTTAATGAATATCAGCAGTATACACGGTGTGTCATGACACGTCCCATTTGTATGGACATGTATATTAATATCTTAACCTAATCCTCTGCTCAAAGGGTTTGGCTAAGCTATTGGATTCGTGGGTGGTCGTTTATGAATTGCATTACCTACTGATATTATTAAAATGATCGTCATTATAATGATTAGCTTTGACTAAAGTGTAACCAGTAAAATCTAGCCGAGCGCACAATGGAGGTTATATTTTCCATGATTGTCATCTGCCTAGCATTTTCTCAAATATATAGGAGTCAGCTTCCAGTCTAACCGAATGCAGCAGAATACCAGTAATTTATATGAAACGACTACCTATCTGAGCCCCACAACCCTATTACTGGGTAACACGATGCACCTTGATTAGACTTGTTGTCAAGACTTTAGGACTTCTGTCGACCTGTTACGATTGCCAAATATCCAAGAACGACAGCCGAGACCAACGGCTTAACGTGCTTTCTAAGGCATCTCAGCTATATGATATAATTATTACATTGTTAAATTTTCCATGGTGTGTGTGTATTTTAGTGATAAATAATTTCATTTTTTTTTTGTAAATAGGTTTACCCAAACAGTTTTACATGTCAATCATTTTAAAAACTAGAAGAGGTCGGCCATCACTTTATTTTAACCCAGTGGTTGGAATTCAACATCAAAAACAAAAGTCATTCATTCAAACTAGGCTGAGAGTCAGCACTTTTCAAAGTGAAAATTTTATAAGACAGTCCCCCAAAACGCCCGCTCTTCACAACTTCGTAGTGCTTTAGCTGGGAAGAAGAACTGGCCCAACAAACTCTCAAGCAGCACAGCTGTCTGTTAAGTTAAAAGAGGTTTATTCCATACAATAGTAGATAAGTAGGTAAGTTCATCATGAAAAAGACTATTTAGATTAAAATGTCTTAGCAACGGCTTGAGTATTAACTTTTCAATTATTAATGAAATGAAGGAACTACTTACTAAATGCAGGTAAGCCAGAAATAGTCCTGAAATTGGCAACGTTGTTACGACTTTACTACTCTTCATGAGGTCAAATATCCTGAATCAACGGCTACGATGTCTATTATATTACTTAACAGTTTAATGGAGATGCCCCAGTAATCACCAGTGTTTTTTGACTTAAGTGTGTTAAAAATATTAAACACATCACGAGGCGTTACATGTTCGAAACTAAATAAGCGACTACATCCGGGCACACTACTATGCAAAAGGTTTTCAGCTTTAGACGGGGACGAATTTAAGGAGCAAGTCGCAGTTATAGGTATGTTGGCAAAAAACTCAATAAATGCCTGTGCTACGTCAGCAGCTTTATTAACTGATTTATTGTTAACCATAATCTCTAGTTGTTTTACCTCTTTAGCCAACTTACTCATTTCATTATTAATTATTTCCCAAATGGTTTTAACTATGTTTATAAATTAATTTATAGTATTGCTTAAAAATAAAATTTTACAAAAATACAGACTTTTATGAATAATTTCTGAAATAGATTCCTAGAGGGAAAGAAATATCAAGCCTGTATTTGTCCACTGCTTACCTGTTTTCGCACCCAATAGTTTAAACTACTAGGCGATCAGTATAAACAGCCCTGCTAAATTACAGCGTTTGAGTACAAAGGTAAGCCGCGTCCGGATAGACAGACTGACACACATAGTGAAACTATAAGGGTTGTTGACTACAAAACCCAAAAAAATGCAATCTTTTGAAAGACAGGAAAATTTCAGAGAATTTCGACAGGTATTTCTTGTTTTAAAGACGCTTACAGAAGTTCCAAATCGTGTTTGAATATATTATATTAGTTACTCTGATTACTAATATATTCGAGCACGATTTGAATTGAAAACTCAACTATCGGTTCTCTAAATATTTCAATTAAATTGAAATAAAATCGAAACAAAAATAAAGACTTCTTCTGGGTGACTCGAAGTCACTATTACAACCGCCCAATTAAGACCAATCCGGAACTTAATACCCCTCTCTAATAATCCTTGAACGAACCCACCCGTCGTACTACAGATAATCTAAATGAAACATATAAACCAGATTTTCCGTTACACTACCCGGTCATATATCAGGCGGTATGAGTTGAGTCGATAAGAGAATCCTCAAGGGATGAGAGGGATATAAATCGCCCTCCCTTGCCCTCCCTCCCTCCGGTACTGTTGACCGCAAAGCAGTTTTTGCGAGAAATCAGCGAAAAAGCCTAATGTACATTTTTAGTCCAATAGTCGGCAAGAAATACAGATAATTAGTGGTTTATTTAGAAACTTGGGACTTGGGTACCGACTGAGGGTAATTTATGATATTGCTTGTAAGGAAAATCTAAAAATATTAGGTCCTTTATTAGTAATTGGTATTTAACGGCCTTGTTTGTGGTTTTTTGCTGGGTGGCAGATAATTAAGAGCACTAGACCTGAAAAAAGAAATTAAAAGTAAGTTTCTGTTGGGATACAGGGATACTGTTTGATAAGATATTAATATAGTCGTTTTCGTCAATTTCAATGATTATATTAAACGAATAAGCTAAGTAAACTTACGGTAACTATGGAACGTGAGATTCATAATAGTTCACAGAAATCAAATTCTGCAGAACATGCCATGCATACACTAAATATGAGTGTCAATAACTGTCAACCATAAGGTTCCATAGTATTTCAGCCCAAATACGTCCACTGCTGCACATAAGTTACCTCCAAAGGGTTTTGTCTCTTAGTCGCCTTCTACGACACCCACGGAAAGAAACGGGATGGTGCTATTCTTTACGTCCGGCAACAGACGGAGTTGTGGTGATTCCAAGGTAAATTCCTAATCATAATTTATGACTTCCGTATCATAGGACCACTACTTACCCTCTCATAACGAACTCTATCTTAAGTTAATTTTAATAAAAAGTGCGCAGTGAGAACACTGAACATTAGACAAAGCAAGTCGACGTAACTAGTGAACAAGACGAACTTAAATGAAAGCTACGGTAACGAGATAACACCGGCTATTATAGACATTCGCCGACGTGCTGGGGGCTACTTGCGGCAAACTTGCACAATGTGCACGGTTGTACTGTAGTTACTGTATCAGAGTTTGACGGCGGGTTTAGTTCCTTATAGTTTGTGGTGGGTTTTTGTTTAGTTGTAGACAGTATAGCTAAGAATACGAATATATCTCCACCCGTGCTTGTCGTCTTGTTGAATATTAGAATAAAATAACATCTTATTTGGACCGCCAATGTACAAATAGCTGGACTCAAATCTTCAGACTATATAATACATTTGATCTGTCGGTGCTAGTCATGTTAAATTATTTAGATAGTGTTCACAATAGTGGAGTAAGAACTATCTGCTAAATTGTTGCTAGGCTGAAATTTTTCTGTCCATTTTTTCTTTCTTATCTAACCAACACTCTAACTACTTAGGCTAAAATAATTAAGGTTCGTCGATGAAACAGCAGTATTCATAAATATACACTGTTTTTACACGGGACTGCCTTCGCAAACGAAACGGTGTGCTAAGAGTTTTCGCTTAAGCCAAATTGCGCGGCCTACGACATGCCTCCATTTGCAAATTAGACATTTACATAGTTCTTAAATTCCCACAAGCTAAATTCAACCTTGGGAACTATAACATAGGCTCCCAATTCGTGTCTGGTGTCAGCAAAAAGTTTTTGGCGTGCTCGCAAATGATATTAACGGACACTTAAGTTTTTTATTTGAAGGCTAAAAGAGTTATGAGTTTAAGTAATTAAATTATTGGAACGAAGATCTCTGCGGAGTTGTATGTCTAGGGAAAGATCTATAATTGCTAGAGAAAGTTAACGTTTGCGTTCAATAATTCAATATATTGTACCAGAAAGTTAAAAGCGAGTAAATTGCGGTGATAAAACTCGTTTGTAAGGAGAGTACCTTTATATTTCTTGAACAAGATTGAATTAGTTTAATTAGTTTTAAATAAAATATTTTTATTGGTTTCTGCTGAAGCTATGCTGTGAAAAATATCTGGATTATCAAAATAACTTAAATTGTTCTCAAAGACATGTGAACTTGTCAATGAAAATGCTAAAATAAGTATGTAAAACAAAAACCCTTCAGGAAGCTACACCTTATCAGTCCAAATAATGTATAATTGGAAGCATTCACAAAAGCAACAGTGTTTGTGGAAGAAAGTCAGTGAAGACGTCTCAGTTTAAACTGAGGGCAAATATTTATTTAGCCAATGCAAATGCTGGGACGTTGCAGCCGGCACTACGAGGCAATAAATTCTAAAGACAAGATTAAACTTGTCATGGGACCCCATTTACTTAACGCAAATTTATGCAAATACCGACTCGTCTCGTTGAGACCTCTGCAAATCGCTGAGATGTTTTTGTTTCGGTGCGATAAGGGCCCCTGAATAGTTCAGTAAATAGTTGACAAATTGTGCCATCGATCACAGTAGTGGCTCGCTTTGTCAATGCGCTCGTCGCCTCACTAACACATCGCCGTGCTTGCTCGTCGCACATAAGAACGCCTCGCTATGTACTGATACATTGGGCTTTGATATCAAAGGAAATACGGTTAAGGCTCGGTAAACAAAGCCTACAATGTATGGAGGCGTCTGTTTATATTATTCGTAACGAGTTCTTGATGGTGTGTATTCAAATGAAGAAATAAATTATACTCGAGAATAGCTTTAGTTGTTTTGCTTTGAGTATTGCATAGCGTTGTGTTACACTTACAGTATAATCATTTCTACCAATTCCTCCGTACCTACTCAAGTTCAAATGAAGTTTTTCTTTGGTAAAGTTCAATTATATTATGAACATTACGTTGCAGCAGTTCTCAACATAGCTAAGCCCATTCGCAAGCTTGAAGTTATCGTAGCAAAAACCTCCCAGACGTGCAGCAAGAAAACGCCAAACGGAATTTAAACTGAAATACGAAAATAATTTCCGCGCAACGTTTGGGTATCGCAGTTTACGTAAAAACATAAAATGTCCGCCTCTGGATTATTAGCAGGAAACATTTGTTTCTAATGAGCATTACTTCGTATAACCTCGGAAAGAAGCTTTATTTCGCATTTGTCTTATCACTGTTCCCGCGGCAGATCTTTGTTTTTCCTGCATCGTCTCACATAGATTTATGGTCCGCCGCAAAGATTAAAACGTCCGTCCTCCAGTGTAAGTCTTCGTAAAAAAAGACTTTTTTAAGAGTGCCGCTATTATTTGAACTAATACATCAATGTAACGATTAAACACCTCCCCGTGTACATTGAGATCTGTTTCATTAATCACGTCAATGTGGGTACTTAGCGCATGCTCATTTATCAGAGTAAATGTATCCTTAATTCTTCGGACACAGGGTTCATTATCACTCGTTCGTGTGAGGCCATGTACTACAGAATGCGGTGTTTAGCGGGATCAAGTTGATTGATTGGCATTGGTCAGGTCAGAGATCATTGCGGCTCTACTAATTCGTTTGTGTCGATTATTATGATGGATCGTTATGTTCACTATTTTTGTTACCATTCGACTGTAATGTTTCTTTATAAGTTTAAATAATAAGCACACTTTACTGATGACTAATAACGATTACCGTCGGTAAACATACCGACGGTAATCGTTATTAGTCATTTGCATAACTGACACTAGTCATTTTCTCAACGTCGAGTGGAAACTGTTCAAAGAATAAGCCGATAGTGTTTACTCAAACAAAACAAAAGATACGTAAAGTTTAAATTATCCGAAACTTATCGCAAACTCTGAGGTTTAATGGAATTTACTGTAAGTAGGAAGTCTTTAAAATCCACTGACCGCTAAGTTGAGAACTCTAAACAGGGCCAAGTTACAGGCGACGTGGTTGAGCTTTCTATTGTTAATGATGTATAATGTATTTGAGAAAATAATTAATGAAGCAGTGCCTGTTTTCCAAGACTAGGACAACAGAAAGAAGATATAGTGAAATTGATAAAAGCAAACATTTCAGTCCACTACTACAATAATAGTTCCATTGAAACGGTCCTTTCACGAAGAGATGCAAAAACAGAAACTGTACATGACATGGAAATACTTTCTAAAAAGCATTCAGACTTGAATCGTCTGAACAAAACTCAATCCCGAACCTCATGGGTTGCGCCAGCGACGTCCGTACAATCTCAATTGTATCCTAGCTTAACCCGCGATCTCTAAACTGAAAACTAACAATGTCGAGCTCGGGCCAACTTCGCGAGCTGCCGTATCTTTGAAAATGTGAAAACTTCACTAAACTAGCGATTTATTTTTCGACTGACGATTGTTTTAGCGTTTCTGGAGAAGAACTGCTAAAGCACATTTTGATACTACGTTCAATATCTCAAAACAAAAGTTTTAGGTTTGTGTACTGCTGGAACACTTTTTAAATATTGAGTAAACTTGCTCGCTTATAAATCATGTCTGGTCTGGCTGTAATTAAGGACGCTTCGGGCAATATTTCTGTAATTTAAGAGTGAAGGATTTCTTAGAAGATGTATATTTAATATTTACTTAAATAATATTTTGGACACTATTACTTGTAATTATGTCATAAAGCGAACTTCAAAGCTACCAAAAAATGTTCGAGTAGACATAAAATAATTGGTGTGAGAATTGAAACTTTTCCTCGCTAAATCCTTAAGATCAGGGCGATACCGTGTGCGTGTGTGTGTGTGTGTGAGTGTTGTGCTCTCCCAGGTCAATCAGCTGCTAAGTGGCTAACGAAATAAACTGTCACTTCCACATTCGTTCACGTTCGGCATGACAGGGCTGCTGTTTCAACAGCTTTCATCATGCTGGTGACCTATTTGTGGCTCCATTGACCTACTGACATATGGTACTGACTATGTACTTACGCTGTGTTCTAGATATCCCATTGAGACACACATTGATTACATTGCTCATTAAACTTAAAGATTTTTCGTCTCCAAAGTTCTCCTAAATCGGCCCAAATGTATGATAAGGGCATAGTAATGGTTTTCAATTTCAATAATGAATTATCATTAAATCATATGCTATGTTAAGTTTGTACGATCCTTATTCAAACCCCAGCGCCAAGTTACCCCTGACGGAGAGAATCCTCCCGAGGAAATCCAAACATTGCATTTCATTATGGCTGTAAACACTGAAGCTACAGTTTACCGAGTCAAAAATATGAACGTCTGTAGTAGTCGTCCTCGTCTACTTTTTGCATAAAACCTCAAGTATTACACTAGTGTAAGATATCCAAATGGGTTCGTGGACCTTCGTCTGTCTAAGTCGGATCCCTCAGAATGGATCTTAATCCCTACGTCTAAGTGTAATGAGCGTTTACAAAAAATCCCACTTCTCCCCATTCGGATTAAGATAGCGAATGCAAAGTGTAACTGCAGAAGTTTGTGCGGAGAGATTCGTTCAGTAGCTGAACTTGTTATAATCTTTGAAGAATAGGGGAATCACTTGAATTTTATGTTAATTTTACTGCTTTGCATCTTTGTAAACCGAACATGTTACCTAAACATATTCAATCTCTATAAGTTCATTATTTTCCTGAACAATGATTATTTATAGATATTATACATAGTAAAATTCATTCTCCCGGCTTATACTTGGATAGTTTTGTATGGAGAACTTAATTAATGAACTCTAATTATAACCATATTGTTTCCCTATGTATTTTACTGTGTGTTCATAAATAACAAAATAAATTAATTTAATGAGTAAGTCAAGGACTCTGTTGCAAGATCACACAAAGTTTAATTGACGTTGCAATTGCGAGAGCATGGTTTTCTGCCAGGGTCGCGAGATTGTTCAAACAAGATACCGTGGCCCTGGCATGTGGGTAACTGAAGGAACACGGGTGGGTTTTAGTCAGTAAAAGTCTGACACGCCCGCCCGCTCCACCCAGAGCGGGAAAAGTCATGTTGATGATTACCCATCCAAAAAAAAAAAATAGTTTTCTAATTATACATATGGCATTCGATGCTAATAAGAAAAGTTTCTATTGTATTAATTTTCTTTCGCAAGCTGCGCGGAATCACAAGCGTTTGATTAGATTTCCATGGTTTTCCTTATGTCTTTAGATTAATTTGTGAAATTGCTTCCAATTTCCTCAGATTATAGCATGGCATTTCTGGACATATTATAGATCGATTCTAAAAATATACTTCTCTTTCCATTTAATAATACTAGTGACATGGCACAGGACATAACTTGCTTACCGCTATACTTGAATACTGCATTGCTAGGGTTAGTTCAGACGGGCCTCGATAAGATCGTCGTGTCACCGGCCCACGGCGAGACGGGACGACGCGGCTACAGAGAGGAGGGGGGGGGGGGTCCTCCACGTCTTACAAACGAATTAATATTATTTTAATGCCACTTCCTCTCTCATAATTTATCCTTATCTCCAGTTTTTTACGATTTCATTCTTTAACGAAACTTGGAAGCCGTTTTATAAATTTTGAACCGTGATCTGTCGGAAAATTATGTACGTATGAAAAATGTACGTTGTATACGATTTATTGGCGAATAAATTCTCGTTATGGCGCCAAAAAGGTTTTTATTAAGAGAGAAAATAAATCTTCGGCGTACTGTTAATAAGATTCCTAAAATATTATCTTCTGATGTAATATTCCTTATCTAACGTACTTATCTTTTTCACGCTTTATTTTCGTATACAAAAATGTGAAAATAAGTAGTATTTTCGCCTAACAGCAACACAGAAGCCAATTTTCCTTATAACATATGTTAGATGATATTCTTTTGATAAATGCCTTATTTTTGTGTGCCATGTGGCACATAGCTATTAAGGCCTAGCCTACTTTTCGTCGCAGTGACCGTGGCGAACTTTTGGTATCAATAAGAATCATATATAAATATATCTTTTACTCCCAAACGTTCACATGGAATAACTATCTAAATCAGCTAAAGTAAGACAGCCCTAACAAATAATCAAGAGATGCTACCACTACCGAAACATTTTCCGTTCGGCGGGATTGTGGGAAGTAGAGGAAGGGACTTGACTTCCCAGAGCACCAAGGTCCGAAATAACTTGACTCTCTAATCAATAGATTCTCATTAATTTGGTAGGTCAGCTTATATTGGTGGTTAACTGAACTAGTTTCGGAAGTAGTAGGTACTCAATTTTGTTTTTTAATGAACTTTTTAATTTAGTTATCGTCTTCGGCAGTTCTTTTGAACTTTGACTCTTTTAGGTAATCCATTATCTTATTATGTCTAACTAGACAGTTAACGCATTTTTCACCAATTAATTAATAGGACAGGGACCTCAGCGTAAGTATAATATAGCATAATCAACTATAATAGCCTCACTGCTGGTATGTGCGGCGACAAATCAAGCTATACATTTCCAGTATACGCAGACTTCTCACTGTACGAAAAATGTATATAATGCGGGCTCAGCTAAAACTGGAAATGTATAACTTGATATGTAGCCGTGTGTACCTGCTCAGGCCTCCTCTGTTCGAGAGGGAGTAGGTTGTAATCTATCACGCGGGTGTAGTGCGCGGTGGCAGTTCTCACATGTGTTCGAAAATACCAATTGGAACCGTGCACCTAGCTTCAGACGAAGTTTTATGTGAAATAAAATAGTTTGATTTGATTCGATTTTTTGGGTCTAGAACATGTCAGTTTCTTCACAATGTTTTCACCGTTTTGAGAGCAGTGGTGGTGAAATTATTTATTCACAGTGAAACACCTGTCTGGCTTCGAACCAACGAGTTACAGCTTGTAAGTCGTTGGTACTGGGCCACCACTGCTCTATGCGATTCATTCACAGATGCAAAAGTCCAGTCAAATAGGAAGGTCACAATCTCTTTCTTGGAATTGACAAAAGTAAACGTCAGGCTCAATTGGGCAGAACTAAAATGATGTTAGCATTATTAAAGTCTTTGATGATGAATAAGTGTGTAAAGTTGTATGATTGTGTACTTAAGTTGGACAAATTGTATGGCATGTGAGGCCATGCGTGTGCGGCGTGTTTTCGCAAGGCGTTGAGAGCGCCGGCTCATTAGGGAACGCTTTGATCGCGGCCCGCGGCGCGGTAATGCACTACTTGTGTTTTCTTAAAAACCACTTACACACACATTTATACGGTGTAATAGTCGACTTATTTTAATTTGGTAAAAGTGGTAAAATAAGCTTTGAATTAATATAACTTTGCAAAGAAAAACATCGTTTTGGTCAGATTTCAGTAGGGTAAGTAATGAAAGTAGTTAAAAATGGCAGGATTGTTTTAACGCACTCTACAGTTAAGTACACTCACGGTAAAAAAATACGAGTCGATTTCAAAAACTTGCAAATTCATAATAGTAAATGCACGAAATTAACTTTATATTAAAGATCATTTTAAAATAATAAAAATAAAATAAAAACTTTTTATTTCAGATTTAAAAATCCATAGAATGTTAGTACAGTAAAACTTATGAAACTAGTGTTAGTAAGTACTTAATAACTTATTTCCTAATGTGGGTATTAACCCAGTGCTGAACGTAACGCGTATCTAGCCTATCGGCAATAACAGCCAGGATGCTGTTGGTGCTGGCGCGCAACCTGCAGAGCGCCGCAGCGCATCGTTTGCGGAGTACGGCGTGGAAGCCGTCAACGTGTGCGTCCGCGAACATGCCCGACGCACTGCACCAGCGCGGCAGCCCCAACAACGTCCTGAACGCATTGTTATATTGGACGCGCAGGGC
This sequence comes from Aporophyla nigra, assembly GCA_947507805.1. NCBI lineage: Eukaryota > Metazoa > Arthropoda > Insecta > Lepidoptera > Noctuidae > Aporophyla > Aporophyla nigra. The sequence goes on along the minus strand of OX382300.1, from coordinate 25,304,526 downwards.
GCTGAATGATCGTTGCGTATAAGAAGCCCACAGGCAGCACGTGTATAACGATGTACAATGCGCACTGAACAGTGTTATTTTAACTTGAACGTTACAACGTTTAAACCTGTGGGCTATCATATTCGCTCTGACCGACAGAGCCCTACGCTCCCTGTCCATGTCCTCATCGTCGCGTAGGACATCAGTGACTATGTGCCCAAGGTATTTAAAACAGGTGACCAGTTTCATGGGTGTTCCATTCAAAGCAACAGGAGGAACCTGATCAGGTGACTTGGTGCCTGCTTTAAATACCATGACCTCACTTTTAGGAGCATTATATTTAAGTCCATGACTAGCCGCGTACGTCTCACACACATTAACTAATTTCCTAAGTCCACCGATCGTTGGGCTCAGCAGGACCATGTCGTCTGCATAACTTAGATTATTTACACAAATATTATCTACATGGCAACCGACATGCATGCTGCTGAGCTCAACGATTAGCGCATTTATATATAAATTAAACAACACTGGGGATGACAATCCACCCTGTCTTACTCCACACTGTAGTGCATATGGATCCGACAGGGTACCTGCCCACTTTACATAATTGACCTGACTCTGATACCAAAACTTAAGAATAGCAATCGTCTCACCAGGTAGATTGGTTTCCTTAAGCTTATCCCATAGTTTATCATAATTTACAAGGTCAAATGCTTTGGAGAGGTCTAGATAGCAAGCATAAGTGGGCGTTTTCCTACTCGTGTAATACTCGACAGTGTGCTTAAGGCTCAGTATAGCACTCTCTGTAGAAAGTCCAGCGCGAAAACCAAACTGAGCATCATGTAGGTGTATAAACTCTGTTAGCTGAGCCTCAAGCACACCGTCTAAAACCTTTGCAATAACCGTGGCCAGTGAGATCGGTCTATAGTTCGACTTGTCCGAGCTGTCCCCCGTCTTGTTTTTTACTATGGGAGTAACTATTGTTTTCGTTAGTTCACTAGGTAGGTAAGAGTGCCCAATGCACACGTTAAAGAACATCGATAAAAGTCTGGAGATGTGTGGCCCTGCATTGTGTAGATGTTCGACGCTGAGCCCATCGTGTCCTGGTGATTTCCCACCTTTCATATTTTTCAAAATCCTTCTTATATCCTTAGGACTCACTTTTAATCTGATCGTTTCACACACGGGGTCAGCGTCCAGCATCCACTCGGAATCGCCTAAAGGCGATTCCACGGTGAAGTGATCTTTAAACACGTTAGCGATCATCTTTGGGTCGGTGACACCCTCGACACTCAAAGGAACGCCAGACCTGATGTTCAGTTTATTAGTATGTTTCCAAAATTCCCGAAACTTATTATTGGAATGCAGTGTCGCTAGCCGATCCATCTTTATCTGTTCCTGGTGTTGTTGGCACCATTTCAGCTTTGCTTTAAAACATTTTCTGCTATGACACATTGCTTCATAAATGTAACCTGTCTTAGGTTTACCAAACAGTAACCAGTTCTGAAAATCAAGCCTGGCCACCCCATGAGCTTCGGAAACATACTTATTCCACCCCATAACTTGTTTTTTCCTACCGCTCGTACCCAACCTATAGCTAGACTCTGAAGCCTTACTAAGCGCTGAGACAATATCAGCATACAAGTTATCTAAGATTAGTCTATGATCAGGATTACTACACCGTTTGTCAGAGCATTCTCGTAATTCCACTGGAAAGTCAATTAGTTTTAACAAATTATTGCAAAGGTTTGTATACATACCGATTTGTTCAGGTTTCCTTTCGCCCCAAGTCACTTTACTTTTAGGTACTACTGGTATTACATTTTTATATTTAAATATACTAAAATTACACTTAACGGACACAGGATAGTGGTCTGACCAGTACACATCATAATCAACCCATGTGTCTGTAACAGAGGGCCACGCTGCACTAGTAACAACTATGTGGTCTAACCAACGCTTACAACCATGCGCTTCACTTACAAAGGTGTGTGTATCAGAGTCCACCCCACATTTTACAATGTCGGTACAAACCCAGTCCAAATCATTACAAAAGTTAAGTAACTCATTATAGAAGTTCTCCTTTGGATGTGCATTGAAGTCCCCAAGAATATAAACACAGTCTATACCACATTCCTCGATAATAGCATGCATAGCGCCCATGCACTGGGTAAAATCAGTCATATTTTCCGGACAGTCTGTCGGCATGTACACCGATACACATAGTATGGGACGATCACTAGTCACTATTTTGATTGCACATATCCTAGGGTTGTTACATTCAATTACCGTTACTGACGGGAACGCACTTTTACGCCATAATATCGCCGTTCCTCCATGAGGTCTGCCACGTAATAATCCAGCAGTTGCGTTCACTGCTGAAGTTCCAGTGTAGCCAAAGTCAGGATTGATACTGCTAAGCCATGGAAGGTCATAAGGTAGTAGCCATGTTTCTTGTAGAGCAAGTATGTCTGACACCAGCATGAGTCGCCTAACATCTTCAATTGATCTCTTAACATTTTTACAATTAAATGTAGTGAAAGTACAAGTGGTGTTGTTATTATCCATTTATATTATACTATTGGTTGCAACACATTTCCAACGCATGTTTTACTGGTTATTTTCCCAGGGTCGTCACGACTAAATTCTACAAAACGTCGATACAGGATGCCATCAGGCCAAAAATTCTCATCCAAAAACATGCTCAAATGGTGCCTCGGTACGGAAATCTTAAAGGCATTGTAGTCTCTTTGAGTCTTCATATTAATTTTCTGTAAGTGTACATGCAGCTTTGTCTTATTACGTATATGATTAGAAATATCACTTTCGGTAGTACTCTTATCCACATTATAAATAAATAACGGTACCTTAATATCAGCAGCCTTGAATTTCCCTTCGGCTTCAGTGACTGCCGTACCTTTTTGTCCCACGAACTTATTTTTCAACCGATTTTTTTGAACAAGTGTCCATTCACTTGTCGGTTCCACATTCTTCCATTGATTGGGTTTATTGACCATATCAGCAAATGTCGCCAGTTTCGATAAGGAATCAATATTTTGTGCACTCACAGTATTTTCTTGTAGCACAGACGTTTCCGTTACGTTGTTTACTCGCGGGCACATTGTAGTTTTTAAATGCGCATCGACATTAGTGGTATTAAGCGCACATAATGACGGGCACAAAGTACTTTCTACGGGCGCACAGGCATCGACATTGGTTGTTTTAGACGCGCACTCGTTATCTACAAAATCTATTGAGTGCGGGCTGGACGCGGCAGAACCGGCTTCTTTGTACCCACGCGTGTTAACATTTTTGCTCTTTGATTTATTTACATTTGCAATATGAGATCTCTGTTCTAGTGGCGATTGATGTATTCCTGATTTCATGGAAACATATTCCAGTCCCATTGGCCCACTATCATAGGAATGACTATTAATAATGTGCGCACCTCTTTTTTTGTTTACATTACTTTCGAAATAATTAACAATCGTTCATTTTAATGTCTTATGTCTTACCTTAAATCTACAACGTAATAAATAAAGTTAAAATTTTAGAAACATCGAAACGAAAATATAATTATTTATTTTGCGGTTGTTTTACTTTTGCTTGTTTTCTCACTTTTGTTGTTGTTCGTTCTTATTATTCGTTATGGTTCGGGATGGAATCGCTTCAGAGAGTCGCACGGAGTTAGTACTGATAAAAAATGGTATCTACACTTACTAATGCAAGATATGTGGCAGAAATAACTAATGAGCATGTCGGCCCATATTTAATTAATATGGGTTAAAATTCAATATCCATGTATGACAACGCCTGGCCACATACAGTTAAAATTGACATTAATATCAATCGCATGGAGTGGCCCGCGAGAAGCCCCGTCCTGAACCCAATTGAACACGCTTGGGACGAGGTTGAGAGGTGTGTAAAGAAATCATAACCCCACCTCAGCTACACTTCAAGGCCTGAAATATGCGTTAATGGCAGAACGACTAATATTCCGAATATCGCAATATAAAATTTAATAAACGGCATGTCCAATCGCCTGGCAGTTGTGAAAAGAGATGAGCTCTTTGGACGCAATAAAAAGTATTAATTTCGTTTTAATGTTCATTTTTGTGTTGCATGTGAGGTACCACCCAAAATATCAATAATTTTTGCGTTGATAAAATATAATCCACACTAAACACTTATCCACTCTATCCACATCCACACTAATCCACACTATCCACACTTCCACACTATCCACACTAATATAATATTATAAATGCAAAAGTAACTCTGTCTATCTGTCTCGCTTTCCTGCTAAAACTACTGAACCGATTTAAATGAAATTTGGTACACAGATAGTTTAAAGCCTGAGAAAGGACATAGGCTACTTTTTATCCCGGTAGTACGTTCCCGCGGGATATTTTCCGACCTCCACGCGGGCGAAGCCGCTGGCAAAAGCTAGTATATTATAAATGCAAAAGTAACTCTGTCGGTCTGTCAGTCTGTCTCGCTTTCCTGCTAAAACTACAGAACCGATTTAAATGAAATTTGGTACACAGATAGTTTAGAGCCTGAGAAAGGACATAGGCTACTTTTTATTACGGAAAGGGGGGATGAAAGATTGTAGGGAAGTATTGTCATTTTTAAAGCTAGAATGATGAAACTTTTTATTTGGCTTTTTTTAAATATATATTTATGAATTATATTTAAAGTATGTTAAATTTTTACCCTTAAGGGGGTAAAATAACAATAGGGAATAGGGGATGAAAGTTTGTACGAAAAGGGGAATGATAAGAATTGGCGGAACTACTGGTCAGAATTGAAAAATTATTTTTGTGTTGGGTAGCCCATTTATTGAGGAACGCTATATAACATCACGCTACGGTCAAAAGGAGCGGAGCAGCAAATGAAAAATGGACGAAAACTGGCAGGCAATTCGATGCGACGGGAAGGGGAGCGAAAACTTGAAGCGGACGAAGTCGCGGGCAGAAGCTAGTTGAATATAAAAATGATGATATTTTTTTCATGTAGGTAATTTCAGCAGTTAAACTAATGATATTTCCAATATTTGGTGTTGTTTTATTAACTGGCAAATTATATACAACACGAACAACATATTGACCAGTATTCTTTGACTGCGAGTTAAATAGAACCCCCTTTTTTGATGATGATATCATACCAACATATGTTAATAGATTAAAATTAATGGTATTGTAGCAGTGGCAGGGTTCTAAAGCAAAAACCTGCCGTTTAGACTGCGTATAATGAAGGGTTCTATAGTTGGGATGAATTTATCACAGAAACAAAATTTACATTGTAGTTGATAAACATGTGCTCCCATAGAATCGATATACGTCACGGTCAGTCTCCAACTGCAAATATCAGTTTTTATATAAAAAATAAAAATGTGATAAAACTACAAATTACTGATTTTCTAATAGTTTTTTTTTCTTTGCTTGTACTGTGAGACGTTGTTACATGACTCTGAGTCAAAAGTTTTGATTTATTTGCGACTATCAAAAAAATCGCATTATTGGCCGCATTTTTATTGTTTTAACTTACAAAATTCATTGTTGTAGAGCTCCAAGGAACTGTAGACCTTCATATTTGATATTAATTTAAATTTTATACCTCAACGCGTTCCTAAGAAAAGGGGTCTTAGCATACTGACATACACAGACAGACAGATGGGCAACGAAATAATTCTACAGGGGGTCCGGTTTTCCTTGTAGGTACAAAACCTTAGAAAATGGCCAGGCCATCACTGCAGCACACTAGGACATGTTCAAGTCACATTATGTGTGTGTTTGTGTGCGTGTGAGCAGTAGTAAGTCGTGAGTTAAGGAAGGGAATTAAATTTACTAATGAAATAGCTTTTAACTTTCTGTTGTACAATTTTATCTTAAGTAGAAAGTTAAGTAGTAGTGCTGCTTCTATCCAATTGTCTGGCAAAGATTCAGGGTATCTGTGTAAGTACTAAGTTAACAGAAAAGAGAGAAGAACAGTACTAACTTAGAAATAAAACGTTTCCCAGCTAGTTAGTAGTAGTAACTAGATTTTCACTCAGATTTTTCTGTCTAGCCGTAGAAAAAAGTAAAGAAAGAAAGAAAGAAAAGAAAGAAAAATACGTTTATTTGCGGCAAACATGACGCACAGAAAGACCAGAAACATACACAAATAAAAATTAAGGGGTGGGAAAATATGCGTCACATCCACGCAAAACGGCCATCACTCAGCATTATGCTGTGACCCTATGCGAGACAGAGCCCAAGCGCTGGTTTTCAGTGACAGCCGGCGCTGACGTAATAACGTCGACCGGTGCAGCCAACAATCAGTAACATAAGTACTAAAAACACTATTGTTACAAGTAATGTGTATATAAAAATAAAATAAAAGTATATATATTTATTTGGCTGAAGTGAGAGTACTATGGTACTGATATTAAAGTGCAGTCTCATTGACGGGATGCCGGTGCCAGACGCAGTAATGTCACGGCAAATATTTGTGTAACCCGGCAGCCGTGCACGGCGCACTGTATGCTAAATGAATCAAGTCTGCGCAGATTATCTGTGGCTGGCTTTCGTGTTAAATATTTACCATAAATTACTTGAAAAATGTTTTTCTTCTGAATACAACATTTATTTTAGAAGTAAACACTTAAAAACTTGGCATGGATACAATTTTGTTGCACTAACATTTCACTTATCACTTCTACGCTATAAAACATTTATGTTCTAATTTTCATCATTTGCAAAATAAATTCATATTGTTACAAAAGTAATATACGAAGAACCAATAAAATTATCTGAAGCAGCAAAGCATTTGAAATCAATTCCTTTAGGTATATAAATTCCTTCAACTCCAACCCTTTCAATTAACTTCACGTGTCACTAAATCCAAACACGACTCATCCTCCACAGGTATGGCAAAGTTTTATCTCGTCTGCCGTTTGTGAACACGTCTGCCTGTCATGTCAATTGAACGAATGCAAACACGTCGCCACAGAATAGATAGGTTCAGAATGTTAGCTTCATACAAATAGTGAAAGCGCACGCTCATACAGACACGGAGACACGTGAGGTGCATGACGTAAAGTATCATCTCAATTCATCCCGTGTATGTCGTAAGAGGCGACTTAGGGACTAACTAACTAGAGAATGGGCAGCAGCTTTCTCTAGGCATTATACCAACATACTGGGATCGCCAACCCCCTGTCAAGCGTGGCGATTATGGCAACCCCCCGCCCCCCCATTTTGGAGGAGGCCTATATTGTCCAGCAGTGGAAGTCTTTCAGCTGAAATGATGATGATGATGACAATGATACAGACACGTATCTATGTACAGTGCGCCTGGAATTAAGCACACTTGCCAAATTGTCATTGGTTCAAATAATTTTGGGTAGTTTGAAATTCCTGTACGTATGTGCCTAATGTGTGCGTGTGCCTAATTTTATTCGTTGCATGCAGCCAACCTTCTGTATGTTTGTACTGGGTGATGTCGCGATCCAGACGCGTACATTCCGCAAACTCACGAGCCTTCATCAACTGCATCAACCCCCTAATTAACCCTCTCCCCCTCCTTTCCCCTCACAACCCCCCATAGATCATTAACGATCTGTATATTTATACAATGTGGATGCGATAGTCTACACCTATCATCATAGATGAGATGTGGTGCTGAAAAGGCGTATGTCTCGTTAATTATATTCTATAGTTTGAACTCTATTGGTGCATGATTTGCATTGAATGGTGAACGTGAGCTCTGTTGATTAATTTTGCGTATAATTATATCATTATTAATATTTGTTTCAAGAGTATTCGACGTTGCAATTATCTCTAACATGGTTTCAATTCCGTTGCGTATGTACACAAAACTCAAGTTTATAGACTACAGAAATATGATTATTGATATGATAATTGATATTGTAGTCTAGTTAATTTATTTTTAATTACTATACCATCTAAAGTGGTATTAAAATAAGGAACAGTATTCAGTTAACCTATCACGAACCTATCAATTAATACTATTCTAGTTTACAATATTTTTTATAAGGTCAGGTTAGTAGAACATATTTTGAGCACTGCAAATTGCATGACACGATTACTAGTTACAATTTAATCTTGACTTTTGTTGTCTCTAAAGTAATTATTGGCTATAACATTAAAGTCTTTTGTTTAAAAGTTTAGTTCGACTTTGTCTAAGTATAATCTTAAATAATTCAAATTAAATGGCGCTGATCCTCGCCCTCTCTCGAGGACTTGAAAGCCCTCTATTTCTGTCCCTCCCCGAACTGTCGTTATTTACACGCCCAGATTAACTAGATTGATGGAATAGTTTAAAGAAACGTTTAATCTTTGACTTTTTAACTAAATTCCGAGGGTTTTTTTTCCGATTTACTTTGATTTGTTTTCAAAGGGACGTTCGTTAGAGCGTTTCGGAAATAGTAATTTGCTGCGTGAGTGTTGAAAGTGTCTCTAACGATGCTATGCGGAGGAGGTACGGCGTTTTTTTTTTTTTTGTAAATATGTCTTTGGAATTTTGTTCATGAAGACCGCGAGTATTTTTGTTACTTTAAACTTTTAGATTTTTTACCCAATGATGAATACTAAAAATAATTTAAAACAGATATACTATAGATAACTATAACATTTAGTGGCCTACTGTTTAATATGCTTAACTATCCCTGTATCCTAAGTGTGATGAGACAGTGAGAGCATATTATTTATTTATCAAAACATTACTAAGAACATCAGAAGCGTAATTTCCTGTGGTTTTAATGGAAGAGCCTAAAATAAATTTCAGTTTAATTCGTGTAGAGCGACACATACTACCGTCACAACAAATAAAAGTGCAGAAAGTCTGTTCTCTGAAACTGGGATATTACTTTCACTTTATTAGATTATTACGTCAGAGAAAAGGCGCTCGATAGCTTAAATAAGGGTGTACGAGGAAAACCCCGAAGTTCGAAGTTCCGAACTCATTACGACGCAGTACACTATACCTACTAAAATATATTTTTATGGCACCACTATTAGTTTGGTAGGCAGAGATATTAAGGTGAATGCTCCAAAACAGCCCGCGAAATTCAAAATTTCTTACGTTTTTTGCAATTTGCAGGCCAGTGCTAGGTTGTATGTTGATTAAAATATTATTCGCAACTGTAAGACGTATGTAGTTACAGAATTATAATCATCAAAATCGCCAATACAACCCTCCAAGTTCATAAAGCTGTAGGAATGACTTTTTCTCTTTTTTTTTGTTCTCTCAAATTACAAAACACGTAAGAAATTTTGAATTTCGAGGGCTGGTCGGAGCATCTCCCTTAAAAGGACTAATGCAAGAGAAAGAAACAGTATGTATTCGAGTTCATGGTAAATTCTGCCACTCTATAAATATAATTATTACAAAAGCTTATTAATTTGCCATTACCTACTACCTATGTTTGTCTTTACAGGAAGAGTTGGAGTTTATTTAGGATCTTCAACAATACATATCCTTCTTTTGATGGAGATCCTAAAAGTCCTTAAACCTAAATAATGGGAATATTTAGGAACTAACTCGGTATTCCTTCACTTATTGGAGACTGCAGCACTGAGGAGCCAGCAATGTATTAATTAATACCGAACTACCTTCTAAATATCTCAAATATTATGTTCACTAACAACGTGTGTGATTATTGGAGAACGAGGAATACTGACCAACCGTGATACAGTTTTTACTAGTACGGAGGTCAGTGTGAATTACTCTCTAACAACCATTTACGTTTGACACAAGATCTTATTCGTTTTTATTTTGTTTGTTTTTTTTTATACATACATATAACTAGTGTATCAAAGGTTGTTATTGTGTTACTAGAAATATTTTTTTTTTTTTTTAGCTGTTGTCAAAGTAAAATGGTTCTTCTGAACTTGTCTGCGACGTATTTCCATCGCAGTGCGGACGCAACGACAATGAGTGTAGGTTGCACGGCTCCAATAATTCGGGTGCGACCGTTCTAACGGTCCACTACCGGTCTGACTCCCGGATGTCCGAGCGGACGACCGGTGGGCCATCCTCGTACACGCTTTACAGGGATGTGCGGACACTGGATTTGATCTTGTAGAAGAGGTCTTAGGGTTATTACAGTGTCCAAATTAAAGGTACGCTCAACTTAAAAGTGTATTCTATGTATTCGTCTGCTTGGTACAAGTTGGTAAGTACTCATTTCACTTCAAGTACATTAACAGCTCGTTGTATCGTATTTTACAGTTCTAGGTACTATTGAAATGTAATCAACTTTAGAATGGTTTCTCAATTAACTTTCACTTCATGTAACAATAAACAGTAATTTCAACTATTACTTAAATATCTCTTTCCAAACTAATTGTAATCAGGATATTGTGAATGATATCTTTTAGTTCTCCTTTAATTAGTTGATGGTATGTTTCTCGTCTAAAAGTAGATCAACGACCAACTTGTCCGTCCATTCGTTGCCAAGAATTTTGCCATAAATTATCAAGGACATGGATTATGTGACTGTAAGAGGAATGAGGATGGACAGCAGAAATGATTGCCAATCCAGTTGCAAAACGTGATTACTGTAGAATGGCCTAATTTATCATAGGGCACATATTCAGTACCTACATAGAATAGTGGCCTAGTGGAAACGGCTGTGACTTACGAGTAGTAGTAGGTAGTGAGTTCAAACCCAAGCAGGCGCTTTATTTTGTGTAAATTATTTAGGAGGCCTGTGTCCCAGCAGTGGGAACATGGGCTTCTGATGATGACATATTCAGCAAAGCGTGTTGTATACTTAAAATTTGACGACGAATGATTCCATTGTCATATCCATTAGGTGGATATCTGTAACATCCTGTGCTGTACGCGAGAATATCTGACAAAAGGGCCCGAATTACCAACGGATTAAATTATCGTGAAAGGGTGTTGAGTTATGACCGGCTCCACGGAAACTCGTTTAGGGGGTGAATGGGATGTACTTGTAAATACACTGCCATGTATTATGTACTGTTATTACTTGTGCAAGAGGGTTTTATAATTATGAGAGGAAGCTGGAGTAATGTCTTCAAGATATTGTTTGAGGCTTGAGAGGCAATTAAACTGATTGTGTTGTCTTTTGCACGACATTTGAAGTGTATACGTGCTATATACATTTCATTTTATGTTGGTAAATTTAGATAATTTTCTCGACACATCAAAGATACGAAGCAAGAGCGACGTAAGCTCGTATTTGGTACCTATTTTAAGCCATTCAGTCCAGTCATCTCATTATTCGCGTCAGTTTATATATCAAAACTCATAAAATTGCAAGTTATACAATACAGCTGCGTCACTTTCTAAGTCGCAATCGTAGATATAATACTTCTCGCGGGTATAATTCCCCACAACTGTCAGCGGCGCGCAGGCATACATTTGATTATGATATCAGTATCGATACGACGCGCGAGTGTCTCTGCGGCTCACTCCATACATTCTGTATCTGCACGCTTCCTGTTCACGAGCCGCCTGGTTCCGTGTTGGTTACATATTGAAGCTGTCGGGATGATGCTAATTTTACTACGTTTTCTACAAATCAAGACAGCTCTTTCAATGTTGCTTCTTGTTTTCTATGAATTGAAAACATATCTTTTGCCGCATACTCATAAAGTTTTAGTACTTCATAACTATATTCTAATAGGTCTACTCACCTATCAACTGAACGTTAGGTAACTGTGCATGTTCCATAACATTGCAAAATTATCGGACTTCGGCGAAGATTCGCATCGACTTGATTGACGTTTGTCAACGGATTAGTTAGAGGAAATACTGCAAACATTTCTAATGCCAAATTGAGACAAAAATATTTACACGATCGTGTTTGACCTCCCAACATTGAAATGATTACCTACGCAAATACGAAGTCGTTTTCATAGCGGTATAAGCGGAAGTCTTCGCGTCTAAATAGACTATTCACGCCTACTAAATTGTAACACCAATCTTTCCATATCAGACGAATTTCACAACAGAGTCAAGCAGTTAAACCCAATTGTGTCGGTCATTAAGCTAGTATGCCAGACGCACACAATCGCCACAATAGTGGACTTCCTCCATGGCTGGTTCCCGGAAACCCGTCGACAGTTTACTCCACTATTTTTGTAATGGACTCTGTCCATTAGCAATAAATCGTCGGGACGCATGTGTGGGTGCGTCTAGACATCTCATCCTTTGTTTGCGAGTTGTCTTAGAACGTACCAGGGCTACATGAATGGCCGGAGAAAATATTGCGTTGATGCAAATGTATGGTCACGCTGAGTTGTTTATAGGACTGTTGTCGTCAGGTTTGCTGTCACTGAATGGATTGGCAAATGGAAGTAATTTGTATTCTGGTTGAGGTTTTATTTTCTGATTCTACAGATCTTTCTTTAATCATAAAAAGTGATAAATTTGCCCCGCAATATACCAATAGATTGATCGATTGAACAATATGGGCTAATCATGTGTCATTAATATCAGATTTAGTTACCTTTGACTTCAGTATCCTGCTTACCTATAGAAAATCTATTATTTTTCACAAACATGTATCATTGACAAATGTATCTCATAATCTCTGTTATAAGCCTCATCTGTTACGTTAGCCGCCCTATTAGACAGTTGCCTCGTGCCTATTATATGAAAGATGTTGATTGACAGCGCTTTCAGTAAGTCTTTGTATGGCCCTAATGCGACACTTTATCTATCGTTAGACCGGTGATGATAATTACCTACACAATGTTTGTGTAATATGTTGCTGATTTCTATACGTTTTCTTATTGCAGACATAATAATTATTATGATATCTGGTAGCTAATATTATAAGGTTTGCAAGAGTATGTACGTGTCTAATATTGATATGGCTTTGGCGGAATTCAATATACAACTAATCATTTTAGTTCAAATGGCAAAAAAATAAATTTGAATCTTCAATTACACTCAATAGAAATGTGTCCTAAATTTATACGTTAGCTAGCTATCGATCTTATCTTAGAACCGTTCAATGTGAATATTAATAATAATCTTATCTTATAATAACACGACCAGGTATTCCTAGCGTTAGCAAATAAACTCTATCCTATCTTAATGCTGGGAGCAAACTAACGCAATAACATTTAATGCCAAGATATCCTCATTGTTGCTGTAATAACTACAATAGCTTACATTTTATCCATCGTTTCCGCCATTCTACAGTATACAATAACATCCCTTACTATAAAGAAATAATGGAATCCGATACTCCTACGCTATAAACCTTTGAAATGTCAATACGCAACAAAACTGTAAAGCCACGAAATAATTAGACACAGAAGGTCCACTACATATATCGAGCGAAAACAGGCACACATACACACTGAACCGTTCAGTCACCCGCAAATTCATGGGTTACAGTTTGACATTCGCAGCGCCTTTATGTCGTAGCAACAAGGCATTTTCATAGTTTGAAAAATGTTATTACATGTGGACTGTACGTAAAGCAATCTCAATCGAATGAAAGTCGCGAGTGCGATTACACTCGCTGACGCGTGTAGTGTGCATACGTTTAAGGCTTCTTCAGACAGACGCGACGCGACAACGCGATGAGACTTTTACAGAACAATTTACATTTAGATTTTATAGAAATTGTTCTACGAAAGTCGTGTCGTGCTGTCGTCTGCTTGCAGGAGCTTTTACGCTTGTGGCATGGAGACGACCTTCTGGTGTATCATTATTTTGTGGTAAAGGTCTGCGCGCCCACATTTGAAGAATGCAGTAGTAATGAGGGGTTTTTAGCCCAGCTCACTTGTTCGGTTATCATCGGCTCTTGTCGTGACTTACTCGGCTTTCGAACGCGTTTCCGTCACGAATTGGAAATTGTCAGTGTCTTGTGCGAATTTGTGTGGTTGATAGTCTGTCATTAAAATGTCAGAGGCAAGAGGTTTGTATTTTGATGCCCAGTTAATGATACGGTGGTTGGTTTTATTAAAGGTTGAAATTATCAGAATTGTTGCTTTCAATTATAAGGTGTGCGACGTTATTAAATTGTAACGGGGAAACTGCGTCATCCTTACTATCTTATTATTAAGATGTGGCAATGTTTGAATAAATATTTTTCAGAACTTAATATTTAAATGAATGCATTATGTTCATATAGTTGTAACTTAAAGTAATGCCTTCAGCCTTAGATAACTTACTTCAGCAACTTTGCGATAACATGACTGTCCTTGATTCCTCAAAATATTTATGTAGCTTTACTTAGTTATGCACCATACGATAACTATCAATAATAATATTTAAAAAAACGTATGAATTAGCAACAGTCAGTGGCAACCCCGACTGCTGGCCCCGATATGATCAGCACTGAATACTTCTGCCGACAATGAGTGCCGAACAAAGAGACACTCGGCGACACGTGTAGCTCGCACACTTGTGCCACAGAGTAGATGGTCACAGAAGTAACAGTACGTACTTATACAGTTAACGACAAGTTTATAAACTAAAATCTTGAAATGATAACTGATACTATTGTTTGTAGACCAAAAACAGGTATGACAACACACACTGAACTCACTTGTTAATCCAAGACTGATTAAGTAAAACCGCTAACACGGCCATCGATGCATCAATCGGTGAGGTTCCGGCGGCACATTAGTGGTGCTTTACGGCAGTTAGGTAAGGTTGTCGTTAATTAATTGCGGAAACTAATCTTAGCTTTACCTACATAAAAGAGTAACTGTGGAGTTTCTTGCCGGCTGTTCTCCATAGGAATCAACAATTTGGAACCGTGCACCTAGGCTTCTGACGATTCATTAGTGCCCATGTAAGTTTACGTGAAATAAAAATATTTTAATTTGACTGATTTGATTTTGACTACTTCCTCTCGCGAGGTAACCGTTCGCTGAATCAAATTCAACCACTGAAGTCACGAATGCTATTATATATGCCACGAAGTCTACCTTCTGTCATTCGTGATGTCCTAGTACTACGGTGCCAGTGTATGTGCTACTTTGATTGGCTGAATGCTGTTGTGCAATCTCGTTGACAATATAAATAGAGCTGGAAGGTCGACGGTATTGTGCGTAGATTTGCGAGAGGTTAGCACAAAGGCATGTGATGTACTAACTATTTTGAGGTGATGATGGGCATAATCTGGGTCAGCACTGAGATAGGACATCTACTGAGATATTGAGTACAGGATAACTAGGTTATTCAGTTGCGTTTGGTGTTTGTAGTCAGGGCTGGTGGATGAAGTTTATGTTAAACTCCGCTAGTTCTTTTCTGCCAATCAATCATTTGAGCAGATTATCTGGTAAAGGTTGCCGTTAGAAAACGAAGAAGCTTAAAACAGTGCGTCTCAGACTAATCGTTGGAGTAGGTCTTTATCTAGCAGTTAACTGAGTAGATTTTTGTGCAGAACATTATCATCATCATCATGTGCCCTTTCCCAACTGTATTGGGGTCGGCTTCCAGTCTAACCAGCTGCAGATAAATACCAGTATTTTATATGGAGCGACTGCCTTTGTGGCATCCACAACCCAGTTCCTGGGCAATACGATACCCTTGGTAAGACTCCACAATACACACAAAGTAAATGATAAAATTTTGCGATGGCTCACATATTATGTCTCGTAATTCTAATTGGTGCCCGCAAACCTCGGTACCCGTTATTTAATACCTTTTGTGTATGATCTAACAGCTCAGCTGACTTAGTGTAACTCTCACCAAGTAATAAACTTAGTACATTACTGTTACTTTCAATTGCGACAATAACACGATACAATTTGTGTCGTATTCGCGCTGTAAATGATAAATAATGGCGCCATTACTTTTAAAAGCAAGATATGCAATACTCAACAATAGATTGATGATTACTAACAAACTAGCGCTTTCTAACTGATTCTAAATATAAACTTAACATAATTATAATTCTATGTGAGCTACAAATGTATAGTTTTTCTTTTTTGTGGGTGGGAAATCATCAAATGACGTGTCCCGCTCTTGGGCGGAGCGGGAGGACATGTCAGACTTTTACTGACTATAACCCACCCGTGTTCCTTCAGTTGCCCATGTGCCAGGGCTACGGTATCTCTTTCGAACAATTATCGCGACCCTGGCAGATCATAGTTTGATTAGTGTTACCACGTGTTGACTGGCAGCAAACTAGCGCTTTCTAACTGATTCTAAATATAAACTTAACGTAATTATAATTCGATGTGAGCTACAAATGCATAGGTTAACTCTGTCTATTGTCACAATTTCTGCGGCTATTTACGACCAATCGATATGGTAATATTCTCTACACGTTGTTTACAAATCCAAAACAATGACCGCTATTAAATTAAGTTAAAGAAATGTTTTATTACCGATAGCCTGTCGAATGATTGTGAATAGTTATGCTTAACTTCAGAAGCAACACACGTACTTACACAACACCTTTTTTCTCGAACTGCATCACATACTGTTTGCTGCCCACGCATGGGACGAAATTCACATCTATAAGCACTGAATTTGATCGTCAACACTCCGCGTCTTAATCATAAAAGGTTATCTGTTTAATTTCTCATAATTTTTGCAGTTCCTTGAGATCAGCGTCGGACATTAGTGTCCAATCAACAACTCGTAATGAATGTTTACATCGACATTTCAACACGATACTCCGTTGATAGTGTGACACCGGCTTTATTACTGGGTGGTGGTACAAGGGGAAGTAAATTGAATTAGTGGAGTTTTGTTTTACCCTTTCCGCGTGTTATTGCAGAGGGGAGAGTGTTATCAACACTATACAAACATCGGCTGATGTTACAAGCGGGAACATGGAAATTATAGGTTATGATATTTTGTCCTACTTTACTGTTTGTTTTGTATGGTGTGTTGTTGTAAAGATATTGGCAGAGTTGTTTTTGTACACCTACGCAACTTCTAAGCAGGATAACGGAATAAGTGGCGTGAATAATAATCATAGCCTATATACAAGCGGCAATGTAGAAGCCTTTTTTTTGGATGTGAAATCATCAAATGACTTCTTCCGCTCTGGGCGGAGCGGGAGGGCGTGTCAGACTTTTACTGACTAAAACCCACCCGTGTTCCTTCAGTTGCCCATGTGCCAGGGTCACGGTATCGCTTTCGAACAATCTCGCGACCCTGGCAGGCATCGGTCCTAGCAGACCCCTGCAGTGCTGCTGATATCTCTTTGAGGCGCGCGTGAAACAACGCGCCGTCGACACGAGCCTAGTCCTTACCGGGCGGCGAGCTACCCATTGTTCGCCGCCCGCAAGCTCGCGCCTGCGGTGGCCGGGAGTCCGCTATCGACTCCCGACGCCCGCATTTCAGATTCGATTCGATTCGATTCGATTTCGTATCGCGAATCTGAAATTAAATAGTATCCCGAAAAAAAAAAAACTTAAATACATATCTGTAATACGTACGATGTACACATTCAAAAGGTAGTTGCTGAAAATCAGCGCTGTTGACGATAGATTCGTCTGAAGTCACAGTATTTTGCTGAGCAACCTATTCTTGCACAAATACGACACACAGCTCAATTGTTCTTATTTTTATGGTAATTATGTTTATCACAAAAGTAGCCAGTAATGCACTCTGCATTCGGCAATTTTGTTTTGTTTGTTCTTAAGTAATTTTCAGTGTCGTAACGCGGATCTATCTGTATTTTCTTTGGTCTGTAGCCATGACATCAACAAGCAATGGACAATATTGTACAACCTTTTTAAACTTGAATACGGGGCTTTTGGCTACTTTGTACGTGTGTATTTTTTTTTTGTTGTTACTATTTTATATCGTGCGTTTTTTTTGTGCAGAATAAACAATATTTCTTTCTCATTAGAGAGTATTCTATTCTAACTGCGTCATCAAACATGAAACACTTTTTCATGACTTTGCGATCATTTAAGATATTTTTACTATACCTACCCATAAACGTGCCATTTTCCATAGTCTGTCAATATAGGTTTACTAGCTTTTGCCCGCAGCTTTGCCCGCGTGGATATCAGAAATAAATTAATTTACAATCATCAACTTAAACACAAAATTTGAAGAATCTTGCTTCGAAATTGACGGACTTCATACAAACTTTCAGCCGATATTTCACCCCTTTGGGGGGGACTTTTCTAAAATTATTTCTTTAGCTGATGTCTTCTACTCATAATCAACGTCTGTGCCATATTTCATAGGTCCGTAGGTTTAGTCATTTTTGAGATTTCATTATTAATCAGTGAGAAAATGAATATATGAATGAATGAGTGAACTTTCGCTTTTATTTAAATAGAATATTTATTTCTTGATCCGCTCACCGCTCCTAACTTAATTCATTATATAATGGAAGTCGGAACTAAGTTATCAAATATCGGAGCACATTAAGTTTTATTGAAGTGTTGCTAAGTAGGTCGGTTCTCATTAGTGCGTCGGATCGGAGATTTTGTTGTCAATGTTGTTAAAGTGGTGTAGTACTTGTCACTGTGATTTTAGTGTTAATAGCTTGGTATTTACAATGACATTTAATTGTGAAGTGTACTTTAGTTAGGATTACAAGCCTTGATTGATTAAATTGCATGTTTTACAAGTGGCACCGACCCTGTGGTTTAGTTTAGTGCTAGCACAATTGATCAGTGTTTAGGCTGAGGTCCATTTTAACACGCTTTAATAGCTTCATACGTATGTTAGTATGTGCCTATGTAATGGAAATTTTGAACATGATTTTGTCTCCCTTCAAAACGTCGGATTAACTCAAAATTTGACACACTTATCAAGGACCGATGACAATACAATAATTTTATAAATTTGTGCCATTATCCTTGCGGGGGTTACCAGGATAGCAAAAAAACTGTCTTCGAAAACTATGCTGACACACATAACAAAATTCGAAACACCCTAAACATAGAAAATAAAGAAAAAACTAAAGAACCCGCTTCTACAGAAAACCAAACTAAAAATTAGAAATTTAAACTATATTTAAATAAAAGAGTAAATACCACGGTCTTATTCTAATCTTCATATTTCAAAATAATAAGTTTGTACCGTGGTTCGTACTTATGCACTCAAATTCCTTCCGACCATATATTTTCGATTGTTCATGAAACTTGTTTGTGTTTTAATTGTTAGTTATTTTGTGTGTGATGCTCTTAATAGCCATTTCAATAATAAGGTTAACTGTGCTTGTAGTGGGCTTTTGCCAAAGTTTATCTAATGAAGGCTGTGTCACCAGCGTAATAATATTAATTCAATGTACTAGTCGTTTAAGATTACGGGGGTAAATAATGATCCGTGGTCAGGCTATAATCACTTCAATATACTGAGTCCACAACAATCACTGGATATTGATGAACGCCAAGACGCATCATAAAAACAATTAAGCTTTTGCAGTAAAATCTCCAATCTAAACCTTTTACTTCGACTAAGTGGGATGAATGAAATGTGACAGTAATGGAATAATATTAAGAACTTTGTGATTGTGATGGCACTGGGAGGAGACCTGATCATGAAGGTTATTCTTGGAGACCAGTACTTCATCAAATCTCATCATTATAAGTATATTGTAGTAGTATATTTCAATAAGTTCTTTATAGAACATCCCTGCAATGACGTAAAAATACCGATACAGGCTCACATCTGTACAGCATAGAATGACCTTTCAGGTCTTTACAAATATTTACCTGTAGGTAAAAGAGAGAAAACCCCCGTTTCTAACAATTCACAATAGTGTTATTGTAGCGATGGCGGTGGCGTGGAGGAAGTGGCTCGTATAACACAATCAGTTTGACAGCGCGGCGTAATGTCGCGCTTATTGGTGTGTGGGGGCGCATCGCCACTGCCGCATAACGCACTACTTAACTTTAACTGCACTCCAGTTTTGCTTTTGCAATATGCTTCTACTTTGGCCCATCCTTGTGATATTTTCTCTTGAACACTATTGGGCAGGTTATGTGTTCTTTGACAAGAATCGAAAGAGAAAAGCTTGGTTTTGCCTAAACAAAGATCCTCCAAGGAGACATGCCCACAATAGCCTGACGACCTACAGGTTCCTTATAAAGAGCTACAGCTTAGATGAATACATGAACAGCTTCGCAAATTCACTGTATAAAGTAACTTCTAAACGGTAACGTTAAAACGTCTCGCCAAAGGTAATTGAACCACAGAAATCAAAACAACGGCAGAAGCGACAAACCATGTTAAATTATTCAAAGAAAAAAACCAAGAACCTAACATTTGCATACGAACACTTCATAAACTCGTTCGTTTCGGGTCCCGCCCACGCGGTGTACTCAAAAGGATCATTATTACTATATAAAAACAAAGCACATTATCCTTTAACAGCCTTTAAGAGTAAACCTGCAGAAGTGGAACTCAAAAGTACCACATTAATTGGTTCTATTTTTAAAAAGCGCGTACCAGGAATTTGAGTTTTATTCCGATGTGATAAGGGTAAGTTACTAGCGAATTTTGGAAATATAAAGGTAGTGTAAGATTGACGGTTGTATATGAGTGAAATAGTTAGTGTTGCCGCGTGAGTGCAGTGTAAATTTGCCGATCTCGTTGTGTGGCCGTTTATTTCGTCCCTACAGAGGGCTTTGTGATTTGTTTTATTGATATTGCCTTATGTTTGATGGCTGGTGTCAGGAAAACTGGAGTATTCTCGGGTTGTGTGTTCTATCTGGAGAGGATGTGGAAGACAGGCTTGGAACATGACATGCCTGAAATGTTGTTACGCTTTACTTAGTTGTATTTAATAAAAATAAAATGTTAAAACTCCTCATGTAAAATAAAAAATTATGTCTTAGACTTGGTTGGTGGCTTAAAAAATTGAGGTAAAGTTTAATTAGTTACAATAAAATATAAATATGTAAAAGCCCAGAATTAGGAATACGAGTCCCTTAACATGGCGATAAATGGTCAAAACCAATGTATATTTTTTTTTATTAACTACAATTTTATATAACATTTTTGATCGAAGATAATATAACATAATGCCGGTGGATACCACAAATAGCCTTTACTTAATTTGTGGTATTCCCAATTAGTATTATTATCATAACCCGCTTGAAGATATACTTATCTCCGAGTTGGTCATCTACTCATAATTTTTTCACCTTTTGACACAAAACTACTGAACAACGATCACAACAGCCTCTTTATGCGCCGTATTAGGCGCAAATAAACTTATTTTCTTACTTTCCCACTAATCCATATATTGGCAACATTATATCGAAAACAAAACAAAGCTCGCATTTTCATTTCGTTAACACCACCCTCGAGTTACCTAAGCACTTAGTAACAGGCAAAGTAATTCAGAAAGTAATCGTTCCCCACCTTGAAACACTAACTAACTTAGTACACAACTTGTAAATAAACTTCAGCTTAACTTGGAAATGAAAATGTTACAAAACAAATGTTAGTTTCAAGCGCCGCGGTACCAAGCGAAGTAACCGAATAATGAACAAGTGCCTGTTGGGGCTGGCAACTTAAACTTTAGGTATTACTGAGTAGATTTCGTATGTTTTTTACGATATTTCTACAACAAGTAAAGTGATGAATTGAAATAAATTGAGAAAGTTCTACGACAAATGGAGGTTTAGCTATTTTAAATGGATGTAAGCAACGACTACCTACTAAGTTTCCAAGATATAAACAAAGGAGGTAGGTACTTCTAAAGCGAGTAGTATCTATTTAGAAGAACCTGTTTTAGCTATGCTAGCTTTTCCTCACGTATTGATGGCACGACAGAGAAATAGATTTTGAAAGTCCAAAATATGCCTTTTCTACGAAATCGTCGTCGGTGACAGTCAGAAGTCACTATTTATTTATTTGGAAACTCAATGGCTTAATATTAAATAACATGCGTTATGAATGTTCACCTCACTATCAATGAACAGCCCAATACAGTTGCGTCAAAGTTACTAGCATGCACTGCACATTGATAGTGAGATGATGACAATTATTTATTAAGCTAATTACAGAGTTTCACGGCATTGCAAGGCTAGGTTAAGTAAAAAGTGGCGCAAGAAAGAGAAGAACAAAAAGAAAGAAAGTTCTACAAGTGGTAATTATTTGCGATTGTGGACACATAAATCAAAGTTAAAAGTATGTAGGTACCTAAATACTACGGCAATATTAATAAAAAAATATATGGCTACATTATTTGAGTCTGAGAGTGATAGGCTTTTTTTATGGATGGGAAATCATCAAATGACTTTTTCCGCTCTGGGCGGAGCGGGAGGGCGTGTCAGACTTTTACTGACTAAAACCCACCCGTGTTCCTTCAGTTGCCCATGTGCCAGGGTTACGGTATCTCTTTCGAACAATCTCGCGACCCTGGCAGGCATCGGTCCTATCAGACCCCTTCAGTGCTGCTGACATCTCTTTGAGGCGCGCGTGGAACACTACGCGCCGTCGACCCGAGCCTGGTCCTTACCGGGCGGCGAGCTATCCATTGCTTACCGCCCGCAAGCTTGCGCCTACAGTGGCCAGGAATCCGCTATCGACTCCCGACGCCCGGGGCGTCTCTTCCTGCGGCGCCTAGGGACGTGAGGGCGCAGAGTCTGCCACTCCCGCACGCGCCACGCCTCCTCCTTCGCGAGCATTACTGCTTCGCAGAAGGAGGTGACGGCTTCTCATGCCCTCTCGCTCCGTACCATGGCTCGCACCAGGGCCGGACGCGAGACGTCGCCGCCGCCGATTACCTCCACGAGGACATGGTGGTGCTCCGCCCAGGCAGGGCACACCTCCACCGTATGCTCCACCGTGTCCTCCAAACGATCCCCGCAATGGAAACACGATGGGCGTTTCCTCCCGCTTTATCCTGAACAGGAAGCCACCGAAGCACCCATGCCCGATGAGAACCTGCGTCAGGTGGTAGGTGAGGACGCCGTGGCGCCTCTCTATCCACTCCTCAAAGAGGGGACTTACCGCCACAATTGTGGCGTGCCCATGAGGGGGTAGGCTAAGAAGGATATATAGCGTTAGATTAATTCATTCGTTTAGAACAGAATTATCTTTATGTAAACTATATGAATTACAGTTTAAAAAAATACATAGGGTTTGGTGACAACGAGCGGTCTCATCGCTAAAAGCGATCTTTTAAAGACAACTTTTGGATGGATTTAAAGGGAGAAGAAGAGACCAAACCAAAGGATATATCTGTGGTGTACTATTGAAATAAAACAATTACAAGCTTTTCAAGCGACTTCACCCGCGTATTATACATATTAACGTTCCTTTTGAATCATTCTGTCTATTGATGAAACTGCATTAAAATAAATTACGAAGTTTAAAAGATCTAAGCGTACAGACCCGGGAAGCGACTTTGTTTTATACTATGCATAATAATACAAAATACAGTACACAACACACACAGACAGCAACGACACACATAACAACATTCAGATCGACAAGGGAAATGTGAAAGCATCTACAAGTTTTTACCGAGAACATGTCATTCGCATTAATTCTTTCATTAGGTATTGATTGGCAAATCAAAGGTCAATGAAGTCAGCTGTTTTATTTCCCGCGTGCAAACAAAGCTAATCAAAGAACTAGCGCAGCGCGGCGGCGGCACGCCGTCTGTCACTCAACCGTGTATTTGTGCGACAAGTTCACTACCAGCGAGGACTTTCTGACAGGTTTGCAATGGTTTGACACGCAGAAAAAAGGTTATTGGCAATGCCTAGTTTATGTAAATCAGGGATTTTGTTATAATTTACTAATAACGGCGTCTTTAAACAGACGCGATGCGACATTTTTATAACAATTCCATGAAGTTTTCAAAAAAAATCTTCCGACAAGAGTGCGTCGCGCCCGTTTATTCCCAACCTTTTAGTAATAAGCTTTGTGAAAAAAAAAAACATTGGGAATTCAAAGTCTTGTTCTGATTGGAAAACCTAAAAATTCATATAAAATTCATTAAAATTCAATATTTCATAGCCCTGTAATTTTTAATTAACTTTTTCTGACAATGAGACCATTTCAATCCATTTTTTTTTATACTTCTAATTGTGGTTCAATATTTATTGCAATCATTACCACAATGAAACCAAACAGACCTTCCAGAAATCAACAATCTATTGATATTCTGAAGGTGCAAAATTATTAAACCGAAAACACAAGTGATGTTCTCAGGTCAGGCAGTCGACGGGGCGGCGACACACTTGACACGCGCCTACGCACCGCCGCAAACAATCGCACGCACATAAATCTCTTTACGAAACAAATGCACCGCGTGCGCACGTGCCGTGTTTGCGGGATAAGTCGTTTTATTTGGAGCGATTGCGATATTTTTAAATGTGACGTCATTTCATGATATAGTGGCATTTTTTTTACTGTAGATACTGTAAAACCTATTTCGGCAAATAACGAAGTAATTTTTTTTGTAACAAAACAGATATCATACGTTCAGGAGACGTAGTAAGACTTTTTTAAATACCTCAAAATTTCATCTGAATGTACAGACGCCAGCACATCATGGTACCCGAAACTGTCAAATTCTCCCAATCAACCTTGAACCTAATGCTTTGACGATAAAAGTTGTAAGTTGAAAATCTATTAAAGAAATTTGACAGATTGTAGTAGCTTGATATGCTGGCGTCTGTACTTAACAAACTCAAAGGGACTGTCTTATATGTATAGAGTCCAAACATAATAGAAGACCTCCAAAATGTCTTTATTTTGATGGGAGCACGTAAGTAAAGTTTTAGCTGGTGCTTGTATGCATCTGTCATCGAGTAGCTCAATCATATTCCACACAGCTCAACGACCCGACACACACTGGTCCTAGTTCTTGTGCTTTCACTGGTTAGTGTGAAGGTGATCTCCATTTCAGTGGGTCATTATTAAGAGCCAACGGGGCGGCGACGCGCGACGTAGTTAACATGCGCCCACGCACCGCGGACAATGAGCACGCGCTCGTATTTCAACGTGTGCACTGCTTTTGTTAGGAATATGGGGTGAATACGTTTTGGTGACATCAGGATAAGAAACAACAATTCTTGTTGGAGTTGAGAGATCTCTAAGAACGCCACTTATCGACTGATTTTCTTTACTAGAAGTCATTACGTTTAGTATACCTAGTTAATACGGGAAATCTATACTAATATTATAAAGCTGAAGAGTTTGTTTGTTTGTTTGGTTGAACGCGGTAATCTCAGGAACTAATAGTCCGAATTGAAAAATTATTTTTGTTTTGGATAGCCTATTTATTGAGAAAGGCTACATAACATCACGCTACGATCAAAAAAAGCGGAGCAGCAATGGAAAATGGCGCGGACGAGTCGCGGGCAGAAGCTAGTCAGATATAAATATGTAATTTTGCAAGGCACATTTCTTTTCGGCATGAAAACAGCCATTTTCACTGCAGTGCAAAAAACTGAAGGCTGTTGAAAGAATTACTCTATCGATTTTATGTTTCACATACATACCTACTACAATCTATACAACTTATTAGATTTAGCAAAAGTTTACAGTCCCATAACATGCTTTACATATTATACCTACCACTACCAACACATACAATATCTGCAACATATCAGTCGAGACACAATTGCACAAACCCCCCATGACATCAATCATCCCGGCCCCCTTTCAATACTTACTCAATTTACTCTGAGCTGAGTCCAACTTGATTTAACTTTCTAGACAGTTATCCTAAGTGTTCCTCCGTGTTCGTAATATCAATGTTTACTTTAAAAGTTTCAATCCGGGGAAAGGTACTTTTCGGTACTTATGAATTTGAGGTAGACAATTAAAACGACATAGCGTCCCCCAAAACGTGTAGCTGAGTTTTCTACCTTTTTAAGAAAATCTGAGCCGTCTTTAATTAAAAAATTGACCAATTATCAATTTCTAGCTACCAAAAGGCGCCTCCATGCGGCATACAGAGGTTTCACGCAAAAGGACAATATTATAAGAATGAAATTGATAACCTGTTTTCGATTATAGTTTGTTTCTGTTCGTATTTATGTAGATTTCGCCCGCGACTTCGTCCGCGTTAATGTCGGTTATCGCGGACGCAGACGAAGTCGTGGATTGAAAAGTAACCTATGTCCTTTCTTGAGGTTCAAACTTACCCCATACCAAATTTCATCAAAATCGGTTCTGTGGTTTATTCGTGAAAGCGTAACAGACAGACAGAGTTACTTTCACATTAATAACTAGCTTCTGCCCGCGACTTCGTCCGCGTAAAAATTCCTTGTTTCCCTGACCCTTCCCGTCGCGTCGAATCGCCTACCCGTGCGATTCTCCCCGTTTTTGCAACATTTTTCATTACTGCTCCGCTCCTCTTGATTGTGGCGTGATGTTATATAGTCTATAGCCTTTCTCAATAAATAGGCTACTCAACACAAAATGAATTTTTCAATTCGGACCAGAATTTCCTGAGATTACCGCGTTCAATCAAACAAACAAACTCTTCAGCTTTATAATATTAGTATAGATATAATAAGAATAGAAGTATAGATTGTAAATTAAGTATATTAAGTGGAATATCAGGTTCTGAATGAAGCTTTTAATTTACCGCGTGTCCATGTCCAGCCATCCAAAATTACCTACATATCCAATGGGTACAGCCCTCAATCCCGATCGCCCCTAACATGATGGTCTCCCCAGCGATACATCAACGCCTGCGCATCCCCGCCGCACTAATTACTGAAACACCGCCGACAACGGACGACGCTAAATAATCAACTGTTATGTACCTATTAATACTTACAGACAGATATGGGCCCTGCTCTGAATCAGGACTCGCCAGGACTTGGTGCTTTTAATTTATATTGCTACATTCACGTAGGTAAAAGGGGGGTGGAGTTTATGATGCATAGTGTAATAGTGTAATTGTTGATGAGTTCTTTGTCTAGCAGGTATTCATGAACGGCATGCTGTAGTATAAACATTAGCCAGTCTCAGGTTTCAGTGCTATCAAAAAATATAAATTGAACATTAAAAACTTTAACAATAGGTACTACCCTATTGTTAGTTTTAAATATCACATTTTTTGTCATCCATTTCATATAGACAATATACATATTTATTTGATTCAAAGGTCACAGTATATTTTAAAGTCCAGTCCAAATATTAATATTGGTTAGATCATGTGAGCATGTAGATTATGAAACGGCATTTTTTAGGAAAGTAGTTAATTTAGATTCGTATGTCCTAATATATTGCCAAGTGGTTTAACATTATTTCAAGCCATTATTCTAATCCATTATTATAAGCTACATGACAGACTGGACTGCATCTATGTGAATCGCTGCTGCAAGCTGTCCACTTCAGTGTTGAGCTTGTAGCAGGGTTTCGCTTTTAACTATAAGGCATTGTAGGTTAAGTGTGTAGGATAAGTTTACTAACATAGCTGATAAGAAATATTGTTACTAACACATTTGAGTCATTTGTTACTTGCATTTTAAATATAAATAAATAATAATAACTTCATAATTCTCCTACGTGAACATTAAGTAACCATGTTTCCTAAATTCATCGTTATTATATTCTGCGACAAAGTAAACAGCGATGTTATTCTTTAATTTTCACGACATCCCGGAACTTGACGTTGTTTTTATATTAATAATATTCGAAGGAAGATGTTTCCTAAATGAGTTGAGCTTTAGGTTGAGCTCCTACCTATTATTAAACTGTTGTAAAATTTGAGACATGCGCAGATAAAAAAAGATTAATATTTGGTTTCATTATTATACTTGTACGTTTGATTAACTCGGCTAGACTTATAAGTCTCTAAGTTACATTATTTGGTTTCATGCCTATAGGTTTGAAAACAAGTAATGACATTTTGTAGATATTCTATTAACATATGTATGTTTCAGAAGCAGCTCTCAGTCTGCATTTGTGCCCGGTTGTATTGTCGGGAAATTAGACATTTATTTGCACAACCTTCTTGTTTGTAGTATCGACGATTCTATTTATCTATAACCTTTAAATAAGTTTCGTCCAGAATTCAGCCATTTCTACAGCAGCGTCACCGTCACCGTTACCGAGGCAGAGTCATCGGTCCTTAATCAAACGCTTAAAGTACCTAGTCCTTTACCATGGCTTACCTACTCATACGTTGCAGAACGAGAGAACTGAAAACTTGACAAAACACATCGAATGTTTGATAAAATCACACTCCGAATATAACCTATCTTTCAGTAACAATATAGGCTTATTTTCCTAGTCATAAAAATAATAGCTTAATGTCTATCTGAACTCATGCCCCCGTGAGTAAGTCGTACGGTGCGGGTAGTCCCAACTATTAGTTGACGAGTGCTTCACTTCAGCCGCGGTAACGAGCCGACTTGAGAATCACTTAGGACGTGGCCAGGGGACCAGCGGCCGTGTCACACTATTGGTATTTAGTGGTGGCTCGGAAATTTTGAGGATGAAGTGAAATTAATTCTATAGCTACCTGAGAACTTAAACTGATACAAATCATTTTATAAACAGACGTACGAACTGAAGAAATATAGTTTGGTTCTAGTGAGCATCGCAACATGATTCATTTCATTTGTCAAACTACTTTAAAACAAGTATGCTTGGAATTAAAAATTAAATATTACATGCGGGACCTATAAATACTTAAAACTAGGAGTCCTAGACGATCACAGTATGTAATAGACATATTCTACTTTGGCAAGATTTTGGAATACTTACATAAAAATAACACCCACCTCAGCGCGACAAGCTCACGTCGCCATATTTCCGTGGCAGTATTTTAATACCCAATCAGATGAAATCCGCTGGTATTAAGTCAGCCACCAAGAAATCCTTCAGATAAGGATTATATTTTATATTAAAAAAACTTGGGAACACAGGCGGCACACAAATTACTTTCCTGAAATATGTATTTCACTAAAACGTTCCATGGAAATTATTTAAAGAGACAATAATTAACCCGCAGGCACTGAGGAAACTGGAATTGGTTTTTAAACATTTTAATTTGAATAAGAAAATTAGAAATTAGTCAGTGCGGGGGTGACTTTGTTTGTTAAAGATTGCTTTGTTAACAATGCCTTGCGGTGCTTTTGGATTAGATTATGTGTCTCAAATGGAATGTATAATTGTATTCACCAATTGTGACTCTTTGCGCTGACAAATAACATCGTGAGGACCTAAGACCTTAGGTGCCAAAATGGCTGACGCTATTAGGTAGCATGTATATCAAAGCTTTTGCTGTTAAGTTTAGCAGGCCTTTGATCTGCAGTGCGATCATTTCTGGTGAAATTAAAAAGTCTCTACAAGTGACGGTAAGTACTCCTCCGGCGCAACCTGGATTAGTGGCGATACCAACCTGCGTCCTGGAAAATTTCCTACGACACGAGATTTTCATAAAGTTTCTGTCGATGTAAGAGAAGATGAAGATGTTCAATAGTATCAAAACTGTCTGCACAAGCAAAATCAACAAGCAAATACAGCTTGAAGTGCCGGAAAAGAGCACTTACATCAGCAAGCACTCCTTATTTACAAGAGGGGTGTTCCTCTTAACCCTTCCGCGAATTTCATGGCTCCTTACTACGGGGAGGTTTCTCCGTAAGTCAATATTTGAAGTTACACACGACGATTGGAAATAAACTGTGTCTATACGAGGGTAGGAGAGGTGCTATCGATCACTGCAGAGATGATAGTTTACGTTACGTACCGATGTTGGTTTAGATTCCTGAGTGACAAGTGTGGCTTAAGGGATGCTGGGTAGGGTTGTTAGTGGGGACTTCAAGGATGGGTACTATTTAGACAAGTTGCGGCATCCCCTATGGTGCCGGTATGGTACATTCATACGAAAATAGATATAAATGTTTCTATTGTATAGATGATATTAAATGGATTGTAAATGAGATAGAGTCTATTTCAAATAACGGGTAAGAAAATAAAAACTGAAGTTCTTATTTTACACTTTTCTGTTAGAAAAACTAAGTTTCACTGTTCTGATTGGAAATGTTTGCTTGCATCCGGGACCTCGACAGCCCGGCTTGCGAACGCTATGTGTAATTCCCATGATTCACTAAGGTGTCATTCTAATGATTTCAAAATCCCATATTATCTGTTATCAGATTAAGGTAGACAGTGATTATTGCGTAGTTATTAGGCAGTCACGCTGTGCAGTCAGGTGAAGCACCAGATCCGACACGAAATACTTTATCATCAGCTGATCTGTAAATTACTGTCATGTTTCTAACTATTTTGATATAATTTTCAGGTGTACGCAGTCAAGATAAAGTTAAAGTTAAGCAACTTGTGTATCAGCATCAACACGGTTACTTAAAATAATTTATTATGAATTATTGGCTTACTATTTTATTGTTGAACTAGCTACCCACCCCAGTTCACTCACACGGCTTTTATGTGTAACGTAAATACAAAAACTTTCCAGAATAATTAATGGCTCTCCTGGTTCATGGCTCCTGGAATACAGGCACTTTTACCTAGGTTTGGAGCCGGGTCGCATATGTTTCTGTAACTGGTTTTTATGGCAATAAAGGAATTTATTTGTTGTAGTGGTGAAAATTGCATCAAAATCCGTTGAGTAGTTTACAAAAACAACGTGATAACACAGATAGACATGAAAAGCGACTATGATTTTATACATATTATAGATGCACACAATTTGTCAAACAGTGATTGAGATAAGATAAGGTTATATTTATTTGCTTAAACATATGTGTATGTGGAGATATCTATAATATTCGTACCTTCTTCTTAAGTTCAGTGTTGAAACGGAGAAACCTGGCGATCTATCCCTCAAAACTATAACTTATCGTCTAAGTACCAGTTAACAGTAAAGACGATCGATTGATAACTTGATATAGATTTCCTGTTGACGTCTCTTAAAACAAATAAACCGTTAACACATGCGCTTTCGATAAATAACTTCAAACAAACGGGAACCAACTGTTGTATCAATCAGATTGTCAGTCACTCAGCAGGTGATATTTTCTCTAGTTTCGCCACAATGCAGGTAAAACAGAAGGTTGTGTGATACTGCTATATGCACGGACCTACAGTAATCATTGATCTTGTAAGGATTCTTTAGTTTACATAAATATTTATCACTTAAGTCATTTTTTCTGTCTATGCAAGATTACTTTTCAAATTGACGGAAGAAAACGTGGTGTCAATGTTCCTATATTGAAACAAACCATACAGTCACAGATGAGTGACAACGCTGATCGAACAAAGAATAGTTTAGGTATTGCTGAATACATTATGTGTAGTTCGATTCAGGATTATTAGTAAATGCACAATCCATTGTTGGTGTTGGATAACGTAACGCTACGGTTACCAATGGTGTTATCAGAACTTTTTAAAATGTATTTTAAACCTGTTCGTTCCCTGATGATAATATCATGTCATCACTCGTCCTTTTTATCACGTTTTGTTACTTATGGTTCTTCTCTTCTTTATTTGTATGTTGAACTGTTGGCTTAGAATGATTATCTAGTAGTGATTGACAAGGGTTAACGAAAAATAGCGAGTGTCGCCGAGATGTGTGTTTATGTGCTTGTGCACTTCTTGGAGACGTAGCCCGTTAGAAGAGATTTGTAGAATTAAAATCTTCTTATCTGAAAAAATTTGATCGGTCGGCTATTTTGGGGAAAGCGAAGGCTCATTTCATGAATTGTGGAAGATAATTTCCAAATGTTTTTTGAGAAAACTATGATTTACTGCAATACTTGTGACAGACTCAAGCGTTGTTTTATAGTGACAATTTTTTTAAAATAATTTGGTCGTTTTTGGGGTTAAAATCAACGTTATTAGGATTGCTTTCAGTTATGTTAGCTGCCCATAAATTAATTGTAGCTAAACTGCCAATAAAATGCTGACGGATTTTGAATACAATATTTTATATCTATGCGTGGGTAACTTACTTTTGACTTGAATAGGGCTACAAAACCCGTTTTCTAATAAATATAGGTAATAACAATTCCATTCTATTTCACCACCGAGCCATTTACCGAAACGCCCATAAAGCACAAACAAACAAAAAACATTCACAAGTAATCTATGCAGATATAAATATCTTTGTGTTGTCACCACACGCTAAAGTTAATTTAACTTGAACAATACCCACGCAGCCGACCACGGGAATTGAAATTATCAAACAGTGATTGCAATATGTTATGTAGTCATTTTCCTGTACATTGATACTTATGTGCGGGAGATATATATGCATACCGTGCGGAGCGCGCAATGTATTAGTCAACATGCAAGTAATTGGTTCGCAATTTGTACACGTGTGTTGTTAGAATTTGTTTTGGTGTGGTGCAAATTACGAGCGACAGCGCAGAGTGTACTAGTTAATTTAAAAAAAAAATCAAATGTTATATCTCTACCTTATTTTCCATTATTCCTTTAAAATAGCTTTCTGCACAGGCGTGCTTTAAATTAAAGGTGCATCAATTTTAAAGACAAATTTAAAATGTTTTAAGTGGCTGTAATTACATATTACAGAAACATAATATGTAATTACATAAACATTTTGTCTTTAAGATTATTTCTTATTTTGATAAAAAATATTAAAGGCCAAGTAGAGCAACAACCTATGCCTTTGCGTTATCAAACCTTTTCCGCTTGTCACGTGGCCCACACCCCAGCTCCTGATAAATGTGGGCACAACAGGCAATTAGGCGGAACACGAAAATAATAAAGGACACTGGCTCTGGACAGTGTCTACACGATTTATAAATGTGCTCACAAACCGCACAGTTATATTCGAAGCTAATTGTCTCACTGGCTTTAGTAAGGATGATTAAGTACACTATTTAAAGAGTTTCCTTTGTGCGTTGGTGGTGGTTGGGGAATGCATAAATATTGTGACATTTAGTAATTTAATCGTTCGTATCGTTTGCAATATTCTTATTGAAACTAATTTGTACATTGAGTTGAGCTACATGATTAGTGACAAATGCGTGCATTAACTGGACAGGTTCACTCAATCTGTGTGGTTCTTTCCTCAAAAGACCGTTTCAGTCACTCATCCACATGATCTTCACAAGATTATGTCTGGACTTTAAAAGAGACTGTGACCTCTGAGTTTGTTTCGGCCTTTCTTCTCAGAGTAGTCAGATAGGAAACGTGGACCTTTTCTAGTTTTAAAAATATCATTGACATGTTAAAGTGTTTGTACAAACCTACTTAAAAAAAAAACATTTATCATTGATTATTTAAAGTCTAAAAGCATGCAGGTTGTTTTTTTACAACGAGAATAAAAGAATTCCAAAATAGAAGTGCTAATCTGTCTTTCTATAAGGGTATGAAATTCTAACTCACATTATTATATCACATTCCAGTAAATATAAACACATTCAGAATATCCCCATAATACAGAGCCACATAAAATAGGCTCATACAATAAATTCAATGAAATTGAGACTTAACGCGCCGCGGTGGCGTATTTACAAACACCATTCTTCACGGACGCACAGTCGACTGGGTCTGCGCCGCCGCGCCCGCCGCGCCGCGCTGGGACGCAGTATACTCGTACTTGTATAGCCGTACACTGCACAATTTATTCATTGCGCAGTCGAACGCCGGTAGATTTATGAGCGTGATATCGCTTCCGCGCCGCGTATGAAACATCGATTTCTGGAGACACGACTTGACGATCGTACATGTACTGACTTGGTTAACGAAGCAGTAAAATCTCGGGTATCCTCTAAGGGTTTTCATTATAAAATGTTGGAGTTTTCCTCGAAACTGTCTCGTTGATATCTTGGTTTAATTTATGATATCGTTACGAATAAGATCTCAGCTGTCCAGAGATTTAAATTAAACTTCTTTAAAAAAGTTCAAAGCCTTTCGAACAAATAGGCACATATTTTAACCGCAATCTTTGCACTCATCAGATTTTACGAGACTTTCCGTTATGATGAGAACTCTTTTCAGGAAAATGTTCACTGGCCCGCCAGTCTATTCAGCTGCTTGAAAATTACCTTTCCAGTAATAGTCTAATATCCTAACAGCTAGCTATCCTAGTTTCAAGAGGGCGTGGAACATCTAAATACATAGAATCGGTAGCAAATGGAAGAATATGGCGGAAGACGTGTATACATTCATACCAAGTTTAAGAACATCACTTGGCTTATCCTTGTACCTGCTATTTTGTAAGCACTCCATTTCCTGATACTCCGTGTCTGAACATGAACGCGTTCGGAGGCGTGCCATAACCGATTTATGTGGGGGTCTTGAGAGCCCCCGGGGGCGCCACTAGTTACCACAGAAGCTTTGTTCCACTGCCACCCACTACCTAACTTATTGTCTACTGATTTTTGAGATATTGCTCACTATATCAAATATATACGAGCAGATTCAGAAATGTGATTTGTCGCTTGTTTTCTGCGACTAGGAGCGGAATTCTACGCAATACAAAATAAATATAATTTACGACAACCTATTTTACCTGTGGTGCAAAAAATGATACATTTTAAATATACATCACTGTTTGGTACCCACTTACTGAGATATAACAAATAAAAACACAAATAAAACGAAAAGTATTATTTTTACCCAAACAATCTTTATTAAACCCCTTATGCATTAAATAAATTTTGTTCCGATCCTTCTAAAATTTTTATACAAATATTTGAAGCAGAATTTCCGTTGGGAGCGAAAAAAGAGCAACATATGATAGCAGCCGATGCATTTGTGCTAATGCAGTTGCCTAACAGCGTGCATATTTGATGGAGCCCACTCCGCTCATGTTTGAGGATGAGTGAGACGCGCTTACTGCATAAAAATGTAGTGCATGTGATGTTCATATTACTTACTTGAAATATCGGTGGAGATGGTTTGAGAGTATTTTATAATATTAAGGAAATGAAAGATCTAAAATATCGAGGAGCTAAATGGAAACAGAATCTATAGTAAAGAGAAACTATTTAAAGTGGTCCGTTCAAGAATGACAACTTTAATAATTACATCAAAAGAAAATTGTATAGTTACATAAAAATCAGAAAACGTGCTTTAAACGTGATGAGAACACAAATAAACACACATACACAGCAATATCGGATGATATTGCTGTAAGAATCAAAATTAAGAAAGAAGGTAATGAATTTATCAACTGCATAACTACCCGTTCAATAGGAGGTAAGCAGAATACATAATTGCAAACGAAATCAATCAATTTAGCGTACCTACCTAAACTCTTTTTAATTTTTAAATTGGTTCCACCAATTTGATCAACGCAAAAGTGCCAATATTTCTAAACATCTTCTCACCCCAAAATAATGAATAGTCATGCTAAGCCAATAAACTCAGTTAAAGTATCAGCCGTTCCAATCGACGCTAACTCGAAATTGATTACTTGTGAAACTTTGTAATCAACAGAAGCTGTAGAAGAGGCTTTTATTAAAACGGCTTCGACACCCGGGAGGTAGGCAGGGTACCTACTGCCCCTTGGTTATCGGATCGTGTCATTTCATTAATTTGGTAAGACTTTTGTTCGCCTATATAATTGTCCGCTATGAGACATTTTGGTATGAAAATTTCAATTTGACGGAACGAAAATCTTAAAATCATGCCTTCAAATTCAATTCTTTGTGTGTGTGTGTGATTCTTTCATAAATAAAAGAGTATAGCAAATTTATCGCAACAAAAAGCCTTGTCGAGTCTATTCAAACAATATGTGTGGTAAAGAAGTACGTTGTATAGATCAAACAAAACGGTATCAAAAGGAACGATAATCGGTTTCCTCAGAACTCTATATTTTGAAGCAAAGTTTAGCAACACACATAATATCCCAAAAAGCAAGCAAATCTTTATTCCAACGCACGTCTACAAACTATACCGCAGAATTACGAACTTTTCAAAGAAAATATTCTCCCATTCATTCACTTTGCGGAACTTATCGACGTCAATACTGTTAACCTTCGGTTATTCAAGCAAATGTATCCCATAGCTGCGTGAAACGAGTCAGTAAATCACACGGCGCATTCATTGCCGCTTCTGAATGGAGCCGGGAGGGAGACACAATAGCGGCCGAGCAATAGAGCTACCAACATGATTTATGATCGCAGACATGCTTTGATACAGGCTTATCCACTAATGGACTGAAACTGCGGACATTCCTTTAACTATGTTATTGGATGAGTATTTGGATGCTACCGTGGAAACATATTTGGAAAATGTATTGCAGTTTTATTTAGCAAGAAATTTAGTTTTTGTTTGTGCAACCAGTACCATTCTGAATATGTCCCGGTTTGAAAATTTAATCAATTCCATTGAGGAACAAAACCAACACAATGCAAACAAAAACACTGTATTGAAGTTGGAAATGCATACATATTTGGAACAGAGGACTTTAAATTTAACAGATTTAGAACTTGCAAAGCAAAGCAACAATATCTGGCTCTATGCAGCTGATGATATCTAACCAAAACAGTATATATATTTAATACGTGACAAAATAGATTTAAAAATTGCAAACGGGTAAAATACACCAATATCTGTGAAATAATGGTTTTACAGATTATGTTAATACGTGCGTTAATTTTACAGAGAAGTAAGAAGTATTTGTACGTCTTTTAGAATAATAGGTATAAGTAGCTAGTTTAATGAGCTGGAAGCCTTTAATAAGATTGGTCCTTGGCAGCTCGAAAAACACAGAGGTTAAAAGAGAGTAGGGTTTCTTTGCCCAGCAGTGGGACATTAATGGCTTATAATAATGATAATACCCTACCACCGTATTTCTATTTTGGCTTGCGTGCTCCTGAACTCTGGGTCTGTGCCGGTTGAGTTTACTTTGCCGAATGCGTCTAGGGTGAGGAGCCATACCAAGAGAGATACAGAAACACGCAGGGTATGTGGCAAACTGTTGGGTAGTAGCGACCCCACGTACCCTATATCCCGAGGGAAGTCTTATTTTTCACCTCTGACTTGCCTTGTTTTATCGGCTGGAATAAACACTAACGAGGAACAGAACTCTCACCTATTATTACCTTTCTTGAGTAGCGAGTCACAAGAACAAACGTGCTCGAAGGAAGGAATTATTCCAGTACGTGTTGGGATTGTCCTGATTACTCTGGAATACTTCTCCACTTCTCAAGCACCTTAGCAAGTGCTGCTTCCTTGTCGTTACATCACCATGTACTAGCGACGACGGTTTTCGGGGGCAAACCCATAGTCCATTTTTTTTTTCCATATCCTATTTTAGTTTAACACCAATCAGGGGTTGTCCTTGGGTGCAATTTTATTTTATTTATTTATATAAGGTACTCCAACGACTTATTCACTAATAACATGTTACTTATTACTAACTTATATCTATTAGTATGGTGAATTTACTTTGCTTACACATAAATAAAAAATACATACAAATGGAAACTATTTGAGATTCGGAATAAGCTATTTTTAACGCTTTATATTAGCTTCACTTGTATGTATGTTTGTTTGTAACCGAGTCCTTATAGCGCGATTTTGACCCACTTTAAACGACCAGATTTCATTCAAACTTTGCACACCTGTCAAGGACCGATGACAATGCAATAATTTCATAAATTTGTGCCATTATCCTTGCCAGGGTTACCAGGACAGCAAAAAAACTGTCTTCGAAAACTACGCTGACATACGTCACAAACTAATTTGTGCCATTATCCTTGTCAGGGTTACCAGGACGGCAAAAAAAACTGTCTTCGAAAACTACGCTGACATACGTCACAAACTACGCTGACATACGTCTCAAAATTCGAAACACCCTAAAAAATTGAAAATAAATAATACTTAAAAAAAAACTAAAAAACACGCTTCCATTGTAAACCAAACTAAAAAGTACAAAATAATGGAAAAAAAAGCGTGGGGTGCCTGATATCAATAAAAAATACCTTAAAAAGCACCCCACGCTTTTTTTCCATTTTCTTACAATGAAAGATACATAACAGCTACTTAACCACAGAAAGACGGTATAAAAAAACAACATCAGATTTACTTAAATAATAGATACTAGTTTAATTGTGGTGGTATTTATTTCGTGAAGCGACTACAATAAACGTGATCAAAATGTTAAGCATGATTAGGGATCAAAAGTTTTTTACGGAATTGGTAACTGCATAAAAGTATAGTCGTCGGTTTTACTGAATTTCCTTATCTTCCTTAAAAACCTATAGAATTTCTTAAGCCTCTGTGAGTTGGCAATTCAGCCCGGTCTCGAAATATGCTAAAAGCTTAAAAACATGATAATAATAAATAAAGAGATATTTATTTTACAGAGACAATAGTCATTCTTTTGAAATTAAAGTGTGTAAACGCAAATATCCAATTTGATGAAGTAAATCCTTACTTCATCAAATTGGATATTCGCGTTTACCTGTGCACCTGTCTGAGTTCAGCACCTTGCGGTCCCTCTCGATGCATCACATTTCTGGGTACAATGGATTACCATTGACTATTAATCTGGACAAGGTTACTGGTAATATCTGGACAATCAAACTTGTTCTTACCCATACCATGAAGCATCGTGACCTATATGCTAACCAACATGATGTATAGGCTAACAGACATACAATAATATTAATAATACGTATATAAAGCAGAGAGAAAAATATCACATGGCATCAAAAACTTCGTCCGCATTACTAACAATGGGAAAAGTATTCCACTGTTTAAGGTAACATAAAGTAGTGTATGAAACTGCACATAACTGGGTATTAAAACACACAGTCGTGTTTCTTGTAATGAGTAGTAACAGTTTTATAAACAACTATTATAAATTTTTTATTTATCTATAAAAAATGGGACATCAAATCGGTACTACGAAGTCCAATTGAGAACGGACCAAAGCTTTGTAAAGAAGTGAAAAATTATACAGTCTTTTAAATTCGTTTAAAGAACGCATGAAAAAACCAAACATGATACGCCTTTAAACGATGCTATAAGGACTTAAAGTCATATAAATTAACCAATAAAGTATAGCAAAAAATATTCTAATATCATCATCATCATCTCAGCCGAAAGACATCCACTGCTGGACTTAGCCTCTCCACTCCAAGCACCGCCACTTCCAGTCACCAGGTGGACCGATAGCTTGGTGAAGCAGGAATACGCTGGATGTGAGAAGCACAGAACCAGTTCTAATATAATAATAACAAAAATAAACTTCGAATATAAATATTGACTAAACTCAGCAGCAATAAAATTCTCGAAAGATATTTGAAGCAATATAGCCAACGTTCAAATATGGAGGGATCAACATAACTCCGCGTAAACCGTGACTGACTAAATCGAACGGTCACAAGCAAGATACGACGAATACTGTCGGCTATACTGGGCTATAGTCATGCAAAAAAACTATATGAATGAGTATCTATTACAATATTTACAATATACCACGGAGACGGACGATCAGAAAAAGAAAGACAGTAATGCTGGACTGTGTTAATATTAGTCAGTGGGAAAGAACATTGAAGTTTTCAAAATCCTTTTATTTATAAAAATAGCTACCTTAAATCGGATAGGATTTAAGCTAGAAGAATTAGATGCAATAATAATGCACAGTGGAAACCATTGTTGCACAGGAAAATACTGTTATGGCCGTCAAGAAATCATTGTTATTTCTGTGAAACTATGATCACAAACAAAGAGTAAGTAAGAATATTATGTAGAAGCTTTTTATAATGTCAGGATTGAGGATAGTTATGGTAATAAATAAGCCCTTAACTGTTATTGTTGGCATAACGCGGGGTATATTGCCGACTTTATACCTTTGTATGACATGGAAGAAATACTAGAGAAGGTTCTCTCCAAAAGAATAGCTGAACAAAAGTAAGACAAATTTCTTACAACAGAATCTGCTATATCAAATGACTGTAATCTGCATAGCGTTAATGTTAGTGCATGTATTTGTTATGCATTTCTGTAAGTAAGTACTTGTTATGAAATTCTTAAAAGGTTGAATCTTCTGTTTCTCTTCGCACAATAACAATGTAACGTTTTTATTTCTTTGCAAATAAGTATGGATGATATTGAATACTTACGTGGGTACAACCATTCGCAATCCGATTTGACCTTTTAATAAAAAGGGTTTATTCCAACAATTTTGTGTTGTGTTGCTTTTAAGGAAACTATTATTTTATGCATTGAGTTGTTGACATTTTATGTTACAAGCTTTTCCCTGTGGTGTATGGGCAGTTATGTAAATGGTACTGGTTATGTTATAAATGGTATTTGTGGCATGAAGTCATGAATGGAAATGATGTGAAACATTAAGTTTATTGCTTTATTTTCGAGGTACAGTCAGGTGATGACAATATCTTGGGACACCATTGTTTTTATTTCTAATAAAATATTCTGCGTGGGTAAATTTTAAATAGTTTGACGATGTTACAATTTTGAATTGGTCGGTTCTCGATTGGTTTTTATTTGTTAAGACGTCTATTTTTATATAACTACTAGACGATGTCCGTAGAAGAACACAATTTACAGACTCTTGCAACCAGTAAAAAAAAGTGTGTGAATGAAGACGTTCTGCATGGACACTTACATACTCGTATTGTTGATCATCTTGATGAAGAGATTATTATAGCTACACTAAGATGAGATCATCTTAATGAAGCTATTATAATCGCTTCACTATTACCAAGGACACTCT
The DNA here is from genome assembly GCA_947507805.1 of Aporophyla nigra. NCBI lineage: Eukaryota > Metazoa > Arthropoda > Insecta > Lepidoptera > Noctuidae > Aporophyla > Aporophyla nigra. Next base: position 25,264,001 of record OX382300.1, on the reverse strand, counting down.
TCAATATCAACAATATATTCCACAAATCTACAACAAACATCCAAGCTACCTGCTGACTGCACCGACCATATTTACAAACCGCAAATTGTTGAACATTTCAATGTTGACAGTTTACCCCGCGCCGGTATTATGAGTATTATCCGAGACAACACTGGCTGCGCCCAGAGCGCCGGATATTGGTAACTTGGCGCCGTCCGTGGACCGGGCAAATTAAAAATCATATTGAAATTGTGTCAATAATATTTTGAAGAGGATTTTGTAGTGTTTTTTTTTTTTTGAGTAAACGATGAAAATATAATTGAATTGGTTTTAAAAAGCAATAAAGTGAGTAGTTGTCATATTACTGAATTAATTGATTTGCAATTAATGTATTGAACGTATGACGCATGTAGGTACTACTTGATAAATTCATCATAATGTGTTAAAATATATGTAAGTATTGTAGGTACCGCACTGAAGCTCTCACTAAATCCATATTTAAATACTCGTTTGTTAAAAAAGGTCTGTGCCTGCCTTTTACCTAACCTTTCTGTAGGCACGTAGTAAAATGTGAACGTAGGCGCTGATCGTACCGAACTAAATATAAGCAAAACGATATCCTCTACAAACAAAATACTTAAACATTATAAGCAAAATATGTACACAGTTTAATGAAAAACCTTGTGAATCCACTCACGTAACGCAGCCATATAAGGCAAATAAAAAGAAATATATGTATTTAATAACCTCCATGTAAGTTTGTAGCTGGTCTAATGCGTAATATCCTGCACAGAGCGTAGTTGAGACCACCTGCTGTTGCGATATGAACTTACTTACTGGGTACTGAATTCTTAAAATGATAATCGTAATCATAAACCCCTTGGTAAGTACACTAACTAAAGATAATAATACGTATATGCTGTGCGTATGTGTATACGGGTATGCAGCGAAGGCTTTCTGTCTACATTGAACCATATCCTAACTTTCGGGCCTAGACAACTGACAATCGCATTCAAAGAGTTTCGTATTCTACAGTGAGTACCAGCAGGATTGACATAAGATTTTCGGTAGCTTATTTGACTCCAATACATTAATATGAGAACTGTGGTACTCCTTTCATAATGAGTAGTGAGTCATCATCAGGGGAATCTGGTTATGTTGATTAATTAATATTTAATAATGTAGGCGAATAGCCAAAATCTGAAGCAAAATGTCATAAAAGAATTCGTAAAGACTGTGATTACCTTAAACTTTTTTGCAACTCTTCATTTAAACTTCAAACATTTAAAAATATTTTTGCGACGAGTTATTTCAAAGTTAAATTGGACATATTTTATTTAAATTACTTTCTAATTTCGTTTCAAGTTTTTTCAACAACAATTTTGATTGCAGTCTTCAGCGTAACGGCTTATATTTTTAATCAAGTTTTTTTGCTCAACTGAAAATGACAGACAAGTTACCCTAACATTTAAATGCAGGTAGGTACGAAGATTGAAAAATAACTCCAGATGAGTATTATAAATCGTTGAGATTCAAAAGTTTTATTGAAAACCCTTTTCAATAATCCTTCACATATGAATAAAATTATAAATTACCTATATCAGTATAGAAAATTGGGCTAGCAAAGCATCTTGAGCTGTCCAGCCCATTCTCAACTACGGTAACACCGTCGGCTTCCAGTCGAACCGGATGTAGCAGAGCATATTGGAGTTCTATTCAAGAAGTATTCTTGTTCCGTGTGGTGCCGTAAAGAATAACACCATCCCATTTCATCCCGTGGATGTCTTAAGAGGCGTCTAGGGGACTTAAAAGAGAATGGGCAGCAGCGTTCTCTATGCATTTTACCACCATACTGCGATCGCCAACCCGTTTGCTTTTGTTCGTTGACTGAAATGATGATTCAAAAACAAAATGATGATAAAACATCATGTAAAACATTAAGCTGGTTCTTAACAGAGTATTTAATGTTCGCACTAGCTCTATTTCTCAAAAGCAAGAATCCATTCAGCTTACAGACATTTATTCAAATTCCTACCCATATCACAAGAAATCCTAATGTCAGCGGGGCTGTAAGGAGTATTTATATCTAGTCAAGTATGTGTCGCTTCTTGTCGGAATATTAATATTGTTCTAGTGTGAGTGACGCACGGCAGCCATTTATCATATCCCTCTTATTATTCTGTTAGAAAAACGCCGTCCCTTGAAGAGTGTCAGTCTAAACAAATAACCCTTTAGGCGGGAAAAAAGGATGAAAGAAAAAACAGCTACTTAAAGCAGGGTGTTCGGCTTGGTCGTTTGTTTTGTTTTCGTAATTTGATTTTTAAATAAATAAAGGTAGGTATATACTTTTTATGAATTGGTAATATTGTGTTAAATTTTGAAGAGGTTTTATATCAAATAGTTGAATTTGACTAACGGTTTCGGTATAAAACTGAAAGAACTTATAAGATTGATATTTGATTTCAATTAACTTTGCCTCAGCTTTGGGCAAACTGAGGCAAATCCCATCCGATTAGCACCAATTGTTTATTTCAAACGTGCGCGAAAAGCTGCGTGACTTAATTATTTAAAAAAAAAAACAGGGACTTGATTGTTTTAATGACGTCGATTTGCGTCAATTCGTGTTCTTAGTCAAAAAGCACCGAAAACTTTTAAAACCGAGTACCTAACGAATTGACACTTCAAGTCAGTGTTCCTGAGCAATATATTTACATAGCTGTCCGTGGAGCATGGTTTATCACCACAAATGCGATGCACGGCACGTTGTGCTCTGTGGGTATAAATCTACCTGCCAACAGTTACCGGCACTGAGGTGAGACTTTGATCTATGCTCATTCACTTACTGTGATGCATTAATAGAAGATTGATATCATGTTAGTACCCCCTTATGTCTTCGTATCCTCCGTGTGATGACTATCTTAGCAGCTGGGTTGGTAACGGGGCTGATGGATCACCGATCAGGGTGCGGCTGACATGGGGTTCATACTTTATTCCAGGGAAAGGCGTGAGAAATAATTCTGCTTGGATATCGCTGTTCAAATTTTCACATCATTGTGTCTACTCATCAGTGACTAATTTAGAACTACAGTCACACTTGTTTTATATAATTCAATCGTGTGTGAAAAGAATTACACAACAGGTTGCAAAAGATCCCCACCCGGACATACTGAGCCAAATAAAATGCAACGAAAAGCACTTGTAAAATTATGATTTGTAAGTGATATGTAACCATGAAATAAAAGTATTCTATTCTATAGAACTACAGACAATGCGAACTGTTTGTCAAAAAATACAAAATTGGCACATTTCCATGACAGATGCTTTTTAACAATTAATAACTGTCGGATTACCGCTAGTCGGTTTTAAAAAGCCCCTGATCTATAATCTTCAGCATTAATTCCTTTTGGTGTCTAGTGGGAATTGGTAAATAAAATCTTAATGTGATAAACCATAACGTACAACACTGTCACTGTTCAACTTTTCTTAAAAAGCCACATATATGTTACATCCACTTGTCATGGTACCACGTAGGTATTCCGTGAAGGCATTACTCCTGGGGGTGTGTGTGGGTGGAACTTGGCTCTGTTTTTATGTTTAGTCTCGCGTCACTGACCCGCTACTAAAGCAGATGAGATGTTCTAAGGAACCGTACACATGAATCTTAACGGAAGTACGGACAGGGATTAGTTTAGAGTGTTGAATTATAAAGAAAAGGCAGAAAGCTAACTAATACGCACCGTAACATCCTTGCAATAGCAAGAAGTAGCGAACACTCACCCAATAAAACTGATGAAATTAAGATCTGAAGTGAAGATACTACCTACAATTAATGTTCATATTATTAATGCAAAATGAAACTTGGGAAATGATCGTTCCCATTATGGAGAGCAGTATAGTGTTATGTTCCTAAAATATCGCCGAAACCTTGAAAGACTCAGACTTAGCCCCGAATGTTCACGCTTTGGCAAAACACGCATTAAATTAATTATAAACTCATCCTTGTGTACAATATCTTAAAGGACCCTTACAGCTCTGCCTACCCCTTCCTCTACAAAGCGATACACACATGAAGATAATGGGATTTAACATTTGGCCGAACATTGTTCACAATTACTCCACAGGGAGTTGAACGCTGTGAAAATAATTTAGCAATGAACACGAATATTTTATTTTAATGAACCGTTCAAACTCAGATGGGACTGAGAATTAGGTACGTACGTAAATACAATTTGTCGGCTGTATGTTCGGTTAAACTCAATTTGAATTGGCTCAATTTTGTTATGTTTCAAGTAAATTAAAACAGAGTGTTCGGATTTTATATCTGAACATTCTAATTTATTTCCATGACTACTATACAGAGCCCTTAATTACATTAAAATCATGCAATACAGGCTTTTCTCCGTTGTATAACAGTTCATAAAAGGATATCATCATACTGAAGAAAAACAAAATGAAGTACGTAACAATTTTTATTTATTGTAGGTACGTACCAACATTACATTATCTTTACTTAACTTTGACTTTCTCTTTCTGATCTTTTGTAACTCTTTCCAAAGAAAACATACTTTCCAAGGCAACAAGTCTACAAACCTCCTAAAACAATAAAACATATAAACAGAAAACCCTCACAGAATAGGTTCACGAACAATTTGAGTGGCTTTAGATACGAGTGAGAGCGCGGTTGTTGACGCGGTAAATAACGTCAATATTATGGTCCGAATAACACCAATATTGTGTTTCCAATACTGTCACTAATTTAAATTACTTGCAGGAGACGAAGCTACGGTTCTATGGAACTTTATAGTTGAATGTGTTTCAAAGAGTGGTTCTGATGCTTGAACAAAGTTTGCACAGGCTAAATATATAGCTACTGCCTATGACACATATAAAATATTTGTTTCTGTACGATTTATTTATTTATTTATTCATTTGGAAACTCAACAGCTTATTAATAAATTACATGCGTTATGATGAATGTTCACCTCACTATCAATGAACAGCCCAATGCAATTGCGTCAAAGTTACTAGCATGCACTGCACATTGACAGTGAGATGATAACAATTATCTCTTAAACCAATTACAGAGTTTTACGGCGTTGATAAGGCTAGGTTAAGTAGAAAGTGGCAAATAAAGAGAAGAGAAGAAAAAAAGAAAGAAAGTTCTACAAGTACATCAATATAGCAATTATATGCGACTGTGGACAAATATAAAATCAAAGTTAAAGTAAAAAATTTGTACCTAAATACTACGGCAATATTAATAAAAAACAAACAAAATAAAATAAAACATTAAAAAAAAATAAAACAAAAAAAAATTACATTGTGAATATTTTTACACTAAGTAATTGGAACGTGTTTTGGTTGAAATATAATCTTTATTATTAGATTTCTCATTTAGGGATGAGTTATGGCACAATTTGTTTACTAAACAATATCTGCTTGACTTGTTTCCGATATGATTGTTTGGATAAATAAAATGTATCGTCAACACGATGGTTTATTCAATCACTTTAAGACATCAAAATAGGAAGTTTAAATTGTCATAAGCGATATTCTGGTTCTAAAAACATCTAAAGAAATTGTAAAACTGTGGCTGCAGATTCCACAAAATGTTGTGAAAATTTTGATAGTAACTACTTGGTTCTGTATGAAAAATTGATAAGAAACCAGTCATTTATTCTACGAGTTATATTATTTCATTTTCAAGCAAAAAATTCATCAATAAACAAAGTACGTCTATTTTCAAAACGAAGGATATATGTGACATTCCAGAATTTATTATTTCACCGGCCGTTAAGCAATAAAAACATATATTGCAACACTTAACGCGATTCAAATGTAACCGTAAAATCAAAAATATCTGCATTTTAGTTGAAAAGCCCGAATGGCTACAGTTATTCATTGGAAGCGAGAGCCAAACGAGTGTCGAACAATATGGCAATTCATTTGTAAACTGACGCTTTGTTTAAAGCCATGCGCTAATGTGTGGACTACAATGGCCGACAATGGACAGATTTGTCTGGATATCTGATAGTGATAATGGTTGAAAATAAGCACGGATTTCTGAAAACGTAGTTACAATAGGGGAACAGATTAATTTTTGCTTTGTTCGTTCTATAGAAGATACGTTATTGATAGCAAATGTGGTGGAATTCTCTCCGATTGAACAATTTGCAGTACTGAGTGTCACTGCATCCTATGCAAGGTTGGCTTTGGTCGTAATAACATTAAATGTAATTGAAATTATGCTAGAACTACTTACCTTAGTTATTAGCCGGGTATAAGGTCATCTATTTTGGACACTAGTTGTCTCTGGAAATTTTGTACATACCTGAAAACAAAAGAAATAAGAGTCATTAGGGTCATTAACTTTATCAAGATAATTTATTTGTATTTTAGTTCTTATACGGCATTTAACCCTTCATAACAAATATCTTTTTGGACGTTCTAAATGATAGGATACGCAATAGGCCAAGAATTTTACCCACAAGATAAATTCAACAATAACAGCTCATAACTGGCACGGAAATATGCCATACATAAAAGAGTATGAATGGTCCCGTCCAATATTCACCCCCACCGCCCTCCCCCCTATCCGAAGCATTTACGTGCACACGAGCGTAAACCACAAGCACGACGGATATTAATATAAATACATGACATCTGGAACGATGGGGTATTTTCTGATCAAATAAGAATCAATATAAAAATATCATGCATTGCCAGATGATCTGAGATCAATTTACCATAGTTTCTGGTAAGTAAGACTATACACAAACTGTGGATGTTAAGAGGATTACGTATTATAATGGTTGTGGAATGCCCAGAAAGTGCGTCATCAGTAGTCTTTGGCAATTCTTTGGCTGAATGATCTTGGTAAGTTCTTGAGTGTCATATTAATATCTAACAGTTTACTTAATGGAGTAACTTCATGATAATCACGTGAATCCATTATAGTGAACATGTGTTGATGAACGCTTTCCAGCAGCTTAACCGATGGAGTTGGACCGGGGATCTTATTTTGTAGAACAACTGGAATACAATGTACTAATGTTTCAAGGATGTGGCTGGAATTACTATTATTTAAACTTCTCTGTATCTCGTGTCTCCTTAATATTATTTATGTCTTAAGAATTTAGTTATTTATACAGTTTAAAATGTACGCCACAAGAATACAAAATGAACTGTGCATGCTCTTGTAGGGTAATCATAAACGGGACGATGTATTATTTCTGAGGGAGCTTCTGAAATATTATGCACCAAAGTGGGGCATTATAACAATAAACAATGTTTATGGACGCAACCATGTGATTATATTCTTTGTGCTTAAATTCTGGGACATTTTCCTGAGGATATTTTTGACTTGAGTTACAAGAGAAGGGAGTACTAAGAATTTTGGACCAGTACTCTAGAAAATTCCCTTAGAATAGACATGAATGATACTTTATTTTGTTCTCGCTATCGCTGGTATGCTTCAATTTGAATTCGTGCTATTGTTTAAAAGTTTAAACGGTTTAAGACCATCCCCAATAGATATGAAATAAATTGCTCCCGTGTCCCGCGATGATAAATGAATCCAAGTTCCAAAACCGTTCAAAGAGAAAGAAAGTTGCCACTAATGATACAGTACTATTTTAAACTCGATAAATCATGGCTGCAACCTATTCAAACGAACCAGAGTCTAATTGAGTGGGTATCGATCCAATACACTTTGAACGGAATCTTCATACACTTTTAAGCGAATGCAAAATAAATAGCTGGAAGATGGATGGCGCACGATCAGGTTACGACTAATGCATTGTGGACTCAAGTGGGAACGGTATTGTCATCAATTGAGGATGCATCGATCATGACGTCATCGTCTGGCAAACTGCCGTGCTGGGAGCGTTTTTTTTTTTTTTTTTTTTTTTTTTTTTTTTTTTTTTTTTTTTTTTTTTTTTTTTTTTTTTTTTTTTGATGGGAAATCATCAAATGACTTCTCCCGCTCTGGGCGGAGCGGGAGGGCGTGTCAGACTTTTACTGACTAAAACCCATCCGTGTTCCTTCAGTTGCCCATGTGCCAAGGTCACGGTATCTTTTTCGAACAATCTCGCGACCCTGGCAGGCATCGGTCCTAGCAGACCCCTTCAGTACTGCTGACATCTCTTTGAGGCGCGCGTGGAACACTACGCGCCGTCGACCCGAGCTTGGTCCTTACCGGGCGGCGAGCTACCCATTGCTCGCCACCCGCAAGCTCGCGCCTACGGTGGCCGGGAGTCCGCAATCGACTCCCGGCGCCCGGGGCGTCTCCTCCTGCGGCGGCTAGGGACGTGAGGGCGCAGAGACTGCCACTCCCTCACGCGCCCCGCCTCCTCCTTCGCGAGCATGACTGCTTCGCAGAAGGAGGTGACGGCTTCCCATGCCCTCTCGCTCCGTACCATGGCTCGCACCAGGGCCGGACGCGAGAGGTCGCCGCCGCCGATCGCCTCCACGAGGACACGGCGGTGCTCCGCCCAGGCAGGGCACACTTCCACCGTATGCTCCACCGTGTCCTCTAGACGATCCTCACAATGGAAACACCCGGGCGTTTCCTCCCGCTTTATCCTGAACAGGAACCCACCGAAGCACCCATGCCCAGTGAGAACCTGTGTCAGGCGGAAGGTGAGGACGCCGTGGCGCCTCTCTATCCACTCCTCAAAGAGGGGACTTACCGCCGCAATTGTGGCGTGCCCTTGCTGGGAGCGTTTGGAAATTGTATCTAGAATCTTTTGTTGACGGATAAAATTCAGTATGTTTAGCTTTCGGTAATGTTGTAAATAGTCGCTAAAAATATTAATTGTAAGTTCCATAATAACTGAGAAAACACCAATACCTTATGTGGCAAATGTGTCTGATATGTTTTTTTTCCTCATAAATATGCAATGTTGGAAAAGATACCATTCCAGTATACCTTAGTTCCAATTCAAATATCCCTTCAATGCGTGTTACTATTCTGGTCCCCAATCTTCCCAGTAGATCGCCAGTTCGCCACAACTGTTGGACCATTGCCACTGTATGATTGCCTTCTTTCTTGCTTTCTTTGCTATTCAATATCTTCCTAAGCGATCTTAAGTTTATCTCGAAGATTCTCAGAGTTTTCGTTGAACTAGAATATGCCAAGTTGTTCATTTAGAGGTTTAGACAGAGGTTTGATAAAATCTCAACCGTTTTAGGGTTCCACAGTGTAAATAGAAACCTCCTAGTTTGAAAATTTTCGTTTAATTGTCTGAAAGTTTTTGAGTATTTTGGGACTATTTTGATTCTGAATAAGGACTGGAGATGCTGCTCTTCAACTGTTGTGCTGTTATGTTTTTAAACACGAAATATTATGCGTAGAAACATACATGGCATGAAATCTTGATTTAAAGATTGCATAAATTAAAAAAAAACATTCCATATTTGAATTGAAATACATCCCCTGTAACTATTTGCGTACCAATCTGAATAATGAGGTGAATTTGAACGAATTTCCTACAAAACCAAACTGTATGTGTGGTCCTCGTACTTGGTTGGTTTTTACACAGTGACTTTGGACCCTTATTATAGGGCATTAATTCTTCCCATTTCGGTTATACGATCGCGATTGTGGCTCGTACGGGCCCAAATTGGCTGTAAGCGGCTTAGTGCAACTAATTCTGGCGCGAACCGGCGCTGCGCCCTAATTATTAGTAATGAGATTATCAGTTTAATGTCACTCGAGTCAGATGCTCCAGCTCGTATTCAATGGAGCTGACGCTGACATTAAAATATGAAGATGCAAATCTTTCCTTCAATGATTGTTGACTTAGGGATTTATAGGATCAAAGGAAATATAATTTTCGTTCCAGATTAAAAAAATATATATTCTAAACAATATTGGTGAATAACTTAGAGTTCAATTTTTAACACGTACCTACATACCGCTGACACCAAAAATGTCATTGACTGGGCTTTGATCATTTCGCAGAAGTGAATATCTTCAACACTGAAAGTAAATATAAGCTTGCCTGCTGAAAGAAGTCGTCAAAAGTATATCTTGTAATTCGGACATAACGAAAAAATACAATCCCAAAATGAGATCAGATGCTTTTTTTTGTACAAAAAGAAAGTCTTGTAATCCAAGAAATTCATATTATAGCAGTAGTATACCGCTGTAAGACCTCTATCAAGTAGTATCACCTAGCAAGCGAAACTAGTTTTCTCTGCTGTCTGTTACAGCTTCTATGTAAGTAAATGACGTTAGATTTTCATTATATTGAACAAATAAGGTAGTGAACCAAAGTTATTTCATAAAAATAAGGTTGTGTAAAAACATTGTCTGTTGCATGAAAACAAGCTGGATTTTATATTTCAGTACATGACATAGTAACAATGTTTCTTGACGTCCTAAAAATACATCTTGAAAAAGCTGTGTTAAAAATGATTTTCCTTAGAGATTTTCTACCGTTTCTATTTCCTGTATTCTCTAGCGTTGTTACGAAACAATTTATTACGAGGATGTTTTTAATGTCACACTATATATGAGTTCACTGCTTACCTTATTCAATATTCCTTCAGAATCTGACTTATGAATTTTTAACACAGTATTCACACCTCGGATTCTTTAATAAAACGGTAATATATGCGAGTTTATCTTCTGAGTGTAATATACGACAAATACTTAGCATAGAAACGCAGATATATTCGCATTTCGGTGTGAGGGGCGGCCGTGACGAAGTAATCCTCTGACAAAGGGACACCCGGACATTTCTTAGACTTGTTTACTCTTTGTGTGAGAGCTATGTGTATGTCATTTATACCACGGAGGTATTCTTAGAAGGTTTAGATTCATTCGAAGCGCTATGAATAGGAGTTTTTACATTTTTTGCATTGTAAACAATGATGGTCAATATTCAGCGGGGGATGTCATGAACAACGTGGTGTAACATCTCTCATGTTACATAAGCAAGCCACCAGTCGAGATAATTCTGCCATTTGTTTACTAAATATTCTTCTACATATACATCTAGAAGAATATTTTTCAGACACCACTACATTAAGTACAGAGTGGTGTTTTTTCCGAAAACCCGCAACATTTCCCTGCGCACGAAATAAAATTATATTAGATGCAAGTAGTATAATTCACTTGGTAGAGAGAATTGTATGCTTTATTTTATAATACTGTGCTGTGTAAAATAAACCTTCTGAATGTACTTGACTGTGCTTCATTTCACAGTCCGGGCATATTCACGTTTCATGGCCGCCATTTTTCTTTGAGGTTGGTTGTCCTGGGTAACTTATGGATGTCTTTTTTTACTCGCCTTACTGAAGTAAATATCGTTTGTCACTACGGACTCGTAAAGTGAAGTCAGTCAGTATTTTCATCTACCTATAATAATTAAGTCTTCACCAATTGAGAAAAGAGAAAATGATATATTGGATTTGTGTAAATTAGTTGAGCATTATGGCTTTATATTATTTTCTATTAAGGCAATGCTGTGTTAATGCGGGGTGGGTTAGCTAGTGTTATATTATTCACCTGGATTTTGTGTTTCTGAAATATTTTCAAGCGTATAAAGGACAGCTTCGATATTCTTCGGCAATAAGTAATAACACTACATAGGCAGTTTCGGTCGGTCTTGACTTTTTCAATCTTCACTCTCAAAAATAAGGTAATAAAAGAATTCAGGTCAATGAGTCTATCGTGTCCACTTTAAAAAGTTTCAACATTCCCAAAGTCTTTTTATTTATATCGTCCCTCACAACAACAAGCCAAGCAGTTTCTTTGAAATGACAACGAAAGAATTGCAATAGTGCACAAAAAGAGTATTGTTGGTCCTGGAACGTCAACCGTAGCCAAGTAAACTGTTTTCTCAGTCGCCGTCGACTTGCTCTATTTGCACAAGTAACTGATATCTATGCTTTAGTTTTTCTTTCCTCCGCTGAAATGAAAAACTCAGCCACTACTTTTGAAATTTTAATGAAGCAAAAAATTGTATGGTTAAGATTTAGAAAGGTCAGATTTAAATTCATGACAAAGTGAATGATATTGCTTACGAAGCCAAATAAAGTAACCCTAAACAAATATGTAAATTCGTGACACGATGCTTGTAAACAAACGCCTATCCAGCACTCTGGACAGAATTGGGGACGTTCCGTCGTTCAAGTAATTCCGGGACCGCGACGCGTCCCTTTTTCGTCAAGTTGCTGCCGACCCGGTCGCTATGTTGCCCACTTCTTTTCAAAGACAAAATACCCCACGCGTCCTCGTAACAATGCGTGTTGCTGGTCCTCCGTTATCTTGCCCTTCCTTACAAGAACATCTCCCGAAAATTTAATAAAAATCCTAGGGACCTAACCGAGCAAGAAAATTTTCGCTGAATCGCAGCCCTTTAAGACGAAATCGAGGTATTTGTCGGATTGGCGGGTCTAAGCCGGCGAGGGCGCGGGGTGCGGGGCGGGATATTCGTCGCGAAACGAATTCAATTTGGATCATTCTTCTATACTATTATCCCGATTGGAGGTCTTCCCTCGCTGTCCCCCGCTCGAAATTGGATCGTCTTTTGCATAAAATGAAAATCGAATCGGAACTAACGAAATATCCTCGGAAAGGTTCCGTCACCCTGCGATTTGATGAACGGGACCTTTTATGGAATTATGAGCAGGGAAGGAGGTCCGAAGTAGTGGGGGACGTGGGACTGAAAATTTATATTGTTATGTGCGAGCCCGAGGATTTGGACGCGCGACAAGTTTGTCTCTCGTAATGATGTGAGCTACCGGACACGGATCAGTTTTGGGACAGTTAACTTGATTATTTGCTACAGGTATATTGTTTCAGAGCCGGCTGAAAATTGAGTCATATTGTCGGAGATTTATTTAATTTACCATTTTCTATTGCGTTATTTAATTCTTATTGGAAAGCAGGTTCATTCCTACAATAATATTTTGTTAACCAGTTTCACCAATAAATTCTAAATCGTTTACCCTAACTATTACCATCTAAGTCCATACAATATGAGATATTAATGAAACATATAGTATTCCGAGCCACTGCCTCGACAGCGGCTGTCTCGCTCAATAAACTAATTCGTTCATGGAGCGTTCGTTTCGATTCAGTACACGACACACGAATTCTTATCCGTTCAG